>JAQPPZ010003551.1:2400000-3600000 GCA_028583015.1 Wollemia nobilis | reverse complement strand
GATGAAGAAAAACTGCTCTACGGGGATGGCAGCAACTTTCGGAGGACGTATAAAAAATTGGAGGAATGTCATGATGGCATCGGGTCCGGCATAGAGAGTGCATGCTCATGATATTTTTTCATCTAAAAATGACTAGAAGGAATAGGATTTTCCAGTGCATGTTGGGAACCGCTTGTTAAAGAACAATGGATGTTTGGAACGATGTGAAGCTAGGCCGGTTCTAGTGGTTCAACTAGACTCGGTGGCGGAATATGTGGAGTATTTAACCAAACATGCCCTTATTGGAAAATTTTTGGGCATCCGAATTTCTCTCCCCTTTGTGGAGGCTTGGTTCAGGAAGACTTGGAATCCTGAAGGCAATGTGGAGGTGATGCTGAGTGCGAACAACTATTTTATGGTGGTTTTCTCTTGTATTGCAGATCATAACAAAGCATTTGAAGGGGGACCTTATTTCTATAACCAAGTGGGACTCTTTCTTAAACCCTGGCATGTGGGTTTCAACCCATCAGAGGAGTGACCGTCGTGGGTTCCAGTATGGGTGCACCTTCCATGGCTCCCGTTGGAATTTTGGAGAATTGATATCTTGCATAAGATTGCCCTTCTGCTTGGGAAGGCAATTGGACCTTCACAACAGACAATGGATAAAAAGGTAATCTTTGTTGCTCGTATTTGTGTTGAAATTGACTTAAATAATCCTATTCTAGATTCTATTGAAATACAATTTGGATCAACTACATGGGTTCAAAAACTTGACTATGAAGCTCTTCCATTTCTTTACCGGATTTACCGTGAATATGGCCACCTACAAAGAAAATGCCCTAAGTTTGTCTCACCTATGACTTCAAATCATAGGCCTTCTCGATCTGGACAAAGTTTGTATAAAGGAAAAGCCTTGATATGGGAAGGAGAACGGGATAAGGAAGGTTTTGTTTTGGTAAAAGCCCGAAACAGAGGACGAAGGGCAAAAAAAGACCTTAAGGATAGCCAGCCAGATGCTCTACTCAATCATTTTGAAATATTAGATGATCTTGATCAGTGCATGGAGATACCTAAAACATCGCTACCTGATGCAAATATAACAATGCCGAATCATATGTCTCTTCTTGAGGGAAAACTTAAGGAATCAGATCTAGGGGGTTTAAATGAAGAACAAAGGGCTTTGGATCTGAGTATAAGGGACATGGTTGGGTCTAGCCCTATAAGGGAAACTATTTTAGAAAGTGGTACATATTTAGTTATGCCCTCTCCTACTCAAGCACTGATGCAGTCATCCTTGGACTACAAAAATCCTACGGTGTTGGGATTGCAGCAGAAAATAATTAAAAAAAAAAAAATTGGATAAGAATATGAAGGTGGGTCGGAAGAAGGACCAGGATAAAATTAAGTTAATGGGGGAGACTTTGGTGGAGTCAGGCTTGGTGAGAACATTGGAATCCCATTTTTATAACCCCCAAAAATGATTATCCTCTCATGGAATGTAAGGGGGTTGAATAGCATCCCCAGAAAAAAAGCTATTCGTGATTTGGTTCGTGTGCATTCTCCGGATGTGGTTTTTATTCAGGAGACTAAATTGGCTATTGATAGTATGTTCAATATTGCTCCCAAGTTATGGAGAAGGGGGCAATGCCAGTGTATTGGTGCATGTGGATATGCTGGTGGCATCGCTTGTTTATGGGATCAGGTTAAGATATCCCCTCTTACTTGGATTTCCAGCAGATGGTCTATTTCAATGGTCGGGCATGATAATGAATCTGGTGAAATCATCCTACTTACAAATGTGTATGCTCATGTTGATTATAGTGGTAAAGTGAATTTGTGGAAGCACATTTACTTTGTGAGAAGTTTGGTTCCCCTGTACCCGTGTATTTTGGATGGAGACTTCAACTCTAAAACTTGTCTAAAGGAGAAACGTGGTGGGGTGGACCATCTTGAGCATTTTTATTCTACCTTCAATGCTCATATCCAGGCCATAAACTTGGTTGACATCAATCCAGATAATGGGATATTTACTTGGCATAATAGAAGGTGTGGGGAAGCTTCCATATCAGAGAGACTGGATAGGTTTTTGATATCCAGTTATTGGATGGGTAATAACAAAGGTGCTAGTTCTATGATTTTGGAGGGTAGGGAATCTGATCATTGGCCTATCAAACTCTCTGCTTTGGAGTTAGGGCTAAAAAAGAATCCCTCATTTAAGTTTCCACTTATGTGGCTTCATGATCCTAAGCTTCATGATTTCATGCGAGGCTGGTGGACCATTGGCAAACCTCCTCATGGCACCGCTATGTATTCCTTTATGAAGCGACTACAATTTGTAAAACATAAATTGAAGAGATGGAATAGACTGAATTTTTGGAAC
Source organism: Wollemia nobilis (assembly GCA_028583015.1). Lineage (NCBI taxonomy): Eukaryota > Viridiplantae > Streptophyta > Pinopsida > Araucariales > Araucariaceae > Wollemia > Wollemia nobilis. The sequence continues at coordinate 3,597,641 of JAQPPZ010003551.1, read as the reverse complement.
CTTTCCTTGGCTAAGATGGCAGCTTAGGAGGATGGAAGAATCTTCAAGGAAGATTAGAGATCAAGGATTCACGAAGGAGCTTCTTGTTGAGGAATTTGAGGCTGCAAAAGACCTTACTGAATGGGAACTGAGGGAAGAAATTTTTTGGAAACAAAAAGCTTGAGTAGATTGGCTTCAGGAAGGGGATAGGAACACATCCTTATTTTATAACTCAGTTAAGGCTCACCGTAATGGTAACCTGATGACCTCTATTGTGAATTCTTAGGGTGCCCTGCTCTCTTATTTCAGGGATATTTTAGAAGAGACTAAGAGGTATTTTTCATCTCTCTTCAATGAGGACTCCCTATCAGATGATGAGAATCAAAAGCTTATTCTAAACTGTATTCCAGCGATTGTTTCTAAAGAGATGAATGAGCACTTGATGGGTCCAATTTCCCTTGAGGAGTTGGAAAATGTTGTATTCAAGATGAAAAAAGGAAAAGCCCCAGACCCAGATGGATTCTCGATTGAGTTTTATCATGAGTTTTGGAATTTAATCAAATTTGATCTTTTGGAGGTGGTCCATGATTCCCAAAATAACAAACAGATGCTAAGGGCCCTAAATGCTACCTTTGTGGTGCTTATACCCAAAAAATAGGGAGCAAATTTCTTGGATATGTTAAGGCCTATTGCTCTCTGCAATGTTGTGTATAAGATCATCACAAAAATTATTGTTGAGAGGCTAAAGATATGGTTGAGCAAAATCATCTCTGAGGAGCAAGGAGGGTTTGTTGCTGGCCAAAAAATATTGGATGGGGTTGTTATTGCTACAAAAGCTATTCACTCGATGGAAACTTCTAAGGAGAAAACTATGTTCATTAAGTTGGACATGACCAAAGCCTATGATTGGGTCAGATGGTCCTTTCTTCAGAAAGTTTTTGCTACTTTTGGATTTGAGGAGGAATGGATTAGATGGGTGATGAGCTGTGTTTCTTCTTCCTCATTCTATGTTCTTGTTAATAATGAGCCATCAGAGCTATTTGAGGCCTCAAGGGGATTGAGGCAATGAGATCCTTTATCTCCTTATTTTTTTATCATTATGGTGGAAGGGTTGGTAAGATTGCTCAAGTCTCAAGTCATGCAGGGTCTCATTCAGGGGTGGAAGTGGGATAGTAGTTTGCCACCTCTTTCCCACCTTCAATTTGTTGATGATATTGCTTTGTTGGGAGTTGCCACTATCAGGGAAGCTAGTAATATTAGATAGTCTCTTGACATATATCTTGGTGCTTCTGGATAGTTGATTAATGAGGACAAGTCTTCTATTTTCTTCTTCAATACCCCTCCTCTTATTCAAGCTAGGATTGCTCGCATTCTAAGATTCCAGGTTGGGACTCCCCCCTTCATTTATCTTGGTATTCCAATTTCATCTCACCCTCTACCTAGATCTTCTTGGCAGTCTATGCTTGATAAGTTTAGAAGGAAAGTGAATCACTGGACTTTCATATGGCTATCCACTACAGGTAGAGTGTTGCTTTTAAAATTTGTTGTTCAAGCTTTACCCATTTATAGATGGTTTATACAAATAGCTCTCTCTCACTTCATCAAGGACATAGATGCTTTGTCAAGACAATTTTTATGGTCTGGAAAACTTGATCAATCTAAATAGATTTTGGTTAGGTGGGATTCTATATGTAGTCCGATGTAAGAGGGAGGCCTTGGGTTGTGACAGACAACTCTTTTTGGGTAGGCTTTGGCTGAAAAACTTTATTGGAGATGGTGTACCTCTCAAGATCATATTTGGGCTAAAATATTATCTTGTAAATACTTGAGAGATATTTCTGAGGCTGAAATACCTAGAGTAAGCTTGGTTGGGAAAGGTTCAGTTATCTGGGACACTCTGAAAAGAGGAGCTAATTTAATCAAGTAGGGCTTGTTCTAGATTTGCAATCAGAGATCAAATGCTTTTTTTTTGGGAGTATTCTTGGGATGGCCACCCTCCTATCTTGAATCAATATCCTAGGTTATGTTCCCTAAGTATGTTTTTCTTAGAAGAAGGTTGGTCTCGTGTGGAGGACATTAAAAAAATCTAGTCTTTTGGAAATATGGAGATGTACAGGTGGAAATATCCGCAAGAATGACCCTAGGGGGGACTGGCCAAGGACAGAGAGGTGCTTGCTCTTATTCTTATGAGGAGGCCTTTTTCTCAATTGAGGGGTAAATATTTTCTTGATTGGAACCCTGATCCTAAGGGAACCTACTCGGTAGCCTATGGTTATCAGGTTATTGATAAGCAAAAGTATGGGAGTCTTCCTGTCACTTGGTGGAAAAAGGTGTGGAACAAATTTGTATGGCCAAAATGTAACTTCTTTCTCTGGTTGGTAGATCGTAATAAATGCCTCACTTGGGATAATGTGAGGAAGAGGGGATTTTAGGGTCCCTATTTTTGTGTCCTTTGCAATAAGAATGAGGATGACTCTTCTCATTTATTTTTCCAATCCTCCTTTTCTAGAGACATTTGGCACCGTTGGTGGAGCGCCTGTAACCATCCATGTTTTCATGTGTTGTCCCTAGTGGAGTTTTGGAGTAGTCTGGGTAGACCTCCGGCCAAGGCCCCCTTCCTTTGAGTGGCTTGGAATTTGGGCCCTTCTTGCATCATCTAGAAAATTTGGCTTGAACAAAACCATTGCATATTTTAGGGCAATTATTTGGCTGTTCAACAGATCTGGAAAAGGATCATGTATATAGTTCAGGAAACCATCTGTAGCAAATGTGATGTGGACCCTCTTTTTGATTCTAGGGAGGATAAGGTACAAGCCCTTGGTCTCTTTGGGGATGGTGTGAAATCTTCTAGCCCTAGTAGGGTTCCTTAGCTCAGTAAGAAGGTTAGGAGAGATGGTAGGTGGAGGCCACCCCTAAGAGGAGTTTTAAAAATTAATACTGATGGATCATCTAGGGGTAATCTTGGACATGCTGGCATTGGTGGTGTTGGGAGAGATTCTACTAGTGGTGTTAGTTTTTTCTTTTCTATTTATAAAGGTGTTCACTCCAACAATTTTATAGAAGCTCTTGCAATTCTTGAGGCCTTGCAGAGGGGGTTTTATCTTGGTTGGCATAGGATTATCTGCAAGTCTGACTCTCAAATTGTGGTTAATATTTTAAACACTAAAAGGGTGGAGGAAGTTAATTGGCAGTTGGCCTTTGTAGTCGTTTAGATTCTCAGAATGAGTTAAGAGTTCGAATTTATATCCTTTGTGCACATTCCAAGGGAATGGAATGTGGTTGCTGATTACCTGGCCAAAAGGGCTTCTGAGCTGTTGGATCCTTGGAGTATCGATAATTGGGAGAGTCTCCCGTTTGGGGACTCTCAACGCCTGTGGGAGCTGATCTACAAGGATGTACAAAAAATGTGTTTTATTCTTGTTATCTTTTCTGGGTGTCATTCTAGTCTAGTGGTTTTAGCCTGTTTGGCTGTTTATTTGAGTCTTGGTTGGAAGCTCAGTTGTACTCTGTAATCCAGAATTTTTATCAATAAATTTTTACCCCTTTATTTAAAAAATAAAAAATAAAATAGGGAAAAAATAGTAATAATAAAGTACATTAAGATTAAAACAATTTAGCATGAAATTGATAAACATTTAGCAAAAAATACACTAAAATGGAAAACCTATAAAAATGGTAAACATATCCTTCGACCAACCCTAAGAGTGGGCCCTTGATCCCTGGTCTAGTAGAAGGTCTTAACACACCAAAATTCTAATTCTAAGTTCTAACTACCCACTCAAGCATCAATCACAATATCTAAAAAATACTTGCACTTTATTGAATAGTTTTGTTATTATAGAGTTGCTGCAAATTATAGTCTACATGCCAATATATCGTCTACTTTATAACCTTTTTCTAACCACTAACCAATAGGTGGGTGGAATTATTTATACCTATTTCCACCCCCTATCCTACATGAGATAAGTGCAAAATAAGTTTTTTATTGTTAACGCTTTATTTGTTGCTTTTTTGCAATAGACCGTCCAATTTTAGTATAAAATCCACCTTGCAGCTAGTTGTGAAGTTGTTTTTACCTCCAAATTTGTGGGAACTAGATAGGAATAGATGGTGCATCATTAGCCACACCTATGTTGGGACTGAAAGATAAGGCACACTTTATTTACAAGTTATATTATAATATATAAGCATCAAGCTTCGGAGGGAGATATGACAAGTGTCATAAGCTCCACTCCAAGTGTCTTTCAGAAGAAACCACTCCAACTCAAACTGAAGACAGGGACAAGTGGCAGAAGACAAATGTCAACCTGTAAATTATAGGCATAGTGCACATTATAACAATAATAATATTCTAACATTCTCCCTTAATGTGCATTATCCTAAAAATATAAGTCAACATTAGATGACATTCCCCCTTAATGTTGACTTCTTTTACATAGATATAGCAAATTGCTAAACTGAGAAAACTTGTCTTTCCCAAGTGACTTGGTGAAGATGTCTGCTACTTGATATTGAGTTGGTACATACTCCATGTGTATAATGTCTTCTTGGACCATTTCTCTGATGAAGTGATGATGGATCTCAATGTGTTTTGTTCTAGCATGGAAAATTGGATTCTTGGTCATCTTGATGGTACTTTGATTGTCACAATATATATATGTTCGACCGTGTATGAATAGCCCAATATCTTGAAGTAATTGCCTCAACCATATTGCCTCCTTAGTTGCCTCAACTGCTGCTCTATATTTAGCTTCTGCTGAAGATAATGAAATTATGTTTTTCTTCTTTATGCTCCAGGAAATATAGCCCTGGCCCAACTGAAAGCAATAACCTGATGTGGATCTTCTAGTTTCAGGACAACTAGCCCAATCTGAATCTATGTAGCCAACCAATGAAAAATCATCACTTGATGTATAGATAAGGCCATGATGAGGTGTGGCCTTGAGGAATCTCACAATCCTCTTAGCTACTATGCAATGGCTCTTCTTAAGATCCTGCATGAATCTGGAAATAAGGCCAACTGAATAGCAAATATCTGGTCTAGTTGAAGTTAAGTAGATCAAATTTCCAACTAGATTCCTATAAAGGGTACCATCAACCCTTTCTTCATCATCACTATTGACCAATTTCAACCTAGTTTCCATGGAAGTGAGAGAGGGCTTACGCTCCTCCATGTGAAACCTTTCCAAAATAGACTAAATGTATTTAGCCTATGAGATAAAAATCTTACCAAGTTGTTGCCATACCTCTATGCCTAAGCAATAGTGGAGGAGGCCTAAATATGTCATCTCAAAGTTCTTGCATAAGTCCTCCTTGAGAAACCTTATTCCTTCTATGCCATCACCTGTAATGAGAATATCATCCATATACAATGTAACCAAAATGATGCGGTTTCTCCAATGTTTCACATAGAGAGTAGATTCTGTTGTAGATCTAGTGAAACTAAGGTTGAGAAAATAGGAGTCAATCTTTGCATACCAAGCTCGGGGTGCTTGCTTCAACCCATATATAGCTTTATTTAACCTGAGGACTTTGTTTTTTTGGCCTTCAACTGTGTACCCTAGTGGTTGTTTCACATACACTTCCTCCTTCAAATGACCATTGAGAAATGCACTTTGACATCCATTTGATATATTGGCCAATGTTTTTGAGCTGCCATAGCAATAACTATCATGATTGTAGTCATATTAGCCATAAGAGCAAAGGTCTTTGTAGACACCAAAACAACACCAATCTGATCAGGTGGCTACAAGCACTGACAAAATTGTCATACATAGCCCCTAGGGCAGACCCCAGTGGAAGCATGAGGATACGGAAACAAAAAGGAAAAGCCAAGATGCGATGTAAACGAAACAAAAGATAACGCTAAATCCTATGAATTGAAAGTGCATGAAAGGAAAGAAGCATAAACGAATCGAAACCAAATAGAAAGCCAATATGGAAGACAACCCTTTTTATTAATATGATTCAGAACTCGGTTACAATTCGCCTCCTCCCTTTTTAGGGGCTAGGAGCGTTAAATGTGTTCTTGTCACATCAATGGATGCTATTCCTTCTTTCGCGTGCCCACATGTAAAGTGGGCGGACCAAACGTCGCCGCCACTTGCGTTGATGAGTCTTGACTCCTTGCTGCTCCTCTAATGTTGAGACCCTACGTTCAAGGAAATAGAAAATAGTCAGTAGCACTTGTAGATAAAATGAAACATGCAATCCCCATGCCTTCAATTAGTACATGCAAAATATAAATAAAACGATAACTGAAATAGATCCAAATGAACTAAAAACTTGACAGGGGCATAAAAACATCACCAAGAAGGCACTACAAATGGAATAGTCAAAAAATTCACCACAGATTCGTATTCACTCTAGGGTGGGACGAATAGACCTACAACAAAGCGTCAGATAGCACTGTCCCAAATGTCACATCCGGGAAGCTCCAAATCACCTGCAAAGTTGGGGGTTAGCTAAAATGGGGTATTTTGGGAAGACCCAGAAGGTCATATTTTCCCAATTTGGCCTCTATCACTGGGAATTTGATGATGCTACCTGCATGTTAGTAAAGGCGGGAAATGATAAAAACATGATAAAAAATGCTCAAAACGATGTGAAATTTGAATGACAACCTATCTAAGCATCATAGAATCAGATGCAAAAATAATAGAAAGGAAATCTACTACAGATTTCTAATCGCTCCGGGCGGGGCGATTAGGACTCACAGCAGTGTGGGGGGCGCCCGAGGGCGGGACGCCCATCGTTTGGGGCCCGATTTCGGCACCAATCCACTTGGGATGGGTCCAAAACCTCTTGTGGGGTGTTGTCGATAAATTTGGTAGGATGTTATGGCCAAATGTCAGGTTTTGGTTCCGGATTTGCGCTTCCAATAACCACCCTATGACCTCCCTTCCAAAAGAGATCAAGGATGTGAAAGGCACAAATCAAAAGGTGTGAGGATGTAAAATGACAGCACTTCATTGCTCAAAATGCTCCTTCTCTATATATTTTTGGGGTGAGAAGACTCACCATTTTATAGACCTGATGGTCTCTTTGGATGAGCATGCAGAGGCGCCACTTGGCAATCATGCCTTCCAAGGGGGGAGAAGATTCCTCCCTGATTAGGGGCTCCATGACTGCCCCTGTAACTACCTCTAACGCTCAAAAATGCTCACTCACACTCCCATGCAATGAAGGAAGAGTTAAGTGGTGGATCTGAGCTGCCATTTGTCAAGATTTGACTTTTTTCCCGTCAAACCTGCTATTCACCCCACCCTGGAGCGAATACTGCTAATCGTCCCTGGGTGGGGTGAATACCAGTTTGTAATCATCCCTGGGTGGAACGAATAAGGAGTAGAGTGCTTGAAGGGGTGCCAAATTGACCTCTGACCTTCCAAAACTACTGTGAGAGTGGTTAGGACCACTGTTTAACCTCTAGGGGCTGCCCTGGGGCTTGTGTGTGTCAATGCGATCAGTGTTTGCAGTCACATAATCGGATTGGTGTTGTTTTGGTGTCTATAGATGCCCCTTTTTGGGATGCACTGTGCGTGGCGCAGTGTTGAGAAAAAATAGATAACCAAAGCACTAATGATTAGGGTTTCTCAGTAACCTAACCAACTTTTGATGCCCCAAGTATGGAAAGGGCATGCATTCTTGAATCCTTGCTTCTGACGAGCGAAGGAACTCAATTCAAGTGTTAACCTTTTTCGGTGAGGTGTTACTTGATCTTGGACATTGATCAGTCATGAATAGGCAAAGGGTGCAACCTTTTGTCTATGGGAACCTTGAGTTCATGATTCATGAATGCCAAGTGTTTGATCAGCTTGTGATTATTGCTTGTTTGCTGCCCCAAGCAGGAGCGTGATTGTCTTTGTCAATGATTCTTTGAATGCATGCCATTTCCTTGATTGGGTGTGTATTTGTTGATTGGTGACTAAGTGTGACTACCCCCTCAAGCGACGAATCGATGAGGGAATGACCTACATGAGAAAAGCGATGAGTCACTTGACCCAAGATGACTTGTGTAAGGGTGCCTTCATATGTTTATCTTTGAATGTGTGTGCAGTTTTCCAACATTTAGACCTATTTTTGGTGGGTGTTAACCCTTTTTGTGATGCTTTTGGGGCTGAAATTGTCAAAAATCCGTCCTCCCATGGAGCGGTCCGGCTATGGTAGCCTTCTTGGGGAGTAGGATAGTGACAATTTGTGACCCCGACATCGGTTTTGTATGCCAAGAATGGCGGGCGCAAAGGCGCCTTTGTTCGACAATGTTATTGCTATTTTTGGGTGGGTTTGGACCCTTTTTGGGACGTCATTTGGGGATGAAATTCTTTGCAATCCGTCCTCTCGTGGAGCGGTCCGGCTATGGTAGCCTTCTTAGGGAGTAGGATAGTGAGGATTTGTGACCCCGACGTCTGTTTTGCATGCCCAGAATGTCAAGTGCAAAAGCACTCTTATTGGACAATTTTATTGCTTGTTTTTGTGCATTTTGGTGCAGTTTTTGTTGTTTTTTATTTTTGTTTGTGAGGTCAGAGGACTGTTTTATTGTAGCTTGAGGGCATTTTTGATGATATATATATACAGATGACTTTCTTTTGTTTATACACGTGTTGTGATTTGATTTTATGCATAGTGACTGATGTTTGATGGATGCATGTTAATTTACATTATGTATGGATATGTTGTGATGAATGCTAAAGTTTCTAATTTATATGATATGCAAATGGAATGGATGAATTGAATTTGTGATTTTTGGCGGTGGCACCATAGACTGTTTAGAACTTATGGCTTTTTGTCCTAGGCGATTGCTGTGGTAAATGAATTTTTATGTATACATGTTATTTTTTGTATTTTTTGATGGCGATGCAAGGATGAAAGATATCATAGTTGGTTTAGAATGTAGTTAAGGTTTTCTGAGACTCAGATGTTTTAACTAACTAGCCAAGACTGTACTTTTATCTTACAAGACTTTTGAACAAGGTATGAATCGGACTTGTCTTTGACCAAGTTATTTCACATCCCTGTGTGTGCAATTGAGTTTGTTTATGTGGTATTTGTCAGGATACCGCCAGTGCCAGATAGGCTATCAACCAAACCTGTACTGAGGATCACCTAATTAGCTCCACTAACTCCTTTGTTGTATTTAGTCAGATTAATCTGCGGTGCTATCTAGGATACCATAAGCTAGCTCATCCACATGCAAACATTGATCTGCACACAAGTTAATGTGACAGATATATCGTCATGCGGGAGGTTTACCACCAGTGACCGATAGGTTATCCACCAAACCGGTACTGAGGTTTACCTCATGACCTTCTGAATGCTGAGAGTTCCAGGGATTCAAGTTTGACTCCCTTCTTTTCTTCAATTGTATTGGGATACTTGCTCTTCTATAGTGATAAAAATCACTGTTTATTTTTGTTTTTTCTTTTGAGCAAGGGATTTGAATATTGAGTGATGAGAATCACTATTGTATGTGCCTTTTGATGTATGCACTTTGGTTGTGATGTCAAATTTAGGAGTTTTGACTTTTGCAAATTTTTTGATGTTTTGCAACTTTTTGAGAACTTGGGATTCTTGGGGAATTGGGTAGGGAAGATGCTTGTCCTTTTGCCAACTCTCAGCATTCTTGGGGTCATTCGCACAGGGGGATGAGCAAGATAACCATTTCACTTATGGTGACCTGGATTGCTTTGCAGGTTTCATCTTTCGTTCACACAACTTGGGAATTTTTTATGTGTTTTAACTTGTGTTGGGATGCTACGTAACAAGGTGTGATCCAAGTAGAACTCTACCTTTGTAAAATCTATCTGACTTTGTACAATATTTGGCTAGAAAGCTAATGACAGTTGAATGACAAAAACTCTAGATACATTTAGAAGACAACTGATGCATGATATGGCGAAAAATATGTGAATGGCGTTTATTTTTGATGGACTATTTATAGAGTGGAGAAATGTGGAAAATGATGGATTTGCCGAGTAATTACAGTCTATGGTGCCTTTGACCTGTATGACCACAAATATGCAATGTATGGATGTGATGCTTAATGCAGCTATTATTTTTGTGTTTTTGATGGATTTATTTTTGTGAGTATGAAGATGAGATGCAAAAAGAGCTCTTTATTGTTGTGATGATTTTGAGCATGCATGGAAATGAGATGCAAATTTTTGTTATTTTTGATGATTTTATTGTTTTTGAATTTTCTTATTTTTGACCAAGCGATTGTGGGAACCCTTGGAGCTTTTGGTTTGACCAAAGGGATTATGGGTACCTTTGGGGCATTTTGGGATTGACCAAGTGATTATGGGAATCCTTGGAGCTTTTGGGTTGACCAAGTGATTATGGGAATCCTTGGAGCATTTTGGGATTGACCAAGTGATTATGGGAATCCTTGGAGCTTTTGGTTTGACCAAAGGGTTATGGGAACCTTTGGGGATTTTGGGGTTGACCAAGTGATTATGGGAATCCTTGGAGCTTTTGGGGTTTGACCAAGCGATTATGAGAATCCTTGGAGCTTTTGGTTTGGGCGATTGTGTCACTCGGACATCCTAGATGATTTTTGTGCTCTGGATCTGGCTCTGGAGGTATTGGCATGAATGGATCAGCCCTATGTGTAGGGAGGAGGACAGGGTCTGCCCTCGACACTGATATCTCTATAGGGTCTCTGGGCGGTAGGTGCTCTCTATATGCCCAAAGTGGCGGATTCAACACTTGGTCCCACTGCATTGGGTTTAGGTGCCACTCATGCCCTGGCCTTATGTTTAGTTGTTCAAATATGTCATCAATATCCAGGGGGTATTTTTGTTGCATCTGTCGCATGTGATTGAGATATGCCATCTCAGTTTCATCTTCATAATCACTGTCAGAGATCCAAAGGCCTTCGTTGGTTCCAACAATTGTTTGTGACATTAGAGGCTCGTCTTGCTCGAGCAAATTGATCTGGCCCCATCGGGGTTGTTCCGCTCTCTACGGGGGACCTGATTTTCTTGAGGTGGCACTTGCTCGATTGGAGCATCCAAAGGGAACATTGCCAAGAGGCTTTCTTGATAATCATCCATGGGGGTCACTTGTGAGTGATTGCTATCCGATTCGAAGGGGTCCCATGGTGCTACCTCATATTCTGACTCGTCTTCTGAAGATCCTTCTTGACCTTGTCTATACCCCTCTTGTAGGTGAGTTCTCAAACTTTCTCCTCTCTCGAGCGAAGGGAAAGGGTTGTTGAGGTCAACAAGGTTGGTTGTCCACAATGGGAGATAATCCCCCAATGTATATGTCGTGTTAGGATTGGCATATGGATCTAATGCCAATCCACCCTTGTTGCCTATCCCTAGGCCTTGCATGTTCTCTACCAAGATGTCCAAGGGTAGGGGGTGGTTGAACCCTACTCCTGACTTGTCGTATGGCATTTGGTATCTTGGTTGGCAAAGAACACGCACTCCTTGCTCATATCTGCCTAACCCATATCCATGCCAATTGCATTGGCCAAGGTATCTCAAAGTGAAATCTGGGTTGGACAAATAGTTGACATCTTCAGCAAAGGGCTCTTCATCTTCGTCCTCTTGCATGTATGGTTCAATACCATGATCAAGGCCCCCATACACAAAGTTTGTCTAGTTCGGTGGGTAGCCTAGAGGAACAATGGTACCGATGGGGAGGCGAGGTCTCCCCATGTCCTGCATGGACTCCAGTGTGGGTGTTGCTACAATATTCCACACCAGGTACTCCCCCAGGCCCGTATTGGCCATTTCAACAGTGATTGTTGGCGGTTGAGGGGGAGGGAATGAAAGTTCTTCCTGAGTCCACTCCATGTCGGGTGAACTAGGAGCCTCGACTTCCATTCTGCTAGGCATCTCCTCAGTAGAGATGGTTGAGACTGATGGCGGTGCCTCTTCCAGAGGTTTCTTCCCTTTGTCCTTCTGTGTGGCCACCATAGGTGGCATCGTTGGTGAAGGACCATATGATGAAGATGGACCCGATTGGGGATTTGATGGACTTGTCAATGGGGATGCCTACGGAATCGGACCCTGTTTAGATGGATTCAACTGAAAATCCAAATGCATTGATGGAAGGGTCGATTGCGGCATCAGCTGCACCGCATTGCAATACTTGAAGGGTTCCAAGTCTATCGGGACTACATGCACCTGCCCTTCGAATGTATACTTTAAGCACTAATGAGCTATCGAAGGGACACACTTCATGTCCCTGATCCATGGCCGACCCAACAAGATGTTATAGGCCATCTCACCCTCCAAGATGTGGCACAATGTAGGTATAGTCTTTTGCCCCACTTGGATGGGTAGGACAATTGTGCCAACTGTCGAGCATATTGCATCATTGAATGCTCGTAGTGTATAGGTGGAGGCCACTATGTGAGATGCGGGCAACTTTAGGTGCTTCAAGGCCATTGTTGTAATGATATTACTGGATGAGCCAGTGTCCACCAATACCCTCTTGTACGAAATCTCGTTGACCCACGCGATGACGTGCAGGGGTGGATCCGCCATGTCACCAGCCACTAATTTCAATTCGTCTTCTCGAAAGGTGATGACTGGCTCAGTGCATCGTTTGACATGTCCCACGAAGTTGTTGAAGGAGTTTGCTTCATGGGGCTGCAACTCGATGGCTTTTAGTATCTCCATTAGAGCCTCCCGATGGGGCGTTGATTGTTGTATGAGCTCGTAGATGGAGAGCCTAGCCGACGTGGTCCTCAAACTCTGGGTGAGTTTGGTCCGAATTGTGGCCACTGGTCTAGGCGGAGGAGGTTGTGCAAGGTGTTGTTGCGGTTGTGACGTTGTTGGCACCTCTCCTGTAGCTACCACGGGGGTAGCTATGCTCGGGTACCTCTTGTTCCGAGTCACTATACTGATCATCCCTACATACCCCTACATGGGGCAGTTCTGTGTTACCTCATTGACTTGTAGGGTCTTTTCCTATGCATCATGGGCAGGCAAGGGGTCCTTAAAGACCTCCATTTGTTGGTTGCTTGGTGCCATGGGGTTATCCACCGCTAATGTCTTGTTATCTATTAGGTCTTGCACCAAGCCTTTAAACTTCCAACATGCATTAAGGTCATGTCCCTTCCATCTGTGGAACCTATAGTACAAGTCTTCCTTGTAGCCCTTAGGTTTTGGTGCATTGGGGTCTATGGGTTGAATCTCGGGCAAGTTGATCAAGTTTGCCGTTGACAAGCGGTCAAATAGGGAGTCTCTGGACTCTGTGTAAGGTGTGAATTGTCGCCTAGGGTGACGCTACTAATTTTGTTCTTGCCTCTAATTTTCTCTGTCATAACTATTAAGAGGCACCACTTGATAGTTAGCCTTTTGGGGCTGTGTTGCTTGTGCAGGCTTAGGGACATTTATAGCAACCTGATTGACCATAATGGGTTTCTATTGCATGGTCCCTATTTTGGTGTTCTTAGACCATTCTTTCTTCTTTGGCTTAGCTATCTCGCCATCCTGAATCTTGATCTCCTCAATGATTATGGCTTGCGCTAGAGCTTCCTCTAAAGTGGCATATTCCTATAGCTACAATAGCATGGAGATCGATCTCAAATAGCTCTTTGAGAACATTTGGGTGAGGTCGGACATAGGAGGGAGGTAGGGCAGCTTTGAAAGCAAAGTCCTCCACCGGTTCCCATAGGCCACCATGGTTTCTTCCTCATACTTCCTGAGGCTGGCTAGGTCACTTAGTGATGCCTTCTTCTTGGTGTTGAAGGTGAAGCATTCGAGGAATGCATCCACTAGCTGATCTAAGTTACTAATGTTGTGCTTTGGCAATTGAGTGAACCAATCCGAGGCAGGGCCTACGAACATGGTGATGAATGTTCTTAACAACAAAGCATCATTGTCCTGAATGCCAAAGCATTGGCTCAGGAATCTAGTCATATGCTCTTGGGCATCCTCCTCACCTCTAAAGATTGCCATCGAGGTAGTTTAAAGTGTTCAGGGTAAGGGGGTGTCGGCACTGACGGATGCACAGGATGACTATGGAGTTGGCGTAAAGTGGGCTTTTGGGGCCCAAAAGTCTTGGTCTCCATAGACTCCAAGTGCTCTAGCAATGCTTTATATGCATCGAAATATTTAATCTCTTCCTCCTTAGTTAGTTCCCATTGTGGGTTGGGGGGAACTTGAGGCCTATGGAGGGGTGGCCGGATAGCACCCCCTCTGCCTTGGTAGGGCATTTCAGCCCACTCTTCTTCTTGCTCATACTCCTCATAGGCTTCTTGAGGAGTTTTTGGATGAGACCTATGACCATGGGTGGGTCCCCGCGGAGGGTGCCCATCATTGTTCCTGGGAGTGGCCTCCCGCTCAGGTCTAGGAGGTCTCGGAGGTAGCACTTGGTAAGGTCATGGAGACCTATCTCGTACCAAGGGGTTGTGCCTCTCATACGGTTCTGCTCTTTGGGTGCGAGGGGTTGGAACCCTCTTAGGCATAGTGTTATGGAGCAACTCATCTGTTTGGCACCGAATGCACTCTTTGCTAAGGCGATATAGATGCTCTAGCTACTGTTGGTCTTGCTCAAGCTGCATGATCTGCGCTTGGCGGGTGGCATGTCTGGCGACTGCCAGGTCGATTTGTTCTACCATATTGAGTCTAGGAGGCCTAGATGCCTCTCCTACACATTTATCTCGGTCATGATGATCCGAGATCTCTATAGGTCACTTCCCTCTATCGAGGTTGGTGGCATTCACTCGAGGCTCTGGCCTCGGTAGGTGATTCTGGTAGATAGCAGGTGCGGAGGCACATTGCTCCCACATTGTGTATTGCTCTTGAGGAATGTAATGGTCTTCCTCATGCTCCCTTTCATATATGTGAAAGGGGCGGGCAGAGTTGGCTCACCCTGTTTGAAGAGCCTTGTGCTCTGGATTTGGCTTATTATTCCTAATAGTGATGGGGGGTAAAGGAGGGATGACATAATCATGTGGCCTCTCCTCATGGACCCTATGCTATTCTAGCACTTCATCACACGGTGGCCACTCATACCGAGCTTCTAAGGGAGCCTTCCCATTTATATTGAGTGCCACGTGTAAGGACTCCTCCTGAAAGGGTCTATGTTGGATGGGAGTGCCCCTCGAAGGGGTGCCTCTATAGTCCCATTCTGAAATGGCATGATGTGGACTCTCTTGTGGGTCGGGCCGCCAAGGTGGTATGACCAAGTCCTTGGGGCTATAGCGGAGGTGACTTGTGCCCCCTTGTACACTCTCCGTAGCTCCTGCCCGTGATTGGGCTTGGCTACGGGTGTACACCATGGTGGTGTTTTCCTACAAGATGCATAGATTTTTATTTCTTTTTATGATTTTTATGCTACACTAAATAGAAAATATCACACACACAAAGCAATGATTATCTCGTTTAAAGATTAAAGGTGTGCCCTAAACCTGGTTTAGTGTGTTTTGATTTTTGTTTTGACAGCTTTTGTAAAGAATGTTGAAATGCAATATGATGGCTCTTATGACTCCCAAAAATGGTCGCCCCTTCGATATACCATTGCCAGGCTGATATACCAACCTCTCTATATACCCGCCCTTACGTGAGGGAAACTATTGGTACGTGAGAGCAAATGGTACGTGGAACGTAGGCGGTACGGAAGGGGAATCACCCTATTTTTGACACCTACCATAGAAGACTTATCCTCATGCATTGGGAATCACCCCAACTACACTTGGTCAGCTTTCATCAGGATTTACGTCTAGCAACAGTAGCGATCGGGGTTTATGGATGCAAAATTTCAAGCCAAGGTGGTGATGAAATCCATCGTTGGTCTTGATCAAGGGTTGGGGTTTTACGACCAGCTCCTTGGTGTTTAAATTGCCATGTGATGTGTGGGGTTCTTTTTATTTTTGCATAAAAGAAAGAAAACATGCAGTAAAAAAAACTTTTCCCTAAGCAAGCAAATAACCAGAAAATAGAAAACAGGAAACAAAAAATGATAGAAGGAGTTCAGGACCTCTACCTCTTCTCTGCCCAAATCTGCTGGTTCTGAGTTTCTGTCCTGAAACTGCATAGAGAGCTATTCATCCCTGGGTGGGATGAATAATAGAACTATATTCATCATAGGGTGGGGCAAATGCCCATTCGTCCCTGGGTAAGATGAATTCCAGCTCTGTATTCGCCACAGGCTGGAATGAACAGTAGTCCAGCGTTTGAAAACTTGGTACCTAAGAGCAAAAAAATCAAGTTTTGATCAGATTTCTGATCTTAAAAATAGAGGACAAGTGTCCCACCATGATCACCACTGAAAGCATGAGGATACGAAAACAAAAAGGAAAATCCAAGATGCGATGTAAACGAAACAAAAGATAATGCTAAATCCTATGAATTGAAAGTGCATGAAAGGAAAGAAGCATAAACGAATCGAAACCAAATAGAAATCCAATATGGAAGACAACCATTTTTATTAATATGCTTTAGAACTCGGTTACAATTCACCTCCTCCATTTTTAGGGGCTAGGAGCGTTAAATGTGTTCTTGTCACATCAATGGATGCTATTCCTTCTTCCGCGTGCCCACATGTAAAGTGGGCGGACCAAACATCGCCGCCACTTGCATTGATGAGTCTTGACTCCTTGCTGCTCCTCTAATGTTGAGACCCTACGTTCAAGGAAATAGGAAATAGTCAGTAGCACCTGTAGATAAAATGAAACATGCAATCCCCACGCCTTCAATTAGTACATGCAAAATATAAATAAAATGATAACTAAAATAGATCCAAATGAACTAAAAACTTGATAGGGGCATAAAAACATCACCGGGAGGGCACTGCAAATGGAACAGTCAGAAAATTCACCACAGATTCGTATTCGCTCCGGGCGGGACGAATAGACCTACAACAAAATGTCAGATAGCACTGTCCCAAATGTCACATCCGAGAAGCTCCAAATCACCTACAAAGTTGGGGGTTAGCTAAATGGGGGTATTTTGGGAAGACCCAGAAGGTCATATTTTCCCAATTTGGCCTCTATCACCGGGAATTTGATGATGCTACCTGCATGTTAGTAAAGGCGGGAAATGATAAAAACATGATAAAAAATGCTCAAAATGATGTGAAATTTGAATGAAAACCTATCTAAGAAGCATAGAATCAGATGCAAAAATAACATAAAGGAAATCTACTACAGATTTCTAATCGCTCCGGGGCGGGGCGATTAGGACTGCAGTGTGTGGGGGCACCCGGGGGCAGGACGCCCACCGTTTGGGGCCCGATTTCGGCACCAATCCACTTGGGATGGGTCCAAAACCTCTTGTGGGGTGTTTTCAAAAAATTTTGTAGGATTTTATGGCCAAATGTCAGGTTTTGGTTCCGGATTTGTGCTTCCAATAACCACCCTATGACCTCCCTTCCAAAAGAGATCAAGGATGTGAAAGGCACAAATCAAAAGGTGTGAGGATGTAAAATGGCAGCACTTCATTGCTCAAAATGCTCCTTCTATGTATATTTTTGGGGTGAGAAGACTCACCATTTTATAGACCTGACGGTCTCTTTGGATGAGCATGCAGAGGCACCACTTGGCAATCATGCCTTCCAAGGGGGGAGAAGATTCCTCCCTAATTAGGGGCTCCATGACTGCCCTTGTAACTACCTCTAATGCTCAAAAATGCTCACTCACACTCCCATGCAATGAAGGAAGAGTTAAGTGGTGGATCTGAGCTGCCATTTGTCAAGATTTGACTTTTTTCCCATCAAACCTGCTATTCGCCCCACCCTGGAGTGAATACTGCTAATCGTCCCTGGGTGGGGCGAATACCAGTTTGTAATCGTCCCTGGGTGGAACGAATAAGGAGCAGAGTGCCTGAAGGTGCCAAATTGACCTCTGACCTTCCAAAACTATTGTGTGAGTGGTTAGGACCATTGTTTAACCTCTAGGGGCTGCCCTGGGGGTTGTGTGTGTCAATGCGATCAGTGTTTGCAGTCACATAATCGGATTGGTGCTGTTTTGGTGTCTACACCTAGAGGTTAAACAGTGGTCCTAACCACTCCCAAAGTAGTTTTGGAAGGTCGGAGGTCAATTTGGCACCTTTCAAGCACCCTGATCCTTACTCGTTCCACCCCGAGGTGATTAGAATGCTATTCGCCCCACCCCGGGATGATTAGCAGCAATCGCTCCAGGGTGGGGTGAATAGTAGGTTTGATGGGAAAAAAGTCAAACCTTGACAAATGGTAGCCTAGATCCACCACTCAACTCCACCTTCAATGCATGGGAGTGCGAGTGAGCATTTCAAAGCTCAAAGAGGTAGTCATAGAGGTAGTCATGGAGCCCTTAATCAGGGAGGAATATTCTCTCCCCTGACAAGGCATGATGGCCAAGTGGCGCCTCTACATGCACATTCAAAGCAGACCTTCAGGTCTATAAAATGGTGAGTCTTCTCACCCCAAAAAGGAGAACAGAGTAGGAGCATTTGGAGCAATGGAGTGCTGCCGAATTATACCCTCACCCCCATTGTGCTTCCTACATCCTTGATCTCTCTTTTGGAAGGGAGGTTATCGGGTGAACATTAGGAGCGCAATATAGACCCAAAACCTAAAAAATTGGCCACAATCCCACACCCAATTTTCTAACACAACCCCCTAGGAGGTTTTGGACCCATCCCAAGTGGATTGGTGTCAAAACCAAGCCCCAAACGATGGGCGTCCTGCCCCGGGCGCCCCCGCACTGTTGTAGTCCTAATCGCCCCACCCCGAAGTGATTAGAAATCTATAGCTTATTTCTCTACTATTTCTTTTGCATCTTGTTTTATGTCATTCCTATATGCTTCTATTCAAATTTCATTCCATTCTGATAAGTTTTGACTGTGTTTTCATTATTTTACGCTTTCACTAACATACAGGGAGCGCCTTCGGATACAGGGTGATCGGGGTAGAATCTGTAGAATCCGAACTTTTGGGTCATCTCAAAATGCCCCATTTTTCCTAACCCCAAGTTTGTAGGTGTTTTTGAGGCCTCTGGATGGGACATTTGGGAGGTCACTTTCGGGCATTTTATGACAGTCCTAATCATCCCACCCCGGAGCGATTAGAAATCTACAATAGATTTCTTGACTGTTCCTTTTGCAGTGTGTTCATGATGATGTTTACATGCTTTTTTTCAAGTTTCATCTTATTCTGATATGTTTTGACCACTGTTTTAATTATTTCATGTATGCATTAACCGGAGGCCTTGGGGATTGCATGTTTCCCTCCATACGCATGTGCTATTAATCATTTGTTGTTTCTTTGAACATAGGATCTCGACACTGGAGGGGAAGAAAGGAACTATAGATGCATTCACATAAGCAGCGATGATGTTTGGCCCACCCATTTCAAATGTGGGCACGTGGAAGATCCCGAAGGGAAGCATACCATCCATTGGTGTAACAATTGTATCGAACGCTCCTAGCCCCTGAAAAGGGGGGAGACGTATTGTAACTTGATCTCAAGAAAAATTAATAAAAGAGGTTGCACTTTAATTTTTCTTTATATCTCGTTTCATTCATGCTTCGCTTTCCCTTTTCATGCACTTGTTCTTTGTTCATTCGTAGGACTTAGCGTTACATCTGCTTTTGTTTGCATCGCACCCGGTGTGCCTGTGCTTTCGTATCCAAGTGCTTTTAGTGGTGATCATGGTGGGACTCTATCCCCTAATTTTGGGATCAAGTTTTTGATCAAAACTTTGTGTTTTTTCTTGCAGGTGTTAATCCTTCAGGCGTTGGACTACTGCTCGTGCCACCCTGTGACGAATACAGACTGGAATTCATGCCACCCAGGGACGAATAGGCATTCATCCCACCCTATGATGAATACAGATCTACTATTCATCCCACCCTAGGATGATTAGCTCTCTGTGCATTTTTTGAGCAGAAACTCAAGGGCATCTGGTGTGGGCAGAGAAGAGGTAGGTTTTTTGAGCATCCTCTGTAATTTTTTGTCTCTATTTCTGTGATTTTTCTATTTTATTTGCTTGCATGGAGAATTTTGCTGCATGTTTTCTTTCTTTGCGCAAGTAAAAATAACCACACACACCATGTGATAATATAAACATCAAGGAGTTGGTCGTAAAACCCCAACACTTGATCAAGACCAACGGTGGATTTCATCACCACCTTGGCTTGAATTTTGCATACATAACCCCGATCGTGACTATTGCTAGACGTAAATCCTGATGAAAGCTGACCAAGTGTAGCTGGGGTGATTCCCAATGCATGAGGATAAGTCTTCTATGGTAGGTGTCAAAAATAGAGCGATTCCCCTTTCGTACCGCCTATGTTCCATGTACTGTTCTGCTCTCGCGTACCAATAGTTTCCCTCACGTAAGGGCGGGTATATTGAGAGGTTCGGTATAATGGCCTGGCAGTGGTATATTGAAGGGGCGACCATTTTGGGAGACATAAGAGCCCTCATATTGCATGTACAACAAAATTTTTGTTACAAGGTTTTGCACAACAAAAATCAAAACACACTAAACCAGATTTAGGGCACACCTTTAATCTATAAACGAGATAATCATTTCTTTGATTGTGTGGTCCTTTTTGTTTAGTGTAGCAAAAAAAAAATCATAAAAGAAGATAAAAATCTACATATCTTTTAGAGGACCACCACCATGGTGTACACCCGTAGCCAAGCCCAATCATGGGCAAAAGCTACGAAAAGTGTACAAGGGGGCACAAGTCACCTCCGTTATAGCTCCAAGGACTTGGTCATACCACCTTGGCAGCCTGACCCCCAAAATAGTCCACATCATACCATGACGGAACAGGACTATAGAGGCACCCCTTCGAGGGGCACTCCCATTCAACATAGACCCTTTCAGGAGGAGTACATACATAGGAAGGCCCCCTTAGACACTCATTATGAGTGGCCACCGCATGAGGAAGTACTAGAACAACATAGGGTGCATAAAGAGGGGGCACATGATTATATCATTCCTCCTCTACCCCTCATTACCGTCAAAAACAATAGGCCAAATCCAGAGTGCAAGGCTCTTCAGATAGGGTGAGCCAACTCTGCCCGCCCCTTTCACATAGATGAAAGAGAGCATGAGGAAAACCACTATATTCCTTAATACACAACACGGGGAGCAATGCACCTCCACACCTACTATTTATCAGGATCACCTACTAAGGCCAGAGCCTCGGGTGAATGCTGCTAACCTCGATAGAGGGAAGCAACCTATAGAGATCTCGGATCACTACGACCGAGATAGATATGTAGGGGAGGCATCTAGGCCTCCTAGACCTATGACGGTGAAACAAATTGACTTGGCATTTGCCAAACATACCACCCACCAAGCGCAAATCACGCAGCTTGAGCAAGATCAACAATAGTTAGAGCACCTATACCATCTTAGCAAAGAGCGCATTCAACATCAGATGGATGAGTTGCTCCACAACACCATGCATGAGAGGATTCCAACCCCTCGCACACATAAGATAGAGCTTTATGAGAGGCCCAACCCCTTGGTGCGAGACAGGTCTCCATGACCTTATCAAGTGTTGCCTCCGAGACCTCCTAGACCTGAGCGGGAGGCCACCCCTAGAGCCAATGATGGACACCCTCCTCGGGCACCCACCCATGTTTATAGGTCATGCCCAGGAACTCCTCAAGAAGCCTATGAGGAATTTGAGCAAGAAGAAGAGCGGGCTGAAATGCCCTACCAAGGCAAGGGGGCGCTATCCGGATACCCCTCCATAGGCCTCAAGTTCCCCACAATTCACAATGAGAACAAACCAAGGAGGAAGAGATCAAATCTTCTGATGCATACAAAGCATTGCTAGAGCACTTAGAGTCTATGGAGACCAAGACTTCTGGGCCCCAAAAGCCCACTTTACGCCAACTCCGTAGTCACCCTGTGCATCCTTCAGTGTCGGCACCCCCATACCTTGAACACTTCAAAATGCCTCAATTGGCAATATTTAGAGGGGATGAAGATGCCCAAGAGCACGTGACAAGATTCCTGAGTCAATGCTTTGGCATTCAGGACAATGATGCTTTGCTTCTAAGAACATTTATAACCACGTTCGTAGGCCCTACCTCGGATTGGTTTACCCAATTGTCGAAGCATAGCATCAACAACCTAGACCAGCTAGTGGACGCGTTCCTCGAATGTTTCACCTTCAACACCAAGAAGAAGGCATCATTAAGTGACCTAGCTAGCCTCAGGTAGTATGAGGAAGAGACAATGGTGGCTTACAGAAATTGGTGGAGGACATTGCTTTCAAAGCTTCCTTACCTCCCTCCTATGGCCGACCTGACCCAAATGTTCTCAAAGAGCTACCTAAGGTCGATCTCCATGCTATTGCAGCTACAGCAATATGCCACTCTCGAGGAAGCCCTGGCGCAAGCCAGAATAATTGAGGAGATCAAGATACAGGATGGTGAGATTGCCAAGCCACGCAAGAAAGAGTGGCCCAAAAATGCCAAAACTGGGTCCGCGCAACCGAAACCCACTACGGTCAATCAAGTTGCCATAAACATACCAAAGCCTGCATAGACGACACAACCCCCAAAGGCTAATTATCAAGCAGTCCCTCTTGACAACTATGAGAAGGAAAATCATAGGCAAGAGCAAAATCAGTAGCGTCACCCTAGGCGACAATTCACACCCTTCACAGAGTCTAAAGACTCCTTGTTTGACCATTTGTCCATGGTAAACTTGATAAACCTACTAGAAAGTCGACCCGTAGACCCCAACGCACCAAAACCCAAGGGCTATAGGGAAGACTTATATTGTAGATTTCACCGAAGAAAAGGACATGACCTTTACGCGTGTTGGAAGTTCAAAAGCTTAGTGCAGGACCTAATAGACAACAAGACGCTAGCGGTGGATAATCCCGTAGCACCAAGCAACCAATAGATGGAGGTCTTCAAAGACCCCCTGCCTACCCATGATGCGTAGGCAAAGACTCTACAGGTCAATGAGGTGACACAAAACTACCCCATGCAGGGGTATGTAGGGATGATAAGCATAGTGACACGGAACAAGAGGTACCCAAGCACAACTACCCCCACTGCAGCTATAGGAGAGGTTCCATCAACGTCACAACCTCAACAACACCCAACGCAACCTCCCCCGCCTAGACCAGTGGCCACGATTCGGACTAAACTTACCCAAAGTTTAAGGACCACGTCGGCTAGGCTCTCCATATATGAGCTCATCCAACAATCACCACCCCATCGGGAGGCTCTAATGGAGATACTCAAAGCCATCGAGCTACAGCCCCATGAAGCAAACTCTTTCAACAAATTTGTGGGACATGTAAAATGATGTACATAACCAGTCATCACCTTTAGAGAAGATGAACTGAAATCGATGACTGGTGATATGGTGGATCCACCCCTACACGTCATTGCGTGGGTCAACAGGATTCCATTTAAGAGGGTGTTGGTGGACACTGGCTCGTCCAACAATATAATCACAACAGTGGCATTGAAACACCTCAAGTTGCCAGCATCTCACATTGTGGCCTCCACCTATACTCTTCGAGCATTCAATGACGTGATATGCTCGATGGTTGGCACAATTGTCCTGCCCATCCAAGTGGGACAAAAGACTATTCCTACGTTGTGCCACATCCTGGAAGGTGAGATGGCCTACAACATCTTGCTGGGCCGGCCTTGGATCAGGGACATGAAGTGTGTCCCTTCGATAGCCCATCAATGCCTAAAGTACACATACGAAGGGCAAGTGCATGTAGTCCCGATAGACTTAGAGCCCTTCAAATATTGCAATACGATGCAACTGATGCCACAATCGACCCTCCCATCGACACATTTGGACTTTCAGTTGAATCCATCCAAACAGGGTCCGATTTTGCATACATCCCCACTGTTAAGTCCCTCAAATCACCAACCGGGCCCATCTTCATCATATGGTCCTTCACCAATGACACCACCTACGGTGGCCACATCGAAGGACAATGGGAAGAAGCCCCTAGAAGAGATACCACCATTGGTCTCAACCATATCTATCGAAGAGGTGCCCAGCCGAATGGAAGTCGAGATGCCTGGTTCACCCAACATGGAGTGGACCCAGGAAGAACTCCCATTCCCTCCCCCTCAACCACCAACGATCATCGTTGAGATGGCCAATACGGGCCTGGGGGAGTATCTAGTGCGGAACATTGTAGCAACACCCACGTTGGAGTCCATGCAGGACATGGGGAGACCTCGCCTCCCCATCGACACTATTGTCCCTTTGGGCTACCCACCAAATCAAACAAATTTTGTATATGGGGGCCTCAACAATGACGTTGAACCTTACTTGCAAGAGGAAGAGGACGAAGAGCCCTTTGCTGAGAATGTCAACTATCTGTCCAACCTGAACTTTGCTTTGAAATATCTTGGCCAATGTAATTGGCATGGATATGGGTTGGGCAGATATGAACAAGGGGTGCGCGTTCTTTTTCAACCAAGATATCAGATGCCATATAAAAAATCAGGAGTAGGGTTCAACCACCCTCTACCCCTTGACATCTTGGTAGAAAACATGCAAGGCCTAGGGCTAGGCAACAAGGATGGGTTGGCACAAGATCCATATGCCAATCCTAACACAACATACACATTGGGGGATTATCTCCCATTGTTAACAACCAACCTTGTGGGCCTCAAAAACCCCTTCCCTTTGATCGAGAAAGGGGAAAGTTCAAGAACTTGCCTCCAAGAGGGATATAGACAAGGTCAAGAAGGATCTTCAGAAGACGAGTTAGAGTATGAGGTAGCACCTTGGGACCCTTTCGAGTCCGATAGCAATCACTCGCAAGTGACACCCATAGATGACTATCAGGAGAACTTCGTGGTGATGTTCCCCTTGAATGCTCCAATCGAGCAAATGCCACCTCAAGAGAATCAGGTCCTCCCACAGAGAGCGGAACAACCCCGATGGGACCAAATTAACTTGCTGTAAACAATTGTCAGAGCCAACAAAGGCCTATGGATATTTGATAGTGATTATGAAGATGAGACTGAGATGGCATATCTCAACCATATGCAGTAGCAACAATACCCCATGGACATTGATGACATGTTTGAACAACTAAACATGGGGCCAAGGCATAGGTGGCATTTGAACCAAGCACAATTGGACCAAGTACTACACCCACCACTTCAGGCATACAGAGAGCACCCTCCACCCAAAGACCCTATAGAGCCATCAGTGCCAAGGGCAGACCCTGTCCTTCTATCCACACATAGGGCCGATCCATTTGTGCCAATACCCACAAAGCCAGATCTAGAGCACAAATATCACCAAGGATGTCCGAGTCACCACCCACGCGGTAATGGAGACCAAATTCACTTCATCAACATGATCTCCATTGACTTAACCACCCCCATCCGCAATCCAGCCGATCCAACATGACCATTGTATCTAAACCTAGATGCCATAGACTGGGATCGTGCTAACTCACCACCATCCCCATCAGAGTACTGGCCTTGCGGTGAGATGCTTCATTTCACCCTAGGACCAACTCAGGATATCTTCCACGCTGAAGAGGAACCCGACGTTCCAAACATAGATCTAAATTTAGCAAATGATATCCACCTGATCCCAACTCCACACCAGTTGGAGGATGGGTCCCACATGTCAGTCGAAGAGACGTCTGATGTAGACATCGGCTCTGATCCAATGAATTCACAAATCATCAAGCTGGGGGTAATTCTATCCCTCAAAGAGCAAGCCAATTACATTACCCTTCTCAAAGAGAAGAAGAAGGTTTTTGCATGGTCCTACAAAGACATGCCGAGGCTAGACCCGTAGCTAGTCACGCATAATCTAACGCTTGATCCGACAGTCAAGCCAGTCAAGCAAAAACTACGTAAGATGCACCCAACAATGGCCTTAATGGTAAAATATGAATTACAAAAGCTATTGGACACATAATTTGTCATCTATGTGGACTACCCACCATGGCTGTCCAACATGGTACCCATCAAGAAGCCAGATGGGAGGATTCACATATGCACTATTTTTTGAGATTTAAACAAAGCAAGTCCCAAGGACGATTTTCCACCAAAAAGCTATGCCATTACATGTTGAGCAATACGACGTATGTTGTGTCTAAGGAGAATCCATTGCAGTACATGATGAGTCATACTTATCATAGTAGCCACATGGCAAAATGGATCATGTTGTTGATGGAGTTTGACATTGAATTCATTGGATAAAAGTCCATAAAAGGTCAAGTCATCTCCGATCAACTAGCAGAGGCTCCTCTCAAAGATGATCAGCCTCTGACCGTAGAGCTGCCCGATGATGGGGTCTTCCATGTCTCAGAATCGCCACATTCTGATGAGCCTGAGTCACAGACCGAAATAACCCTATTTTTTGATGGTTCTAAATGTGAGCAAGGGGGTGGCATGGGAATCATATTCTTCACACCTTAAGGGGCTCCAATGCCTCTATCATTTAAACTTGATTTTCTATGCACCAATAACAATGTTGAATATGAAGCCTTGCTCATAGGTCTTCAGACAACCATCACCATGAACATCAAATGCTTGAACATATTTGGTGATTCATTGTTAATTGTCAACCAAGTGAAAGGGGTATTCCAATGCAAATGCCCATTTCTATAGGCCTACAAAGCCCTTGTGGATAAATTCTTGGCTAAGCTTGAATGGTACGACATCTAGGCACTCCCTCGATCATCGAATCATTTTGCGGACACTATGGCCTCCTTGGGGTCACTAATCCCGTAAGACCCTTCTGGTGAAATGACAACCATTCAAGTCAAAACATTATCGCAATCCATGATGGAGTGTGCAAGATCTGACCTAATGCCAAGAATCCACCTGATCCAGATTGAACCATCTCAGGATAGGTTCTCTCGAATCCACGATAGTCTGAATCATGCCAACTGGGGGTCCTTGTTCTCCCCGACCCCTCTTAATAGCAACACAATGCTATTCTTACAAGTTTTTTCCCTCTCAGCTTTTGCTAGGGATGAACTTCAAGAGGGATTGGCCGTTCATACCATCGAGGTTTTTGATCAGTAGGATTGGTACACACCCATAAGAGACTATCTCAAGTTAGGTAGCCTCCCACTTGGATTATCGCATGCCACGAAAATATCATTCAAATAGAAAGTGACAAAACATGTCTTGCTAGGAGACATTTTGTATCGTCGAAGCTACGAAGGGATCCTCCTCCATTGCTTGGACCAGTAGGAGTCCGCTTGGGTGATCACCCAAGCGCACGATGGTACGTGCGGTGGCCACTTCAGTGGTATGGCCATCGCCAAGCACATTCTTCACATGGGCTATTATTGGCCATATTTAGAGCAAGATTGTTGTGCATATGTGAGAAAGTGCATGAAGTGTCAACACCATGCTAACTTGACACACGTACCTTCTTAAGCCTTGCAGCCAATCCAATCGGCTTGGCCATTTTCATAGTGGGGCTTAGATCTAATCAAAAAGATCTCCCCTACGTCGTCAGGCCATCACACATTCATCATAATGGCCACAGAGTACTTCACCAAGTGGGTGGAAGCAATTTCGATAACCTCTACAATTGGGCCTCGCATTACGGAGTTTATTTTACATAACATCATATGTCGTTTTGGTATTCCATCCAAGATCATCTCGAATAATGGGACGTCATTTAAGAACAAAGATGTGCATGCTTTGACCATAAAGTACAAAATTTAGCATAGTTTTTTAACACCTTATTATCCACAGGCAAATGGGAAAGTAGAGGCGTCAAAAAAAATGCTAGTTGCCATCCTTAAAAAGACAGTCACAGATAGTCATAAGGATTGGCACATTCAAATCCCGCTTGCTCTATGGGCTTATCGCACTAACATTCGAATGCCCACTAGGGCAACTCCATTTTTGCTAGTGTATGGCTTAGAGGCAGTCATGCCTCTCGAGTTGGAAATACCTTCCCTACGCATATCAATGCAAGAGTTCATCGATGATGACACTACATGGCAGACCCGGTTAGACCAGCTTACGTTGCTCGATGAATGATGCATCAATGCTCTCGAGCATTTACGTATCTATCAAGAGTGACTTAAAAAAGCATACAACATGAAAGTTCACCTGAGGGACTTGTAGGTTGGTGACTTGGTCTTAAAAGAGAACCAACAAAATTCTAACTTGCCACCCCATTTAAGGGACAAATTCATGGCAAATTGGTTAGGTCCTTATGTCATTGATAGTAAAATAGGACCTCGAACATACCGACTCGCCTCTCTTGAAGGAATCAAGGAACTAGAACCCTTGAACATCAGTAATTTGAGGTCATTCCACATTTAAAAGAGCCATGGCCCACCCCAAAAGCTCCAAGGATTCCAACAATCGCTTGGTCACCCAAAATGCCCCAAGGATTCCCACAATTGCTTGGTCAACCTAAAATGCCCCAAAGGTATCTATAATCCCTTTGGACAAACAAAAAGCTCCAACGATTCCAACAATTTCCTGGTCACACCAAAAGCTCCAAGGATTCCCACAATCACTTGGTCAACCCCAAAATACCCCAAAGTTATCTATAATCCCTTTGGTCAAACCAAAAGCTCCAAGGGTTCCCACCACCGCTTGGTCACCCAAAAAGCTCCAAGGGTTCCCATAATCGCTTGGTCAACCTAAAACGCCCCAAAGGTATCTATCACCACTTTGGTTAAACCAAAAACCCCAAGGGTTCCCATAATCATTTGGTTAACCTAAAATGCCCCAAAGGTATCTATAATCCCTTTGGTCAAACCAAAAGCTCCAAGGGTTCTCACCACCGCTTGGTCACCCAAAAAGATCCAAGGGTTTCCATAATCGCTTGGTCAACCTAAAATGCCCCAAGGGTTCTCACCACCGCTTGGTCACCCAAAAAGCCCCAAGGATTTCCATAATCGCTTGGTCACCCAAAACGCCCCAAAGGTATCTATAATCTCTTTTGTCAAACCAAAATCTCCAAGGGTTCTCACCATCGCTTGGTCACCCAAAAGCTCCAAGGATTCCCATAATTTCTTGGTGAACCTAAAATGCCCCAAAGGTATCTATAAATTCCTTTGGTCAAACCAAAAGCTCTAAGGATCCCACAATCGCTTGGTCAACCTAAAATGCACCAAAGGTATCCATAAACCCTTTAGTCAAACCAAAAGCTTCAAGGGTTCCCATAATCGCTTGGTCAAAAACAAATATTCAAAAATAAACAAAAACAAAAGATAATAAAAAATAACAAAAAAATTGCATCTCACTTCCATGCATACTCTTAAAAATTAAAACACAAAAAAATAATAAGCTGCATTAGGCATCACATACATACATTGCATATTTGTTGGTCATACAGGTCAAATGCACCATAGACTGTAATTACTCAACAATTCCATCATTTTCCACATTTGTCCACTCTGTAAATAATCCAACAAGAATAACATCATCCACATTTTCACCATATCATAGTCAGTTGTCTCCTAATGTATTTAGGGTTTTCGTCATTCAGCTGTATTTAGATTTCTAGCCAAAAATTGGACAAAGTCAGACAGATTTTTACAAAGGTAGAGTTTTACTTGGATCACACCTTGTTACGTAGCATCCCCACACAAGTTAAAACACATAAAATTCCCAAGTCATGTGAACAAAATATGAAACCTGCAAAGCAATCCAGGACACCATACAGTAAAAAGGTTATCTCACTCATCCCCCTATGTGAATGACCCCAAGAATGCCAAGAGTTGGCAAAAGGACAAGCATCTTCCCTACCCAATTCCCCAAGAATCCAAAATTCTCAAAAAGTTGCAAATATCCAAAAAAATTTGCAAAAAGTCAAAGTACAAACTCCAAAGTTTGACATAAAAACCCACACAGTGCATACATAAAAAAAAAAGCACAAGAAATAGTGATTCTCATCACTCAAAATTCCCATCCCTTGCTCAAAAGAAAAAAATAAAAATAGTGATTTTTTATCACTACATACGAGAGCAAGTATCCCAATAAAAGTAAATAAAAGAAGGGAGTCGAACTTGAATCCCTGGAACTCTCATCATTTAAAAGGTCATGAGGTGATCCTCAGTACCAGTTTGGTGGATAGCCTGCTGGTCACTGGTGGCAAACCTCCCACATGACGATATAAATGTCGCATTAAATTGTGTATAGATCAATGTTGGTATGTGGATGAGCTAGCTTATGGTATCCTAGATTATGATGAGTGTCGTTTAATTCATCATTTGATCATTATTTATCAATCCGGGCAGGTGTCCTAAGGCTGTTTACGATAGTCAATTCAGGCAGGTGTAAGACACTCCATTCAGAAAATGGCTTTATTGATAGAACAATTAGTGTTTGCTGGGGGTTCTTCTGTCACTCTAAACCCTATAACTTGAAACGAAACTAAATTATGCTTGCTGAAAAAATTGTAGAAATGAAATGACAGTGAAAGAAACCTATTTACTCTTGCTGAATCTAAAAATGCACTCAAAAACTGAAGTAAAATTGCTGAAATGAAAGTTGCTGAAATTAGAATTGCAGAAAATAAACTTAACTATCTTGCAAAATAAAATAACAGATCTAGAAATAAACTCAGAAATGAAAATGTAACTACAAATTCTAAAACTGGAAATAAATTCAGCAAAATAAGAAAATGCAGAAAAATGACAGGTTTCCTGCTATTCTGCTGCAGACATAATTAAACAAGAAAACCTGATATGAACCTTCTTCTGCTCCTGGGAGTGGCCCTTGCTCCCTAGTTCAGAAGAAGGTGAAGAAGTAGCTCTGGTGTTCTACCTAATCACTCCTTCAATCATAAAATAAAATTGATAAAAACTACACTTTTTATTGATTTAAAAACATGCAGAAAAATTCTGCATATTATTGCTACAGAAATCTGATTTCACAAAATTCAGAATTACACTAATTGCAATCCTAATTCTTCCTACATAGCTCAACCCAGATGGGAGCCAGTTATTTATATTAAAAATAGCTAAATCAGATGTGGAATGATTCAAATTTAGGCATTTTAGGAATGTTGTTAAAACTGCATTCCTAAAATGCAGAATATGGTTACATATGAAAACTATTCATTGCACACTTGCTAGAGGTCTTCTGCGTTGAAAAAGATGCATAACAGATTTACATAGCTATCCCTATCATTCGCCCGCAATTTGTCTGTCTTTTCCGAGCTGCTTTGGTCAAACTGTGCATTTCCCGTTATTCCGAGCGAGTCCTGTTATTCCGGAGTGAATCCCTATTTTTTTCCAGAGCAGCGCCAGAATGACTATTTTCAACACCGTTTGCGGTTCTTTGGCCAAGCATTGGGTGGACCAGACTTATGAGTCTTTCAATAACCTGGTCACATGCTTTCCTAAGTTGAATTTGACCAAATCCCAAGCCTTGCAAATCTGGCTGGAATTTGTCTAAGTCAAAACAGTCAAAAACAATTTTGCACAGCTTGCAGTTTTGACCTATTTTTAGTGCTATTTTTTGCATTTGACAACTTCAGAGTGCATATTATAAATGTTATAAATTCCACACGTGATTGTACTAACACATTTCACAACAAATCATTATTTATCAACAAAACTTATGCAGAAAATACGAGAAAATTAGTAAAAATAGAATATTATGCTTCTAAACAAGTCAAATATGTAAATAGTAGTAAATATTGCATTTCATCAGCAAAATTAACATTAAAACATATCAAAAATGTCTATTAAGGATGTCCAAAATAATAAAAAATGAGGCAATATTTGGCCTCATCAGATTGCACTATAGATTAATCTTAATAAATACAACAAAGGAGTTAGTGGAGATAATTAGGTGATCCTCAATACAGGTTTGGTTGATAGCCTATCTTACACTAGCAGTATCTTGACAACTACCACAAACAAATTCAATCAGACACACAGGGATGATAACTTGGTCAAACTCAAGTCTGATTTGTACCTTGTTCAAAAGTCTTATGAGATAAATGTACAGTCTGGGCTAGTTAGTTAAAACATCTGAGTCTCAGAAAACCTTAACTACATTTTAACACAACTGTAGCACATTCCATTATTACATCACCATTGGAAAATACAAAATAAAAAAATTCACATATACAAAGTCATTCCACAAAGCAATCACATAGTACAGAAAGCCAACAAATCCTGTACAGTCTATGGTGCCACCGCCAAGTTACCAACAAATCATCTCATCCATTCCATATGCATACATCATATAATTAGAAACATCGCATTCATAATAACACATGCATACATCAACGTAAATAAATGTGCATAAAAT
The DNA here is from genome assembly GCA_028583015.1 of Wollemia nobilis. Lineage (NCBI taxonomy): Eukaryota > Viridiplantae > Streptophyta > Pinopsida > Araucariales > Araucariaceae > Wollemia > Wollemia nobilis. Next base: position 3,565,487 of record JAQPPZ010003551.1, on the reverse strand, counting down.
AAACAATAAATCATGACAAGTGTATAATCAAAGAGAAAGTCATGTATATATATTGCCAAAAATGCCCGTAGGCTACAATAAGTCGGTCCTATGACCTCACAAAAAAATAAAAAACTCAAAAACCCCAAGCCTAGGGAGTCGGCCACCATGATCACGCAGGATCGGTGCAACTGGAACTACCTCCAGTGGTGTGGGTCCTATGGGACCTCTCAGGGCGGTTGCTACCAAACCCCACATCATGCCCCCTAGTGCTACCCTCACCCACCCACCTGTGATGAGAGGAAGCATACTGCTCAGTCTCACTATCTCTCGTTTGACATGAAGATCCACCTCTAGTGAGCTCAGGTAACTATCCACCAAGGTAGATAATCTTGGCCTCCAAATCCACCCAAAACTAACCCCAGTCCACATCCCATTGATGGTATGTAGCCAATGATTCATCCCACTGCACCAACTAATCCTATAGGCGATCCCTCTCGACACTGTGCTACTCATCTTGTCTCCATAGTAGGTCCTCCAATCGTGCTATCTCAACGTGAAACCTCGCCTCCATATCCCTTAGGACTGCCTGAGGCATGGGAATATCTGAGATAGCATGCTGCTCTGACACCCACTACTCTGGGATGTCCTGTATGTCTGGCTGCTCTAGAACCCCTAAACCATCCCTAGTCAAATCATCTACCTCCACCATATTTGCATCATCACGCAGAGCCCACCAACCCTCCCTCGGTGCCTCCATAACCCCACCGCCTACTGCTGCTGCATCCAAAACTCCTAGAGGCCCCTCACCCTGCCATTGTAGCATCGTCCACCACTGGTCGTACTATGTAGTAATCCTGACATTGTCCACGTCGAGGACATCAATCACTACATCTGACTCCTCACCCAGCGGCTCAATAATCGGCTAGGCTAGAGTCCTCTCATCGCCTTGATGCTGATATATTAAGGGCTCCCCAAGAAATACTTGGGGCACCCCAAACTGTCGAGTCACCCTAACATATGGGAAGTACTCCTACTCAGTCTTGTGCTACCCGATCAACCACCTCCCACTGCACGCTTGTCAGAGCCACTCTAGCCTCAGGCCAAGCTAGATAGTCCTGATATGGCCTCCAGAACACCTCCCCTAGAGCAAGACATGAGAAGGCATCAGTATAGTGCCCTATGACACATACCCACAGTCAACTCTACCCCTACTCCTCTGACCTCCACCATAGAGCAGCATAGCCAATCTCCCTGTCCACCATCTCCCCTTGAGTGGCCCATGGTAACCCCTATGGCTACTCCATAGCTATGTGCTGCCACCCCCAGCACTGCAATAGGTAGCTATAGCCAATCCCCTTTCACCTCTGGAAATGGACCTCATACAACTCATCATACAGTTGTGCCAGTAGCGTCTTACCCCACCTCATAATCAGTGGTGCTGCTGTCGAACACTCCACAAGTCTGAACACTACCTCCAACAGGTTCCAAGGGAACCTCACACCTGAGGAGTCAAGAAGTAGCATGTTGGAGATGAGGATCATAAGCAACACATGCCTCACCGCCAACATGCCCTTCTCAAACCACCACCACACTAGAATCCTGCCAGTTAGGCAGTCCCTATCTGCCCTCTCCACCACCCCATCCACCCCCATCTTCATCACATGCCCAAAGCATCGTGTTAGCACTGTCGTCTGCTGATCACGAGGAGTCATTTGAATGGGCAGCCCATATATTAGAATCTATAGAATTCAATACACGTCCTCCAGAGTCACTATCATCTCCCCTATTAGGAGATGAAAGGTTATGGTGTGGGGATTCCACAAATTAATCAGGGCAGTCAAATATACCTGATCCCCTACCATAGGCTCTACCCACGTCACCTGCTTGAGCCCAAGGGCATCAAGCCACTCCTAGTCCACCACAGTCAGCGCATCCCATGCTTTAGAAAATACCGTCGATTGAAGGTACCGACTCTTCACAACCTAAAAAACAAAAACACCACAAAAACATTAAAATATGACAACAAATCAAATGTACAACAGTGTACACAAAAATAATACAACAAAAAATAATTAGGGTTTCAACCTTAATTTAAACAAAAACATTCAAATAAACTATATAGACAACAAAAAATGTACAAAAAAACAAAAGTATAGAAAAACTGTACAACAACAGTACAACTCAATCAAATAAAACTGTACAAAAAAGTAAAAAAAAAAAACACAAAACAATGTACAACAACAGTACAGATCATTCAAATTAACTGTACACAAAAAAATAGATAAACACAAAAAAATTCATACTAGGGTTTCTAACCTTAAGTGTAAAAAAAAAAAAACAAAAAACAATGTACAGCAACAGTACATATCATTCAAATTAACTGAATACAAAAAAATAGATATACACAAAAAAATTCATACTAGGGTTTCTAACCTTAAGTGTAAACAAAAAAAAAAAAAACAAATTAAACCAAAAAAATCATCTAGGGTGCTTAACCTTAATGATGAACAAAAAACAAAACAAAACAAACTTTAACCTAGGGTTTTAACCTTATTTTAAACAAAAATAACAAAATTACTAGGGTTTTAACCTTAGGATCAAAGCAAATAAAAATAGAAAAAGGGGTTTTTCACTAGGGTTTTCATCCTAGTCTAAATGGAAAAACAAAATGCAAAACAATTTAATTACGGTTTTAAACTGTACTTAAACAAAATCAAAACAAATAAAGTAAAGAGAAGGAGCACCTACCGGTCTTGCTTCGGCTTTGCCACTCGAGGATCCAATCCTTGAACTCATGGTGTCCACAAAAATTTGGCAGCGCTTCGCTTCAAAAACTAGCACTCCTCCCCACAGCTCCAAATCGCCAGAAAAAATAATTGCAAATGAGCCCAAAACCTAGTTTTGGCCCTTATATAGGCTCTTAGGCCTGTAATCGTTCCACCCTAGGATGAGTGCTCTAGTTAGCACTCATCCCACCCTAGGACGATTACAAAACTGGTATTCATCCCACCCTGGGACGATTATAGAGCAAGAAAATAAAAAACAACCAAAACTACATCCAAAATGCACCAAAAACAGTAATAAAATTGCCAAACAAATGCATCTTCACACCTGCAATTATTGGCATCCAAAAATGATGTTGGGGTCACAAATTGTCACTATCCTATGCCATAAGAAGGCTACCATATCCAGATTGCTCCACGGGAGGACGAATTTTTGACAATTTCATCCCCAAAAGGCGTCACAAAAAGGGTCAAAACCCATCGACACAATTATAAAATTGCCAAACAAAAGCGCCTTTGTGCCTGACATACTTGACATACAAAAATAATGCTGGGGTCACAAATTTTCACTATCCTAATCCCTAAGAAGTCTACCATAGCCGGACCGCTCCACGGGAGGACGGATTTTTGACAATTTCATCCCCAAAAGGCATCACAAAAAGTGTCAAAACCCACCAAAAAACATAATAAAATTGCCACAGAAAATCACCTTTGCACCTGATATACTTGGCATACAAAACTGATGTTGGGGTCACAAATTGTCACTATCCTACTCCCTAAGAAGGCTACCATAGCCGGACCGCTCCACGGGAGGACGAATTTTCGACAATTTCATCCCTAAAAGGCGTCACAAAAAGGGTCAAAACCCACCAAAAAACATAATAAAATTGCCACAAAAAGGTGCCTTTGTGCTTGACATTCTTGGCATACAAAAATGATGTCGGGGCCAAAAATTATCAATATCCTACTCCCTAAAAATGTTACCATAGCCGGACCGCACCACGGGAGGACGAATTTTTGACAATTTCAGCCCCAATTAGTGTCACAAAAAGGGTTAAAACCCACCAAAAATAGGTCCGATTGTTGGGAAACTGCATAAGCATTCAACACAAAACAACTGAAGGCACCCTTAAAAAAGTCATCTTGGGTCAAGCGACTCGTTGCTTTTCTCATGTCGGTCATTCCCTCATCGATTTGTCGCTTGAGGGGGTAGTCACACTTAGTCACCAATCAACAAATACACACCCAATCAAGGAAATGGTATGCATTCAAAGAATCATTGACAAAGACAATCACGCTCCTGCTTGGGATAGAAAAAAAGTAATAATCACAAGCTGATCAAACACTTGGTATTCTAGAATCATGAACTCAAGGTTCCCATAGAAAAAAGGTTGAGCCCTTTGCCTATTCATGACTGAAAAATGTCCAAGATTAAGTAACACCTCACCAAAAAAAGGTTAACACTTGAATTAAGCTCCTTAGCTCGTCAGAAGAAAGGATTAAAGAATGCGTGCCATTCCCATACTTGGGGAATCAAAATTTGGTTAGGTTAACTAGAAATCCTAATCATTAAGTGCTTTGGTTATCTATTTTTGCTCAGCACTGCACCACGCATAATGCATCCCAAAAAGGGGCATCTGTAGACACCAAAACAACACCAATATGATCAGGTGGCTACAAGCACTAACTGAATTAGCATACATAGCCCCTAGGAAAACCCCCAGAGGTTAAACAGTGGTCCTAACCACTCCCAAAGTAGTTTTGGAAGGTCAGAGGTCAATTTGGCACCTTTCAAGCACCCTGCTCCTTACTCGTTCCACCCTGGGGTGATTAGAATGTTATTCGCCCCACCCCGGGATGATTAGCAACAATCGCTCTAGGGTGGGATGAATAGCAGGTTTGATGGGTAAAAATTCAAACCTTGATAAATGGTAGCACATATCCACCACTCAACTCCACCTTCAATGCATGTGAGTGCAAGTGAGCGTTTCAAAGCTCAAAGAGGCAGTCATGGAGCCCTTAATCAGGGAGGAATCTTCTCTCCCTTGACAAGGCATGATGGCCAAGTGGCGCCTTTGCATGCACATTCAAAGTAGACCTTTAGGTCTATAAAATGGTGAGTCTTCTCACCCCAAAAGGAGAATAGAGCAGAAGAATTTGGAGCAATGGAGTGCTACCAAATTATACCCTCACCCCCATTGTGCTTCCTACATCCTTGATCTCTCTTTTGGAAGGAAGGTTATCGAGTGAACATTAAGAGCATAATCCAGACACAAAACCTGAACAATTGGCCATAATACCACACCCAATTTGTTGACACAACCCCCTAGGAGGTTTTGGACCCATCCCAAGTGGATTGGTGTCAAAACCAAGCCCCAAACGACGGGCATCCTACCCCCGGGCGCCCCTTGCACTCTTGCAGTCCTAATCACCCCACCCTAGACTAATTAAAAATCTATAGCTGATTTCTCTACTATTTCTTTTGCATCTTGTTTTATGTCATTCCTATATACTGCTATTCAAATTTCATTCCATTCTGGTAAGTTTTGACTGTGTTTTCATTGTTTTACGCTTTCACTAACATACAAGGAGCGCCTTTAGATACAGGGTGATTGGAGAAGAATATGTAGAATCCGACCTTCTAGGTCATATCAAAATGCCCCATTTTGCCTAACCCCAAGTTTGCAGGTGTTTTGTAGGCCTCGAGACATTTTGGAGGTCACTTTCGGGCATTTTATGATAGTCCTAATCGTCCCACCCCGGAGCAATTAGAAATCTACAATAGATTTCTTGACTGTTCCTTTTGCAGTGTGTTCATGATGATGTTTACATGCTTCTATTCAATTTTCATCTTATTTTGATATGTTTTGATCACTATTTTAATTATTTAATGTATGCATTAATCAAAGCCCTTGGGGATTGCATGTTTCCATCCATCCGCATGTGCTATTAATCGTTTGCTATTTCTTTGAGCACAGGATCTCGACACCAGAGGGGCATCAAGGAACTACAAATGCATTCATGCAAGCGATGGCGATGTTTGGCCAGCCCATTTCAAACGTGGGCACGCAAAAGATCCCGAAGGGAAGCGTACCATCCGTTGGTGTAACAATTGTATCGAATGCTCCTAGCCCATGAAAAGGGGGGAGACATATTGTAACTTGATCTCAAGAAAAATTAATAAAAGAGGCTGCACTTTACATTTGCTTTATATCTCGTTTCATTCATGCTTCGCTTTCCCTTTTCATGCACTTGTTCTTTGTTCATTTGTAGGACTTAGCGTTACATATGCTTTTGTTTGCATCACACCCGGTGTGCCTGTGATTCCATATTCATGTGCTTTTAGTCTCTTCATAATCAATTCCCTCTTGTTTCTTATAGCCTTGAGCTACTAGGCAAGCCTTATAGTGATTTAGTGAGCCATATACTTTATATTTTACCTTGGATACCCATTTTGTGCCAATGGTGTATTTTCCTTTGGGTAAATCAACTAAATCCCAAGTGTGATTCCTTTCAATGGAATCCAATTCTTGATCCATGGCATGAACCCATTTAGGATCACCAAGTTCTTCTTTGACATTAGAAGGTTCAGGTTGGCTAAGGACTTTGGCCATTAGGACATAATCCACTTGGTGTCTTAGGGCTGAAGGCCTTTTACCTGTATAGGTGGGCAAATGATTTTGGGCTTCATCTATTGTGGCTTGAACCCACTTGGGTAAAGGATTGGATGATGTTACTCGATCATTAGGAGGAAGAGATGGAGGACATGGATCATTTGTAGGAAGTTCTTCTTGTGGATGAATTTATTCATTTATGAGTGAAGGAGAAGGACTAGATGATATTGTATGCATGAATGGAGCAACTATTTCACTAGTTATTTCTAAAGTGGGGGCCTTAGGAGGATTATATGGGGGATACTCATGAAAGGTAACATACCTAGATAAAATGATTTTCTTGGAAATAGGCTCATATAATTTATATGCATTGGCACTATCACTATAGCCAACAAAGATGTATTTTTGGCTCTTATCATCAAACTTCTTCCTTTTCTTATGAGGAATATGAGCATAGGCATCACATCCAAAGACTCTCAAATGGCCCACATAGGGCGTCCTTCCACTCCATGCTTCTTCAAGTGTTCTTTCATGTAAGACCTTTGTGTATGAGCTATTAGTCAAGTATGCAACAATAAGAAAAGCTTCTCCCCAAAATGAGTTAGGTAATATAACAACATGTAACATTAATTTTTCCCTATTTGTTATTGTTTGATTCATCCTCTCAATAACTCCATTTTGTTACGGGGTATAAGGGGTTGTGAATTACCTCCTTATCCCATGATACTTACAAAAATTAAAGAATTCATTGGAGACATATTCTCCACCATTATCTGATCTTAAGGTGGAGATTTGATAGCCACTTTATATTTCAACAAGTGCGATGAATTCTTTGAACTTATCAGGGGCTTGCCACTTATATTGAATTAGGTAGATCCATACCTTTCTGTTGTAATCATCAATGAAAGTGATGTAGTATTTAGCCCCAGTATAATATTGAATAGACATTGACCCACAAATGTATGAATGAACCAATTGCAAAGGTCTATTAGCTCTCCATGCCTTTCCTATTTCAAATGGTTGCCTATGGTGTTTGGCTATTACACATGGCTCACAAAAACATTTTGACTCATTAAGATGTGGAAGTCCTTTAACTAATCCTTTTCTAGCCATCATTTGAAGATTATTAAAATTTACATGTCCAAATATTTCATGCCACATGTACTGCAAAGAGAAAGTAGTTGTATGCAAAGATGTTTGTTTTATAGATTTTGTAAGTAGGTAGTAAACACCATCCTTTTTTACTCCCATGACATTGACATTGCCATTGGGTTCCTTAATGTAGCATTTGTATTTTTTAAAATAGACATTATAGCTCCTATCTGTAAGTTGTCCAATAGAAAGAAGACTCCTTTTAAGACCATGCACATACAAAACATCTATTGCAGGAACATTATTACCATCATGCAAAGTAAGTGGTGCATCCCCAACACATTCAATGGGTAGAGCACTTTCATCACCAAAAGTAATGAATTTATTTGATGTAGGCTGAACCTTGGTCAACAAATCTTGTCTTCCTGTCATGTGCTTTGCTGCTCCATAATCAATATACCAACATTCTTTATCTTCAACATTAACTTGGTTGGCTGCATACAATGTGTTCATATTATTATTTTTTGGTTCTCCCTATTCTCTTTGCCTTTTATAGCAATTAGAAACATTATGATTCTATTTTCCACAATATTCACACCCTTGTTGATTGTTGTTTTGACCCCCTTGAGGTCTTGTTTGCCATCTTGGCTGCTGCTGGTACTGTTGCTAATGTGGCTGCTGATGGTACTGCTGATTTAGTTGTTGCTTGTACTGTTGCTAACATGGTTGCTGCTGGTACTATTGATTTGGTTGCTACTAGTACTCTGGGTATCTCTGATGTTGTCTACTCCTTTGATTCTAATTATTATTATTTTTACCCTTGTTTTGTTTAGGTTGTAAAGTTTCCTTGGTGGCAAAAGAAGCTGATGTGGCTTCAATTTATTCATCTTTGATTAGGGCTTGCTCATATTTCTTAAGTAGGATCTCAATATCCTCAAGTGTTGAATTCATTGTTTTACCACTCAAGTATAACATGGTAGCATAGGAGTGAAACTTTGAAGGAAGACCATGCAACATTATTGGAATTAACTCATTATCATCTAGGGTTTTACCAGCAGCTAAGAAATAATTTTTAATAGACTTCACTTCCATAAGATAATCGATAAGTGCGCCTTTCATACATACATTGTGAAATTTTTGTTTGAGATACAAAATATTATCTTGACTTGGCCTATCAAACAATCTATTGAGAGCATCCCATGCTTGTTTAGGTGTTTTTGTAGCCCTTACAGTTTCTCTACATTGAATTCCTATAGCTAGCTTGATTAGACTTAAAGCTATATTAGAATTCTTCTCAAATTGTGCTTTTTCTTTAGGGTTTGTAGGTGTAGTGAGTGGGTCTTCATTAGCCTGCCTATCTTTCACAAATTCCCACATGTCATTCATAATTAATATTGATTCCATCTCATACTTCCAATTTGTAAAAGTTTGTGCTCATTAAAGTTTATTTGTAAGTCCGCTTAATAGATTTGTAGTAGCCATGATTTAGAAAAGGATAAAAAGAAAAGGGAGCTCAACAAAGGATGAAGTAAGAATGACAAATTCCAAATTAGAGCCCTCAAAAAAATCTAGGGTACACCGCTGAAGATCCAGAGGAGGGTTTGCCTAGTTTTTCCACTTTGAATCTTCAAGTGATTCCAATAGTGGGAGGGTTAAGTTGAACACAAGTGCCTTTTTCTATCCAAAGAGAGTAAGAATTAGAAATTTTCCAAACTTTTATACCAAACTTCTCAATATACCCGCCCTTACATGAGGGAGACTATAAGCATTTGAGCATTTGATGCATGGAATACAAACGATTCTGAAAGGGAATAACCTGCCAGACCTTTATACCAAACTACTAAATAACCCGCCCTTACGTGAGTGAGACTATAGGTATATGAGTATATTGATACGTGGAACATAGGTGGTTATAAAAATGTGATGCTTGCTTGCTTCTTTTAGAATTGTTACAATAGATGTGTCAATGTCTTATTGCTTTATGAGAAGATGCTTGTATGTGTTTGCTTGCTTGTATATGGCTTAGTGTCAAGTGTGTATGCAATGGAACTACACTTGATTACAATTATAAAACCCAAGGTCATGTAAGGGTAATAGCAAGCATAAAATATAGACAAAGCCCAAATAGAAGATGCAAGCAACAAACACCAAGTGGCCAAGAGAGTGCCACAAAATGAATCCACCGACAAGGGACAAGGGACCCTAAATCACCCCTTGATAGGATGATTTGTATTGGAAACTTGGCTAAAAAATTAGCCCCAAATGTACCTAAAAAATGATACAAGTTCAATGCCTTCAAGGATAAAATTACCCCCAATCTTGCCAAAGTGAATGAATAACTTGGCCTAAAGTCCCCCCAAAGACTTAGAATTGTGCCTCTTACAAGTTTGCCAAAATTTTTGTTCAAGAGTGTTGGATGCAACCGAAAATGCACTCTTTTTTACAATGAGAACTTCAATTTAAAATTTAGTTGAGTAAATGACCTCAAAACTAAAAAATAATCACACCAATATATTCCTCTCGAAAATTGCTTTCCAACGACTATAAATAAGCCTATAGTCGGATACAAATAATGCTTAACTTGGGAGTTCTTATAAAATGTAATGCCAGAAAGTGAACCTTCCATTGGAATAATCTTTTAAATCAAATAAATCTTTTATATGCGCATTATTGCTGCTAGAAATTAAGGCATTATAATCAAATAAAATATTATTCAAAACAAATATTCTTTTGACATCTATGGAGCAAACTAATGGACTAAAGAATGTACTAGGTAGTCTAATATTAAAAAACATCTATTTTCAATCAAGTAGCCCTAATCACTCGATTTCAATTGGAATTTTAATTATTTAGATGCCGAATGTTGGCCTGGGCCCTACCAGTTCTTAATGATTAAAAAAAATGTTACCGAATGTTATCGTATGGGCTTTTACTCCCAGCTCGATCTACGGCATCTTGAGAGTGCATGTTCTCCTCATCAAAAATTTATTTCATGGCCACCAGCAAAATTTATACTAAGAAAATTTCATGTTCAATAGCGGTAGCCACATCCTTCAGCAGAGTTGGTGCCACGTCTTATTTACCTCTGAATGATCCACGTTTGACAGTAACCTGCAACATGAAAATATAGTAGCAGATCTACTCTTCTCTCACATATCCAGATCCGCTTCGGGCGCAGCCAGATATGAGTTTGAGTGACCAAATTTGCTTCAGGCACAGCCAGATCTTACAACAAAGGCCTGCATCATGCAAATTTTGTGGAAGCCTTGTCACCGCAAATCAATCTCTTCAGGTGGAAATTAGAAATGGGTGAACAACGTCAAGGTTGCAGGGAAGGAATTGCAGAGCAGGAAAAATATGGGAGATGGATGGTTGGTTTGATAGATATACAACACAATCTAAAGAGAGTAAGAATTAGAATTTTGCCAGACCTTTATACCAAACTTATCAATATACCTGCCCTTATGTGAGGGAGACTATAAGCATTTGAGCATTTGATACATGGAATATAAATGATTTTGAAAGGGAATAACCTGCCAGACCTTTATACCAAACAACTCAATAACCTGCCCTTACGTGAGGGAGACTATAGGTATATGAGCATATTGATACGTGGAACATAGGTGGTTATAAAAATGTGATGCTTGCTTGCTTCTTTTAGAATTGTTACAATAGATGTGTCAATGTCTTATTGCTTTATGAGAAGATGCTTGTATGTGTTTGCTTGCTTGTATATGGCTTAGTGTCAAGTGTGTATGCAATGGAACTACACTTGATTACAATTATAAAACCCAAGGTCATGTAAGGGTAATGTTGAGTGGTATTTTCACACACTTGTGAAAGTACACTCTCCTTTAGGATTTGGACTCCAAATCCCCTCTTGCAAAGAAGTCAAACAAACAACTTCTCCAAGGTCTCCGCTGTATTAGCATTTGCAACTGTGTATTAGTAATCTCAAATAAAGATAATCAATTTAAATGCTTGGAACACCTTAGTGATTGCAAGTAATTGTAAACAAGGGGCAATGTTGGTTTATTTCACCATGAAACTTTAGTGATTGTTCATTGTTTTTTTTTTAGATTTTGTAATTTTTAAATGTTCATTTTAAATAAATTAAACCTTCTGGAAAAATAAAATAAAATGAAAAAGAAATGCAAAAAATTAAAAATTGAACACGTTCAGTCTGATGCTATCCTATTCCGACAAAACCGAAGATATGAGGTTTTCATGCATGCAACCTAACCTATTGGACCTGCAAAACAAGCACAATCTGGATAAGCTAAGTGCTGGCTCCTAAGGATTTGAATGAGGTTTTCAGATTTAAGCATTCGCATGCAACAACCAAGAAAATACTTGCATCAACTACATTTACAAGCCTAAAATCTGAAAAGGGAAAATAGACATTTAATCTTGCATGCAAAAAATGACTCCTTCTTTCTTGCCCATAAAATGCAAATTTTTGAACAATTCTGCATTAAATATTTGTCATTTTACAATAGCAGAATCTCTGGTTTTTCTCAAAACCAGCAAAAGTGGAAGAAAAACACTCCACAGCAGGCCTAGAATGGCTAATCACCCTCAACTCTGCAACCCCGCTCGCAGCGGTTTCCGACCTTTGTGCCTGTCTTCGCTTGTGCCTTTAAACTTTCTGCTACGGCTCTCTGCTTCGCCTTGTGACGCTTCGTTTCATCTTCCCGATCGATTCGTTTCGTTTCTCGCTCTTCATTATTCTGACTTTTGTTCGAGCATCGAAACGTTTGATTTTCTTGCTAATTGTAACCGCTTCTATAGCCCTTACACTTTTATGCCACGTGTTCTACACTTTTTTGCATGTTCTGTAACTGCCCCCTGTAAATCGTGACCAAAAATAGCATGTCGCGATATCGCGACTTTTTTCTGCATGCAACTTTGCTCTTCTACCTGTATCGCAAAAATAAAGACATGTCACTGAATAATCGTGACATTTTTGCTTTTTTCGCTGTTTTTGTCTCTGCATTTTCTTTTTTGTGCTTTTTTTTTTTTCGAAATCGCGACACTTTTTTTTTGGGTCGTGCTTTCGTGAAATCGTGACGCTTTTTTTTTTTTCTATTTTCTTTTTTCGTCGCGATTTTTCTATTTCTCGAATCGTGACATTTTCTCTTTATGATGCATTCTGTTGCTCTTAGCCGCAAAAACGCGACATGTCACGATATCGCGACAACTTTTCATTTTTGGCTGCGATGGAGCAACATGTCGCGATATCGCGACAACTTTTCATTTTTGGTCGCGACGGAGCAACATGTCGCGATATCGCGACAACTTTTCATTTTTGGCCGCGACGGAGCAACATGTCGCGATATCGCGACAACTTTTCATTTTCGGCCGCGACGGAGCAACATGTCGCGATATCGCGACAACTTTTCATTTTCGCGCGACGGAGCAACATGTCGCGATATCGCGACAACTTTTCATTTTCGCCGCGATGGAGCAACATGTCGCGATATCGCGACACTTTTTTTTTTTTGAAATTTTGCTTTTTCTTTGATTTTTAGCATCTGGGCCACTGTGGTCTTCTTTGAAAGCATGCAAAAAAGGTGGGTCCCCAATTTTGGGGTGTGTTGTGGATCAGCCACAACAAATGGTGACTCTATCTGTCAAATGCTCCTGAGCATTTTGGTGAGAACCCAACCTGAAATATACAAGCTTAGATACAAGCGTCAGCACATAAAAGATAAACAAATACCGATAGATCAGAAATACATGAAACATCAGAATCATTAAGTATCAGCTCGGTGTGTGCAATGTGTTTCATTCCCTATCATTTGAACTTGATCAACATTCCATTGTCAGTTTCACTTATGATTTGTATGCAAGGCTATGAATGATTTGTGCAGGATTTGATGCATGATGAAGATGCTAGAGATATAACAACCTGCTTTACAAAGGCTCAAACCTTCTAATATCATGAACAAACATATTAAAGTTGTCAAACCCTCTTAGGACCAAATATATGTCTACTAAATTAATTTACTAGATCCCAAAGTTGGTTATGTGTCACTACCATCTTGAACCCATGTGCAAGTGTAAGTGAAATCAGAACTTTGGGGAATAGGATTCCCAACCTAAGCGAGATGGGAATTTAACCCTATCCTTACTATTCTGATTTGGAGTTCATTACCTCATCTTGAACAAAATGATTTAACCTGTTATGGATGAAATGGTCGGGCTAGTCTATCCATATGAGCAATCAGTGGTCTTGCTTTTAGGCAAGACATGTTGCCACGCATGAGCATACTTAACCCCATAATCCATGACTTGGCTTTCATTCATTCTTTTCTCTCTTTTTTTCTTTGGACCTTTGGGATGACTACCCATCCTTGCTAGGGACATGTAGTACGATCCCTCCAATCCAATATTAAGATGAAATGGAAAATATTATCTTTTATCTCTTGGACCTTGGGGATGACTACCCATCCTTTGCAGAGGACACGTAGTACAATCCTTCCAATCCAAGATTGAGATGAAATGGAAAACATTAGTTTTACTTTTATTGCTTGGACCTTTGGGATGACTACCCATCCTTTGCGAGAGGACATGTAGTACGATCCTTCCAATCCAAGCTTTATGATGAAATGGGAAAAATGGAAGCTTTGGGGAATCGGATTCTCAACCTAAGCGAGATGAGAATTAAGTCCTATCCTTACTACTCCATGTAGGTCAAACCAGAGCTTTGGGGAGTTGGATCCTCAACCTAAGTTCGATGAGGATTTAACCCTATCCTTACTACTCTGGTTTTAGGCTTTAAGCTTGATGGAAGTGGTAAAAACCACTGTTTTAAGGATTATGTTGCATGATAGGACAGACATGAAATATTCTTTTCACCTCACCTTTTCATCCAAGTATGGTTTTGACCATTTTGCTCAAGATTCTTTTTAATGTGCATGGAATGTGCTTGGTTCAAGATAGTTTGGGCAGCAGTTCCCAACCTTAGGATCCTTTTAATATATGTTATGTAATAATCCTAAGAGGATTCAACACCTTCTCAATAATTGCCCATGGAATGAAAATGTAACTGAGATGACATGTATATGCAATGTGGAATATGACATGAGATATGAATGCACTTGCTTCTTTTGGAATATATCATCTAATTTACCATAATGTGCAAAACTGACAACTTCATGCATCACAAGATTCAAACGATATTATTTAAATGTTTGTGTTACTTGTGGAGCTTTCTACAACACAATTCCAATGTTTCATATTCTCCTGATTTTAGGCATAAGTTGACATCTCAATTTTTTTTTTTTTTTTTTTTTTATCAAAACAAACTAAACATGTCAAATGAAATCAACCACACAACTTAAATCCTAATCCAAATAGCAATCCCAAAATGAAACTTGAAAACACAAACCCAAACCAAAACCAAAATTTATATACAATATAGTACAAGATGATGCCAAGCTTGGACTATTACTTTCCTGGATCCCAAACATGATTAGAACATTTCAAAAGACATATGTCACAATACACATGCCAAATGTTGTAGGAATCCAACAACAATAAGATCAAACCAAGCAATGCAACAAATTTCAACTTGCCATGCTCACCATACCAATTTGATTTAGTTCTATTACCAACATCATAGGTGAGATTCAAATCAAATTGATTAGACAATGGTTGGTATTCAATTTTATTTTGTCTATTCTTTAAAGTGCAAGTTTCATCATTCCATTCATGATTTAGAAGTAGGCTTTCCTTTTCAAATGTGAGATATTGCAAACAAGAGCCTATTTCTAAAAGTCTTGAATTCAAATTATTTTTCAAGATTTTAAAACCATCAAAATCAATCAAAGCTTGGCAAACATCACCAAGATTTGACATTTCATCATCAATGACATTAGCATCCAAAGGGACATCATGTAACCCATCACTTAAAATTTTTGTGGCTACTACCAAAGGTAAAGATTTCACCTTGTCACCCATACTCAACCCATCATGATTAGAATTTATCACAACTTGATGAGTGTTAGTAGCTTTTTCTTTTTCTTCATTGTCTTCTTCATCATCCAACACCTGTTCAAAAACACCAAAGTTAGGCACCCAATCAAACATGCGTCCATATTTTTCAAAACAAGAGCCTAATTTTTCAAGATATGTGTCACGTGACACCTTTCCATGATCAATGGCTTGAGTTGCCTCAAAATCCATATTTTCATTAGGATCATCAATAGTATCAAACCCACACCACTTAGGTTTTGTAATTTCATCATTTTGAGATGGCATAGACATTGTAGAAACAATAGGTGGATCAAGATTTTCTATTTCTTGCCCCTCAAGGGGAACAAAAACAATTGATTCTCCTTCTTCATCCATGGTAGTAGAATCATTATCCTTCTCCAACCTTTGATGAGATTCCAACCCTTCTTCCAAAACATTCTCAGATTGCACAGGACTTGTAATATCCTCATGTGAAAAGGCAATTGTATTATCCTGTATATCAATAGGCACACAAAATTCATCAGAAGGCTTGGAGTGAGCATACTCTTCCCAAGAATCATAATGATCATCTTTCAAAATCAAATTGTGATGCTCAACTATTTCTTCTTCATCTTTTAATTCATCAACATGTTTCTCATCAAATTTATCTTCACCTTCCTTAGATGGTTCAATTACTTCCAAAATTGGGTTATTGCTTGTATTCAAATTGATAAGGCTATCATAATCCACATGTGTAACCCATGATTCACGTTTAACATGATTTGGAAGGTGTGAATTTTCTAGGCCATTACTTTCAACAATGTCATCCAATGTGTCATCCGAAACAGATTCATCCTCATAGAATTCATCTTTTGGTGAGTCAAGGGTTTCCAATCTGTCACATGTTTCAATACTAGTTGGATCTAGTACTCCTCCCTTGCCTAAAATCATATTCTTATGAAAATCATTAAAATTGATTTTAGAAACATCTTTTGAATCAAGATGAGTATTTTGAAGTTGATTCATACTTAAGAAAGATGGTTGATCTTGCATAGTAGGTTGAGGATTTTGAAATTGATTGAAGCTTGGGAATGATTGTTGATTCTGAAATTGATTCACACTTGAACTTGGTTGAGGTGGATAAATCATTGGGTGGGTAAAGGAGGTATTAAATGATTGAAGATTATATGATCCAAAACCCACACCATAATTTTGACAACTCAATTGTTGCTCAATTGCCATTGCTTGAGTATAGGCTTGTGACAAAGATGTGATTTGAGGCATCCCTCGCAAATATGTGGAAATGAGTGGGTCAAGAGCATTTACATATATTTGGAGAGCCATTTCTTCTTGAAGAGCATAAAATGTCACTAATTGAGCATATAATCCAAAGAACCTTTCGGAAAATGACTTCACATTTTCACTTGGTCCTTTTTTAATAGTGAAAAACTGCTGATACATGCGGATTGGGTCAACTTGCTCTTTGTTGAATTGATTAAGAAATGCTGCCTCTAGCTGAGCCCAAGAAGTGATAGACCCTAAAGGCGAGACTTGTAAACCAATCATATGCCACTTTGTCCAAGGTGTAAGGGAACATTTTACAAACCACATCATCATACCAAATTGTTAAGTGATTCACAACAAATTTGAATGCTTGAATGTGTTCTCCTGCAATATTTGTCCCGTTAGACAAAAATCGAGGAAGACATCTCTCAAAACCAACGGGCAAATAATGTTGAACTCCTGGTATGTTCAATGGGCTACCTGTCATCCACGGTGAAAACATAGCCATTAGTGAATCTTAAAGAATATAACTTTAATACCCAAATTTTTTTTTTTATTTTTTTTTTAAATTAAATCAAATCACATTATTCCTGTATGAACAATCAAAGCGTTAGAAAAGTGCATAGCAATTCATGTCCTCCTTTTAATAGTACAAAGTTGTATTGTTAAAAGAGGGCTAAAGATAATAATCAATAGGGCATGAAATATTCAAAATTTAAATCCCTATAGCATTTAAATCAATCTGAAATAAACCGGTTCATGCCCTCCTTCTAGCGCCAAAATGTTGAGTGGTATTTTCACACACTTGTGAAAGTACACTCTCCTTTAGGATTTGGGCTCCAAATCCCCTCTTGCAAAGAAGTCAAACAAACAACTTCTCCAAGGTCTCCGCTGTATTAGCATTTGCAACTAAGTATTAGTAATCTCAAATAAAGATAATCAATTTAAATGCTTGGAACACCTTAGTGATTGCAAGTAACTGTAAACAAGGGGCAATGTTGGTTTATTTCACCATGAAACTTTAGTGATTGTTCATTGTTTTTTTTTTAGATTTTGTAATTTTTAAATGTTCATTTTAAATAAGTTAAACCTTCAGGAAAAATAAAATAAAATGAAAAAGAAATGCAAAAAATTAAAAATAGAACACGTTCAGTCTGATGCTATCCTATTCCGACAAAACCGAAGATATGAGGTTTTCATGCATGCAACCTAACCTATTGGACCTGCAAAACAAGCACAATCCGGATAAGCTAAGTGCTTGGCTCCTAAGGATTTGAATGAGGTTTTCAGATTTAAGCATTCGCATGCAGCAACCAAGAAAATACTTGCATCAACTACATTTACAAGCCTAAAATCTGAAAAGGGAAAATAGACATTTAATCTTGCATGCAAAAAATGACTCCTTCTTTCTTGCCCATAAAATGCAAATTTTTGAACAATTCTGCATTAAAAATATGTCATTTTACAATAGCAGAATCTCTGGTTTTTCTCAAAACTAGCAAAAGTGGAAGAAAAGCACTCCACAAAGAGGCCCAGAATGGCTAATCACCCTCAACTCTACAACCCCGCTCGCAACGGTTTCCGACCCTTGTGCCTGTCTTCGCTTGTGCCTTTAAACTTTTTGCTACGGCTCTGCTTCGCCTTGTGACGCTTCGTTTCATCTTCCCGATCGATTCGTTTCGTTTCCCGCTCTTCATTATTCTGACTTTTGTTCGAGCGTCGAAACATTTGATTTTCTTGCTAATTGTAACCGCTTCTGTAGCCCTTACACTTTTATGCCACGTGTTCCACGCTTTTCTGCATGTTCCATAACTGCCCCCTGTAAATCGTGACCAAAAATAGCATGTCACGATATCACGACATTTTTCTGCATGCAACTTTGCTCTTCTACCTGTATCACGAAAATGAGACATGTCACGAAATCGCGACAATTTTTTGCCCGCAACCTTGTCTGCCTTCATGCACAGTGAAAATGAGACATGTCATGAAATCGTGACATTTTCCTGTATGCAACCTTGTCAGCCTTCATGCATCGTGAAAATGAGACATGTCACGAAATCGTGACATTTTTCTCTTTCGGGCCACGCAGATGCAACCTGTCACGAAATCATGACGCTTTTTCTCTAAAAATTATAATAAATCAACTTTTTCTTTCGGGCGTGTCGCATTTTCATTTTCGTGTTTTGCTCTTAGCATGAAAACGCGACATGTCGTGAAATCGTGACACCTTTTCATTCCCGTACCATCTCTCGATTTCTGTCACGAAATCGTGACACCCTTTCATTCCGTACCATTGTCGCTTTCTATCGTGAAATCATGACACTTTTCTCTTTCGAGTTGTCTCGCTGCTTTCTGTCATGAAATCGCGACAATTTTTCTCTTTCGGGCTGTCTCGCTACTTTCTGTCGTGAAATCACGACGCTTTTCTCTTTCGGGCTGTGCAGATGCAATCTATCATGAAATCACGACGTTTTTCTGTTTCGGCATGTGAAGATGCAACTTGTCATGAAATCGCGACGTTTTTCTATTTCGGGCTGTCTCGCTGCATTTGGCCGTGAAAACGCGACATGTCGCGAAATCACGACATTTTCTCTTTATGATGCATTCTGCTGCTCTTAGCCATGAAAACGCGACATGTCGCGATATCGCGACAACTTTTCATTTCCGGCCGCGACGGAGCAACATGTCGCGATATCGCGACAACTTTTCATTTTCGTCCGCGACGGAGCAACATGTCGCGATATCGTGACAACTTTTCATTTTCGGCCGCGACGGAGCAACATGTCGCGATATCGCGACAACTTTCTTTTTCTTGCTATATTTTGCTCTTTTCCTTGATTTTTTAGCATCTGGGCCACTACGGTCTTCTTTGAAAGCATGCAAAAAAGGTGGGTCCCCAATTTTGGGGTGTGTTGTGGATCAGCTACAATAGGTAACAACAAGCATAAAATATAGACAAAGCCCAAATAGAAGATGTAAGCAAAAAACACCAAGTGGCCAAGAGAATGCCACAAAATGAATCCACCAGCAAGGGACAAGGGGCACCAAATCACCCCTTGATAGGATGACTTTTATTGGAAACTTGGCTAAAAAATTAGCCCCAAATGTACCTAAAAAATGATACAAGTTCAATGCCTTCAAGGATAAAATTACCCCCAGTATTGCCAAAGTGAATGAGTAACTTGGCCTAAAGACCCCCCAAAGACTTAGAATTGTGCCTCTTACAAGTTTGCCAAAATTTTTGTTCAAGAGTGTTGGATGCAACCGAAAATGCACTCTTTTTTTACAATGAAAACTTCAATTTAAAATTTAGTTGTGTAAATGACCTCAAAACTAAAAAATAATCACACCAATAGATTCCTCTCAAAAATCGCTTTCCAATGACTATAAATAAACCTATAGTTAGATACAAATAATGCTTAACTTGGGAGTTATTATAAAATGTAATGCCAGAAAGTGAACCTTCCATTGGAATAATCTTTTAAATCAAATAAATCTTTTATATGTGTGTTATTGCTGCTAGCAATTAAGGCATTATAATCAAATAAAATATTATTCAAAACAAATATTCTTTTGACATCTATGGAGCAAACTAATGGACTGAAGAATGTACTAGGTAGTCTAATATTGAAAAACATCTATTTTCAATCAAGTAGCCCTAATCACCCAATTTCAATTGGAATTTTAATTATTTAGATGTTGAATGTTGGCCTGGGCCCCACCAGTTCTTAATGATTCAAAAAAAAATGTTACCGAATGTTATCGTATGGACTTTTACTCCCATCTCGATCTACGACATCCTGAGAGTGCATGTTCTCCTCATCGGAAATTTATTTCATGGCCACCAGAAAAATTTATACTAAGAAAATTTCGTGTTCGGTAGCGGCAGCCACAACCTTCAGCGGAGTTGGTGCCACATCTTATTTACTTCTGAATGCTCCACGTTTGACAATAACCTGCTGCAATACAGTTTAGAGGATGCCACTGTGTTGGCGTTGGTTCTTGTGTCCGTGACGTCGAAATAGATGCTGACCACTTTAGAAAAACAATGTAAACAAGCCCTATGGTGGTATTTATGAAGAATGTCCTTAAATGTTGATGATTCATTTATACCCTAGGTGCTACACGAACGTTCAGCAAAATGTAGATCTAGTTCTACATAGAAACACATCCAACCCTAACTATGTCATAAAAAAATTGCTCTCATATAATTGAGGCATGTCCTCGAATGGCGAGGATTGTCCTCTTCTGAATTGAGCCTCTTATAAATATTTAAAACAATCCTAATCAAAGGGGTAGACAACATCAAAGATACCCATAGTACCAGCAACAACCAAATCAACAATACCAACAGTAGCCATGTTAGCAACAGTACAAGCAATAACAAAATTAGCAGTACAATCAGCAACCACATCAACAACAATACCAACAGTAGCCAAGATGGCAAAAAAGACCTCAAGGGGGTCAAAACAACAATCAACAAGGGTGTGAATATTGTGGAAAATGGAAACATAATTTTGCTAATTTCTATAAATGGCAAAGAGAACAGGGAGAACCAAAAAATAATAATCTGAACACATTGTATTCAGCCAACCAAGTTAACTTTGAAGATAAATAATGTTGGTATATTGATTCTGGAGTAGCAAAGCACATGACAAGAAGGCAAAATTAGTTTACCAAGGTTCAGCCTACATCAAATCAATTCATTACTTTTGGTGATGAAAGTGCTCTACCAATTGAAGGTGTTGGGGAGGCACCACTTACTTTACATGATGGTAATAATGTTCCTACAACAAATATTTTGTATGTGCCTGGTCTTAAAAGGAGTCTTCTTTCTATTGAAAAACATACAGATAAGGGCTATAATGTCTATTTTGAAAAAGACAAATGCTACATTAAGGAACCCAATGGCAATGTCAAGGTCATGGAAGTAAAAAATGATGGTGTTTACTACCTCCTTACAAAATCTGTAACAAAAACATCTTTGCATACAACTACTTTCTCTTTGGAGTACATGTGGCATGAAAGATTGGGACATTTAAATTTTAATAATCTTCAAATGATGGCTAGAAAAGGATTAGTTAAAGGACTTCCACATCTTAAGGAGTCAAAATATTTTTTTGAGCCATGTGTAATAGCCAAACACCCTAGGTAACCATTTGAAATAGGAAAGGCATGGAGAGCCAATAGACCTTTGCAATTGGTTCATTCAGACATTTGTGGACCAATGTCTATTCAATCTTATATTGGGGCTAAATACTACATCAATTTCATTGATGATTACATCAGAAAGGTATGGATCTACCTAATTCAATATAAGTGGCAAGCCCTTGATAAGTTCAAAGAATTCATCACACTTGTTGAAAGAGAAAGTGGCTATCAAATCTCCACCTTAAGATCAGATAATGGTGGAGAATATATCTCCAATGAATTCTTTAATTTTTGTAAGTATCATGGGATAAGGAGGCAATTCACAACCCCTTATACCCCGCAACAAAATGGATTTGATGAGAGGATGAATCAAACAATCATAAGTAGGGTAAAATCAATGTTACATGCTACTATATTACCTAACTCATTTTGGGGAGAAGCTGTTATTACTGCTGCATACTTGACTAATAGGTCTTACACAAAGACCTTACATGAAAGAACACCTGAAGAAGCATGGAGTGGAAGTACACCCTATGTGGGCCATTTGAGAGTCTTTGGATGTGATGCCTATGCTCATATTCCTCATAAGAAAAGGAAGAATTTTGATGATAAGAGCCAAAAATGCATCTTTGTTGGCTATAGTGTGCCAATGCATATAAATTATATGAGTATATTTCCAAGAAAATCATTTTATCTAGGGATGTTACTTTTCATGAGTATCCACCATCTAATCCTCCTAAGGCCCCCACTTTAGAAATAACTAATGAAATAGTTGCTCCATTCATACATACAATATCATCTAGTCCTTCTCCTTCACTCATAAATCAAAAAATTCATCCACAAGAAGAACTTCCTACAAATGATCCATGTACTCCATCTCCTCCTAATGATCGAGTAACATCATCCAATCCTTTACCCAAGTGGGTTCAAGCCACAATAGATGAAGCCCAAAATCATTTGCCCACCTATACAGGTAAAAGGCCTTTAGCCCTAAGACACCAAGTGAATTATGCCCTAATGGCCAAAGTTCTTAGCCAACATGAACCTTCTAATGTCAAAGAAGCACTTGGTGATCCTAAATGGGTTCATGCCATGGATCAAGAATTGGATTCCATTGAAAGGAATCACACTTGGGAGTTAGTTGATTTACCCAAAGGAAAATATACCATTGGCACAAAATGGGTATTCAAGGCAAAATATAAAGCAGATGGCTCACTAGATTGCTACAAGGCTCACCTAGTAGCTCAAGGCTATAAGCAACAAGAGGGAATTGATTATGAGGAGACCTTTTCTCCTATGGCTAAGATGACTACAATAAGGATAGTTATTGCTATGACAGCTCAAAAACATTGGCCAATATATCAAATGGATGTCAAAAGTACATTTCTCAATGGTCATTTGAAGGAGGAAGTGTATGTGAAACAACCACCAGGGTACACAGTTGAAGGCCAAAAAAACAAAGTCCTCAAATTAATGAAAGCTCTATATGGGTTGAAGCAAGCACCCCAAGCTTGTTATGTAAAGATTGACTCCTATTTTCTCAACCTTAGTTTCATTAGATCTGCAGCAGAATCTACTCTCTATGTGAAACATTGGAGGAACCACATCATTTTGGTTACATTGTATGTGGATGATCTTTTCATTATAGGTGATGACATAGAAGGAATAAGGTTTCTCAAGGAGGACTTATGCAACAAATTTGAGATGATAGATTTAGACCTCGTCCACTATTGCTTAGGCATAGAGGTATGGCAACAACCTAGTAAGATTTTTATCTCACAGGCTAAATACATTCAGTCTATTTTGGAGAGGTTTTGCATGGAGGAGTGTAAGCCCTCTCTCAATCCCATGGAAACCAGGTTGAAATTGGTCAATAGTGATGATGAAGAAATGGTTGATGGTACCCTTTATAGGAAGCTAGTTGGAAGTTGGATCTACTTAACTTCATCTAGACCAGATATTTGCTATTCAGTTGGCCTTATTTCCAGATTCATACAGGATCCTAAGAAGAGCCATTGGATAGAAGCTAAGAGGATTGTGAGATTCCTCAAGGCCACACCTCATCATGGCCTTATCTATACGTCAAGTGATGATTTTTCATTGGTTGGCTACATAGATTCAGATTGGACCAGTCGTCTTGAAACTAGAAGATCTACATCAGGTTATTGCTTTCAATTAGGCCAAGGCTATATTTCATGGAGCACAAAGAAGTAGAACATAGTTTCACTATCTTTAGTAGAAGCAAAATATAGAGTAGCAGTTGAGGCAACTAAGGAGGCAATATGGTTGAGGCAATTACTTCAGGATATTGGGCTATTCATACATGGTCCAACATATATATATTATGACAATCAAAGTACCATCAAGATGACCAAGAATCCAGTTTTCCATGCTAGAAAAAAGCACATTGAGATCCATCACACCTATACATGCACCAAATTGTTTATCCCTTGAATATTTGGTCAGCATTCTAATTTTTAGTTGTTTCAACCAATTCTTTTGGAGCAGAATTGGAATATGAGGTTGCACACCTGCTAGATGTGGTTGGTTTTAATTTCATCACATTGAGGTACTTAAAAATTATTGGTGGGTCCCTCCTCCTTGAATTAACACTTCTTAATCGATTTTAACTCCTCTTTTGGTGTTTGTATTTACACTCCTATTATTCTATAGGTGGTTGCCCAATTTTTTTGAAGTTGCTCTTACATATGCTATGTCCAATTGTCTTGTGTCTTGTTTCTGTTGCAACATATCTATTTTGATACTACATAATCCTAGTAACTCATTTTAGGTAAGAAAACACTTCAAAAATCCTTAACCATTCAGATGTCATACAACCTTTATTTTTTAGTGATTTTTACTATGCTAATTTACTACTAAATCATGCAAAAAGATGGCAAAAAGTGCAAAAAAAAATAGTTAAAAAAGTAGAAAATTATTCCTCAACATTTGATCATGGTAACATAAATAAAATAATAAATTTTATCAAATATTTGACATAGAACTACATTATTTATTAAAATGTGGTCATTTTTATGTAAAAATGATGCAAAAATTAGGTATTATTTGGCCTCATCACCAAGTCCACCATTCTCTCTCTCTATTCATCCCTATGTCCATTCAAACTCTCTTCTCTCCCTCCTAACATATTTTTAGTCCATCCCTTGGACATATCTCCTCTTTGCCCTCTAATTATTTTTCTTTGTCTTCCACTTTGTCTTCTACTTATCTTTGTCTGTATTTCCTACCCTTTAGTTTCTCCTTGTTTTTATCTTGCATGGCCACATTTAATTTTTGTTTCAACTTATCTTTTCCTCTTCTCTACGGTTTATTTATTGCTTCACCTTCTACCATATCATATTTGCTCTCAATTTTTTGTATTCCAAACAAAATATTGATAGACATGAAAATAATGATTATGTAAAATGGATAGTTACCTTATCAATAACTATTTATATGCCCTACATCATACTAATTGGATAAGCGGAAATATTCCATGAGCTCTAGCTCATGAAATTGAATTATTCTTCAAAGCTATTATATTTTTAGCTTAGTTGTCTTCACAAGGTCAAGTTTATTATCTTATACTAACCTTACTCCAAGAATTAAACCTCCTCATATAAAATGTACTTAGAATTTATTTCACCTTGTCCCATTACATCACACCCATCCAACCACAATCAACATGCACTTTGTTTATGATGACTTATTTACGCTAACACCTTCTTCTATAGTGATCATATCATCCACAACTCTCATAAGGATGTGGGTTCCAAAACCTAATTGTAACATGTCCAAGTATTCTACACTAACTAAAACAACCCATAATAGGATCTTCATCCCTTGTATTGCTCCCTCTTTTCATAATTTTGGTCTTCCCACTTTCTACATGACTTGTATATCCAATATCTTCATTCTTTTGTCTTACTTATGGCATTATGGATATTTTCACACATTGCCCATATCTTTCCAATCTATTTCCATTATATCCCATTATTCTTATTAACTTGGAACCAATTCCTTTGATGTGTATTTTAAAGCAACCAAACTCTTCATCCCCACTCTGATAACAATGTCTTTCATTGCACTTTTAAGTACCATTGTTACTATCAACTCTAGCAATATGGCCTTTATTGCATCTATCAATGACTTAATGAGGTTCATCTCTCTCTCTCTCTCTCTTAATGTTTAATCATACAAAAAAGGGTGGGTGGGATTAGCACACCCCGTAAAACAATACATTAACCACTATGGTTAAGAGTATACAAGAGTGTCAGAAACAACCCACAAACTGCCAATAACAACTACCAAAACAGTATTAAATATGCATTCGAAAAGAAAGAAGCCAAGAAATTACTGCCACCTAAAAGGGGAAGGAAGATGCACATGACTCATAATGCAGGGTGCACTCCCTAATGATCCATGAGGGTACGCAAGTACTGCAGCTCCACCTATATTTTTTTAACTTGTACTTGAATATGTGACCAACAATCAAAGAATATATCATATTTATTAGCAACAGAGAAGACATGTCCAACATCTTGCTGAGAAAAATAGCTCTATTTTGGGACTTCCATTGATAAAACAAGGTACCAATTCTAAAAATATTCCAAACAACATCCAAGTTGAAGGAAAAAACAATAGGGTCACCCAAAATATCATGCACCCAAGTAAAATCCTCCTGCATAAAAGGTCTAAAAAATTCAAGAAGCCACTCCCAAGCTGACTGAGCCCGATCACAAGACCAAAAAACATGCAGTAAATCTTCCGCTTGTCCACAAACCGAGAAAATGAGATTATGAACACCCAGATGCTTGAGCCTACTACCAACAGGTAACCCTTGATGTAAGAGACTCCAAGCAAAAAAATTGTGTCTAGGTTCAATATAAGTAGCCCAAGCAATCCGAAACCTCTTATTCTATTGGGAGGGAAGAGAGACTAAATTCCATCTCAGAGTGAGATTATCAACCATTGGAACTTGTGGGGTGAGCCATTTGTAACCAAGATGAGCTTTATATTACAAAATAGGAAGCTCCCCAGGTCAACACCAATATGACCACCAGGGTTTTTGAAAATGCTTATGTAGTTTGCTCCAAATAGAAAACAAAATACTATCAATAACCACCTCATAAGTGTCTCTATCACCAGGATTTAAATTGTGAATTTGATGAAAAATTTCCCAAGGTATCCAACACCTGGCATGTCGGGAGAATAAATAAAAAATGGAAGCAATACCACGCTTATAGAACCTCTGCGCTCTGACCCACTGCACCAGAGCTAAGGGAGAACCTTGCCAAGTGATAACAGGAGACCACCAAATATTCATGGAAGACAAAGAGGCACCTGCTTTGCAAAAAATCCCTTTCCAACTAAGCCAGGGTTTGAAGGCCTCCCAGGCTTTCCAAATACTCTGAATGACAAAATAACCTTTAACTTTAATAGGGACAGGGGCAGTAAGAATGGATTGCAATCCCACCCCTTTCCAAATTTTCTTCCCCTAAAGCAAACCAGAAGAAATGTAATGCCTGACCAGCACTTTCCAAGATTCATACCCAATTAAAGATCGGGTGATCTATTTAGCACAAAATTCAAGACCTTGTCGGTGACAATCAAACAAACCCATGCCTCCACAATCCTTGGGAAAACAACAAATTTCCCAGGCTACCCAATGAAAACATTGCTTGACAGAGTCTTTGGCCCACAAGAAGTCTCTCATAAGCTTATCCAAATTTTTATAACAAGATTTGGATGGAACCCAACAAGATGAATAATATACATGGGTAGTGGCTAAAAATTTAGAACAAATTTGAAATTTTCTTGCCAGAGAAAGTTTCTTACTAGTCCAGTAAGAAAGCTTCTTTTCCACTTTATCAATAACATACTGCCACAATTGAGTAGAGGAACCATGAAATGCAAAAGGAATTCCAAGAAATTTAAACACCTCACCTGGATGAATCCAAGTCCATTGGAATTGATGTAACCAGTGTGGCAGTTGAGATTGAGATTGCCGAAAACAAGATGTTTTTTTCCATTGTATAGAAGAACCAAAGGCTAAACAGAACACCTCTAAGCAACTAATAGAAGAGGAAAGAGATTGCTCATCTTCTTGAAGTGTTAAGAAGGAATCATCTGCAAAATGACCATTGACCAACTAACGGTCAGAATTAGGGAGAGCAATACCCTTGATTAATCCTTGATCCATCTTATGGGCCAAAAAATAGCCAAAAGCCTCTGTAGCAAGAATGAAAAGAGATGGAGCAAGAGGGCACCCCTATATCACAGAGCGACCAAGAGAAATTGATTGAGATTGACTATTATTCAAGGTAAGAACAGGTGAAGCATCTTGAAATAACATAAGAATGGTGCTCACAAATACTGACCCAAAACCTAGAGCCTGAAGCATGGCAGTTATGAAGTACCAATCCATCTTATCATAGGCTTTCTCAAAGTCTATCTTAATGAATAAAGCATCTTGTTCAAAATTTCTTGCCCACTCCATACCTTCCCAAACAACAAGAACATTATCAAGAATGTATCTTCTCTTAACAAATCCAGTTTGTTCAGGTCTGACAATCAAAGGCATAATAGATTTAAGCTTAAGCGCAATGGCTTTAGCAATAATATTATAGCTCACATTAAGCAGGGTGATCAGCCTCAAATTGGTGATGAGCTTAGGATATCCAGACTTAGGAATAAATTTAACATTGCCTTTGTTAATAATGGAACCCAGTGAACCACATTGCAGGGCTTCAAGATAAACTTTGTGGGGATTGGAACCAAGAATATCCTAAAATTCTTTATAGAATTCACATGGGAAGCCATCAAGCCTAGGTGCATTATCATTGGCCATAAGTGACAAGGCATTTTTTAGATCTTCCAGAGAAATACGAGTGTCACAAAATAACATTTGCTCAGGAGAAATCTTGTTGGGGACAACAGTGGTACAATCAGCAAGAGCTTGCCTTCTAGTATCATCAAGGGGTTGAGAAGAAAAAACACCTTGATAATGTGAAACAAATACTTTGACAATGTCTAAAAGATCTGTAAATCTCTGCCCATCAACTTGAATGGCTTGAAACTAAGAATGTTGAGCAGGAGGTCTGAGGCACTGAAAAAATTCTTTGGTCACTCTGTCCCCCACTTTGAGCCAATGCATTCGAGCACGTAATTGAGACCCCTTGGATTCATACAAATCAACCTTTTTTAGCTCATGTCGAATGGAAGAAACTTGGGATTGAGCAATAGAGTTGAAAGGAGAGGCTTCAATCCTGAGATAGGCTTTGGATAGCTCACTTTGCAAGGCAAACTTAGCCTGTTTTCGTTGTTTTGCAACTTCAACACCCAGAGTTCGTAACACCTTAGTGGTTCGTTGAATGGCAACATTCCACCATTCAATCCTTCCAGAAATACCATTAGGTCTAGGAATCAAATTCCAAATGTGGCATATATGAGCTTTCATGCTAAAGCTATGCAAAAAAGAAACATTTAGGTAAAACTATGAAGAATGCACTCTAGGTTGAAAGTTTAACATTGCCACCAAGAATAAAATAGGTGAATGATCAGATAGTGTAGTACTAGACAAAGTCAACACATACGGTGAAGAAGGCAAAAGATGAGAGAACTGAAAGTTGTCACACTCAAAAATCATGGCTTTGTCTAATCTTACCAAAACCCTAGAAGAAGCAGCCTAAAAATTGGACCAGGTGTACCAAAGAGCCTGCGAGAAGTCAGAAGGCGAGAAGCAGGAATTAGGGTCATAAAGGCGAAGCTTGTTTTTCATAAAAAACCAAGCTTCTCTTTCACCTAAACACCACCGCATCGGGACATGACTGACCTTATCAGAATATTTATCCACCATATTAAAATCTCCACAGAGCACCCAAGTGGCAAATGGTAGATTCATGGCAAGCCATCTCCACAACTCACATCTATCAGAAGTGACATTTGAGGCATACACATTAACCACCCCAAGCGGTTTTCCATAGATCTCGAGCAAAATCCAGACAACTTGATTGGATGGTTCAACACCCCAAGTCACAACATTCTTCTGTATTCAAGGCCCATGGATAGTGACGACTCCTACTTTTCTTGGGGAATGCTTTGTGGCAAAATAGGTACTTCGTGGCCACAAAAAATCACATGTACACTGCATATTGAAATAAAAAATCTTAACTTCTTGTAGACATAAAATATCGAGGCTTCCATGCATTCGAGAAACATTTGACATCTCATTTCGAACCAAATATTTTCTAACTGGGTCCATTAGTACTTGAACATTCCATGATAAAAAAATTATTGGTATTTGTCAGGATGCATGATCTCCATGACATCATCTGCATCACCCAAACCTGTAAGTGAGCCAAAATAGTTGGAGGTCACATGGAAAGCATCATTATTTAGTTGTCGATGTTTATCATTCCAAATAGGGCTACGAGAGCAACAGACCTTCAAGGCCTGACCCTCCTCCATTGAAGAATTATCTGGAGCTACCATAACTAAGGCCAAATAAGGGCCCGACCAAAGAAGTTGAGACACTGGTGGAACTAAGGGTTTCATGTCAACAACCGAAAGGGCCGTATCAACAAGATTCTGAACAACTTTAGTAGAAGCTTGCATGTCTTGAGAAGGAGAAGGGGTAGGTTGTGCATTAGAAATTGAAGCTTCTTATTGCTTAGTACCACGAGATTTCTTTCTAGAGACAGTAGTCCATTCTTCAGTGTTTCCCCATGAGCCATTAGCAGGAGCCGCAAGAGTGGGTGAGGGATTTGCCTTATATTTCCATTCCATCAAAGGGCACTCCCAAATTTTGTGAGCTATAGATTGACACCGATAACAGGTATTGGGTAAATTGATATAGGCAACTCTTTGCCTTATGGATTGGTCCCCGATTTTAATATCAATAAACTCCTACAAATCCTTAGTAAGGTCAACTTTGATACAAATCCTTCTAGTGGGTCAAGCGGAGAAATTTTTTTTTGGCTCAAGG
Organism: Wollemia nobilis; assembly: GCA_028583015.1. Lineage (NCBI taxonomy): Eukaryota > Viridiplantae > Streptophyta > Pinopsida > Araucariales > Araucariaceae > Wollemia > Wollemia nobilis. The sequence goes on along the minus strand of JAQPPZ010003551.1, from coordinate 3,534,636 downwards.
CAAAAAAAATTACCTAAGGGGGTAACTAAAGTCTGCAAAAAACCCCAAAGAGGAATAGCAAGACCAGGGAATTCAACCCACACTGGGACTTCCAGTGCAGCTTGATCACTGACTTGGAAATTTTGAGAGTAGGGTTGCAAAATCAACAGATAATTACGGACAGTCCATGGAACCCTAGACATAACCTTTTGTGCTTGAGATGGATCTGAAAAGTGAAAAAGGAAATACCCTTTTGTAAGGTTTTGTACATTCTCCACTTTGACTCCATATGGGCCCCAAACTTGCTGGACCCATGAACGAATAAGGGTATCATATGGGATACAACCCAAAAAATAACCCACCAGGGTATGACTCTCAAACCATTCACAAGCTATATGGAATTCATGCAAAGGAATAACAGCCTCAGGGACAGGGCCTTTACCTCATGATACATTGTCAGAATGAACTTGCATGGACGCTTCCTCGGTACCTTTGAGCTCTCCAACAGACTCAGAATAAATGGAGCCGACTGCATGAGCAACAACCATTAAAAAGGGTGGATTAACACTACCTCAAGGAGGTGTTAATGCAGCAGACAAGATTTTCCCATTGAAACCCTTACGAAAAATGCACAGCTAGTCTTGCCACCACCTAGGCTCTTTTCCATGAAAATTTTCACCTAGAGTAGAATGGAATTGTGCTTTGATGACTTTGTCTTGGTCAAACATAATATCATTATTAATTTTAATGATAACTATGATACATTCTTTGCTACTAGTTTAATAATCCTTCTTTTATAATATTACTAATTTTTATGATAACATTTTATAACATTTATAATTGTCATGGAATAATTTTAAAATATAATTGATTTTGTTTGAGCATTCCTTCCTTTAGGACTTGTCTAATAATCCTTGATTAATCAAATCAGCTATCATCATTTTCTTATTACCAGACACCTTTTATGATAACATTTATAATTTTATAGATTGACTCATTTTGCTACTAGAAGCCTCTTACAACCAAATAGTAAAGAGGTTTGTTGGAATGTCCTCGACGAAGAATTTTTGTTTGGTCCCAAAGGGTAAAAAAATATTTGTTCTAGACGAGCTAAAATGTGCTAAAAGAGAAAGAAACTAGATTACTTTTTCTAAATGGAAATAACATGAAATGTAAATGCTGAATTGAAACCACTAAATTAAAAATTGCTACAAATGAAACTATTGTAAAGAAAATACTAAAGCATGTTAATGTTGTTGAAACTAAAATTATAGAAATTGAAAGGAAAATGCAAAAGTAAATAAAATGTCAACTACCTAAAAAATCACACTCACGCAATACACTTGAAAATAGGGAAAAATAGATTGGTTAATAATCTTGGGAGCTCTGCTAGGGTTTGATGAGGAAAAACTACTTTGCTAGGGTTTGATGAAGAAAAATTGCTCTGCGAGGAGGTCTAAAAAATTGGAGGAATGTCATGATGGCATCGGGTTCAGCACAGAGAGTGCATGCTCATGATATTTTTTTATCTAAAAATTACTGGAAGGAATAGGATTTTCCAGTGCATGTCGAGAACCTCTTGTTAAAGAACAATGGATGTTTGGAACGATGTGAAGCTAGGCCAGTTCTAGTGGTTCAACCAGACTCGGTGGCGGAAGATGTGGAGTATCTAACCAAACATGTCCTTATTGGCAATTTTTTGGGCATCCAAATTTCTCACCCCTTTGTGGATGCTTGGGTCAGGAAGACTTGGAATCCTGAAGGCAATGTGGAGGTGATGCTGAGTGTGAACAACTATTTTATGGTGGTTTTCTCTTGTATTACAAATCATTACAAATCATTTGAAGGGGGACCTTATTTCTATAACCAAGTGGGACTCTTTCTTAAACCCTAGCATGTGGGTTTCAACCCATCAGAGGAGCGACCATCGCGGGTTCTAGTATGGGTGCACCTTCCATGGATCCCATTGGAATTATGGAGAATTGATATCTTGCATAAGATTGCCCTTCTGCTTGGGAAGCCAATTGGACCATCACAATAGAAAATGGATAAAAAGGTAATCTCTGTTGCTCGTATTTGTGTTGAAATTGACTTAAATAATCCTATTCTAAATTCTATTGAAATACAATTTGGATCAACTACATGGGTTCAAAAACTTGACTATGAAACTCTTCCATTTCTTTATCGGATTTACCATGAATATGGCCACCTACAAAGAAAATGCCCTAAGTTTGTCTCGCCTGTGGCTTCAAATCCTAGGCCTTATCGATCTGGACAAAGTTTGTATAAAGGAAAAGCCCTGATATGGGAAGGAGAACGAGATAAGGAAGGTTTTGTTTTGGTAAAAGCCCGAAATAGAGGATGAAGGGCAAAAAAAGACCTTAAGGATAGCTAGCCAGATGCTCTACTCAACCATTTTTAAATATTAGATGATCTTGATCAGTGCATGGAGATACCTAAAACATCGCTACCTGATGCAAATATAACAAGGCTGAATCATGTCTCTTCTTGAGGGAGAACTTAAGGAATCAGATCTAGGGGGTTTAAATGAAGAACAAAGGGCTTTGGATCTGAGTATAAGGGACATGGTTGGGTCTAGCCCTATAAGGAAAACTATTTTAGAAAGTGGTACATATTTAGTTATGCCCTCTCCTACTCAGGAACTGATGTAGTCATCCTTGGACTACAAAAATCCTATGGTGTTGGGATTGTAGCAGAAAATAATTAAAAAAAAATTTGGATAAGAATATGAAAGTGGGTCGGAAGAAGGACCAGGATAAAATTAAGTTAATGGGGGAGACTTTGTTGGAGTCAGGCTTGGTGAGAACATTGGACTCCCATTTTTATAACCCCCAAAAATGATTATCCTCTCATGGAATGTAAGCGGGTTGAATTGCATCCCTAGGCAAAAATCTATTCATGATTTGTGTGGTGGAATTTATTTTAATGTGTTTTGCTTTTGTTGTTGCTTGGGTGCGTGGTTTTTCTGTTTGTTGTGTGGGGTGGTCGGTTGTCCCCGGTCCCATGGGTTCCTAAGCTTTTTGTTCCCCGGTTTTTTTTGCCTGCTACTGTTTTCGCCTGGCGCTTGTTGTTGTTCGCGTCTCCCACTCGGGTTTTGTTTTGTCGTTGTTCATTGATATTTGTTCTTTTTCTGGTCCCCTTGGATGCTGTTAGTTTGCTTAAGTACATTTTGTTTTTGTTTATTTTTTTTTTTGCTTTTATGTTCTTGTTTTGTTTTGTTTGTCCGATTTCGTTTTCTTTTATTGGGGGGTTCTATGATTGATTTTAAGATTTTATGGGTTGTTGTGGGTCTTTTGTGGGGGGTGGGGTTGTGGGGTGTGGGGTTGGGGGGTGGGTGGGGGGTGGGGGGGTGGGGTGGGGGGTTTTGTGTTGGTTTTGTGTAGGTGCTGGGTGGTTTGCTTGGGTTGGTTTTCGGTTGTGGGTTTGGGGTTGGTTTGGTTGGGGTGTGGGTAGCTACATTGTTTTTATATGAAGGGGCGGGGGTGGGTAGGGCTCTTGTTATTTTTATTTGGGTTGGATAGGTTGTTTTGGAGATTTGGGGGGACCTGTGTTTGTATTGGGTTTATGGTGTATTTTTTATTGGTTTTGTTGTTGATTTTATTAGTTTGTTTGTTTTTGTTTTTTTTTGGTGATTTATTGTTTTTTTTTTTTGGGATTGTAATTTTTTTTGTTGTTATTTTATTTTTTTTTTTTTTTTTTTTTTTTTTTTTTTTTTTTTTTTTTTTTTTTTTTTTTTTTTTTTTTTTTTTTTTTGTGTGTTGGTGGTATTTTAGGGGGGTTGGTTGGTTGTTTTGGGTGGTTTGTGGGGGTGGGGGGGGTGTTTGTGGGTGGGGTTGTTTTTGGGGGGTGTTGTGTTGGGGGTTTTTTTGTGGGGGGGGGGTTTGTTGGGTATGGTTTTTGTTTGGATGTTTTTTTTTTTTTGTGGTGTTTGTTGTGTGTGGGGGGGGGGGGGGGTTGGGGGGGGGGGGTGGGGGGTGTGGGGGGTGGGGGGGGGGGGGTTTTGGGGGGGGGGGGGGGGGGGGGGGGGGGGGGGGTGGGGGGGTCTAAAAGCATGTAAAATCAAATTAAATCAATTCTAGATCTCTGGACTCTTCCCGTAGACCGCTCGGACCTTTGTTGATCCGTCGCATCTCCACCATTTTTGCTTCCGAGCTTTAAAACGAAATGAACTAAAAATGAATTAGGGTTTTACCCTATTTTTCTTAATTTTATTAAAAAATAATTTTTTTGCTTTTCCTTTTTACCTCAAACATTCGATTTGTAAAAACCAGGGGCACCATAGTAATATCGTACGATTCGACCAAGAATTTCGCCTAAAATGGGTATAATTTTTTGCTTTCTCATAGATCGAGAAGAACTCATCTTTAACGCATTTTCTTTAGAAAATACGCTAAATAGGGGCAAAATGTAGCACCCTAAAATTGCATAAAATTGAATAATTACATTCACCTTAGTAAATAAATTTAAATTCAAATTTAACCTCCCAAACTGCCTGTTAACCGTCGAGAAACCTGTTTCCCCTTTTTTCCGTGCCATTTTTAGAGGATTTTTTGACCGTTGGAAGATATCGTCGTCGATCAGACGATATCGCCCTAGATTTGACATTTCTCGGACTAGAACTTCCGAAGATTTTTCGCCAAACTGAATTTGCATATTGGAATCCGCTCCAACGGTCTCAAATTCCGATTTCAATGGACCCTCCCCGTTGGAGATCTCCCAAATTGGGAAGATCTCCAACCTCCCAACAACTCTCCCTAAGCCTATTTAAACTCTAAGATTTTCCCTCCCCAACCCCTCGGCTGAATTTATCTCAACCGAATCCCTCCGTACTAAAACATCATAATCTATCTTTTGCACTAGTCCTATAGCCATTTTTTGCGGTATGCCACGATTTTCAGCCGAGCCACCCATCCCCGACGAACCTGTCCAGATCGGAGATGATCTCATCAAATTCGAGACGATTTCGTTCGATGCGAGACGATCTCTTGATCCACATCGAGAAATCGTCTGAGTTTCTTTTCTCAACTTTGTCTCTGTTATTTTTGTTTTGCAAATTAGATAATCTATTTAGTTTTTATCCTATTTTGCATCTGGAGTTCACCCATCTAGTCTAGATTGCATGTTAAGCTCATAATATGCCATTAAAGTACAGTAATTTTCTTTAAATTCTATTTTTACATATTTTTTAGTATTCATATTGCAATTTTATGTAATTTACCTCTGTCATATTTTTTTGTATTTTGCATATGTTTGTCGTTTTGGTCTCTGTTCGCCGAGGAATTCATCTATATCACGATTCTATCAGTCTCAGACGATTCTGTTAGATTCTAGACGAATATGTCGATTTCGACGATTTTCATTGCGCATTCGTGAATTCACGATCCATGCATCAACCTTCTTCTTCACATCCGGATCAGGTATTCCCCATTTTCCTCCTGTAAATTCTTTGTTTTCTCTTTCAAAATTTGTTTCCTCGTATTCATTGTACGTTGCATTTTCATATAGATTAAGTTAGATTCATTCGCCAAACCTAGATGAATGCTTAAAGGATAAAACGAACTCATCTAAACACATTCCAAAACCTAGGCATGGAACCGCCAATTTCGTACCCACCATCTATTGAAAAATCACCAAAATACACCTCCCTTGAGAGGCGGGACCTTCGTGAAGTCCTCTCGTCGAGTCCCACCATCCTTTTCCCATCCTCCTTCAGCACGGATTCAATACTCGAAGTAGGGATGCGAAAAATTGCGATACAATTTGGTTCGTGTGCATTCTCTGGATGTGGTGTTTATTTAGGAGACTAAATTGGCTATTGATAGTATGTTCAATATTACTCCCAAGTTATGGAGAAGGGGGCGATGCCAGTGTATTGGTGCATGTGGATATGCCGGTGGCATCGCTTGTTTATGGGTTCAGGTTAGGATATCCCTTATTACTTGGATTTCCAGTAGATGGTCTATTTCAATGGTCGGGCATGATAATGAATCTCGTGAAATCATCCTACTTACAAATGTGTATGCTCATGTTGATTATAGTGGTAAAGTGAATTTGTGGAAGCACATTTACTTTGTGAGAAGTTTGGTTCCCCTGTACCCATGTATTTTGGATGGAGACTTCAACTCTAAAACTTGTCTAAAGGAGAAACATGGTGGGGTGGACCATCTTGAGCCTTTTTATTCTGCCTTCAATGCTCATATCTAGGCCATAAACTTGGTTAACATCAATCCAGATAATGGGATATTTACTTGGCATAATAGAAGGTGTGGGGAAGCTTCCATATCAGAGAGACTTGGATAGGTTTTTGATATCCAATTATTGGATGGGTAATAACAGAGGTGCTAGTTCTATGATTTTGGAGGGTAGGGAATCTGATCATTGGCCTATCAAACTCTCTACTTTGGAGTTAGGGCTAAAAAAGAATCCCTCCTTTAAGTTTCCACTTATGTGGCTTTGTGATCCTAAGCTTCATGATTTCATGCAAGGCTGGTGGACCATTGGCAAACCTCCTCATGGCACCGCTATGTATTCCTTTATGAAGTGACTACAATTTATAAAACATAAATTGAAGAGATGGAATAGACTAAATTTTGGGAACCTTTCCTTGGCTAAGATGGCAGCTTAGTAGGATGGAAGAAGATTCAAGGAATATTAGAGATCAGGGATTCACGAAGGAGCTTCTTGTTGAGGATTTTGAGGTTGTGAAAGACCTTGCTAAATGGGAACTGAGGGAAGAAATTTTTGGAAACAAAAAGCTCAAGTATATTGGATTCAGGAAGGGGATAGGAACACATCCTTATTTTTTTAACTTAGTTAAGGCTCATCGTAATGGTAACCTGATGACCTCTCTTGTGAATTCTCAGGGTGCCCTACTCTCTTCTTTCAGGGATATTTCAGAAGAGACTAAGAGGTATTTTTCATCTCTCTTCAAGGAGGACTCCCTATCAGATGATGAGAATCAAAAGCTTATTCTAAACTGTATTCCAACGATTGTTTCTAGAGAGATGAATAAGTACTTGATGGGTCCAATTTCCCTTGAGGAGTCAAAAAATGTTGTATTCAAGATGAAAAAAGGAAAATCCCCAGACCCAGATGGATTCCCGATTGAGTTTTATCAGGAGTTTTGGAATTTAATAAAATTTTATCTTTTGGAGGTGGTCCATGAGTCCAAAAATAACAAACAGATGCTAAGGGCCCTAAATGCTCCGTTTATGGTGCTTATACCCAAAAAATAGGGAGCAAATTTCTTGGATATGTTCAGGCCTATTTCTCTCTACAATGTTGTGTATAAGATCATCACAAAAATTATTATTGAGAGGCTAAGATATGGTTGAGCAAAATCATCTCTAAGGAGCAAGGAGGGTTTGTTGCTGGCCGAAAAATCTTGGATGGGGTTGTTATTGCTACAAAAGCTATTCACTTGATGGAAAATTCTAAGGAGAAAACTATGTTCATTAAGTTGGACATGACCAAAGCCTATGATCGGCTCAGATGGTCCTTTCTTCAAAATTTTTTTGCTACTTTTGGATTTGAGGAGGAATGGATTAGATGGGCGATTAGCTGTGTTTCTTCTTCCTCATTCTATGTTCTTGTTAATAATAAGCCATCAGAGCTATTTGAGGCCTCAAGGGCATTGAGTCAAGGAGATCCTTTATCTCCTTATTTGTTTATCATTATGGCAGAAGGGTTGGTAAGATTTCTCAAGTCTCAAGTCATGCATGGTCTCATTTAGGGGTGGAAGTGGGATAGCATTTTGCCACCTCTTTCCCACCTTCAATTTGTTGATGATACTGCTTTGTTGGGAGTTGCCACTATCAGGGAAACTGGTAATATTAGATAGTCTCTTGACATATATCTTAGTGCTTCTGGATAGTTGATTAATGAGGACAAGTCTTCTATTTTCTTCTTTAATACCCCTCCTATTATTCAAGCTAGGATTGCTCGCATTCTAAGATTCTAGGTTGGGACTCCCCCATTCATTTATCTTGGTATTCCAATTTCATCTCACCCTCTACCTAGATATTATTGGCAGTCTATGCTTGATAAGTTTAGAAGGAAAGTGAATCACTGGACTTTCATATGGCTATCCACTGCAGGTAGAGTGTTGCTTTTAAAATTTATTGTTCAAGCTTTACCCATTTATAGATGTTTTGTACAAATAGCTCTCTCTCACTTCATCAAGGACATGGATGCTTTGTCAAGATAGTTTTTATGTGTAGACACCAAAACAACACCAATCCGATTATGTGACAACGAGCGCTGATCGCATTGACACACACAGCCCCTAGGGCAGCCCCCAGAGGTAAAACAGTGGTCCTAACCACTTCCAAAAGTAGTTTTAAAGGTCAAAGGTCAATTTGGCACCTTTTTGGCACCTTGCTCTCTGCTCGTCCCACCCCGAGATGAATACAAACTGGCATTCGTCCCACCCAGGGACGAATATCAGCATTCGCCCCAGGGTGAGGCGAATAGAAGGTTTGATCGGCAAAAAAAGTCAAACTTCGGCAACTCCGCCAGTTAACTGAGGCTTCAGGCCATGCAATTGCGAGGAATAGCTTTTATTCAAGAAGAGAGACTTCAGTGATGAGTGTCTTTATTTTAGAAACCTCATGCAAGAAGATTTTTAATCGGGGAGTTAGCTTTTCTCTGAAAATAGGACTAGTTAACTCAAGTGGCGCCCTCGCATGCGCAATTCAAACAAGGAGACCCTAAGGTCTATAAATTGGGGAGTTTTCCCACCCAAAAGATATACAGAGAAGGAGCATTTGAGCAACGAAGTGCTGCCAATTTACATACCTACTTGCGATTTGTGCTTTTACATCCTTAATCTCTCATTCGAAAGGGAGGTTATTGGGTGACTATTGAAAGCACGAATCCGGACCCAAAACCCAATTTTTGGCCACAACTATCCACAAAATTTGTTGAAAACACCCCATAATCAGTTTTGGACCCATCCCAAGTGGATTGGTGCCAAAAAAGTGCCTCAAACGGTGGGCGTCCTGCCCCCGGGCGCTCCCCAATCTGTCACAGTAAAATTCGCCCCACCCCAGGATGAATAGAAATATGTGATATATTTCTCTAGTTTTTCTTTTGCATTTTATTCTAGATAGGTTAAATAGGTTACAGTTCAAATTTCATTTCATTCTGATCATTTTTGACCAGGTTATTGTTATTTCCCGCTTTCACTAACTTGCAGATGCCATCTTCAAAATCTGGGTGTTAGAGGCAAAATTGAAGAAATATGATCATCTGGGTCTTCCCAAAACACCCCCAATTAGCTAACCCCAAGTTTTTAGGTCATTTGGAGCTTCCGGGATAGGACATTGAAGAGGGTGCTTTCTGACAGGTTATTGCAGGTCTATTCGTCCCACCCTGGAACGAATACCAATCTGTCAAGGGTCTATTCGTCCCACCCTGGAGTGAATACAAAAATATGAGGAATTTCTAGACTATTCTTTTTGCAATGGTCTTTTGATGATATTTTTATGCTTCTATCAAAGTTTCAGGTCAATCAGAGGTCATCTGATAGTCATTTTATTATTTTCATGCATACACTGACAATCGGCTTTGGGAAATACATGTTTCATTCTGTCTGCAGGTATTACTAATATTTTCTATTCTTTGAATGCAGGTTTCCTACAGTAGAGGAGCAGGAAAGAGCAAAGAATCACATACGCAAGCGGCGGTGACGTTTTGGTCCGCCCATCTTACATGTGGGCACGCGGAAGAAGGATTATGATCCATGGATGTTGTGACAAGAAACACATTTGACTCTCCTATCCCCTAAAAAGGAAGGAGACGTATTGTAACACAATTTATAAAGCGTATCAATAAAGAGATTACCATATTTCATATTGCTTTTATCTTGTGTCAATTTGCATATGTTCTTTCTTGTTCTTTTCTTGTGGCATATTCCTTTTTGTTTCCGTATCCTCGTGCTTTCAGTGGCGATCACGGTGGGACCTGTGTCCTTTGATTTTTAAGATTAAGATTCTGATTAAAGTTTCTTGTTTTGTTGCTTACAGGTACCAAGTTTTCCAATGCTAGACTATTTCAGGCAGAAATTCAGAGACATCCGATTTAGGCAGAGAAGAGGTAGGGGTTTTAAACACCCTTTGTCAATTTTTTGTTTTCTATTCTCTGATTTTTGCTTGCATAGGAGAGTTTAGAGGCTTGCTTGTTTCAATTTTGCAACTTAAAAAGAACCCCACACACCACGTGGTATTTTAAACACAAGGAGTTGGTCGTAAAACCCCAACCCTTGAGCAAGACCAAAGGTGGATTCCATTATCACTTTGGCTTGAGATATTGCATACATTACCCCGATCGCGACTGTTGCTAGACGTAAATCCTGATGAAAGCTGACCAAGTGTAGCTTGGGGTGATTCCCAACACATGAGGATAAGTCTTCTATGGTAGGTGTCATAAAAAGAGTGATTCCCCTTCCGTACCGCCTATGTTCCACGTATCATCTGCTCTCACGTACCTATAGTCTCCCTCACGTAAGGGCGGGTATATAGAGAGGTTGGTATATCGGTCCGACAATGGTATATTGAAGGGGCGACCATTTTGGGAGTCATAAGAGCCTTCATAATTGCATTTAAATGGTTTTCACAAAAATCTTTCAAAAACAAACAACAAAACACACTAAACCAGATTTAGGGCACACTTTTAATCTTTAAAAGAGATAATCATTGCTTGTGTGTGTATGCTATTTTCTGTTTAGTGTATCAAAAAAATCATAAAAAGAAAAATCCAAAAATAGAATCTACGCATCTTTAGGTTAACATCACCATGGTGTACACCCGTAGCCAAGCCCAATCACGGGCAGAAGCTGTAGAGAGTGCACCAAGGGGGACAAGTCGCCTCCGATATAGTCCTGAAGACTTGGTCATCCCGCCTTGGCGGCAGGATACACAAGTTAGTCCACACCATGCAGTTACAGAACATGACTCTAGAGGCACCTCCTTGAGGGGCACTCCAACTCATGCCATCACTAGACAAGACTATAGAGGCACCTCCTTAAGGGGTACACCCACTCAGCAAAGATCCTTTCAAGAAGACAACCTACATGTAGCACTCGACCTAGATATAAGGCCTCCCTTGGAAACTCGTTATGGGTGGCCTAGTGATGAAGTGCTTGAACAACAAAGGGTCCACAAGGAGGAACCATATGATTTTGTTACTCCTAATTTACCCCTGATTAATGTCAGACACACTAGACCATATCCAGAGTATCAAGTTCTCCCAATAGGGCAAGACAATTCTGCCCGCACCTTTTATGCATATAACAGAGAGTGTGAGGAAGATCACTACGTTCCTCAAGAATAGTACACAATGCAGGAACGATGCACGTCTGCACCCGCTTTATATCCAGATCACTCATTGAGACCAGAGCTTCAAGTCAATGCTGCTAACCTCGACAGAGGGAAGCAACATATAGGGGTCTCGGAGTACCATGACCGAGAAAGACATGTAGGGGAGGCATCTAGGCCTCCTAACCAAGAGACGATAGAACAAATTGACTTGGCATTTGCCAAACTAGCCGCCCACCAAGCGCAAATCATGCGGCTTAGGCAAGACCAACAACAATTAGAACATTTGTGTCGCCTTAACCAAGAGCGCATTCAACGTCAGACAGCTGAATTGCTTCACAACAATGTGCCTGAGAAGGTCCCAGTCCCTCGCACACATAAATCTGAGATGTATGAGAGGCACAACCCCTTAGTGCGAGACAGGTCTCCACGACCTCATCAAGCACTGCCTCTAAGACCTCCTAGACTTGAGCGGGAGGCCACTCCCCGAAACCGCGATGGGCACCCTCCACGGGCACCCATCAATGTTTACAGGCCTAGGCCAAACACTCCTCAAGAAGCTTATGAGGATTATGAACAAGAAGAAGAGCGGGCTGAAATGCCCTATCAAGGCAGAAGGGGTGCTACCCAGTTATCCCTCCAAAGGCCTCAAGTTCCCCACAACCCACAGCGGGAGCAAACCAAGGAGGAGGAGATCAAGTCCTCCGATGCATACAAAGTGTTGTTAGAACGCTTAGAGACTATGGAGCTCAAGACTTCTGGGCCCCAAAAGCCTACTTTACGCCAACTCCATAGTCATCCTGTGCATCCGTCAATGCCGGCACCTCCATACCCCGAACATTTTAAGCTGCCCCAGTTGGCACTCTTTAGAGGGGAAGAAGATGCTCAAGAGCATGTGACTCGATTCTTGAGCCAATGCTTTGGTATTCAGGACAATGATGCTTTGCTATTAAGAACATTTATAACCACATTCGTAGGCCTTGCCTCGGATTGGTTTACTCAACTACCAAAGCATAGCATCTGCAACTTGGATCAGCTAGTGGACGCGTTCCTAGAACGTTTCACCTTCAACACAAAGAAAAAGGCATCACTAAGCGATCTAGCTAGCCTCAAGCAGTATGAGGAGGAATCTATGGTGGCATATGGGAACCGATGGAGGACGTTGCTTTCAAAGCTATCCTATCTCCCTCCTATGTCCGACCTAACTCAAATGTTTGCAAAGAGCTGTTTGCGATCGATCTCTGTGCTATTGCAGCTGCAACAATATGCCACTTTAGAAGAAGCACTGGCGCAAGCTAGAATCATCGAAGAGATCAAGATACAGGATGGCAAAATTGCCAAGCCTAAGAAAAAAGAATGGAATAAGAGCACTAAAATAGGGACTACGCAACAAAAACCCGTCGTGGTCAATCAAGTTGCTATCAACGCCCCTAAGCCTGCCCAAGCAACACAGCCTCAGAAGGCTAACTATCAGGTGGTGCCTCCAAACAATTATGATAGAGAAAACCAAAAATAGGAACAAAATCAGTAGCGTCACCCTAGGCGGCAATTTACACCATACACAGAGTCCAGGGACTCCTTGTTTGACCGTTTGTCAGCGGCAAACTTGATTAATCTGCCAGAGATTCAAATGATAGATCCTAATGCGCCAAAGCCTAAGGGGTACAGGGAGGACTTGTACTGTAGGTTCCACAGACGAAAGGGACATGACCTTAACGCCTGTTGGAAGTTCAAAGGTTTGGTGCAAGACCTCATTGACAATAATACATTGGCAGTGGATAACCCCATAGCGCCCAACAACCAACAAATGGGCATTTTTAGAGATCCTTTGCCCGCACATGATGCACAAGCAAAACCTCTTCACGTCAATGAGGTGCAACAGAATTGCCCCATGGAGGGGTATGTGGGGATGATAAGCATAGTGACAAGGAACAAGAGATACCCAGGAGCTGCCCCCATGGCAGCCACAAGAGAAGTTCCATCAACGTCACAACCTCAACCGAACCCTACACAGCTTCCCCCACCTAGACCAGTGGCCACGATTCGAACTAGACTTACTCAAAGTCTAAGGACCACGTCGGCTAGGCTCTCCATATATGAGCTTATTCAACAATCAACGCCCCATCGGGAGGCTCTCATGGAGATATTAAAGGCAATTGAGCTGCATCCCCACGAAGCAAATTCTTTCAACAACTTCGTGGGCCATGTGAAACAATGTACAAAACCAGTCATCACCTTTAGAGAAGATGAATTAAAATCGATGGTTGGTGATGTGGCGGATCCACCCCTGCACGTTATTGCATGGGTCAATGGGATTCCGTATAAGCGGGTGTTGGTAGACACTGGTTCGTCCAGTAACATTATTACAACCGCCGCATTAAAACATTTGAAGTTGCCAGCCTCTCACATCGTACCTTCCACTTATACTCTTTGAGCATTCAATGATGCGATATGCTCGACAGTTGGCACAATTGTCCTACCCATACAAGTGGGACAAAAGAACATTCATACATTGTGCCACATTTTAGAAGGTGAGATGGCTTACAATATCTTGCTGGGGTGACCTTGGATCCGGGACATGAAGTGTGTCCCTTCAATTGCTCATCAATGTTTGAAGTATACATTTGAAGGACAAGTGCATGTGGTCCCTACGGACTTAGAGCCTTTCAAATACTGCAATTCAGTGCAACTAATGCCACAGTCGACCCTTCCTTCAACGCATGTGGATTTTTAGTTAAATCCATCTAAAAGGGGTCCGATTATGCAAGAATCTCCATTACCAAATCAATCAAATTCCTAGGCGGGTTCATCTTCTTCATCTGGTCCTCCCACAATGATGCCACCTACGGTGGCCACACCAAAGGACAAAGGAAAGAAGCCCCTGGAAGAGGAACCACCCTTAGTCTCCAACATCTCGATAGAAGAGAAGCCTAGTCGAATGGAAGTCGAGGCGCCTGGTTCACCCCACATGGAGTGGACTCAAGGCGAACTTCCATTCGCTCCCCCTCAAATGCCAACAATCACAGTTGAGATGGCCAACACAGGATTGGGGGAGTATCTAGTGCAAAACATTATAGCAACGCCCACACTTGAGTCCATGCAAGACATGGGGAGACCTCGACTCCCCATAGGCTCTGTGGTTCCTTTAGGCTACCCACCTAATCAGACAAACTTTATTTATGGGGGCCTGGATAATGGCGTTGAACCTTCCCTGCAAGAAGAGGAAGATGAAGAGCCCTTTGTTGAAGATGTCAATTATCTGTCTAACCCAGACTTCGCATTAAGATATCTTAGCCAATGTAATTGGCATGGATATGGGTTGGGCAGGTATGAACAAGGAGTGCGTGTTTTGTGCCAACCAAGATACCAAATGCCTTATGACAAGTCAGGAGTAGGGTTTAATCACCCTTTGCCCCTCGACATCTTGGTCAAAAACATGCAAGGCCTAGGGATAGGCAACAAGGATGGGTTGGCATCGGATCCATATGCCAATCCAAATACAACTTATACATTGGGGGATTATTTCCCATTACACACAAACAACCTTGTTGACCTCAACAACCCTTTCCCTTCGGTCACAACGGGAGACAATTCAAGGACTCACCTCCATGAAGGGTATGAACAAGACCAAGAAGGGTCTTCGGATGATGAGTTGGAGTACGAGGTAGCACCTTGGGATCCTCTTGAGTCAGGAAACAATCATTCCCACATGCATCCCATGGATAATTATCAAGAAAGCTTCCTGACCATGTTCCCATTGGATGGTCCAATTGAGCAGAGGCCACCTCAAGAAAATCTGGTCCCCCCGTAGAGAGCGAAACAACCTCGATGGGACCATATTAATTTGCTCGAATAGGATGAGCCCCATCTATCGCAAACCGCTATTGCAACAAACGAAGGCCTTTGGATCTCTAACAGTGATTATGAAGACAAAATCGAGATGGCCTATCTCAACCACATGTGACAAATGCAACAACAGTATCCCTTGGACATAGATGACATGTTTGAACACTTACACATAGGTCCAAGACATAGGTGGCACCTCAACCCGACATAGTTATAGCAATTATTGCACCCGCCACTCTAGGTACACAGAGAGCATCTTCCGCCTGGAGACCCTATCAAACCATCAGTGCCTAGGGTAGACCCTATTTGCATGTCCACGCATAGGGCTGATCCCTTTGTGCCAGTGCCTACAGAGCCAGATCCAAAGCATCAAGAACATCTGAAATGTCAGAGTTATCACACCTACGGTAATGGAGGTTACAATCATTTCATCAACATGATCTCCATTGACTTGACCGCCCCCATCCATGATCCAGCCGATCCAACATGGTCATTGCATCTAGACATAGACGCTATAGATTGGGATCGCGCTGACACACCACCATCCCCATCAGAGTACTGGCCTTGCGGTGGGATGTTTCATTTCACTCCTGGACAGACTCAGGATGTCTTCCATGCTGAAGAGGAACCTGACGTTCCTAACGATGATCTTAATTCAGCAAACGATATCCATCTGATCCCAACTCCACACTAGTTGGAGGACGGATCCCACATGTCGGTCGAGGCAACGACTGACGTAGACATCGGCACAGATCCAATGAATCCATAGATTCTCAAGCTGGGGGTAAGTCTCTCCCTCGAAGAGCAAGCCGATTATATTGCCCTTCTCAAGGAAAAGAAGGAGGTTTTTGCATGGTCATACAAAGACATGTCGGGGCTAGACCCATAGCTAGTCATGCATAATTTAACGCTGGATCCGACAATCAAGCCAGTAAAGCAAAAACTACGCAAGATGCACCCAACAGTGGCCTTAATGGTCAAAGACGAATTGCAAAAGTTGTTGGATGCACAGTTTGTCATCTGCATGGATTATCCACCATGGTTGTCTAACATGGTACCCGTCAAGAAGCCCGACGGGAGGATTCGCATATGCATCGATTTTTGAGATCTAAACAAAGCGAGTCCTAAGGATGATTTCCCCTTGCCTAGCATCGATGCATTGGTAGATGCTACAATGGGCCATGAAATGCTTTCCCTCATGGATGGTTTCTCAGGATACAATCAGATTCGTATCAATCCCGAGGACCAACTAAAAATGGCATTCACAATGCCTTGGGGGACATTTTGTTATAAGGTCATGCCTTTTGGCCTTAAAAATGCTGGCGCCACCTACCAACGTGCCATGACGTACATCTTTCATGATTACATGCACAAAACTTTGGAAGATTACATGGATGATTTGTTGGCCAAATATCTTTTGCGCTCCAATCATCTCGATGACTTACGCAAGATCCTTGATCGCCTCATTGAGCATAAAGTCAGACTAAACCCCAAGAAGTGCGTCTTTGGCATCACATCTGGAAAGCTCTTGGGTTTCATAGTCTCCAAATGAGGAATCGAGGTGGATCCCAAAAAATTCAAGGCAATCCTTGAAATGCTTCCCCCAACTACCATCAAGCAGCTCAAAAGTCTGTAGGGAAAGGTTGCGTCGATTAAACGCTTCATAGCGCAGTTATCTGACAAGTGCCGACCCATGAATAAATTATTGCACAAGGGGGTAGCATTCCATTGGGATGACGAGTGCCAGTCAACCTTTGACGATATTAAACAGTACTTGGCTTCATTGCCAGTATTGGCACCACCTAGACCAGGAGTGCCGTTCTACTTATACATCTCAGCTACTGAGGTGGCACTGGGCGCCATGTTGTCCCAGCACAATGAATTGCACAAAGAACAGGCTACTTACTATCTTAGCCGCACCCTAGTCAGTTATGAACTTAACTATGCATACGTCGAGAAGCTCTGCTTGGCAGTGGTGTTTGCTACCAAGAAGCTACGCCATTACATGCTGAGCAACAAGACGTATGTTGTGTCTAAGGAGAATCCATTGCGATACATGATGAGTCATACTTATCATAGTAGCCGCATGGCAAAATGGATCATGTTGTTGATGGAGTTTGACATAGAATTCATTGGACAAAAATCCATAAAAGGTCAAGTCATCGCCGATCAACTAGCAGAGGCTCCTCTTGAAGACAATCAGCCTCTGACCTTTGAACTACCTGATGATGGGGTCTTCCATGTTTCAGAATCGCTAGATTCTGATGAGCTCGAGTCACGAGTCGACATAACCCTATTCTTCGATGGTTCTAAATGTGAGCAAGGAGGTGGCATGGGAATTGTATTCTTCACTCCACAAGGGGCTCCAATGCCTCTGTCATTTAAATTAGACTTCCCGTGCACCAATAACAATGCAGAATATGAAGCCTTGCTCATAGGTCTTCAGACAATAGTCACCATGAACATTAAATGATTGAACATCTTTGGTGATTCGTTGTTAATTGTCAATCAAGTAAAGGGGATATTCCAATGTAAATGTCCAGTTCTGCAGGCCTACAAAGCCCTTGTGGACAAATTCCTGGCACAACTTGAATGGTATGACATCGAGGCACTCCCTCGATCATCGAATCATTTTGCGGATACTATGGCCTCCTTGGGGTCACTAATCCCGCAAGACCCTTCCGATGAGATGACAACTATTCAGGTCAAGACATTATCGCAACCCACGATGGAGCATGCAAGCTCTGACCTCATGCCAGGAATCCACTTGATCCAGATTGAACCATCTACGGATAGGTTCTCTCGAATCCAATATTGTTTGACTCAAGCCAACTGGGGTCCTTGTTCTCCCCTACCCCTCTTAATAGCAATACAACGCTATTTTTACAAGTTCTTTCCCGCTCAGCTTTTGCTCGGGATGAACTTCAAGAGGGATTGGCTGTTCATACCATCGAGGTTTCTGATCAGCAAGATTGGTACACACCCCTAAGGGATTACCTCAAGCTAGGTACTCTCCCACTTGGATTGACACAAGCCACGAAAATATCATTCAAACAAAAAGCGACAAAACATGTCTTGCTAGGAGACATTTTGTATCGTCGAAGCTATGAAGGAATCCTCCTCCGTTGCTTGGACCAGCAAGAGTCCGCTTGGGCGATCACCCAAGCCCACGATGGTACATGTGGTGGCCACTTCAGTGGTATGGCCATCACAAAGCGCATTCTCCGCATGGGTTATTATTGGCCATCTTTAGAGCGAGATTGTTGCGCATATGTGAAGAAGTGCGTGAAGTGTCAACATCATGCCAATTTGACACATGTACCTTCTCAGGCCTTGCAACCGATCCAATTGGCTTGGCCTTTTTTGCAGTGGGGCTTTGATCTAATCGGAAAGATCTCCCCTACGTCGTCGGGTCATCACACATTTATCATTACAGCCACAGAGTATTTTACCAAGTGGGTGGAAGCAATTCCGTTAACCTCTATGACTGGACCCCACATTGCGGAGTTTATTTTGCATAATATCATTTGTCATTTTGGTATTCCATCCAAGATCCTCTCGGATAATGGGACGCCCTTCAAGAACAAAGACGTGCGTGCTTTGACCACAAAGTACAAAATTCAGCACAGTTTTTCAACACCCTATTATCCGCAGGCAAATGGGCAAGCAGAGGCGTCTAACAAAATGCTAGTCGCCATCCTCAAAAATACTATCGCAGATAATCATAAGGATTGGCACATTCAGATCCCGCTTGCCCTATGGGCTTATCGCACTAGTATTCGGACGCCCACTGGGGCAACTCCATTTTTGCTGGTGTATGGCTCCGAGGTTGTCATGCCTCTTGAGTTGGAAATCCCTTCGCTGCGCATATCCATGCAAGAGTTCATCGATGATGACACTGCACGGTAGGCCCGGTTAGACCAACTTACGTTGCTTGACGAACGACACGTTAATGCTCTCGAGCATTTGCGTATCTATCAAGAGCGACTTAAGAAAGCATACAACATGAAGGTCCACTTGAGGGAATTTTAGGTTGGTGACTTGGTCTTAAAAGAGAACCAACAGAATTCTAATTTACCGTCCCATCTGAGGGACAAGTTTGCAGCAAACTGGTTAGGTCCTTATGTGATTGATAGTCAAATAGGACCTGGAACTTACCGACTTGCCTCTCTTGAAGGAATCAAGGAGCTCGAACCCTTGAACATCATTCATTTGAGGCCATTCCACATTTAGAGAGCCATAGTCCAACCAAAAGCTCCAAGGATTTCCACAATCGCTTGGTCAATCCCAAAATGCCCCAAAGGTGTCCATAAACCCTTTGGTCCAATCAAAAGCTCCAAGGATTTCCACAATCGCTTGGTCAATCCCAAAATGCCCCAAAGGTGTCCATAAACCCTTTGGTCCAATCAAAAGCTCCAAGGATTTCCACAATCGCTTGGTCAATCCCCAAATGCCCCAAAGGTGTCTATAAACCCTTTGGTCAAACCAAAAGCTCCAAGGATTCCCATAATCGCTTGGTCAACCCCACAAACGCCCCAAAGGTATCCATAAACCCTTTGGTCACACCAAAAGCTCCAAGGGTTACCATAACCGCTTGGTCACAACAAATATTCAAAAATAAACAAAAACAATAAAATCATCAAAAATAACAAAAAAAATTGCATCTCCATTCCATGCATACTCATAAAACATAAAAAAAAAAAAAATACAAAAATATAGGTTGCATTCGGCATCACCTTCATACATTGCATATTTGTTGGTTATACAAGTCAAAAGCACCATAGACTGGCATTACTTGGCAATCCCATCATTTTTCACATCAAATCAATTTTCTCAATGCATACATCCCGCATCACACCATCCCTATTTTTAGCAAAGTCAGTTGTCTCCTAATGTATTTAGGGTTTTCGTCATTCAGCTGTCTTTAACTTTATAGCCAAAAATTGTACAAAGTCAAACAGATTTTACATAGGAAAATTTTACTTGGGTCACGCCTCGTTATGTAATATCCCTACACAAATTTACACACATAAAATAATTCCTAAGTTGTGTGAATGCAAGAGAAACCTACAAAGCAGTCTAGGGTACCATCGGTGAAAGATTAGCCTGTTCATCCCCCGTGTGAATGGTTCAAGAATGCTAAGAATTGACAAAAGGACAAGCTCTTCCCCATCCATTCCTTCTAATCAATAGTGGTTTTCATCACTAACAAAAATTCAAAAATCACCATTGGTTCCTAAGGTTGTAAGGATTCGTACTACACGTCCCTACCAAGGATGGGTAGTCATCCCCAAGGCCTAAAAGAATCAATGACCATTCCAAAAACAAAAAAAAAACCATTTCCACAAGCCATCATCACAATCACCTTTGGTCTCTCAGGTCATAAGGATTCGTACTACACGTCCCTGCCAAGGATGGGTAGTCATCCCCAAGGCCTAAAAATATCAATACCCTCACTTCCTAATCTCCATACTACCCTTTGGTTCCCAAAGTCGTAAGGATTCGTACTACACGTCCCTGCCAAGGATGGGTAGTCATCCCCAAGGCCTAAAAGGATCAATGTTATTACAAAGCTCAAAAGCCAAATCAAATAACAGTGGTTATCACCACTATTCAACATCCTTGCTCAAAAGAACACAAAAAAAGAAGAACAAAATAAACAGTGATTTTTCATCACTTTGTATACGAGCAAATATCCTCAACCATTGAGCCAATAAAAAACCTGAACTTGAATCCTTGGAATTCTCAGTATTCGAAAACCATCTAGGTGATCCTCATTATAGGTTTGGTGTACAGCCTACCTGGCAATGGCGGTATCCTACCCACATGACGATATGTCTGTCACATTAGCTTTGCATGTGAGCAGACCAATGTTTGCATGTGGATGAGCTAGCTTATGGTACCTTAGATTGTCCCATGGATTAATCTTGCTAAATACAACAACGGAGTTAGTGGAGCTAGTTAGGTGATCCTCAGTATAGGTTTGGTTGATAGCCTATCTGGAACTAGCGGTATCTTGACAAATACCACATAAATGAACTCAATTGCACACATAGGGATGTGAAATAACTTGGTTAACTTCCAAGTCGGATTTATACCTTGTTCAAAAGTCTTGCGAGATAAATGTACAGTCTTGGCTAGTTAGTTAAAATATCTGAATCTCAGAAAAGCTTAACTACATTTTCAAAAACAACTGGTCCATTTCATTTCATACATCACCATAAAAAAAAAAAAACAAAAAATGCAAAATACAAAAACACAGTTGTCACATGCAACGTCATTCCACAAAGTCATCCCATAAGTACAGCAAGCCAATAAATCTTGTACAATCTATGGTGCCATCGACAAGTTATCAACACATCATTTCATTCATTCCATATGCATACATCATCTAATTAGCAACATCGCAATCATAATCCCATATGCATCCATCATTATAAATCAATGTGCATAAATAGACAGATGCATCATGCAAAGTTTATAAAAACAAAAACAAAATCATCTGTATATATATATCATCAACAAAATGCCCACAGGCTACAATGAACCGGTCCTCTGACCCTGCAACAACAACCAAAAACTCAAAAACCCCCAAGCCTAGGGCGTCGGCCACCATGATCACATAGGATCGGTGCAATGGGAACTACCCCTCGTGGTGTGGGTCCTATGGGACCTCTCAGGGTGACTGCTGCTCGCCCCTACATCATGCCTACTAGTGCCCCCCTCATCTAGCCATCGACGATGGGATGATGCTGACTGCTCAGTATCACTGTCTCTCGTCCATCATGAAGAACCCCCTCCAGGAGGCTCAGGTAATCGCCCACCAAGGCGGATGATCTCTCCCTCCATATCCATCCAATGTCGATGCCAATCTGCCTCTCGTCGAAGCCAATCTGACTCTCGCTGATCCCACTCTACCTCTCACCGATGGTAGTAAGCTACTACGTCGTCATGCTGTGCTAGCTACATCCGTAGTAGATCCCTCTCTCGTGCAGCATCGGTATCCCCCTCCTACCAATGGGACACAGCCCATGCAGTCTCCCGCTCTGCCAACTGAGTCCGTAGGAGATCTCTCTCCTGCAAAGCCTCTCCTAGCTCCCCATCTCGCCTCCATAGCAGCTCCTCCAATCGCGCTATCTCTGCACCCTGTCTTGCCTCTGCATCCTCCGAACCTTCCTGAGGCATAGGCGAATCCGGGACAATAGCCTACTCTGGCTCCCACTGCTCTGGGACATCCTGCATCTCCGGCTGATCCGGTACCCCAAACTCCCCTCCAACCCCCTCAACCTCCACCATGTCTACATCATCATGCGAAACTCCCCAACCCTCATCTGGTGCTTCTACATCCTCATCTCCTGCTACTGCCACCTCCACCCCGCCTAGAGGCCCCTCACCTTGCCACTATCGCAAGGTCCACCACTGCTCGTACTCGGTAGTAACTCCAACGTCATCCACCTCTGGGGCATCAATAGCCATATCTGAATCCTCACCAAGTGGCGCAATGACTGGCCGGTCTAGAGTCCTCTCATCCCCCTAACATCGATAGACCGTGGGCTCACCAGGTATCCCCTGGCGCACCCCGAACTATCATGTAACCCGACCGTATGGGAACAAATCCTGCTTAGTCCCATGCCTCCCAATCAGCCATCGCTCCCTCCGTACCTTTCGGAGCCACTCTCCAGCCTCAGGCCAAGCTGGACAGTCCCGGTAAGGGCGCCAGAACACCTCCCCTGGAGTAAGCCGAGCGAAGGCATCGACATAGTGCCCTATGACACCTGCCCATCATCGACTCTAACCCTGCTCCTCCGACCTCTACCACAGTACCCCATATCCAATCTCCTGGTCTGCCATCTCCGCTCGAGTCATCCAGGGCAGCCCCGTAGGCCTCTCCACTGCTATGTGCTGCCAAGCCCAGCACTGCAACAAGTAGCTGCAACTGATCCCCTTTCGCTTTCGATAGCGGACCTCGTACAATTCATCATAGAGCTATGCTAGCAAATTCTGTCCCCATATCATAATCATTGGTGTGTCTGTCGGACACTCCACTAGCCTGAACACCACCTCTAGCAGGTTCCATGGGAACCTCGCGCCCGACGAGTCGGGAAGCAGCATGTTGGAAATGAGGCCCATGAGTAATGCATGCCTCACTCCCAACACACCCTTCTCTAACCACCATCGAACCAGTATGCCACCCATATGGTAGTCAATCTCCACCCTCTCCACTAGGCTCTCCACACCCAACTCCTCCCCATGCCCAAAATAGCGTATCAGTACCGCTGTCCTCCGATCCCGCGATGTCGTTCGGATCGGCAGTCCGTCTATTGGAATCTAAAGAATCCGATAGATATCCTCCAAGGTCACCATCATCTCCCCTGTTGGGAGATGGAAGGTGTTGGTCCAGGGATCCCACAGATTGATCAGGGCCATCAGATAGGCCCGATCCCCGACCACCGGCTCCAGTCGAGTCACCTACTTGAGCCCAAGGGCGTCAAGCCAATCCCAGTCAGCCAAAGTTAGCGTTGCACGCGCTTCAGTGAACACAGTAGGCACCCGGTACCGGATCTTCACAACCTGCAAGAGAAAACAACACAAAAACATTAAAAACAATGAAAAATTGTACAACTCTAACATGTATATACAAATAATGCATTCAAATTGTACAACCAAAAAAAAAAAGAAGCACAAAATTCCATAAAATTATTTGTCAGTCCTAGGGTTTCTAATCCTAACTGATAAATTCAAAAACACAACAAAAATTTACAAAAATTAATTTGTCAGACCTAGGGTTTACACTCTAAACTGATTAATTAAACAACAAAAACAATTACACAACTAGGGTTCAGTCAACTAGGGTTCACGCTACGCTTTTTGCTTAGTTTTACTCTACGTTTTTAACTTACAGTTTAGCTTTTGGTTTCATTCAGGTTCAACACAGTTTTTAAGTTCTGTTCTAAACTAACTTTCTAAGTTCAGTTTTCACTTAAAATTTTGATCTGTGTTTAACTAGGGTTAAATTAAGTTTTCAGTTACGTGTTCATCAACTAGGGTTTTCATTTTTAACCATAAACAAAAAAAAAAACATAAGAAATAAACAAATTGCGGTTTTCAAACTGCGACACAAAATAATAAAGAGGAAGGGGCACTCACTGGTAGCGCTTCGGCTCCACCGCTCGATCCGGTGTGTGCACTCATGGTCGCAAGAAAAATTTCGTAGTGCTTCACTTCGTAGAATTGACCTCCTCCTCCTCAGAGCTCCAAATTGCCCAGAAAAACAAATGCAAATGAGCCCAAAACTCAGTTTTGGCCTTTAAAAAGGCTTTTTGAGCCTGTATTCGTTCCCCCCTAGGATGAGCGCTCTGGTTAGCGCTCGTCCCACCCTAGGATGAATACAGAGCAAAAATTTCAAAAATAGCAAAAAACTGCACAAAATTGCACCAAAAACAACAATAAAACTGTCCAATCAGAGTGCTTTTGCACTTGATATTATGGGCATGCAAAACAAATGTCGGGGTCACAAATCCTCATTATCCTACTCCCTAAGAAGGCTACTATAGCCGGAACGCTCCCCGGGATGATGGATTTTTGAGAATTTCATCCCCAAACGACGTCACCAAAATGGGTCAAAACCCACCCAAAAATAGCAATAACATTGCCGAACGAAGGTGCATTTGCGCCTGACATTATTGGCATCCAAAAAAGAGGGTGCTTTCTAACAGGTTATTACAGGTCTATTCGTCCCACCCTGGAATGAATACCAATCTGTCAAGGGTCTGTTCGTCCCACCTTGGAGCGAATACAAAAATGTGAGGAATTTCTAGAATGTTCTTTTTGCAATGGTCTTCTGATGATATTTTTATGCTTCTGTCAAAGTTTCAGGTCAATCAGAAGTCATCTGATAGTCTTTTTATTATTTTCATGTATACACTGACAATCGGCTTTGGGAAATACATGTTTCATTTTGTCTGTAGGTATTACTAATATTTTCTATTCTTTGAACATAGGTTTCCTACAATAGAGGAGTAGGAAAGAGCAAAGAATCACATATGCAAGCGATGGTGACATTTTGGTCCGCCCATCTTACATGTGGGCACGCGGAAGAAGGATTATTATCCATGGACGTTGTGACAAGAAACACATTTGAATCTCCTATCCCCTAAAAAGGAAGGAGACATATTGTAACACAATTTATAAAGTGTATCAATAAAGAGATTACCATATTTCATATTGCTTTTATCTTGTGTCAATTTGCATATGTTCTTTCTTGTTCTTTTCTTGTGGCATATTCCTTTTTGTTTCCGTATCCTGGTGCTTTCATATGGCTATCCACTACAGGTAGAGTGTTTCTTTTAAAATTTGTTGTTCAAGCTTTACCCATTTATAGATGTTTTGTACAAATAGCTCTCTCTCACTTCATCAAGGACATGGATGCTTTGTCAAGACAATTTTTATGGTCTAGAAAACTTGATCAATCTAAATAGATTTTGGTTAGGTGGGATTCTATATGTAGGCCGGTGCAAGAGGGAGGCCTTGGGTTGCGACAGACAACTCTTTTTGGGTAGGCTTTGGCTGCAAAACTTTATTGGAGATGGTGTATCCCTCAAGATCAGATTTGGGCTAAAATATTATCTTGTAAATACTTGAGAGGTATTTTTGAGGCTGAAATCCCTAGAGTCAACTTGGTTGGGAAAGGTTCAGTTATCTGGGACACTATGAAAAGAGGAGCTAATTTAATCAAGCAGGTTTTGTTCTAGATTTGCAATCAGGGATCAAATGTTTTTTTTTTGGGAGTATTCTTGGGATGGCCACCCTCCTATCTTGAATCAATATCCTAGGTTACATTCCCTAAGTATGTTTTTATTGGAAGCAGGTTGGTCTCGTGTGGAGGACATTTAAAAAATCTAGTCTTTTGGAAATATGGAGATGTACAGGTGGAAATATCCACAAGAATGACCCCAGGGGAGACTGGCCAAGGATAGAGAGGTGCTTGCTCTTATTATTACGAGGAGGCCTTTTTATTCATTAAGGGGTAAATGTTTTCTTTCTTGGAACCCTGATCCTAAGGGAACCTACTCGGTAGCCTATGGTTATCAGGTTCTTGATAAGCAAAAGTACGGGAGTCTTCCTGTCACATGGTGGAAAAAGGTGTGGAACAATTTTTTTTGGCCAAAATGTAACTTCTTTCTCTGGTTGGTATTTCATAATAAATACCTCACTTGGGATAATGTGAGGAAGAGGGGATTTCAGGGTCCCTCTTTTTGTGTCCTTTGCAATAAGAATGAGGATGACTTTTCTCACTTATTTTTCCAATGCTCCTTTTCCAGAGACATTTGGCACCATTGGTGGAGTGCCTGGAACCATCCATGTTTTCATGTGCTGTCCCTAATGGAGTTTTGGAGTAGTCTAGGTAGACCTCCGGCCAAGGCCCCCTTCCTTCGAGTGGCTTTGAATTTGGGCCCTTCTTGCATCATCTATAAAATTTGGCTTGAACAAAATCGATGCATATTTTAAGGCAGTTATTTGGCTGTTCAACAAATCTAGCATAGGATCATGTATATGGTTTAGGAAACCATCCATAGCAAATGTGATGTGGACCCTCTTTTGGATTCTATGGAGGAGAAGGTACAACAAGCCCTTGGTCTCTTTGGGGATGGTGTGAACTCTTCTAGCCCTAGTAGGGTTCCTCAGCTCAGCAAGAATGTTAGGAGAGATGGTAGGTGGAGGCCACACCCAAGAGGAGTTTTAAAAATTAATACTGATGGATCATATAGGGGTAATCTTGGACATGTTGGAAATGGCGGTGTTGGGAGAGATTCTATTGGTGGTGTCAATTTTTTCTTTTCTATTTATAAAGGTGTTCACTCCAACAATTTTATAGAAGCTCTTGCAATTCTTGAGGCCTTGCGGAGGGGGTTTTCTCTTGGCTGGCATAGGATTATTTGGGAGTCTAACTTTCAAATTATGGTTAATATTTTAAACACTAAAAGGATGGAGGAAGTTAATTGGCAGTTGGTATTTGTAGTCGTTCATATTCTTAGAATGAGTTAAGAGTTCAAATTTATATCCTTTGTGCACATTCCAAGGGAATGGAATGTGGTTACTGATTACCTGGCCAAAAGGATTTCTGAGCTGCTGGATCCTTGGAGTATCGATAATTGGGAGAGTCTCCCAGTTGGGGACTCTCAATGCCTGTGGGAGCTGATCTACAAGGATGCACAAACAATGTGTTTTATTCTTGTTGTCTTTTCTGGGTGTCATTCTAGTCTAGTGGTTTTAGCATGTTTTACTGTTTATTTGAGTCTTGGTTGGAAGCTCAGTTGTACTCTGTAATCCAGAATTTTTATCAATAAATTTTTACCCCTTTATTTAAAAAATAAAAAATAAAATAGGGAAAAAATAGTAATAATAAAGTACATTATGATTACAAAAATTTAGCATGAAATTTATTAACATTTAGCAAAAAATACACTAAAATGGAAAACATGTAAAAATGATAAACATATCCTTCGACCAACCCTAAGAGTGGGCCCTTGATCCTTAGTCTAGTAGAAGGTCTTAACACACCAAAATTCTAATTCTAAGTTCTAATTACCCACTCAAGCATCAATCACAATATCTAAAAAATACTTACACATTATTGAATAGTTTTGTTATTATAGAGTTGCTGCAAATTACAGTCTACATGCCAATATATTGTCTACTTTATAACCTTTTTCTAACCACTAACGAATAGGTGGGTGGAATTATTTATACCTATTTCCACCCCCTATCCTACATGAGATAAGTGCAAAATAAGTTGTTTATTGTTAACGCTTGATTTGTTGCTTTGTTGTAATAGATAATCCAATTTTAGGATAAAATCCACCTTGCAACTAGTTGTGAAGTTGTTTTTACCTCCAAATTGGTGGGAACCAGATAGGAATAGATGGTGCATCATTAGCCACACCTATTTTGGGGCTGAAAGATAAGACACACTTTATTTACAAGTTATATTATAATATATAAGAATCAAGCTTCGGAGGGAGATATGACAAGTGTCATAAGCTCCACTCCAAGTGTCTTTTAGAAGACACCACTCCAACTCAAACTAAAGATAGGGACAAGTGGCAGAAGACAAATGCCAACCTGTCAATTATAGGCATAGTGCACATTATAACAATAATAATATTCTAACATTCTCCCTTAATGTGCACTATCCTAAAAAGATAAGTCAACATTAGATAACATTCACCCTTAATCTTGACTTCTTTTACATAGATATAGCAAATTGCTAAACTAAGAAAACTTGTCTTTCCCAAGTGACTTTGTGAAGATGTTTGCTAATTGATATTGAGTTGGTACATACTCCATTTGTATAATGTCTTCTTGGACCATTTATCTGATGAAGTGATGATGGATCTCAATGTGTTTTGTTCTAGCATGGAAAATTGGATTCTTGGTCATCTTGATGGTACATTGATTGTCACAATATATATATGTTCGAAAATGTATGAATAGCCCAATATCCTGAAGTAATTTCCTCAATCATATTTCCTCCTTAGTTGCCTCAACTGCTGCTCTATATTTAGTTTTTGTTGAAGATAAGGAAATTGTGTTTTGCTTCTTTGTGCTCCATGAAATACAGCCCTGGCCCAACTGAAAGCAATAACCTGATGTGGATCTTCTAGTTTTAGGACAACTAGCCCAATCTGAATCTGTGTAGCCAACCAATGAAAAATCATCACTTGATGTATAGATAAGGCCATGATGAGGTGTGGCCTTAAGGAATCTCACAATCCTCTTAGTTGCTATCCAATGGCTCTTCTTAGGATCCTACATGAATCTGGAAATAAGACCAACTGAATAGCAAATATCTGGTCTAGTTGAAGTTAAGTAGATCAAATTTCCAACTAGCTTCTTGTAAAGGGTACCATCAACCCTTTCTTCATCATCACTATTGACCAATTTCAACCTAGTTTCCATGGAAGTGAGAGAGGGCTTACACTCCTCCATGTGAAACCTCTCCAAAATAGACTAAATGTATTTAGCTTATGAGATAAAAATCTTACCAGGTTGTTGCCATACCACTATGCCTAAGCAATAGTGGAGGAGGCCTAAATCTGTCATCTCAAAGTTCTTGCATAAGTCCTCCTTGAGAAAACTTATTCCTTCTATGCCATCACCTGTAATGAGAAGATCATCCACATACAATGTAACCAAAATGATGTGGTTTCTCTAATGTTTCACATAGAGAGTAGATTTTGTTGCAGATCTAGTGAAACCAAGGTTGAGAAAATAGGAGTCAATATTTGCATACCAAGCTCGGGGTGCTTGCTTCAACCCATATATAGCTTTCTTTAATCTGAGGACTTTGTTTTTTTGGCCTTCAACTGTGTACCCTAGTGGTTGTTTCACATACACTTCCTCCTTCAAATGACCATTGAGAAATGCACTGTGACATCCATTTGATATATTGGCCAATGTTTTTGAGCTGCCATGGCAATAACTGTCATGATTGTAGTCATCTTAGCCACAAGAGAAAAGGTCTCTGTAGACACCAAAACATCACCAATCTGATCAGGTGGCTACAAGCATTGACCGAATTGGCATACATAGCCCCTAGGGCAGCCTCCAAATGTTAAATAGTGGTCCTAACCACTCCCAAAGTAGTTTTGGAAGGTTAGAGGCCAATTTGGCACCTTTCAAGCACCTTGCTCCTTACTTGTTCCACCCTGGGGCGATTAGAATGCAATTCGCCCCACCCCAAGACTATTACCAGCAATCGCTCTAGGGTGGGGCGAATAGCAGGTTTGATGGGAAAAAAGTCAAACCTTGATAAATGGCAGCATAGATCCGCCACTCAACTCCACCTTCAGTGCATGGGAGTGCGAGTGAGCATTTCAAATCTCAAAGAGGCAATCATAGAGGCAGTAATGGAGCCCTTAATAAGGGAGGAATCTTCTCTCTGACAAGGCATGATGGCCAAGTGGCGCCTTTGCATGCACATTCAAAGCAGACCTTCAGGTCTATAAAATGGCGAGTCTTCCCACCCCAAAAGGAGAATAGAGTAGGAGCATTTGGAGCAATGAAGTGCTGCCAAATTATACCCTCACCCCCATTGTGCTTCCTACATCCTTGATATCTCTTTTGGAATGGAGGTTATCGGGTGAACATTAGGAGCACAATCTGGACCCAAAACCTGAATAATTGGCCACAATACCACACCCAATTTTTTGACACAACCCCCTAGGAGGTTTTGGACCCATCCCAAGTGGATTGGTGTCAAAACCAAGCCCCAAAAAGTGGGCGTCCTGCCCCCGGGTGCCCCTTGTACTGTTGTAGTCCTAATCGCCCCACCCTAGAGTGATTAGAAATCTATAGCTGATTTCTCTAATATTTCTTTTGCATCTTGTTTTATGTCATTCCTATATGCTACTATTCAAATTTCATTCCATTCTGGTAAGTTTTGACTATGTTTTCATTGTTTTACGCTTTCACTAACATACAGGTAGTGCATTCGGATACAAGGTGATTGGGGTAGAATCTGTATAATCCGACCTTCTGGGTCATCTCAAAATGCCCCATTTGGCCTAACCCAAGTTTGTACATGTTTTGGAGGCCTTTGGATGGAACATTTGGGATGTCACTTTCGGACATTTTATGATAGTCCTAATCGTCCCACCCTGGAGCGATTAGAAATCTATAGTAGATTTCTTGACTATTCATTTTGTAGTGTGTTCATGATGATGTTTAAATTCTTTTTTTAAAGTTTCATATTATTCTGATATGTTTTGACCACTGTTTTAATTATTTCATGTATGCATTAATCGGAGGCCTTAGGGATTGCATGTTTCCCTCCATTCGCATGTGCTATTAATCATTTGCTATTTCTTTGAACATAGGATCTCGACATCAGAGGGGCAGCGGAACTACATACACATTCATGCAAGCGGCGATGATTTTTGGCTTGCCCATTTCAAACGTGGGCACGTGGAAGATCCCGAAGGGAAGCATACCATCTGTTGGTGTAACAATTGTATCGAACGCTCCTAGCCCCTGAAAAGGGGGGAGACGTATTGTAACTTGATCTCAAGAAAAATTAATAAAAGAGGTTGCACTTTACTTTTGCTTTATATCTCATTTCATTCATGCTTCGCTTTCCCTTTTCATGCACTTGTTCTTTGTTCATTCGTAGGACTTAGCGTTACAACTGATTTTGTTTGCATCGCATCCGGTGTGCCTGTGCTTTCATATCCAAGTGCTTTCAGTGGCGATCAGGGTGGTGACCCTGTCCCCTAATTTTAGGATCAAGTTTCTAATAAAAACTTTGTGTTTTTGTTTGCAGGTGTTAATCCTTCAGGTGTTGGACTGCTGCTTGTGCCACCCTATGACGAATACAGACTGGAATTCGTGCCACCTAGGGACGAATAGGCATTCATCCCACCCTATGATGAATACAAATATGCTATTTGTACCACCCTCGGATTATTAGCTCTTTGTGCATATTTTGAGTAGAAACTTAGGGGCATCTGGTGTGGGCAGAGAAGAGGTAGGTTTTCTAAACATCCTCTATAATTTTTTGTTTCTGTTTATGTGATTTTTCTATTTTCTTTGCTTGCAGAGAGAATTTTGCTGCATTTTTTATTTCTTTGCACAAGTAAAAAGAACCACACACACCATGTGATAATATAAACAATAAGGAGTTGGTCGTAAAACCCCAAAACTTGATCAAGACCAACGATGGATTTCATCACCACATTGCCTTGAATTTTGCATACATAACCCCGATCGTGACTGTTGCTAGACGTAAATCCTAATGAAAGATGACCAAGTGTAGCTGGGGTGATTCCTAGTGCATGAGGATAAGTCTTCTATGGTAGGTGTCAAAAATAGAGTGATTCCCCTTCCGTACCGCCTATGTTCCATGTACTGTTCTGCTCTTGCGTACCAATATTTTCTCTCACATAAGGGCATGTATATTGAGAGGTTCGGTATAATGGCCTGATAGTGGTATATTGAAGGGGTGACCATTTTGGGAGACATAAGAGCCATCATATTGCATGTACAACAAAATTTTTGTTACAAGGTTTTGCACAACAAAAATCAAAACACACTAAACCAGATTTAGGGCACACCTTTAATCTATAAATGAGATAATAATTTCTTTGATTGTGTGGTCCTTTTTGTTTAGTGTAGCAAAAAAAAAAATCATAAAAGAAGATAAAAATCTACATATATTTTAGAGGACCACCACCATGGTGTACACCCATAGCCAAGCCCAATCACGAGCAGAAGCTACGAAAAGTGTACAAGGAGGCACAAGTCGCCTCCGTTATAGCTCCAAGGACTTGGTAATACCACCTTGGCAGCATGACCCCCAAAATAGTCCACATCATACCATGAAAAAATAGGACTATAGAGGCACCCCTTAGAGGGGCACTCCCATTCAACATAGACCCTTTTAGGAGGAGTACATATATAGGAAGGCCCCCTTAGACACTCATTATGAGTGGCTACCGTGCGAGGAAGCACTAGAACAAAATAGGGTGCATAAAGAGGGGACACATGATTATATCATTCCTCCTCTATCCCTCATTACCGTCAGAAACAATAGGCCAAATATAGAGCGCAAGGCTCTTTAGACAGGGTGAGCCAACTCTTTCTGCCCCTTTCACATAGATGAAAGAGAGCACAAGGAAAACCACTATATTCCTCAATACACAGTGTGGGAGCAATGCACCTCCGCACCTGCTATTTATCAGGATCACCTACTAAGTCCAGAGCCTCGGGTGAATGCTGCTAACCTCGACAGAGGGAAGCGACCTATAGATATCTCGGATCACTACGACTAAGATAGATATGTAGGGGAGGCATCTAGGCATCCTAGACCTATGACAATGAAACAAATCGACTTGGAATTTGCCAAACATACCACCCACCAAGCACAAATCACGTAGCTTGAGCAAGATCAACAACAGTTAGAGCGCTTGTACCATCTTAGCAAAGATCGCATTCAACGTCAGATGGATGAGTTGATTCACAACATCATGTATGAGAGGATTCCAACCCCTCGCACACATAAGACAGAGCTTTATGAGTGGCCCAACCCTTTGGTGTGAGATAGGTCTCCACCACCTTATCAAGTGTTGCCTCCGAGACCTCCTAGACTTGAGCAGGAGGCCACCCCTAGAGCCAATGATGGAAACCCTCCTCGGGCACTCACCCATGTTTATAGGTCACACCCAGGAACTCCTCAAGAAGCTTATGAGGAATTTGAGCAAGAAGAAGAGCGGGCTGAAACACCCTACCAAGGCAGGGGGGCACTATTCGGCTACCCATCCATAGGCCTCAAGTTCCCTGCAATTCACAATGAGAACAAACCAAGGAGGAAGAGATCAAATCTTCCGATGCATAAAAATAACTGCTAGAGCTCTTAGAGTCTGTGGAGACCAAGACTTCTGGGTCCCAAAAGCCCACTTTATGCCAGCTCCACAGTCACCTTATGCATCCTTCAGTGCCGTAACTCCCATACCCTGAACACTTCAAAATTACTCAATTGGAAATTTTTAGAGGGGATGAAGATGCCCAAGAGCACGTGACAAGATTCTTGAGTCAATTCTTTGACATTTAGGACAATGATTCTTTGCTTCTAAGAACATTTATAACCACGTTCGTAGGCCCTACCTCAGATTGCTTTACCCAATTTCCAAAGCATAGCATAAAAAACCTAGACCAGCTAGTGGATGTGTTCCTCGAATGTTTCACCTTCAACACCAAGAAGAAGGCATAATTAAGTGACCTAGCTAGCCTCAGGTAGTATGAGGAAAAGACAATGGCAACTTACAAAAATTGGTGGAGGACGTTGCTTTCAAAGCTTCCGTACCTCCCTCCTATGGCCGACCTGACCCAAATGTTCTCAAAGAGCTGCCTAAGGTCGATCTCTGTGCTATTGTAGCTGCAGCAATATGCCACTCTCGAGGAAGCCCTGGTGCAAGCCAGAATAATTAAGGAGATCAATATACAGGATGGCGAGATTGCCAAGCCACGTAAGAAAGAGTGGCTCAAAAATTCCAAAACTGGGTTCGCACAACCGAAACCTACCGTGGTCAATTAGGTTGCCATAAACATACCAAAGCCTGCACAGATGACATAGCCCCCAAAGGCTAATTATCAGGTAGTCCCTCTTGACAGATATGAGAAGGAAAATCATAGGCAAGAGAAAAATTAGCAGCGTCACCCTAGGTGAAAATTCACACCCTTCATAGAGTCTAAAGACTCCTTGTTTGACCGTTTGTCAACGGTAAACTTGATAAACCTGCCAGAAAGTCGACCCGTAGACCCCAACACACCAAAACCCAAGGGCTATAGGAAAGACCTATATTGTATATTTCACCAAAAGAAAGGACATGACCTTTACGCGTGTTGGAGACCAAATTCACTTCATCAACATGATCTCCATTGACTTAATCGCCCCCATCTGCAATCCAGTTGATCCATCATGACCATTGTATCTAAACATAGATGCCATAGACTGGGATCACACTAACATGACACCATCCCCATAAGAGTAATGGCCTTGCGGTGAGCTACTTCATTTCACCCTAGGACCAACTCAAGATATCTTCCATGCTGAAGAGGAACCCGACATTCCAAACATAGATCTAAATTTAGCAAATGATATCCAACTAATCCCAACTCCACACCAGTTGGAGTATGGGTCCCACATGTCAGTCGAAGAGACGTTTGACGTAGACATCAGCTTTGATCCAATTAATCTGCAAATCATCAATTTGGGGGTCATTCTAACCCCCAAAGAGCAAGTCGATTACATTACCCTTCTCAAAGAGAAGAAGGAGATTTTTGCATGGTCCTATAAAGACATACCAAGGCTAGACCCGTAGCTAGTCATGCATAATATAATGCTTGATCCGATAGTCAATCCAGTCAAGCAAAAACTACGTAAGATGCACCCAACAATGGCCTTAATGGTAAAATATGAATTACAAAAGCTGTTGGACGCACAGTTTGTCATCTGCATGGACTACCCACCATGGCTGCCTAACATGGTACCCATCAAGAAGCCAGACGGGAGGATTCACATATGCACTGATTTTTGAGATTTAAACAAAGCGAGTTACAAGGATGATTTCCCCTTGCCTAGCATCGACGCATTGGTAGATGCTAAATAAGGCTATGAAATGCTTTCCCTCATGGATGGTTTCTCGAGATACAACCAGATTAGTATAAATCTGATGATCAACTAAAAATAGTGTTCACAACACCTTGGGGGATATTTTGTTATAAGGTCATGCCCTTTGGCCTTAAAAATGCTAGCGCCACATACCAACACGCTATGACATACATCTTCCATGACCACATGCATAAAAATTTGGAATATTATATGGATGATTTGTTGACCAAATATCTTTTGTGCCTAGATCATCTCAATGACTTGAGCAAGATCCTCGATCGCCTCATCGAACACAAAGTCAGGCTAAACCCCAAGAAGTGTGTATTTGGCGTCACATCTAGAAAACTCTTGGGTTTCATAGTCTCAAAATGAGGTATCAAGGTAGATCCACATAAATTCAAGGTAATCCTTGAAATGCTTCCCCCAACCACCATCAAGCAGCTTAGAAGCTTTCAGGGTAAGGTCACGTCGATCAAGTGCTTCATAGCACAACTATCTGACAAGTGTCGATCCATGAATAAATTATTACACAAGGGGGTAGCATTTCAATGGGATGACGAGTTCCAGTCAGCCTTCAACGACATTAAACAATACTTGGCTTCACCACCAGTATTGGCACCATCTAGACCAGGAGTGTCATTCTATTTATACATCTCAGCTACTGAGGTGGCACTGGGTGCCATGCTAGCCTAGAAAAATGAACTACATAAAGAACAAGCTAATTATTATCTTAGTTGCACCCTGGTCAGTTATGAACTTAACTATGCATACATCGAAAAGCTATGCTTAGCAGTGGTATTTACCACCAAAAAGCTACACCATTACATGCTGAGTAATACAACGTATGTTGTGTCTAAGGAGAATCCATTGCGATACATGATGAGTCATACTTATCATAGTAGCCACATGGCGAAATGGATCATGTTGTTGACGAAGTTTGACATCAAATTCATTGGACAAAAGTCCATCAAAGGTCAAGTCACCACCGATAAACTAGCAGAGGCTCCTCTCGAAGATGATCAACCTCTGATCATAGAGCTACCCGATGATGGGGTCTTCCATGTCTCAGAATCGCCAGATTTTGATGAGCCTGAGTCACAGACTGACATAACCCTATTTTTTGATGTTTCTAAATGTGAGCAAGGGGGTGGTGCGAGAATCATATTTTTTACACCTTAAAGGGCTTTAATGCTTCTATCATTTAAACTTGATTTCTCGTGCACCAATAACAATGCTGAATACGAAGCCTTGCTCATAGATCTTCATACAACCATCACCATGAACATCAAATGCTTGAACATATTTGGTGATTCGTTGTTAATTGTCAACCAAGTGAAAGGGGTATTCCAATGCAAATGCCCAGTTCTGTAGGCATACAAAGCCCTTATGGATAAATTCTTGGCTAAGCTTGAATGGTACGATATCGAGGCACTCCCTCGATCATCGAATCATTTTGCAAACACTATGGCCTCCTTGGGGTCACTAATCTTGGAAGACCCTTCCGGTGAAATGAAAACCATTCAAGTCAAAACATTATCACAATCCATGATGGAGTGTACAAGCTATGACCTTACGCCAAAAATCCACCTGATCTATATTGAACCATCTCAGGATAGGTTCTCTCGAATCCACGATAGTATGAATCACGCCAACTGGGGGTCCTTGTTCTCCTTGACCCCTCTTAATAGCAACACAACACTATTCTTACAAGTTTTTTCCTGCTTAGCTTTTTCTAGGGATGAACTTCAAGAGGGATTGGCCATTCATACCATCGAGGTTTATGATCAGCAAGATTGGTACACACCCATAAGAGACTATCTCAAGTTAGGTAGCCTCCCACTTGGATTGTCGCATGCCACAAAAAGATCATTCAAACAAAAAGTAGTAAAACATGTCTTGCTAGGAGACATTTTGTACCGTCAAAGCTACAAAGGGATCCTCCTCTGTTTCTTAGACTAGTAGGAGTCTACTTGGGCAATCACCCAAGCACACGATGGTACGTGTGGTGGCCACTTCAGCGATATGGCCATTTCCAAGCGCATTCTTCGCATGGGCTATTATTGGCCATATTTAGAGCAAGATTGTTGCGCATATGTGAGAAAGTGCGTGAAGTGTCAACACCATGCTAACTTGACACACATACCTTCTTAGGCCTTGTAGTCGATCCAATAGGCTTGGCCATTTTCATAGTGGGGCTTAGATCTAATCGAAAAGATCTCCCTTGTGTCGTCAAACCATCACATGTTCGTCATAACGACCATAGAGTACTTCACCAAGTGGGTGGAAGCAATTTTGCTAACCTCTACGACTAGGCTCCGCATTGCGGATTTTATTTTACATAACATCATAAGTCATTTTGGTATTCCATCCAAGATCATCTTGAATAATGGGACGTCATTTAAGAACAAATATGTGCGTGCTTTGACCACAAAGTACAAAATTTAGCATAGTTTTTCAACACCTTATTATCTACAGGCAAATGGGAAAGTAGAGGCATAAAAAAAAATGCTAGTTGCCATCCTTAAAAAGATAGTCACAGATAGTCATAAGGATTGGCACATTCAAATCCTGCTTTCTCTGTGGGCTTATCACACTAGCATTCGAATGCCCACTAGGGCAACTCCTTTTTTGCTAGTGTATGGCTCCGAGGCAGTCATGCCTCTAGAATTGGAAATACCTTCCTTGCACATATCAATGCAAGAGTTCATCGATGATGACACTATGTGGTAGGCCCGATTAGACCAGTGTACGTTGCTCGATGAACGACACATCAATGCTCTCGAGCATTTACGTATCTATCAAGAGCGACTTAAGAAAGCATACAACATGAAAGTTCACCTGAGGGACTTTTAGGTTGGTGACTTGGTCTTAAAAAGAACCAATAAAATTTTAACTTGCCACCCCATTTAAGGGACAAATTTGTGGCAAATTGGTTAGGTCCTTATGTCATTGACAATAAAATAGGACCTAGAACATACCGACTCGCCTCTCTTGAAGGAATCAAGGAACTAGAACCCTTGAACATCAGTCATTTGAGGCCATTCCACATTTAGGGAGCCATAGCCCACCCCAAAAGCTCCAAGGATTCCAGCAATCGCCTGGTCACCCAAAAAGCCCCAAGGATTCCCGCAATCTCTTGGTCAACCTAAAATTCCCCAAAGGTATCTATAATCCCTTTGGTCAAACCAAAAGCTCCAAGGATTCCAGCAATCGCCTGGTCACCCAAAAAACCCCAAGGATTCCCGCAATCGCTTGGTCAACCTAAAATTCCCCAAAGATATTTATAATCCCTTTGGTCAAACCAAAAGCTCCAAGGGTTCTCACCACCGCTTGGTCACCCAAAAATCTCCAAGGGTTCCCATAATCTCTTGGTCAACCTAAAACACCCCAAAGGTATCTATCACCCCTTTGGTCAAACCAAAAGCCCCAAGGGTTCCCATAATCACTTGGTCAACCTAAAATTCCCCAAAGGTATCTATAATCCCTTTGGTCAAACCAAAAGCTCCAAGGGTTCTCACCACTGCTTGGTCACCCAAAAAGCTCCAAGGGTTCCCATAATCGCTTGGTCAACCTAAAATGCCCCAAGGGTTCTCACCACTGCTTGGTCACCCAAAAATCCCCAAGGATTCCTGCAATCGCTTGGTCACCCAAAATGCTCCAAAGGTATCTATAATCCCTTTTTTCAAACCAAAATCTCCAAGGGTTCTCACCACCACTTGGTCACCCAAAAGCTCCAAGGATTCCCATAATTGCTTGGTCAACCTAAAACGCCCCAAAGGTATCTATAAATTCCTTTGGTCAAA
The DNA here is from genome assembly GCA_028583015.1 of Wollemia nobilis. Lineage (NCBI taxonomy): Eukaryota > Viridiplantae > Streptophyta > Pinopsida > Araucariales > Araucariaceae > Wollemia > Wollemia nobilis. Next base: position 3,495,505 of record JAQPPZ010003551.1, on the reverse strand, counting down.
CCAAAATCTCCAAGGATCCCACAATCGCTTGGTCAACCTAAAATGCCCCAAAGGTATCCATAAACCCTTTGGTCAAACCAAAAGCTCCAAGGGTTCCCACAATCGCTTGGTCAAAAACAAATATTCAAAAACAAACAAAAACAAAATATAATAAAAAATAACAAAAAAATTGCATCTCACTTCCATGCATACTCTTAAAAATAAAAACACAAAAAAATAATAAGCTGCATTAGGCATCACATACATACATTGCATATTTGTTGGTCATACAGGTCAAATGCACCATAGACTGTAATTACTCGACAATTCCATCATTTTCCACATTTGTCCACTCTGTAAATAATCTAAAAAGAATAACGTCATCCACATTTTCACCATTTCATAGTCAGTTTTCTCCTAATGTATTTAGGGTTTTCATCATTCAGTTGTCTTTAGATTTCTAGCCAAAAATTGTACAAAGTCAGGCAGATTTTACAAAGGTAGAGTTTTACTTGGATCACACCTTGTTACATAGTATCCCCACACAAGTTAAAACACATAAAATTCCCAAGTCGTGTGAACAAAATATGAAACCTGCAAAGCAATCCAGGAAACCATACAGTGAAAAGGTTATCTCACTCATCCCCCTGTGCGAATGACCCCAAGAATGCTGAGAGTTAGCAAAAGGACAAGCATCTTCCCTACCCAATTCCCCAAGAAGCCCAAATTCTCAAAAAGTTGCAAATATCCAAAAATATTTGCAAAAAGTCAAAGTACAAACTCCAAATTTTGACATAAAAACCCACATAGTGCATACATAAAAACAAATCACAAGAAATAGTGATTCTCATCACTCAAAATTCCCATCCCTTGCTCAAAAGGAAAAAAAAAATAAACAGTGATTTTTTATCACTACATACGAGAGCAAGTATCCCAATAAAAGTAAAGAAAAGAAGGGAGTCAAACTTGAATCCCTAGAACTCTTAGCATTTAGAAGGTCATGAGGTGATCCTTAGTACCGGTTTGGTGGATAGCCTGCTGGTCACTGGTGGCAAACCTCCTACATGACGATATATATGTCACATTAAATTGTGTATAGATCAATGTTTGCATGTGGATGAGCTAGCTTATGGTATCCTAGATTGCACCGTAGATTAATCTTACTAAATACAACAAAGGATTTAGTGGAGCTAATTAGGTGATCCTTAGTACAGGTTTGGTTGATAGCCTATCTAGCACTCGGCGGTATCCCGACAACTACCACATAAACAAATTCAATCGCACACACAGGGATGTGAAATAACTCGGTCAAACTCAAGTCTGATTTGTACCTTGTTCAAAAGTCTTGTGAGATAAATGTACAGTCTGGGCTAGTTAGTTAAAACATCTGAGTCTCAGAAAACCTTAACTACATTTTAACACAACTGTAGCACATTCCATTATTACATCACCATCGAAAAATACAAAACAAAAAAATTCACACATACAAAGTCATTCCACAAAGCAATCACATAGTAGAGAAAGCCAACAAATCCTGTACAGTCTATGGTGCCACTGCAAAGTTACCAAAAAATCATCTCATCCATTCCATATGCATACATCATATAATTAGAAACATCGCATTCCTAATAACACATGCATAGATCAACGTAAATAAATGTGCATAAAATAAACAATAAATTATGACAAGTGTATAATCAAAGAGAAATTCATGTATATATATTGCCAAAAATGCCCGTAGGCTACAATAAGTCGGTCCTGTGACCTCACAAAAAAATAAAAAACTCAAAAACCCCAAGCCTAGGGAGTCGGCCATCATGATCACATAGGATCGGTGCGACTGGAACTACCCCTAGTGGTGTGGGTCCTATGAGACCTCTCAGGGTGGCTGTTGCAAACCCCTGCATCATACCCCCTAGCGCTACCCTCACCCACCCGCCTGCGATGAGAGGAAGTAGACTGCTCAGTCTCACTATCTCTCATTTGGTGCGAAGATCCACCTCTAGTGAGCTCAAGTAACTATCCACCAAGGCGGATAATCTCGGCCTCCAACTCCACCCAAAATCGACCCCACTCCACATCCCGCCGACGATATGCAACCAATGCTTCATCCTGTTGGGCCAACTGACCCCGTAGGCGATCCCTCTCGACACTGTGATCCTCATCCTGTCTCCATAGTAGGTCCTCCAATCATGCTATCTTAGTGCAAAACCTCACCTCCATATCCCCTAGGACTGCATGAGGCATGGGCATCTTCGGGATGGCATGCTGCTCTGACACCCACTACTCTAGGATGTCCTGTATGTCTGGCTGCTCCAGAACCCCTAAACCACCCCTAGTCAAGTCATCTACCTCCACCATATCTGTATCATCGTGTAGAGCCCCCCAACCCTCCCTCGATGCCTTCGTAACCCCACCACCTACTGCTGCTGCATTCAGACCTCCTAGAGACCCCTCACCCCGCAAACACAGTATCGTCCACCACTGGTCATACTCTGTAATAATCCTGACATTGTCCACATTGAGGACATCAATCACTACATTTGAATCCTTGCCCGATGGCTCAATAATCATCCAGGATAGATTCCTCTCGTCACTCCGATGCTGATAGATCAAGGTCTCCCTAAGAAATCCCTAGGGCACCCCAAACTGTCGAGTCATCCTAACGTATAGGAAGTACTACTATTAGGTCCCATGCTACCCGATCAACCACCTCCCACTACGCACCTGCCAGAGCCACTCTCCAGCCTCAGGCCAAGCTAGACAGTCTCGGTATGGCTGCCAGAACACCTACCCTAGAGCAAGATGTAAGAATACATCAGCATGGTGCCCTACGACACCTACCCACTGTTGACTCTACCCTTGATCCTCTAACCTCTGCCATAGAGCAGCATATCCAATCTCCCTATCCACCATCTCCCCTCGAGTGGTCCAAGACAACCCCTGTGACCACTCCATAACTATCTATTGCCACCCCCAGCACTGCAATAGGTATCTACACCCAATCCCCTTCCACCTCTGGCAATGAACCTCGTACAACTCATCATACAACTGTGCCAGTAGCGTCTGACCCCACCTCATAATCAGTGGTGCTATTGTCAAACACTCCACAAGTATAAACACTACCTCCATTGCACTAGAATCTCACCAATTAGGCAGTCCCCCTCTACCCTCTCCACCGCCCCATACATCCCCATCTTCATCGCATGCCCAAAGCACTGTGTCAACACTGTCGTTTGCTGATCACGAGGAGTCATTCGAATGGGCAGCTCGTCTATCAGAATCTGTAGAATCTGATACATGTTCTCTAGAGTCACTATCATCTCCCCTATTGGGATATGAAAGGTGTTGGTGCAGGGATCCCACAAATTGATTAGGGCAGTCAGATATGCCCGATCCCCCACCATAGGCTCTAGCCGCGTCACCTACTTGAGCCCAAGGGCATCAAGCCACTTCCAGTTTGCCATAGTCAGTGCATCCCATGTTTTAGAAAATACCATCGGCTGACGGTACCGACTCTTCACAACCTGGAAAAAAAACACCACAAAAACATTAAAACATGACAACAAATCAAATGTACAGCAGTGTACACAAAAACAATACAACAACAAAAAACAATTAGGGTTTCAACCTTAATTTAAATAAAAACATTCAAATAAACTATACAGACAACAAAAAATGTACAGAAAAACAAAAGTACAAAAAAATTGTACAACAGTACAGCTAAATCAAATAAAACTGTACAGAAAAGTAAAAAAAAAAAACACAAAATAATGTACAACAACAGTACAGATCATTCAAATTAACTGTACACAAAAAAATAGATAAACACAAAAAAATTCATACTAGGGTTTCTAACCTTAAGTGTAAAAAAAAAAAAAAACACAAAACAATGTACAACAACAATACAAATCATTCAAATTAACTGAATACAAAAAAATAGATAAACACAAAAAAATTCATACTAGGGTTTTTAACCTTAAGTGTAAACAAAAAAAAAAACAAATTAAACCAAAAAAATCATCTAGGGTTCTTAACCTTAATGATGAACAAAAAACAAAACAAAACAAACTTTAACCTAGGGTTTTAACCTTAGTTTAAACAAAAATAACAAAATTACTAGGGTTTTAACCTTAGGCTCAAAGCAAACAAAAACAAAAAAAAAAAAGGTTTTTCACTAGGGTTTTCATCCTAGTCTAAACGAAAAAACAAAATACAAAACAATTTAATTACGGTTTTAAACTGTACTTAAACAAAATCAAACATAAAGTAAAGAGAAGGAGCACCTACCGGTATTTCTTCGGCTCTGCAAATCAAGGATCCGGTCCTTGAACTCATGGTGTCCACAAAAATTTGGCAGTGCTTCGCTTCGAAAACTAGCACTCCTCCTCCCCATAGCTCCAAATCGCCAGAAAAAATAATTGCAAATGAGCCCAAAACCTAGTTTTGGCCCTTATATAGGCTCTTAGGCCTGTAATCGTTCCACCCTAGGATGAGTGCTCTAGTTAGCACTCATCCCACCCTGGGACGATTACAAAACTGGTAATCGTCCCACCCTAGGACAATTACAGAGCAAGAAAATAAAAAACAACCAAAACTGCATCCAAAATGCACCAAAAACAACAATAAAACTGCCAAACAAAGGCAGCTTTGCGCCTATGATTCTTGGCATCCAAAACTGAAATTGGGGTCACAAATTGTCACTATCCTACTCCCTAATAATGCTACCATATTTGGACCGCTCCATGGGAGGATAAATTTTCGACAATTTCATCCCCAAAAGGCATCACAAAAAGGGTCAAAACCCATCGACACAATTATAAAATTGCCAAACAAAAGCGCCTTTGCGCCTGACATACTTGACATACAAAACTAACGTTGGGGTCACAAATTGTCACTATCCTACTCCCTAATAAGGTTACCATATCTGGACCACTCCACGAGAGGACAAATTTTTGACAATTTCATCCCTAAAAGGCGTCACAAAAAGGGTCAAAACCCAACAAAAAACATAATAAAATTGCCACACAAAAGCGCCTTTGCACCTGACATACTTGGCATACAAAACTAATATTGGGGTCACAAATTGTCACTATCCTACTCCCTAAGAAGGCTACCATAGCCGGACCTCTCCACGGGAGGACAAGTTTTCGACAATTTCATCCCCAAAAGGCATCACAAAAAGAGTCAAAACCCACCAAAAAACATAATAAAATTGCCACACAAAGGCGCCTTTGCGCCTGACATTCTTGGCATACAAAATTGATGTCGAGGCCACAAATTATCAATATCCTACTCCCTAAAAAGGCTACCATAGCTAGACCGCTCCACGGGAGGATGAATTTTTGACAATTTCAGCCCCAATCAGTGTCACAAAAAGGGTTAAAACCCACCAAAAATAGGTTCGATTGTTGGTAAACTGCATAAGCATTCAACGCAAAACAACTGAAGGCACCCTTAAAAAAGTAATCTTGGCTCAAGAAACTCATCATTTTTCTCATGTCGGTAATTCCCTCATCGATTCGTCGCTTGAGGGTGTAGTCACACTTAGTCACCAATCAACAAATACACACCTAATCAAGGAAATGACATGCATTCAAAGAATCATTGACAAAGACAATCACGCTCCTGCTTGGGGCAGTAAACAAGAAATAATCACAAGCTGATCAAACACTTGGTATTCTAGAATCATGAACTCAAGGTTCCCACAAACAAAAGGTTGCACCCTTTGCCTATTCATGATTGAACAATGTCCAAGATCAAGTAACACCTCACCAAAAAAAGGTTAACACTTGAATTAAGCTCCTTAGCTCGTCAGAAGCAAGGATTCAATAATGCGTGCCATTCCCATACTTGGGGCATAAATTTTTTTTTAGGTTACCGAGAAACCGTAATCATTAAGTGCTTTGGTTATCTATTTTTGCTCAGCACTGTGCCACGCATAGCGCATCCCAAAAAGGGGCATCTGTAGACACCAAAACAACACCAATCTGATCAGGTGGCTACAAGCACTAACCGGATTGGTATACATAGCCCCTAGGGCAGCCCCCAGAGGTTAAACAATGGTCCTAACCACTCCCAAAGTAGTTTTGTAAGGTTAGAGGTCAATTTGGCACCTTTCAAGCACCCTGCTCCTTACTCGTTCCACCCTAGGGTGATTAGAATGATATTCGCCCCACCCTGGGATGATTAGCAACAACCCCCTAGGAGGTTTTGGACCCATCCCAAGTGGATTGGTGTCAAAACCAAGCCCCAAACAGTGGGCGTCCTGCCCCCGAGTGCCCCCCTGTGCTGTTGCAGTCCTAATCGCCCCACCCCAGAGTGATTAGAAATCTATAGCTAATTTCTCTACTATTTATTTTGCATCTTGTTTTATGTCATTCCTATATGCTGCTATTCAAATTTCATTCCATTCTGGTAAGTTTTGACTGTGTTTTCATTGTTTTACGCTTTCACTAACATAGAAGGAGTGCCTTCGGATATAGGGTGATCGGGTTAGAATATATAGAATTCGACCTTCTGGGTCATCTAAAAATTCCTCATTTTGCCTAACCCCAAGTTTGCAGGTGTTTTGGAGGCCTCTGGATGGGACATTTGGGAGGTCACTTTCAGGCATTTTATGACAGTCCTAATCGTCCCACCCTAGAGCGATTAGAAATATATAGTATATTTCTCAACTGTTCCTTTTGTAGTGTGTTCACGATGATGTTTACATGCTTTTGTTCAAGTTTCATCTTATTCTGATATGTTTTGACCACTATTTTAATTATTTCATGTATGCATTAACCGGAGGCCTTGGGGATTGCATGTTTCCCTCCATCCGCATGTGCTATTAATCATTTGATGTTTCTTTGAATGCAGGATCTAGACACCATAGGGGCATAAAGGAACTATAGATGCATTCATGCAAGCGGTGGTGACGTTTGGCCTGCCCATTTCAAACGTGGGCACGCAAAAGATCCCGAAGGGAAGGATACCATTCGTTGGTGTAACAATTGTATCGAACGCTCCTAGCACCTGAAAAGGGGGGAGACGTATTGTAACTTGATCTCAAACAAAATTAATAAAATAGGTTGCACTTTACTTTTTCTTTATATCTCGTTTCATTCATGCTTCACTTTCCCTTTTCATGCACTTGTTCTTTGTTCATTCGTAGGACTTAGCGTTACATCTGCTTTTGTTTGCATCGCACCCGGTGCACCTGTGATTACATATCCAAGTGCTTTCAGTCTCCTCATAATCAATTCCCTCTTGTTTCTTATAGCCTTGAGCTACTAGGCAAGCCTTGTAGCGATCTAGTGAGCCATCTACTTTATATTTTGCCTTGGATACCCATTTTGTGCCAATGTTGTATTTTCCTTTGGGTAAATCAACTAACTCCCAAGTGTGATTCCTTTCAATGGAATCCAATTATTGATCCATGGCATAAACCCATTTAGGATCACCAAGTGCTTCTTTGACATTAGAAGGTTTAGGTTGGCTAAGGACTTTGGCCATTAGGGCATAATTCACTTGGTGTCTTAGGGCTGAAGGCCTTTTACCTGTATAGGTGGGCAAATGATTTTGGGCTTCATCTATTGTGGCTTGAACCCACTTGGGTAAAGGACTGGATGATGTTACTCGATCATTAGGAGGAGGAGATGGAGGACATGGATCATTTGTAGAAATTTCTTCTTGTGGATGAATTTATTGATTTATGAGTGAAGGAGAAGGACTAGATGATATTGTATGCATGAATGGAGCAACTATTTAATTAGTTATTTCTAAATTGGGGGCCTTATGAGGATTAGATGGGGGATACTCATGAAAGGTAACATCCCTAGATAAAATTATTTTCTTGGAAACAGGCTCATATAATTTATATGCATTGGCACTATCACTATAGCCAACAAAGATGTATTTTTGGCTCTTATAATCAAATTTCTTCCTTTTCTTATGAGTAATATGAGCATAGGCATCACATCCAAAGACTCTCAAATGGCCCACATAGGGCGTCCTTCCACTCCATGCTTCTTCAAGTATTCTTTCATGTAAGACCTTTGTGAATGACCTATTAGTCAAGTATGCAACAATAAGAAAAACTTCTCCCCAAAATGAGTTAGGTAATATAGCAGCATGTAACATTGATTTTTCCCTATTTGTTATTGTTTGATTCATCCTCTTAGTAACTCCATTTTGTTGTGGGGTATATGGAGTTGTGAATTGCCTCCTTATCCCATGATACTTAAAAAAATTAAAGAATTCATTGGAGATATATTCTCCACCATTATATGATCTTAAGGTGGAGATTTGATAGCCACTTTCTCTTTCAAAAAGTGCGATGAATTCTTTGAACTTATTAGGGGCTTTCCACTTATATTGAATTAGGTAGATCCATACCTTTCTGTTGTAATCATCAATAAAAGTGATGTAGTATTTAGCCCCAGTATAATATTGAACAGAAATTGACCCACAAATGTCTGAATGAACCAATTGCAAAGGTCTATTGGCTCTCCATTCATTTCATATTTCAAATGGTTGCCTATGGTGTTTGGCTATTACACATGGCTCACAAAAAAATTTTGACTCCTTAAGATGTGGAAGTCCTTTAACTAATCCTTTTCTAGCCATCATTTGAAGATTATTAAAATTTAAATGTCCCAATATTTCATGCCACATGTACTCCAAAGAGAAAGTAGTTGTATGCAAAGATGTTTGTGTTATAGATTTTGTAAGTAGGTAGTAAACGCCATCCTTTTTGACTCCCATGACATTGGCATTGCCATTGGGTTCCTTAATGTAGCATTTGTATTTTTTAAAATAGACATTATAGCTCTTATCTGTAAGTTGTCCAATAGAAATAAGAATCCTTTTAAGACCAGACACATACAAAACATCTATTGCAGGAACATTATTACCATCATGCAAAGTAAGTGGTGCCTCCCCAACACCTTCAATGGGTAGAGCACTTTCATCACCAAAAGTAATGAATTTATTTGATGTAGGCTGAACCTTAGTCAACAAATCTTGCCTTCCTGTTATGTGCTTTGCAATTAGCAACATTATGATTTTATTTTCCACAATATTCACACCCTTGTTGATTGTTGTTTTGACCCCTTGAGGTCTTGTTTGCCATCTTGGCTGCTGCTGGTACTGTTGTTGATGTGGTTGCTGATGGTACTACTAATTTGGTTGTTGCTTGTACTATTGCTAACATGGTTGTTACTAGTACTATTGATTTGGTTGCTGCTGGTACTCTGGGTATCTCTGATGTTGTCTACTACTTTGATTCTGATTATTATTATTTTGACCCTTGTTTTTTTTAGGCTATAAAATTTCCTTGGTGGCAAAAGTTGCTGATGTGGCTTCAATTTCTTCATCTTTGATTATGGCTTGCTCATATTTCTTAAGTAGGATCTCAATATCCTCAAGTGTTGAATTCATTGTTTTACCACTCAAGTCTAACATGGTAGCATAGGAGTGAAACTTTGAAGGAAGACCATGCAACATTATTGGAATTAACTAATTATCATCTAGGGTTTTACCAGAAGCTAAGAAATCATTTTTAATAGACTTAACTTCCATAAGATAATCAGTAAGTGAGCCTTTCATACATGCATTATGCAATTTTTGTTTGAGATACCAAATATTATCTTGACTTGGCCTATCAAACAATCTATTGAGAGCATCCCATGATTGTTTAGGTGTTTTTGCAGCCCTTACACTTTCTCTGCATTGAATTGCTGGAGCTACCTTATGAACACATTGTATGCAGCCAACCAAGTTAACGTTGAAGATAAATAATGTTGGTATATTGATTATGGAGCAGCAAAGCACATGACAAGAAGGCAAGATTTGAGGGAGTCTATTATTATTATTACCAAACTACTCAATAACTCGCCCTTATGTGAGGGAGACTATAGGTATATGATCAGATTGATATGTGGAACATAGGTGGTTATAAAAATGTGATGCTTGCTTTCTTCTTTTAGAATTGTTACAATAGATGTGTCAATGTATTATTGCTTTATGAGAATATGCTTGTATGTGTTTGCTTGCTTGTATATGGCTTAGTGTCAAGTGTGTATGCAATGGAACTACACTTGATTACAATTATAAAACCCAAGGTCATGTAAGGGTAATAGCAAGCATAAAAAATAGATAAATCCCAAACATAAGATGCAAGCAACAAACACCAAGTGGCCAAGAGAGTGCCAAAAAATGAATCCACCGGCAAGGGAAAAGGGGCCCTAAATCACCCCTTGATAGGATGATTTGTATTGGAAACTTGGCTAAAAAATTAGCCCCAAATGTACCTAAAAAATGATACAAGTTCAATGCCTTCAAGGATAAAATTACCCCCAATATTGCCAAAGTGAATGAATAACTTGGCCTAAAGTCCCCCCAAAGACTTATAATTGTGCCTCTTACAAGTTTGCCAAAATTTTTGTTCAAGAGTGTTGGATGCAACCGAAAATGCACTCTTTTTTTACAATAAAAACTTCAATTTAAAATCCAGTTGAGTAAATGACCTCAAAACTAAAAAATAATCACACCAATAGATTCCTCTCAAAAATCGCTTTCCAATGACTATAAATAAGCCTATAGTCGGATACAAATAATGCTTAACTTGGGAGTTCTTATAAAATGCAATGCCAAAAAGTGAACCTTCCATTGGAATAATATTTTAAATCAAATAAATCTTTTATATGCGTGTTATTGCTGCTAGCAATTAAGGCATTATAATCAGATAAAATATTATTCAAAAAAAATATTCTTTTGACATCTATGGAGCAAACTAATGGACTGAAGAATGTACTAGATAGTCTAATATTGAAAAACATCTATTTTCAATCAAGTAGCCCTAATCACCCGATTTCAATTGGAATTTTAATTATTTAGATGCCGAATGTTGGCCTGGGCCCCACCAGTTCTTAATGATTAAAAAAAAATGTTACCGAATGTTATCGTATGGGCTTTTACTCCCAGCTCGATCTACGACATCCTGAGAGTGCATGTTCTCATCATAGGAAATTTATTTCATGGCCACCAACAAAATTTATACTAAGAAAATGTCATGTTTGGTAGCGGTAGCCACAACCTTTAGCGGAGTCGGTGGCATGTATTATTTACCTCTGAATGCTCCATGCTTGAAAGTAACCTGCAACATGAAAAGATAGTACTAGATCTACTCTTCTCTCACATATCTAGATCCGCTTCAGGCATAGCCAGATATGAGTTTGAGTGACCAAATTTGCTTTAGGCGCAACCAGATATTACAACAAAGGCCTGCATCATGCAAATTTTGTGGAAGCCTTGTAACCGTAAATCAATATCTTTAGGTGGAAATTAGAAATGGGTGAACAACGTCAAGGTTGTGAGGAATGAATTGTAGAGCAGGCAAAATATGGGAGATGGACGGTTGGTTTGATAGATATACAACACAATCCATATCAAAGTTATTTTGCTGAATGAGCCAGATCAACAGTGAACCCAATGAAATGTTGCTCCTCGTCCATTAACAAGAAATGTCACCATATTATTTTTGGAATAGCCTCAACACTCCAGGGGATGATGAACTGTATTGCTAACGCTCTCACCCCTATGGGCCAACTAACCATAACCATCTCCGTGTCTTGTTAGATGTCATTGCAATAACAACACACACAAAATAGCAGCACACAAGTTTTTATTGCTGGTATGAGCTGAACAAAGCCCCCCAAAAAATGTTGAAACCTTGATATAGCTAAAATACAGTTTAGAGGATGCCACTGTGTTGGCATTGGTGCCTGTTTTTGCGATGTCGAAACATACGTTGACCACTTTAGAAAAACAATGTAAACAATCCCTACAGTGGTATTTATGAAGAATGTCCTTAAATGTCGATGATACATTTATACCCTAGGTGCTACACGAGCATTCAACAAAATGCAAATCTAGTTCTACATAGAGACACATCAAACCCTAACTATGTCATAAAAAAAATTGCTCTCATATAATTGAGGCATGTCCTCGGATGGCGAGGATTGTCCTCTTATGAATTGAGCCTCTTATAAATATTTAAAACAATCCTAATCAAAGGGGTAGACAACATCAGAGATACCCATAGTACTAGTAGCAACCAAATCAATAGTACCAGCAGTATCCATGTTAGCAACAGTACAAGCAACAACGAAATCAGCAGTACCATCAGCAACCACATCAGTAACAGTACCAGCAACAGCCAAGATGTCAAACAAGACCTCAAGGGGGTCAAAACAATAATCAACAGGGGTGTGAATATTGTGTAAAATAGAATCATAATGTTGCTAATTGCTATAAAAGGCAAAGAGAACAGGGAGAACCAAAAATAATAATCTGAACACATTGTATGCAGCCAACCAAGTTAACATTGAAGATAAAGAATGTTGGTATATTGATTATGGAGAAGCAAAGCACATGACAGGAAGGCAAGATTGGTTGACCAAGGTTCAACCTACATCAAATCAATTAATTACTTTTGGTGATGAAAGTGCTCTACCCATTGAAGGTATTGGGGAGGCACCACTTACTTTACATGATGGTAATAATGTTCCTGCAACAGATGTTTTGTATGTGCCTGGTCTTAAAAGGAGTCTTATTTCTATTAGACATATTACAAATAAGGGCTATAATGTCTATTTTAAAAAATACAAATGCTACATTAAGGAACCCAATGGCAATGTCAAGTCCATGGGAGTCAAAAAGGATGCTGTTTACTGCCTCCTTACAAAATCTATAACACAAACATCTTTGCATACAACAACTACTTTCTCTTTGGAGTACATGTGGCATGAAATATTGGGACATTTTAATTTTATTAATCTTCAAATGATGGCTAGAAAAGGATTAGTTAAAGGACTTCCACATATTAAGGAATCAAAATGTTTTTGTGAGCCATGTGTAATAGCCAAACACCATAGGCAACCATTTGAAATAGGAAAGGCATGGAGAGCCAATAGACCTTTGCAATTGGTTCATTCAGACATTTGTGGGCCAATGTCTGTTCAATATTATACTAGGGCTAAATACTACATCACTTTCATTGATGATTACAACAGAAAGGTATGGATCTACCTAATTCAATATAAGTGGCAAGCCCCTAATAAGTTCAAATAATTCATCGCACTTGTTGAAAGAGAAAGTGGCTATCAAATATCCATCTTAAGATCAGATAATGGTGGAGAATATGTATCCAATGAATTCTTTAATTTTTGTAAGTATCATGGGATAAGAAGGCAATTCACAACCCCTTATACCCTGCAACAAAATGGAGTTGCTGAGAGGATGAATCAAACAATCACAAATAGGGCAAAATCAATGTTACATGCTACTATATTACCTAACTCATTTTGGGGAGAAGTTGTTCTTACTATTGCATACTTGACTAATAGGTCATACACAAAGGCCTTACATGAAAGAACACCTGAAGAAGCATGGAGTGGAAGGATGCCCTATGTGGGCCATTTGAGAGTCTTTGGATGTGATGCCTATGCTCATATTCCTCATAAGAAAAGGAAGAAGTTTGATGATAAGAGCCAAAAATGCATCTTTGTTGGATATAGTGATAGTGCCAATGCATATAAATTATATGAGTCTATTTCCAAGAAAATAATTTTATCTAGGGATGTTACCTTTCATGAGTATCCCCCATCTAATCCTCCTAAGGCCCCCACTTTAGAAATAACTAATAAAATAGTTGTTCCATTCATGGATACAATATCATCTAGTCCTTCTCCTTCACTCATAAATCAAGAAATTCATCCACAAGAAGAAATTCCTACAAATGATCCATGTCCTCCATCTCCTCCTCCTAATGATCGAGTAACATCATTTAATCCTTTACCCAAGTGTGTTCAAGCCACAATATATGAAGCCCAAAATCATTTGCCCACCTATATAGGTAAAAGGCCTTCAGCCCTAAGACATCTAGTGAATTATGCCCTAATGGCCAAAGTCCTTAGCCAACCTGAACCTTCTAATGTCAAAGAAGCACTTGGTGATCCTATATGGGTTCATGCCATGGATCAAGAATTGGATTCCATTGAAAGGAATCACACTTGGGAGTTAGTTGATTTACCCAAAGGAAAATATACCATTGACACAAAATGTGTATTCAAGGCAAAATATAAAGCATATGGCTCACTAGATCGCTACAAGGCTCGCCTAGTAGCTCAAGGCTATAAGCAAAAAGAGGGAATTGATTATGAGGAGACCTTTTCTCCCATGGATAAGATGACTACAATCAGGATAGTTATTGCTATGGCAACTCAAAAACATTGGCCAATATATCAAATGGATGTCAAAAGTACATTTCTCAATGGTCATTTGAAGGAGGAAGTGTATGTGAAACAACCACCAAGGTACACAGTTGAAGGCCAAAAAAACAAAGTCCTCAGATTAAAGAAAGCTCTATATGGGTTGAAGCAAGCACCCCGAGCTTGGTATGCAAAGATTGACTCATATTTTCTCAACCTTAGTTTCACAAGATCTACAACAGAATCTACTCTCTATGTGAAACATTAGAGGAACCACATCATTTTGGTTACATTATATGTGGATGATCTTCTCATTATAGGTGATGACATAGAAGGAATAAGTTTTCTCAAGGAGGACTTATGCAAGAACTTTGAGATGACAGATTTAGACCTCCTCCACTATTGCTTAGGCATAGAGGTATGGCAATAGCCTGGTAAGATTTTTATCTCACAAGGCTAAATACATTCAGTCTATTTTGGAGAGGTTTCACATGGAGGAGTGTAAGCCCTCTCTCACTCCCATGGAAACCAGGTTGAAATTGGTCAATAGTGATGATGAAGAAAGGGTTGATGGTACCCTTTATAGGAAGCTAGTTGGAAGTTGGATCTACTTAACTTCAACTAGACTAGATATTTGCTATTCAGTTGGCCTTATTTCCAGATTCATACACGATCCTAAGAAGAGCCATTGGATAGCAACTAAGAGGATTGTGATATTCCTCAAGGCCACACCTCATCATGGCCTTATGTATACATCAAGTGATGATTTTTCATTGGTTGGCTACACAGATTCAGATTGGACTAGTTGTCCTAAAACTAGAAGATCTACATCAGGTTATTGCTTTCAATTAGGCCAAGGCTCTATTTCATGGAGCACAAAGAAGCAGAACACAGTTTCACTATCTTCAACAGAAGCAGAATATAGAGTAGCAGTTGAGGCAACTAAGGAAGCAATATGGTTGAGGCAATTACTTCAGGATATTGGGCTATTCATACATGGTCCAACATATATATATATATATATATTGTGACAATCAAAATACCATCAAGATGACCAAGAATACAGTTTTCCATGCTAGAACAAAGCACATTGAGATCCATCACACCTATACATGCACCAAATTGTTTATCCCTTTAATATTTTGTCAGCATTCTAATTTTTAGTTGATTCAACCAATTCTTTTGGAGCAGATTTGGAATACGAGGTTGCACACCTGTTAGATGTGGTTGGTTTTAATTTCATCACATTGAGGTACTTAAAAATTATTGGTGGGTCCCTCCTCATTGAATTAACACTCCTTAATCGATTTTAACTCCTCTTTTGGTGTTTGTATTTACACTCCTATTATTCTGTAGATGGTTGCCCAAATTTTTTGAAGTTGCTCTTGCATATGCTATGTCCAATTGTCTTGTGTCTTGTTTCAGTTGCAACATATCTATTTTGATACTACATCATCCTAGTAACTCATTTTAGGTAAGAAAACACTTCAAAAATCCTTAACCATTCAGATGTCATACAACCTTTATTTTCTAGTGATTTTTACTATGCTAATTTACTACTAAATCATGCAAAAAGATGGCAAAAAGTGCAAAAAAAATAGTTAAAAAAGCAGCAAATTATTCCTTAACATTTAATCATGGTAACATTAATAAAATAATAAATTTTATCAAATATTTGACATAGAACTACATTATTTATTAAAATGTGGTCGTTTTTATATAAAAATGATGCAAAAATTAGGTATTATTTGGCCTCATCACCAAGTCCACCATTCTCTCTCTCTATTCATCCCTATGTCCATTCAAACTCTCTTCTCTCCCTCATAACATATTTTTAGTCCATCCCTTGGACATATCTCCTCTTTGCCCTCTAATTATTTTTCTTTATGTCTTCCACTTTATCTTCTACTTATCTTTGTCTGTATTTCCTACCCTTTCGTTTCTCTTTGGTTTTATCTTGCATGGTCACCTTTCATTTTTGTTTCAACTTATCTTTTCCTCTTCTCTATGGTTTATTTATTGCTTCACCTTCTACCATCTCATATTTGCTCTCAATTTTTTGTATTCCACACAAAATATTGATAGACATGAAAATAATGATTATGTAAAATGGATAGTTACCTTATCAATAACTATTTATATGCCCTACATCATACTCATTGGATAAGAGGAAATATTCCATGAGCTCTAGCTCATGAACTTGAATTGTTCTTCAAAGCTATTATCTTTTTAGCTTAGTTGTATTCACAAGGTCAAGTTTATTATATTATACTAACCTTCCTCCAAGAATTAAACCTCCTCATATAGAATGTACTTACAATTTATTTCACCTTGTCCCATTACATCACACCCATCCAACCACAATCAACATGCACTTTGTTTATGATGACTTCTTTACACTAACACCTTATTATATAGTGATCATATCATCCACAAATATCATAAGGATGTGGGTTATAAAACCTAATTGTAACATGTCCAAGTATTCTACACTAACTAAAACAACCCATAATAGGATCTTCATCCCTTGTATTGCTCCCTCTTTTCATAAATTTGGACTTCCCACTTTCTACATGACTTGTATATACAATATCTTCATTCTTTTGTCTTACTTATGACATTATGGATATTTTCACACATTGCCCATATCTTTCCAATCTATTTCCATTATATCCCATTATTCTTATTAACTTGGAACCAATTCCTTTGATGTGTATTTTAAAGCAACCAAACTCTTCATCCCCACTCTGATAACAATGTCTTTCATTGCACTTTGAAGTACCATTGTTACTATCAACTCTAGCAATATGGCCTTTGTTGCATCTATCAATGACTTAATGAGGTTCATCTCTCTCTCTCTCTCTCTCTCTCTCTCTCTCTCTCTCTCTCTCTCTCTCTCTCTCTTCTTATCTACAATAATATGTGTTGCACCATCATCTACATCATCACTAGTACTGGCAATCCATATTTTGAAATAATATTTGTATATTATTCCAACACATCCTTCACTTCATGTGGTATTTCATCCACATTATCCACTATCCCTTCTTCTTTGGGTTTAGCAATGAAAGCATAATATACTTCATTTTTCTTCATTCTTTTAAGGATTGTTTTTGTACCAAAGCACATTGTAGGACTAATGACCACCTCTTTTCCATTGTTCTTCAATGGACTTAATGTATACCTCTTTTCATATTTATCAGTAGTGTAGGTGTTCTCCATACCTTCATGCATTGCTTTTCTATCAAATTATCATGGTCTACCGAAAAAGACATGATAAGCATACATAAGCATAATATCACATAGTTTCTCATCCATGTAAGAACCAATTTGGAAGTCAGCCATACATTTTTCAATTACCAAAATTTGATACCCCTTTTACAACCATGAGAATCTATATAGATTTGTGTGTTTAGTATTCTTCAAACCAATCTTTCTACCATATCTATAGACACTAAATTATCCACATTTCCATTGTCTATAATCATCTTGTACCATTTATCTACTAATTCACAAATTATAATGAAGATATTCCTTCTATACTCAAACTCATATAGCTCTATCGATTTCAACAATTCTCTCTCCATCATAAGGTATTATCCTTATTTTGGTTCCTCCATGTGCTTTTATGAAGTAATGCTAACTTAAAATGAGTGTACAAGTTGATTATGGGATTCCTTTTCTCGCTCACTAAACTGATGTATGTGAGGACATTCAAAATTTTTATGTCCTTCTTCCAAGTATCTAAAGCAGTTTCCAACAAAGCATGACCTCTACATCTATCAAATCTACCTTATCCTCTTGATGATTCACCATTTTCTCAGGTAATTTGGTTAAAATAACCTTGATAATTAATGACCTCTCCTTCTTAGAAATGTTGCCCTCTACCATTATTTTATTGTTCTCTTCCTCTAGAGAACTATTCTTTTTATTTGAAATTATTTTGTTGCTTGTAAATAAACTTCACTTCTACCTTGAGTGTGTAATGATATACCTTTTCAATTGTTCTAATTCGGAGAAAAATAATCTCATCTTGTATGTATAACCTTTTTCCATTTATATATCTTTCCATTTTCTCCTCATCATCTTCAATATGACCAACCCTGATGGTCAATTTATAGATTTTTTTTGCATACTCTTCCACTGCTAACACCATTTGCTTGAGGTTTGATATTATTCTAAACAACCCTATTTGGTAATCCAATAGGAGAAATTTGATCTTTAGTTTAGTAGTCATTTTATCTCATCTCTTAATATTTCCTTTTACTTTTTTTGTGTGTGTTTGGACATGATTCCTCCATAAGCATGAATGCCCCTTTAGTTTTGTATAAGAAAACTTCACCTTAATGGGGTCTTTTATCAATTCAAAATCAAAATATTTCTCCATCTCCATGATCCAATCAATGAGTTCCTTAGGGTTTAAACTTTCATTATATGATAGTATTTCTAATTTTTGCTTCCTACTCATGTTAGAAATTTCCTAGATTAGTTATTCTTCTTGATATCCATCTTGCCCTTCATTGTGAGCTTTTAGTTGATTTACTTCCTCCTCTTAATTATCACTTACGTCTTCTTTTTAATACCCCTTATTTGGGTAGTTTTAAGGGCATCTAATAAAATGATGCTTCCTCTCATTATATCATCTATATTCATGGCTTGAAGGTCTTGTTATATTCATTTTACTCATTTTGGTATTAGATCTAGTTGATCTCTAAGGATTGATACATACCTAAGGTAGAGATCAATTAGATATAATACCAAAATGATGTAGACAAGAGACGATAGTCCTCATATGGATGACCTTCTTATGCAACATAATTTTACCTTCTATTCATGACCTTAATATGTATGGCAATCACACATATGATCAAGGTCTCATGATGATGAGAAAACTCTTAAGACAACACACAAAAAATTCCTTTGTATGAAAATGTCTTCCTATCATATGATCTCTTCCATTGCATGATCACACTCATCATACAACAAAATTCATTATATGACCTATATCGTTCCTTGTACAACATATTACAGTTGTATAATTAGGTTAATAATACAATATATTCTTTAATTATATGATAATTTTAAGTTGAGTTATTTGCCAGGCAAAAAAAATTATATGACTGCCTTTGTTATACAACTGACCTCTTTTGATCTTATGGTACTACTTTAAGATAAATACCTCTAGATTACCTTAGCACATCATTCAAATTATGAGAATATCCTTTATATTAGATGTTTCCACTAATGAATGGTTATCACACATTCATGCTTCACATCATTCCAATCCATCTATGTCTTACAAAACATACTCCTAGATAGTAACCAAGGTAATATTTTTTGAACAACATTCTTACTCATACTACTATCAAATCTAACTTCTCTTGTAAAAATTGTGCCCTATTAACAAAACGTTAACTAATGCATGCATCTAGCAACTCTAAATTTTATCACTCACAAATAAAACATAGAATAATTTAGAATTTGTAATGTGTTCTATTTTATTCAAAAACAAATACAACAAATAATTAATTCTTATGGAGTTCTTTGACTCGTATTTACTTTCAAATGGTCATCTCTTCCAACTCTTTCTTTCAAATATTCCTTTTATTTCTTTGTCCTATTGTTTCTCTATCTTGTACATCATTTTATACCTTCACTCTATATCTTCTCCTCTTCTTCCTATCAATTATCATATCTCCCTATTTATAGTTTTATCATTCTCTCTCTTTGCATCTTTGTATCCATTCAAACTCTCTTCTCTCCCTCATAGGATAATTTGAGTCCATAACTTGGACATCTTTGCTTCTCTTCATACTCCAATTCATTTTCTCTACATCCACCCCTTTATCTTCAACATATCTCTAT
Organism: Wollemia nobilis; assembly: GCA_028583015.1. Taxonomy (NCBI): domain Eukaryota; kingdom Viridiplantae; phylum Streptophyta; class Pinopsida; order Araucariales; family Araucariaceae; genus Wollemia; species Wollemia nobilis. The sequence goes on along the minus strand of JAQPPZ010003551.1, from coordinate 3,475,406 downwards.
CTATCTTTCTACCCTTTTGCTTCTCCTTGGTTTTATCTTTGATGACCACCTTTTATTTCTATTTCTACTTCTCTTTCCTCTTCTCTAGATTTTTTCCATCACTTTACCTTCGACCAACTCCTCTTCACTCTCTTTATCTTTGTCTTCCACACAAGAGGTTGGTACACGAGACAATGATAATTATCTACAAGGGGTGGTTACCTTACATCAAAAATACTAATTGATACTATGATCAAACTTGAAGATTAAAATTAATTTTTGTAACTCAACTAAAATTTTGGTGATGGTAAAATGTTTGGAATGGCTATCAAATTTCAAAATATTATCCAAGACTTATAGGGTTTCAAAACAATACAAGACATAAATTGGAAAATAATAGGATATCAGAGAAAATTTATTCACTCTATATTACACTATAGTCTTTTGATTTAATCATTTCAATATAGCTTAAGTATATTTATATATTATACTAATAACAAATCCAATTGAAATGTGGTGATAGGATACCAATATTTACAATAAATTATAATGTTTAACTATAAAAGACAACTTATAAATCCAAATATGCCTAAATAGAGATACAATTTTACATGTTCGGATAGTGATCATCAAAGACAATAAATTTATAAAATAATAATATAATTCTAGTTAGAAATCTTGCATATGAAACATATTATTCTTTGTTATTTGTAATAAGGAATAAAACTGTTCAACATAGAATGAACTTTCCTTGATAAGACAAAAAAGGCTTGCCTTAGTGAATTAAATAGAAAATAAAATATTTATATATGATGTAACATTATGCCAATAACATACCTTTGAAGACTTCTGAAAATAAAACTTTTATTAATTTCAAAAATTCTAAAACTTGTTAAATAACTTTTATCATATAACTATGAGAATTTTAAATTTAAATTATATAACCTTTAAATGAAAATATATTTTTCTTTTTTCAATAGTCCTTAAATTTAACTGATTCCTCTACCCATGAAGGAGAAATTAGGTGATAGGTAAATCATACCTAAATTCATTTCTATATTTAATAGATAGAAAAATTATTTTTATTACACATAGTACTTGTATGTAAATGAAATAGTATATAATTCTACTTTTTATTATAATTTATTATAACTTATACTATGTACTTTCAATAAATCTAGCGTGTATATAGTACTTGTATGTAATGAAATAGTATATAATTCTACTTTTTATTATAATTTATTATAACTTATACTATGTACTTTCAATATATCTAGCGTGTATATGATCAATGATATAACTTGTAGGCAGCTTCATGTATTTATCTCTAGATTGGCATCTAACACACTATGTATCAAAGCTAGGTTCATTATCTATCTAGCCCTTCTACCAAGCTAGAATTTATATATAGTATATATCACAATGATAAACAACATCTGAATAAAATAAATTATAAATATGGATGATTATGTCAAAGATGTTAGACATTCACAATATAATCATATCTACATCTTGTTGCATGTGTATATACATTCATCTTAATCTCATACCTCTCAACCACATACAAGAGAAGTGTTCTACCTCAATGAATGTACATCTACCTCCCTTGCATGTTCAACTTAGACTCAATGAATGTACATCTACCTCCCTTGCATGTTTAACTTAGAATGACACTAACATTATCTTCTACCTCCCTTGCATGTTCAACTTAGACTCAATGAATGTACATCTACCTCCCTTGCATGTTTAACTTAGAATGACACTAACATTATCTTGTACGAATAAATATTAAATATTCTTAGAAATTTAATCTTTTAGATAAATGTACACAATATATATCTTTTAATGAAAACATAAACATATTAAAATTTTCTATCATAACATAATAACATACAAGGGAAAAAAATAAAATAAAGAGAAAACAAGGCCAACCCATAGTAATATAAAAAAGTTCAACATTGTGAACATAATGTATATATTACCATTTATTTAGAACAAAAACCGAAAACAAACTGAGAATTTACCAAAGGTAGGAACCTTCAACTTGACCTCTAACAATTCCTTGTCTTCTTTTATCGTGAACACGAATACTGTAAACATATACTTATTTCATGACTTCAAAAGTCGATAGTGATGTCTCTGCCTGGAACACAGCCGCTTGTGGGTGTTTTTATGAGGCTTGTTCCGAATGGAATTATCGTCCCATTGACCATGTTCACTGCGTTCAAGCTCAAGTTAAAGGCTATGGCCACAGTTCTCGCAGCCAAGCGCCCACAGTTGAACAACGTCTGGGCGCTTGGCTGATTAAATCAAAAACAGAAGATGCACATCAGATTAGAATGCGATTTTATATGTGACCGTAATCATCATACTACTTACTTGTTAATACTTACAAGAGTGCCAGGATTTTGGCTGTTGAGAACGGAGAGATAATTTGCTTCTTCTTTTCCTACGTTAATTTCAAAGTGCATTGTTCCCCTGGGAAATATGGTCACGTCGCCAGGATACAGAATATCCACAAATGCTTGACCTGCCAGAATTAAAATTACGATTAATGCTAAGGATATTAATTTAGATGGAAGGAGTGTTTTAATTCTACGCTTAGAAAATGAGTACCTTGAGTGTCAACAAAACCAGCTTGAAGAGGTCCTCCGGAGAGAAGCGTAAGAATTTCAGTGGCTCGTGGATGCGTGTGGGGTAAATTTACCCCACACGGCACCATTTTAAATCTCACCATTGCCAGGCCTTGTGATCTGGAAACAAATTTCATTTTATATTATACATGCAATTGCAATGCAATTGAAGGTTTGAAGGTTTTGTATGACTAACAATAACAATTGTAATACTACTTAGTACTTACTGCGTTGCAGGAAAATTAGTGACAGAGGTGGCTGCACGAACACCTCCCGTGTCGACAGTAACGTCTCCATTTCGAAAAATGTCTCGAAGGGTGAAGACTGTTAAGCCTGAAGCAAAGTCCGTGAGAGGATCTGGATCTGCACCCTTTACATTGTTTACGAAAACAAAAACAAATGCAAAAAATACAATGATAAAACGGGTCTTAGCATTCATACTCATATCCATGTTGATGTTGATAAAACGGGACAAATAAATATGCTCAATACAGAGAAACGGAAATTAAATAGGACATAGACTTGTGTGCTCAATACTATCTCAAGATATTGTATTTATAGAGCGGGGAATGTTAGTTTGTGCAGTCCACGGATGCAGTTATGGTTTTGGATACCGTACATATTTTTAAATTATATTTTGCCTTTGGTGTTACATCAAAAGTTTGAAATAGTTACTGCACTTCCACTCTCGCCAAACAAATGCCGACATTGTTAATATCTGTTTAGTTATAAGCAAACAATAGTTTAAATTTGCAATCGTTATTTTGCTAGATGATTAGACTATTCAATAATATTTTAAATTTTTAATCCTTTGCTGGACTGCATGGTTAGACTATTCAATAATATCACTCTATGACCCATTCTGAACTAAAAATAAATATGACATGGTCAGGCAAGTGAGGTTAGACTTTGCTCATGCTTTTCACCTTCTCTCTGAACGTGTTTTTCACTAAAGAAAATATCCTTCCTTGTTTTGGAAGAAGCCTAATCCATTAAGTAACGCGACGTCACACAAATCTTGTCTATTACCATGGAAAAAGTCTCTTGTCTGCCACTCGAATGAACTTCTTCGTCTCACATGTTTAATTTTCAATTCATTATACTTTTTCGATTTTGCGTGTCAATGGGCACAAAGACTTGTACGGCTTATCCCACACTTTCGTTCCCAAACATAAGAAAATAAAAAATTTCATGATTGGTTTCGTTGGTGGAGAATAAAACGGGTTTTAAAATGGAAGCAACGAGATAGTCTCTAGCAGTGGTGTTCTAATTGTTTTTTTTTGACGGCAATAGTATGATGGATGTTTTTAATAGGCAGGTTATTCGGTCAAAATTTGAAGTTATAATTAAATATATTATAATTTTAAAAAGCTAATTATTTTTGGTTAATTAATTTATATAATAGTTGTGGTTATCTTTTTTCTATTACTAATTTTAATGATAATACATTCTTTGTTACTAGTTTAATAATCCTTCTTTTATAATATTATTATTTTTTATGATATTTATAATTTTTATGGAATAATTTTAAAATATAATTGATATTGTTTTAGCATTTTTTTAATAATACTTGATTAATCAAATCAGCTGTCATCCTTCTCTTATTACCAGTTATTTTCTATGATAGCATTTATAATTTTATAGATTGAGTTTTTTTGCTACTAGTTTGTAGAGAATGGTGACAAGTGTTTCGATCCATAAGAAGTAGCGGGAGAGGTGCTTAGTAATGGTGGACAAGGCTTGGGTCCTAGTTTTAGTGGGTCTTCTTCAATTCGTTTTGACCCAGAAGCCTCTTGGATCCAAATAGTAAAGATGTTTGTTGGAAAGTCCTCAGCTAAGAAGTTTGGTTTAGTGCTGGAGGGCAAAAATTTTTTTTTTCTAAATGAGCTTGTTAAAATATCTACAACTCAAGGTGATCTTTGCTTGGTGGGTAAGGTTTTGGGTGCCCACCCAAATATGAATGCTATTCGACACTTGGCTCAATCCAAATGGTGTGTTTTGGGAAGTTTGCAAATTGTGGCCTTGCCAAAGAACTTTTTTATTTGTCTTAACTTAGTAGAGGATATGGAGCGGATTCTTCAACAAAGCCCCTGGTTATTTGGGTGTCATGACATGTTTCTTAAACACTGATTGACAAGCTTTAATACGAATACCTAGAGCCTTAATCAAGATCCGATGTGGTTTAGGATCTCAGGTCTTCCTCTGCATGTATGGCATGAATATATTTTGTTAAAATTGGGCACCATCTAGGATATCTGGTGGTAATTGATCTGACAACCTTGGCTAGGTCCACTCTTATTCATGCAAGAGTTAGTGTCAACCTAGATATGAATCAACCCCCTTTGAAATCCATTGAATTGGTTTCCATGTTTGGGTTGTGGACTCAAACCTTGGAATTCAAGATTCTTCGACTGAAATGCAGCTCTTGTTCAAAATTTGGGCATCTAAAAATGGATTGCACTAAAAAAAGTTTCTCCTCCTCGATGGCAATAAAATAAGACCCTAGGTAATATGAAATATCCTTATAGTAATTCTTCAAGGGATAAGAATGGTGTATATGAGCTCTCTAGGCCCAAGGCTTCCTTAGGAAGGGAAGCAGATAATATTTCTAAAGAGCCTAATATTTAGGATACTATTTTTAATAACCCTAGCCCTAATGATTTAGTTGTTGTTATCACTCAAAATCACTTTGAAACTTTAGTTAATTCTATTGAATATAGAGATATAGATGTTCCAAATTAACGTTTGACCTATAGGAGCAGTGTTATTTTGGAAGAAATTCAGTTGAACTCAAATACCTCCTATGAACAAAATACCCTTACTAATTTGGAATTCACCCATATATTAAAGGGTTAGTATAGACCTAGGAAGCCCTAACAGGTCCTTCAAAATACCGAGAAAGAATCAAGTGGATGTGGGGAAATATATATTGATAGGAAGGTCTTTTCATATTGAGATTAGAGAAAGAAAAACAACCAAAGAAATGGCATATTAAAATTAACTAATCTTAACAGTGGGTGGTAAAAAGCCCCCACCTAAATCCAAAAAATGAGAATCATATCTTGGAACATTAGAGGGCTTAATGTGCCCTCTAAACATCAGTTGGTTCAAAACCTTAGGAAATATCTAAATCCCCAAATCTTATTATTACAGGAAACCAAACTAAATAACCAGAATGTTAAGAGTATTAAATAAAGTGTGTGGAAAGATGTAGTTTTTATTGTTAGTACAATTAATGAAGCGTCAAGTAGCCTTCTATACCTATGGAATATAAATTAGATATATGAAAAAGTTTTATTAACTGATAGATTAATTGGTGTATTCTTTAAATGTAGAATCACCATGGCAAGTTGGATTTTAACAAATATTTATTCTCCTAATACTATCTTTAGTAGAAGGTATCTTTGAAAGGACCTCATGTTCATGAGGAAGGTCTTCCATAATATTGCTTGGGTTATTACTTGGTACTTTAATGCCCCTCTCTATCCTTCTGATATGTTTAGTGGTGCTCCCAAATGGTTCAAGAGTATATTTGATTTTGAATTGTTTATTTCAAAAATGGGCTGATGGATACTAGTATTAGAGGGGTCAAATTTACATGGAGCAACAAAAGGATATAAATTCAACTGATTCAAATAATATTGGATAGATTTCTAGTCTCCCAAGAGTGTTTGATTAAATTTAGGAATACATCTTTATTTGATCTTCCTAAAACTAGATCGGACCACAATCATTTCATGTTTGATGTACACTTAGATGGTAGAAAGCTCTTCAAACCCTTTAGGTTTGAGACTATGTGGCTTAGGAATCTCAATCTAGAGTTATGTATCAATATTTGGTGGGATACAGTTTTTTTGGCCCTCTTGCTTCCTAGGTAGCCAAAAAACTTAGATATATCAAGTTCAATTTGAAAGAATGGAATAAGCATATATTTTTAAATTTATTTGAAAAAATAATGGATCTGAAATAGTAGCTTTTAGTCTTAGAAGTAAAAGTGAATGAAGGAGGATATTCACAAGGATTAAAAGATAAAAAAAGAGCTCTCCTTTATGAATTCCACAATACCTTATATTCATAAGATACTTTTTGGAGGTTGAAGTCTCACACTCTTTGGTTCAAGGAGGGGGATCAAAATTAAAAAAATTCCATGACACTAGTTTGAGATATAGAAGCCATAATAAAATTAAAGAAATTCTAATAAATGATGGTTCTATTATGGAATACATTATGGAGATCCATGAGGAGGTAGTTAGCTATTTTAGAAATCGTATTGGTATTGCTGAAGAGATGGTCGTTGATGAAGCCTCCATTTTTCTCCAAAATATTCCTAAAATGGTCTCTAGTGAGTATAACTTGTACTTGACTAGTCCCTTTTTAGAATATGAAATTAAAAATGTTGTTTTTGAGATGGTAGGAGGTAAAGCATCTAGGCCAGATGGCTTCCGAACCATATTTTTCCAAGCAATTTGGCATATTATAGGGAAGTTGATTTGTCATGTTAGTTCTCTATCTTTTACACCATTTCAAACCTTCACAATAGATCTTCTCCTCTTCTTCCTACCAATTATCCTATTTTCCTCTTTCTAGGTCTACCATTCTCTCTCTTTGCATCCTTGTATCCATTCAAACTCTCTTATCTCCCTCCTAGGATATTTTTAGTCCATCCCTTGAATATGTCTCCTTCTCTTTACTCTCCAATTGATTTTCTCTACATCTTCCCCTTTATCTTCCACTTTTCTTTATCTATCTTCATACCCTTTTGCTTCTCCTTGGTTTTTATCTTCGATGACCACCTTTCATTTCCATGTTTGCTTCTCTTTCCTCTTCTCTAGCTCTTTTCCATCACTTTTTATTCTTCCTCTCTTCTTCACTCTCTATCACTTTTTATTCCACACAAAAGGTTGGTATATGAGACAAAGACAATTATATACAAGGGGTGGTTACCTTGCATAAAAAATACTAATTTATACTATGATCAAACTTGAAGTTTAAAATTAATTTTTGTAACTGAACTAAAATTTGGGTGATGTTACGATGTTTGGAATACCTATCAAATTTAAAAACACTATCCAAGACTTCTAGAATTTCAAAATAATACAAGACATGTATTAGAAAATAATAGGATATCAAATAATATTTATTCACTCTATATTGCATAATAGTCTTTTGATTTAATCATTTAATTATATCTTTAGTATTAACTCTATTTCTAATTACTTTTCATATACAAAACACACACACACACACATATATATATATATATATATATATATATATATATATATATATATATATATATATATATATATATATATATATATATATATATATATATATACACATTCATCTTAGTCTCATACCTCTCAACCACATATAGGAGAAGTGTTCTACCTCAACTAGCCCTTCTACCAAGATATAATTTATATATAGTATGTATTATAACGATAAAAAAACATCTCAATAAAATAAATTATAAATATGAATGATTACCTCAAAGATGCTAGGCATTCAAAATATGATCTTATCTACATCTTGTGAGATCTATTTCTAATTTCTTTTCATATACAAAGTAAGTAAGTAAATAAATAAATAAATAAATAAATAAATAAATAAATAAATAAATAAATAAATAAATAAATAAATAAATAAATATATATATATATATATATTCTAGTCTCATACCTCTCAACCACATACGAATGTACATCATTAATGATTATCTCTACCTCCCTTGCAAGTTCAACTTAGAATGACACATTATATTGTACCAATAAAGATGAAATATTCTCAAAAATTTAAATACATTAAGATTCAAAATCATTTAGTTAAATGTATACAACATATTTTTTTATGAAAATATATATTAATTGAAATATCACATTAATCATAAATATATATCTATCTATTGAAACTTATACCAATTAATTTTAAAATTGAATTTTAAAAATATAAAATTTGATCATGTAATATAACTATTATTGATTTAAATGATTTATCTTTCATACTTTTAAGTTTGTAATAATATTGCCCTTTATTTTTAGATGTTAAATGAGATAAAAATATACTGTTGAACATAATAACATACAAGAAAAGAAGGCCAACGCATAGTAATATAAAAATGTTCATAAATTTCATTGGATAAGTCACGATGAAACACGAATATGTGAATCGATGAAAATGAATTGTTCAATTTGTTGTTCAATATTTTATTACTATTTAAAACATAGTTGATCTTGTTTGGACACCCCTTCCTTTAGAACTTGTCTAATAATCTTTAATTCATCAAATAAGTTATCTTCCTTCTCTTATTACCAATTACATTAAGTGATAACATTTATAATTTTATAGATTGAGTCTTATTACTAATTTTTATGATAACATTTATAATGTATGGTACATTCTTTGTTTTTTAAAAAATTAGATATGATAAGGATGGAATAATTTTAAAATATAATTGATTTTGTGTAAGTGTTTTTTTTTTTTTTACTTATCTAATAATCTTCAATTAATTAAATCATCAATTAATTAAATCAATTATCATCCTTCTCTTATTATCAATTATTTTATATTATAACATTTATAATTTTACAGATTGAGTCCTGTTAATAATTTCTATGATAACATTTAAATTTTATAATGGCCGATATGGTGGCCAACCGTGGTGTCCACTGTGCTGTTTTTTTGCTGTGGAAAAAAATTGCCCCGAATGAGGTAGTTTCCCTTGCTACGAAAGAGGCTCATGATGCTTTTTTTTTGTAAGGAGTCGGACATCCCTTTGGCTCTCGTTGGAAGGGGTGTTCGGTCTCGCTTTGCCCTTTGACCAGAGTTTGTTGGAAGGGGTGTTCGGTCTCGCTTTGCCCTTTGACCGGAGTTTGTTTTGCGTTCAAAGCGTTGTGCTTTTCTAAGTTCTCTCAGGAATCATTATGATTATTAAGAATTAAATTCTATCGGTTATTCCTAATAGGTATAATATTTTGGAAATTCTTATTATGGTTGAGAGTTTATATAAGGTTGTGGGGACCCTTTCAAAATCCTTTCTTTAAATTAATAAAAAAGAAAAAAAAATTATAATGTATGATACATTCTTTGTTTTTTGAACAATCATATATGATATCAATAGAATATTTTTAAAATATAATTGATTTTGTTTGAGCACCCATTCTTTTGGAACTTGTTTAATAATATTTAACTCATCAAATCAGTTATCATCCTTCTTTTACTTTATGTGATAACATGTATTATTTTATAGATTAAGTCCTATTACTAATTTTTTATAAAAACATTTATAATGTACGATACATTCTTTGTTTTTGAACAATGAAATATGATACCAACGAAATAATTTTAAAATATAATTGATTTTGTTTGAGCACTTCTTTTTTTAAGACCTGTCTAATAATTTTCAATTAATCAAATCAATTATCATCTTTTTTTTCTTATAATATTTATAATTTTATAAATTGAATACTATGACACATTGTTTATTTTTGAACAATCACATATGATACCGATAAAATAATTTTAAGAACGTGCTCAATACTATCTCAAGATATTGTATTTATAGAGCGGGGAATGTCGGTGTGTGGAGTCCACGGCTGCAGTTATGGTTTTGGATACCGTGCAATTTTTTAATTATCTTTTTTCTTTCGTGTTACATCAAAAGTTTGAAACCATTGAAATGGTTATATTTTTTAATTATTATTTTCTTTCGTGTTAATATCTTAAATTTAAATTTGCAAACAACATTTTAAAGTTGCAATCCTTTGCTGGATACACTATCGGTAGATATCTTTTGCTGCACGGTTAGACTATTCAATAATATCACTCTATTATCCAATCTGAACTAAAACTAAATATGACCTGTTCATGAGGTTAGACTTGGCTCGTGGATTTCACCCTCTCTCTGAGCATGTTTTTACTAAAAGCATTTCCTTCCTTGTTTTGGAAGAAGCCTAATGCATTAAGTAACGATAAGATGTAGTGAATGTCAGGAGGAAGAAGCCTAATCCATTAAGATGTAGTGAATGTCAGGAGGAAGAAGCCTAATCCATTAAGTAACGAGACGTCAGACAAATCTTGTCTATTGCCAAGGAAATAGACTCTTGTCTGCCACTCGAATGGACTTTTTCGTCTCACATATTTAAATTTCAATTCATTATACTTTTTCTGATTTTGCGTGTCAATGGGCACAAAGACTTGTACGGCTTATCCTTCACACTGCTCGCTTAAGCCACACTTTCGTTCCCAAACATAAGAAAATAAAAAATTTCATGATTGGTTGGTGGAGAATAAAACGGGCTTAAAAGAGAAGCAGCGACATAGTCTGTAGTAGTGGTGTTATAATTGTTTTTTTTTTTTTTTGACGGCAACAATACGATGGAAGTTTTTAATAGGCAGTCAAAATTTGAAGTTATAATTAAATATTTTATGATTTTAAAAAGTTGATTATTTTTGGTTAAATAATTTATTTAATAGTTATGGTTATCCTTTTTCTATTATTAATTTTAATGATAACTATGATACATTCTTTGTTACTAGTTTAATAATTCTTCTTTTATAATATTACTAATTTTTATGATAACATTTTATAACATTTATAATTGTCATGGAATAATTTTAAAATATAATTGATTTTGTTTGAGCATTCTTCGTTTAGGACTTGTCTAATAATCCTTAATTAATCAAATTAGCTATCATCTTTTTCTTATTACCAATCATCTTTTATGATAACATTTATAATTTTATAGATTGACTCATTTTGCTACTAGAAGCCTCTTATAGCCAAATAGTAAAGAGGTTTGTTGGAATGTCCTCGACGAAGAAGTTTTGTTTGGTCTCGAAGGGTAAAAAAATATTTGTTCTAGAGGAGATGAAATGTGCTGAAAGTGAAATAAATTATATTACTTTTGCTAAATGGAAATAACATGAAATGTAAATGCTGAATTGAAACCACTAAATTAAAAATTGCTGCAAATGAAACTGTTGTAAAGAAAATACTAAAGCATAAAAATGTTGTTGAAACTAAAATTATAGAAATTGAAAGGAAAATGCAAAAGTAAATAAAATGTCAACTACCTAAAAAATCACACTCACATAATACACTTGAAAATAGGGAAAAATAGATTGGTTAATAATCTTGGGAGCTCTGCTAGGGTTTGATGAGGAAAAACTGCTCTACGAGGATGACAACAACTTCTGGAGGAGGTCTGAAAAATTGGAGGAATGTCGTGATGGCATCGGGTCCGGCACAGAGAGTGCATGCTCGTGATATTTTTTCATTTGAAAATGACTGGAAGGAACAGGATTTTCCAATGCATGTCGGGAACCGCTTGTTAAAGAACAATGGATGTTTGGAACGATGTGAAACCAAACCAGTTCTAGTGGTTCAACCAGAATCGGTGGCGGAAGATGTGGAGTATCTAACCAAACATGCCCTTATTGGTAAATTTTTGGGCATCCGAATTTCTCTTCCCTTTGTGGAGGCTTGGGTCAAGAAGACTTGGAATCCTGAAGGCGATGTGGAGGTGATGCTGAGTGCGAACAAGTATTTTATGGTGGTTTTCTCTTGTATTGTAGATCGTAATAAAGCATTTGAAGGGGGACCTTATTTATATAACCAAGTGGGACTCTTTCTTAAACCCTGGCATGTGGGTTTCAACCCATGGGAGAAGCGAATGTCGTGGGTTCTAGTATGGGTGCGGCTTCCATGGCTCCCGTTGGAATTCTGGAGAACTGATATCTTGCATAAGATTACCCTTCTGCTTGGGAAGCTAGTTGGACCGTCACAACAGACAATGGATAAAAAGGTAATTTTTTTTGCTCGTATTTGTGTTGAAATTGACTTAAATAATACTATTCTAGATTCTATTGAAATATAATTTGGATCAACTACATGGGTTCAAAAACCTAACTATGAAGCTCTTTCATTTATTTGCCGGATTTACCATGAATATGGCCACCTGCAAAGAAAATGCCCTAAGTTTGTCTCTCATGTGGCTTCAAATACTAGGCCCTCTCGGTCTGGACAAAGTTTGGATAAAGGAAAAGCCTTGATAAAGGAAGGGAAACGGGATAAGGAAGCTTTTGTTTCGGTAAAAGCCCAGAACAGAGGACAAAGGGCAAAAAAAGACCTTAAGGATAGCCAGCTAGATGCTCTACTCAACCATTTTTAAATATTAGATGATCTTGATCAATGCATGTAGATACCTAAAACATCGCTACCTGATGCAAATATAACAAGGCTGAATCAAATGTCTCTTCTTGAGGGGGAACTTAAGGAATCAGATCTAGGGGGTTTAAATGAAGAACAAAGGGCTTTGGATCTGAGTATAGGGGACATGGTTGGGTCTAGCCCTATAAGGGAAACTATTTTAGAAAGTGGTACAAATTTAGTTATGCCCTCTCCTACTAAGGCACTGATGCAGTCATCCTTGGACTGCAAAACTCCTACGGTGTTGGGATTGTAGCAAAAAATAATTAAAAATAGTTTTTCGAATAAGAATATGAAGGTGGGTCGAGAAGGACCAGGATAAAATTAAGTTAATGGTGGAGACTTTTTTGGAGTCAGGCTTGGTGAGAACATTGGAATCCCATTATCAAAACCCCCAAAAATTATTATCCTCTCATGGAATGTAAGGGGGTTGAATAGCATCCCCAAACAAAAAGTTATTAGTGATTTGGTTCGTGTGCATTATTCGGATGTGGTGTTTATTCAGGAGACTAAATTGGCTATTGATAGTATGTTCAATATTGCTCCCAAGTTGTGGGGAAGGGGGCAATGCCAGTGTATTGGTGCATGTGGATATGCTTGTGGCATCTATTTTTTATGGGATCCGGTTAAGATATCCCCTCTTACTTGGATTTCCAGTAGATGGTCTATTTCAATGGCCAAGCATGATAATGAATCTGGTGAAATCATCCTACTTACAAATGTGTATGCTCCTATTGATTACAATGGTAAAGTGAATTTGTGGAAGCACATTTGCTTTGTGAGAAGTTTGGTTCCCCTGTACCCATGTATTTTGGCTGGAGACTTCAACTCTATCACTTGTCTAGAGGAGAAACGTGGTGGGGTGGACCGTCTCGAGCCTTTTTATTCTATCTTTAGTGCTCATATCCAGGACCTAAACTTGGTTGACATCAATCCAGATAATGGGATCTTTACTTGGCATAATAGAAGGTGTGGGGAAGCTTCCATATCAGAGAGACTGGATAGGTTTTTGATATCTAGTTTTTGGATGGGTAATAACAGAGGTGCTAGTTCTGTGATTCTGGAGGGTAGGGGATCTGATCATTGGCCTATCAAACTCTCTACTTTGGAGTTAGGGCTAAAAAGAATCCCTCCTTTAAGTTTCAACTTATATGGCTTCGTGATCCTAAGCTTCATGATTTCATGCGAGGCTGGTGGACCATTGACAAACCTCCTCATGGCACCGCTATGTATTCCTTTATGAAGCGACTACAATTTGTAAAACATAAATTGAAGAGATGGAATAGACTAAATTTTGGGAACCTTTCCTTGGCTAAGATGGCAGCTCTTAGGAGTATGGAAGAAGCTTCAAGGAATATTAGAGATCAGGTATTCACGAAGGAGCTTCTTGTTGAGGATTTTGTGGTTGCGGAAGACCTTGCTGAATGGGAACTAAGGGAAGAATTTTTTGGAAACAAAAAGCTCGAGTAGATTGGAATTAGGAAGGGGATAGGAACACAACCTTCTTTTATAACTCAGTTAAGGCTCACCGTAATGGTAACCTGATTACCTCTCTTGTGAATTCTCAGGGTGCCCTGCTCTCTTCTTTTAGGGATATTTCAGAAGAGACTAAGAGTTATTTTTCCTCTCTCTTCAAGGAGGACTCCCTATCAGATGATAAGAATCAAAAGCTTATTATAAACTATATTCCAGCGATTGTTTCTAGAGAGATGAATGAGCACTTGATGGGTCCAATTTCCCTTGAGGAGTTGGAAAATGTTGTATTCTAGATGAAAAAGGAAAAGCTCGAGGCCTAGATGGATTCTTGATTGAGTTTTATCAAGAATTTTGTGATTTAATCAAATTTGATCTTTTGGAGGTGGTCCATGAGTCCCAAAAGAACAAACAGGTGCTAAGGGCCCTAAATGCTACCTTTGTGGTGCTTATACCCAAAAAAGAGGGAGCAAATTCCTTGGATATGTTCGGGCCTATTGCTCTCTGCAATGTTGTATATAATATCATCACAAAAATTATTGCTGAGAGGCTGAATATATGGTTGAGCAAAATCATCTCTGAGCAAGGAGGGTTTGTTGCTGGCCGAAAAATATTGGATGGGGTTGTTATTGCTACAGAAGCTATTCACTTGATGGAAACTTCTAAGGAGAAAACTATGTTCATTATGTTGGACATGGCCAAAGCCTATGATCGGGTCAGATGGTCCTTTCTTCAGAAAGTTCTTGCTACTTTTGGATTTGAGGATGAATGGATTAGATGGGTGAGGAGTTGTTTTTCTTCTTCCTCATTCTATGTTCTTGTTAATAATGAGCCATCAGAGTTGTTTGAGGCCTCAAGGGGATTGAGGCAAGGAGATCCTTTATCTCCTTATTTTTTTATCATTATGGCAGAAGGGTTGGTAAGGGTTCAAGCTTTACCTATTTATAGATGTTTTATATAAATAGATCCCTCTCACTTCATCAAGGACATGGATGCTTTGTCAAGACAGTTTTTATGGTCTGGAAAACTTGATCAATCTAAATGGAGTTTGGTTAGGTGGGATTCTATATGTAGGCCAATGCAAGAGGGAGGCCTTAGGTTGCGATAGAAAACTCTTTTTGGGCAGGCTTTGGCTGCAAAAATTTATTGGAGATGGTGTACCTCTCAAGATCAGATTTGGGCTAAATATTATCTTGTAAATACTTGAGAGGTATTTCTAAGGCTGAAATCCCTAGAGTCAGATTGGTTGGGAAAGGTTCAGTTATCTGGGACACTCTGAAAAGAGGAGCTAATTTAATCAAGCAGGGTTTGTTCTGTATTTGCAATCAGGGATCAAATGCTTTTTTTTTGGGAGAATTCTTGGGATGGCCACCCTCCTATCTTGAATCAATATCCTAGGTTATGTTCCCTAAGCATTTTTTTCTTGGAATGAGGATGGTCTCATGTGGAGGACTTTAAAAAAATCTAGTCTTATGGAAATATGGATATGTACAAGTGGAAAGATCTGCAAGAATCGCCCCATGGGGGACTGGCCAAGGACAGAGAGGTGCTTTCTCTAATTTTTATAGGGAGGCCTTGTTCTTTATTGAGGGGTAACATATTCTTGCTTGGAACCCTAATCCTAAGGGAACCTACTCGGTAGCCTATGGTTATCAGGTTATTGATAAACAAAAGTATGGGAGTATTCATTTCACTTGGTGGAAAAATGTGTGGAACAAATTTGCCTGGCCAAAATGTAACTTCTTTCTCTGGTTGGTAGCTTGTAATAAATGCCTCACTTGGGATAATGTGAGGAAGAGGGGATTTCAGGGTCCCTCTTTTTGTGTCCTTTGCAATAAGAATGAGGATGAATCTTCTCATTTATTTTTCCAATGCTCCTTTTTCAGAGATATTTGGCACCGTTGGTGGAGCACCTAGAACCATCCATGTTTTCATGTGTTGTCCCTAGTGGAGTTTTGGAGTAGTCTAGGTAGACCTCTGGCCAAGACCCCCTTCCTTCGACTGGCTTGGGATTTGGGCCCTTCTTGCATCATCTGGAAAATTTGGCTCGAATGGAACCAACGCATATTTCAGGGCAGTTATTTGGTTGTTCAACAGATTTGGCAAAGGATCATGTATATGGTTCAGGAAACCATCCATAGCAAATGTGATGTGGACCCTCTTTTGGATTCTAGTGAGAAGGTACAAAGAGCCCTTGGTCTATTTAGGGATGGTGTGAACTCTTCTAGCCCTAGTAGGGTTCCTCATCTCAGTAAGAAGGTTACGAGAGATGGTATGTGGAGGCCACCCCCAAGAGGAGTTTTAAAAATTAATACTGATGGATCGTCCAGGGGTAATCCTGGATATGCTAGCATTGGTGGTGTTGGAAGAAATTCTACTAGTGGTGTTAGTTTTTTCTTTTCCATTTATAAAGGTGTTCACTACAACAATTTTATGGAAGCTCTTGCAATTCTTGAGGCCTTGCGGAGGGGGTTTTATCTTGGTTGGCATAGGATTATCTACGATTCTGACTCTTAAATTATGGTTAATATTTTAAACAGTAAAAGGGTGGAGGAATTTAATTGGCAGTTGGCCTCTGTAGCCATTTAGATTCTCAGAATGAGTGAAGAGTTTGAATTTATATCCTTTGTGCACATTCCAAGGGAATGGAATGTGGTTGTTGATTACCTGGCCAAAAGGGCTTCTGAGCTGCTGGATCCTTGGAGTATTGATAATTGGGAGAGTCTCCCATATGGGGACTCTCAACGCCTATGGGAGTTGATCCACAGGGATGTACAGACTTAATGTATTTTATTCTTGTTGTCTTTTCTGGGTGTCATTCTAGTCTAGTGGTTTTAGCCTATTTGGTTGTTTATTTGAGTCCTGGTTGGAAGCTCAGTTGTACTCTTTAATCTATAATTTTTATCAATATTTTTTTACCCCTTTATTTAGAAAAAAAAATAAATTAGGAAAAAAAAAGAGTAAGAATAAAGTACATTATGATTACAACAATTTAGCAAAAAATACACTAAAATGGAAAACCTATAAAAATGGTAAACATCTCCTTCGACCAACCCTAAGAGTGGGCCCTTGATCCCTGGTCCATTAGAAGGTCTTAACACACCAAAATTCCAATTCTAAGTTATAACTACTCACTCAAGCATCAATACAATATCTAAAAAATACATGCACTTTATTGAATAGTTTTGTTATTATAGAGTTGCTGCAAATTACAATCTACATGCCAATATATCGTCTACTTTCTAGCCTTTTTATAACCACTAACCAATAGGTGGGTGGAATTATTTATACCTATTTCCACCCCATATCCTACGTGAGATAAGTGCAAAATAAGTTGTTTGTTGTTAACGCCAAAATTTTTTGGAAGCGATAAATGAGAGCTCCGGAAGGCTTCCCGTCACCTTTTTTTTACAATGTTTGCCTCTCAGGCTATTACACAAATTTGCAAGGTTTTCTATATATATTTTTTATAAAGTCTTTTTAAAAAAAAAAATAATATTTGTATATCTTTAATTATTTTTAAAATATATATTTAAAAATAATTAAAAATATAAATAAAAAACTATTTAATTAATTAACAATTTAAAAAATAAAAATAAAAAACAATTTCAAACCTTTTCTTTATGCAAAAAATTTTCTTTTGTTTTTCAAAGCGGAGGGGAATCGATCCCCCAACCTGTCGCTTGCAAGAGGGGTGTACAACCTCTACACCACGCAGCTTGGATGGACTATCAAGGCACCTCGTGCCTCTTATACTATTCCTGGTGCTAACTTCACAAAAAAAATTGTGGGCGGGTTTTGAACCCTGAACCTCATCGCAGCTAACCGAAACACCTTGCCGTCACACCATGTTTCCTGACGTGTTTACAATGGAAGAGCACACGTTAATAAACACAATTCATAGTTGCAACGTTTAAAAAAAAAATTAAAGGTTAGTCTCACATGGAGTGGGTAAAGGGTATGGGAAAAATTTTAATATGCACGTGGGTGCATAGTCAAATGATTACCTTTGGGCAATCACCAATGCTCTTTTGTTGTTGTCGATGAATGATGAACCTCCATGTGTGCCATGTCAACAAACTGATAATCACCACGTGCCAACTTATTTGACACTCACTCGTGCCACGTCTACGCCTGTGTTGCCATGTCATTGCCTCGAGATTCATACCCAAGCTACTAGCTCAGCCTGTCCAGTCAGCACCTACATGCTGCCTCGAGATTCATGTTCGTCTATCACCTTATCCTGTGCCTACCTTGAACTTCGTGCCGCTACCCAGTCAACTTCCATGTCAACACCTACCTCGAGATCTGTACCTCGACCTTGGCTCTCGTGCCTCCGTACTTGTGCCTTGAAAAGTGCACCTGATTCTGATACCAGTGATCCAAGTCGGGAGATTAAAAAAAATAATATTTATTAAACTCAAAAAATTACATTGAAACCTCACGAAATTCTAATATTTATAGGGAGTAGGAGGTTATGGAGGAAGGGGAGGTGGAAGGATAAGAAAGGAGGCGGTGGAGGTATTGTCGGCGAGGGGGGATGAGGAGGAATAAGGGATGAGGATGAAGTGGGAAAGGTTGCGAGAAATATGGGAGGAGAGAATTTAGGCGAGGGAGTTCAAAAACCAAAAAATCATGCCGACAACACTTTGCCGACAAATACACAATGCATTCACAATTGGGCCTAGAAATATCTAGACATTTTTGGGCCTAAACCATTTTCACACTTGCAACACTGATCGACAAGCTTTAATATAAATACCTAGAGCCTTAATCAAGATCCGATGTGGGTTAGGATCCCAGGTCTTCCTCTGCATCTATGGCATGAATATATTTTGTTAAAATTGGGCACCATCTACGATATCTGGTGGTAATTGATCCAAAAACCTTGGCTAGGTCCAATCTTATTCATGCAAGAATTAGTGTCAAACTGGATATGAATCAACCTCCTTTGAAATCCATTGAATTGGTTTCCATGTTTGGGTTGTGGACTCACACCTTGGAATTTGAGAACCTTCCATTGAAATGCAGCTCTTGTTCAAAAATTAGGCATTTAAAAATGGATTGCACTAAAAAAAGTTGCTCCTCCTTGATGGCAATAAAATAAGACCCTAGGTAATATGAAATATCCTTATAGTAATTCTTTAGGGGATAATAATGATGTATATAATCTCTCTATGCCCAAGGCTTCCAAAGGAAGGGAAGCATATAATATTTCTAAAGAGCCTAATCTTTAGGATAGTATTTTCAATGACCCTAGCCCTAACGATTCAGTTGTTGTTATCACTCAAAATAACTTTGAAGCTTTAGTTAATTCTATGGAAGATAGAGATCTAGATTTTCCAAATGAACATTTGACCTATAGGAGCAGTGTTATTTTGGAAGAAATTTAGTTGAACTCAAATACCTCCTCTAAAACAAATACCCTTACTAATTTGGAATTCACCCAGATCTTAAAGGGTTGGTATAGACCTAGGAAGCCCTAACAATTCCTTCTAAAGCTCGAGAAAGAATCAAATGGATGTGGGGAAAGATATATTGAGAGGAAGGTCTTTTCATATTGAGATTAGAGAAAGAAAAACAACCAAAGAAATGACATATAGAAAATTAAAGGAAAATGCAAAAGTAAATAAAATGTCAACTACCTAAAAAATCACACTCACACAATACACTTAAAAATAGGGATAAAACAGATTAGTTAATAATATTGGGAGCTCTGCTAGGGTTTGATGAGGAAAAACTACTCTGCTAGGGTTCCATGAAGAAAAACTACTCTGCGAGGATGGCAGCAACATTTAGAGGAGGTCTAAAAAATTGGAGGAATGTCATGATGGCATCGGGTTTGGCACATAGAGTGCATGATCGTGATATGTTTTCATCTGAAAATAACTAGAAGGAACAGGATTTTCTAGTGCATGTCGGGAACCACTTGTTAAAGAACAATGGATGTTTGGAACGATGTGAAGCCATACCAGTTCTAGTGGTTCAACCAGACTTGGTGGCGGAAGATGTGGAGTATCTAACCAAACATGCCCTTATTGGAAAATTTTTGGGCATCCAAATTTCTCTCCCCTTTGTGGAGGCTTGGGTCAGGAAGACTTGGAATCTTGAAGGCGATGTGGAGGTGATGTTGAGTGCAAACAACTATTTTATGGTGGTTTTCTCTTGTATTGTAGATCGTAATAAAGCATTTTAAGGGGGTCCTTATTTATATAACCAAGTGGGACTCTTTCTTAAACCCTGGCATGTGGGTTTCAACCCATCAGAGGAGTAGTCGTCATGGGTTCCAGTATGGGTACGGCTTCCATGGCTCCCGTTGGAATTCTGGAGAACTGATATCTTACATAAGATTGCCCTTCTGCTTGGGAAGTCGGTTGGACCATCACAATAGACAATGGATAAAAAGGTAATCTCTGTTGCTCGTATTTGTGTTGAAATTGACTTAAATAATCCAATTCCAGATTTTATTAAAATACAATTTGGATCAACTACATGGGTTCAAAAACTTGACTCTGAAGCTCTTCCATTTCGTTGTCGAATTTACCATGAATATGGCCACCTACAAATAAAATACCCTAAGTTTGTCTCACTTGTGGCTTCAAATCCTGGGCCCTATCAGTATGGAAAAAGTTTGGATAAAGAAAAAGGCCCAATAAAGGAAGGGGAACAAGATAAGGAAGGTTTTGTTTCGGTAAAATCCTGAAATAGAGGACGAAGGGCAAAAAAAGACCTTAAGGATAGCCAGCCAGATGCTCTACTCAACTATTTTGAAATATTATATGATCCTGATCAGTGCATGGAGATACCCGAAACGTCGCTACCTGATGCAAATATAACAAGGCCAAATCAGATGTCTCTTCTCGAGGGGGAACTTAAGGAATCAGATCTAGGGGGTTTAAATGAAAAACAAAGGGCTTTGAATCTGAGTATAGGGGACATGGTTGGGTCTATCCCTATAAGGAAAACTATTTTGAAAATTGGTACAAATTTAGTTATGCCCTCTCCTACTCAGGAATTGATGCATTCATCCTTGGACTACAAAACTCCTATGGTGTTGGGATTGCAGCGAGAAAATAATTAAAAAAAGTTTTTCGGATAAGAATATGAAGGTGGGTCGAAAGAAGGACCAGGATAAAATTAAGTTAATGGGGGATACTTTGGTGGAGTCAGGCTTGGTGAGAACATTGGACTCCCATTTTTATAATCCCTAAAAATGATTATCCTCTCATGGAATGTAAGGGGGTTGAATAGCATCCCCAGACAAAAAATTGTTCGTGATTTGGTTCGTGTGCATTCTTCGGATGTGGTGTTCATTTAGGAGACTAAATTGGCTATTGATAGTATGTTCAATATTACTCCCAAGTTGTGGAGAAGAGGGCAATGTCAGTGTATTGGTGCATGTGGATATGCTGGTGGCATCGCTTGTTTATGGGATCTGGTTAAGATATCCCCTCTTCCTTGGATTTCAAGTAGATGGTCTATTTCAATGGTCGGGCATCATAATGAATCTGGTGAAATCATCCTACTTACAAATGTGTATGCTCCTACTGATTACAATGGTAAAGTGAATTTGTGGAAGCACATTTGCTTTGTGAGAAGTTTGGTTCTCCTGTACCCATGTATTTTTGCTGGAGACTTCAACTTTATCACTTGTCTAGAGGAGAAACATGGTGGGGTGGACCATATCGAGCCTTTTTCTTCTGTCTTCAGTCCTCATATACAGGCCCTAAACTTGGTTGACATCAAGACATATAATGGGATATTTACTTGGCATAATAGAAGGTGTGGGGAAGCTTCCATCTCAGAGATATTGGATAGGTTTTTGATATCCAGTTATTGGATGGGTAATAACATAGGTGCTAGTTTTGTGATTCTAGAGAGTAGGGGATCTGCTCATTGGCCTATCAAACTCTCTGCTTTGTAGTTAGGGCTAAAAAATAATCCCTCCTTTAAGTTTCAACTTGTGTGGCTTCATGATCCTAAGATTCATGATTTCATGCGAGGTTGTTGGACCATTGGAAATCCTCCTCATGGCACTGCTATGTATTCCTTTATGAAGCGACTACAATTTGTAAAACATAAATTGAAGAGATGGAATAGACTGGATTTTAGGAACATTTCCTTGGCTAAGATGGTAGCTCTTAGGAGGATGGAAGAAGCTTCAAAGAATATTAGAGATCAGGGATTCACAAAGGAGCTTATTATTGAGGAATTTGAGGCTGCGAAAGACCTTGTTGAATGGGAACTAAGGGAATATTTTTTTGCAAATAAAAAGCTCGAGTAGGTTGGATTCAGGAAGGGGATATGAACACAACCTTATTTTATAACTCAGTTAAGGCTCACTGTAATTGTAACCTGATTACCTCTCTTGTGAATTCTCAGGGTGCCTGCTCTCTTATTTTAGGGATAAATTAGAAGAGACTAAGAGGTATTTTTCCTCTCTCTTCAAGGAGGACTCCCTATCAGATGATGAGAATGAAAAGCTTATTATAAATTGTATTCTAGCGATTGTATTCTAGCGATGTGGAGGTGATGTTGAGTGCAAACAACTATTTTATGGTGGTTTTCTCTTGTATTGCAGATCGTAATAAAGCATTTGAAGGGGGACCTTATTTATATAACCAAGTGGGACTCTTTCTTAAACCCTGGCATGTGGGTTTCAACCCATCAGAGGAGTAGTCGTCGTGAGTTCCAGTATGGGTATGGTTTCCATGGCTCCCGTTGGAATTCTGGAGAACTGATATCTTACATAAGATTTCCCTTCTTCTTGGGAAGTCGATTGGACCATCACAATAGACAAAGGATAAAAAGGTAATCTCTGTTGCTCGTATTTGTGTTGAAATTGACTTAAATAATCCAATTCCAGATTTTATTAAAATACAATTTGGATCAACTACATGGGTTCAAAAACTTGACTACGAAGCTCTTCCATTTCGTTGTCGAATTTACCATGAATATGGCCACCTACAAATAAAATACCCTAAGTTTGTCTCACTTGTGGCTTCAAATCCTGGGCCCTATCAGTATGGAAAAAGTTTGGATAAAGAAAAAGGCCCAATAAAGGAAGGGGAACAAGATAAGGAAGGTTTTGTTTCGGTAAAATCCTGAAATAGAGGACGAAGGGCAAAAAAAGACCTTAAGGATAGCCAGCCAGATGCTCTACTCAACTATTTTGAAATATTATATGATCCTGATCAGTGCATGGAGATACCTGAAACGTCGCTACCTGATGCAAATATAACAAGGCCAAATCAGATGTCTCTTCTCGAGGGGGAACTTAAGGAATCAGATCTAGGGGGTTTAAATGAAAAACAAAGGGCTTTGAATCTGAGTATAGGGGACATGGTTGGGTCTATCCCTATAAGGAAAACTATTTTGAAAATTGGTACAAATTTAGTTATGCCCTCTCCTACTCAGGAATTGATGCATTCATCCTTGGACTACAAAACTCCTATGGTGTTGGGATTGCAGCGAGAAAATAATTAAAAAAAGTTTTTCGGATAAGAATATGAAGGTGGGTCGAAAGAAGGACCAGGATAAAATTAAGTTAATGGGGGATACTTTGGTGGAGTCAGGCTTGGTGAGAACATTGGACTCCCATTTTTATAATCCCTAAAAATGATTATCCTCTCATGGAATGTAAGGGGGTTGAATAGCATCCCCAGACAAAAAATTATTCGTGATTTGGTTCGTGTGCATTCTCCGGATGTGGTGTTTATTTAGGAGACTAAATTGGCTATTGATAGTATGTTCAATATTGCTCCCAAGTTGTGGATAAGAGGGTAATTTCAGTGTATTGGTGCATGTGGATATGCTAGTGGCGTTGCTTGTTTATGGGATCTGGTTAAGATATCCCCTCTTACTTGGATTTCAAGTAGATGGTCTATTTCAATGGTCGGGCATCATAATGAATCTAGTGAAATCATCCTACTTACAAATGTGTATGCTCCTACTGATTACAATGGTAAAGTGAATTTGTGGAAGCACATTTGCTTTGTGAGAAGTTTGGTTCTCCTGTACCCATGTATTTTTGTTGGAGACTTCAACTTTATCACTTGTCTAGAGGAGAAACATGGTGGGGTGGACCATATCGAGCCTTTTTCTTCTGTCTTCAGTCCTCATATACAGGCCCTAAACTTGGTTGACATCAAGCCAGATAATGGGATATTTACTTGGCATAATAGAAGGTGTGGGGAAGATTCCATCTCAGAGATACTGGATAGGTTTTTGATATCCAGTTATTGGATGGGTAATAACATAGGTGCTAGTTTTATGATTCTAGAGGGTAGGGGATCTGCTCATTGGCCTATCAAACTCTCTGCTTTGTAGTTAGGGCTAAAAAATAATCCCTCCTTTAAGTTTCAACTTGTGTGGCTTCATGATCCTAAGATTCATGATTTCATGCGAGGTTGTTGGACCATTGGAAATCCTCCTCATGGCACTGCTATGTATTCCTTTATGAAGCGACTACAATTTGTAAAACATAAATTGAAGAGATGGAATAGACTGGATTTTAGGAACATTTCCTTCGCTAAGATGGCAGCTCTTAGGATGATGGAAGAAGCTTCAAAGAAGATTAGAGATCAGGGATTCACAAAGGAGCTTATTATTGAGGAATTTGAGGCTGTGAAAGACCTTGTTGAATGGGAACTAAGGGAAGATTTTTTTTGCAAATAAAAAGCTCGAGTAGATTGGATTCAGGAAGGGGATATGAACACAAACTTATTTTATAACTCAGTTAAGGCTCACCGTAATGGTAACCTAATTACCTCTCTTGTGAATTCTCAGGATGCCTGCTCTCTTCTTTTAGGGATAAATTAGAAGAGACTAAGAGGTATTTTTCCTCTCTCTTCAAGGAGGACTCCCTATCAGATGATGAGAATGAAAAGCTTATTCTAAATTTTATTCTAGTGATTGTTTCTAGAGAGATGAATGAGCACTTGATGGGTCCAATTTCCCTTGAGGAGTTGGAAAATGTTGTATTCAAGATGAAAAAGGAAAAGCCCTAGGCCTAGATGGATTCTCGATTAAGTTTTATCAGGAGTTTTGGGATTTAATCAAATTTGATCTTTTGGAGGTGGTCCATGAGTCCCAAAAGAACAAACAGATGCTAAGGGCCCTAAATGCTACCTTTGTGATGCTTATACCCAAAAAAGAGGGAGCAAATTCCTTGGATATGTTCAGGCTTATTGCTCTCTGCAATGTTGTGTATAAGATCATCACAAAAATTATTGCTGAGAGGCTGAAGATATGGTTGAGAAAAATCATATCTAAGGAGCAAGGAGGGTTTGTTTATGGCTGACAAATATTGGATGGGGTTGTTATTTCTACAGAAGCTATTCACTCGAGGGAAACTTCTAAGGAGAAAACTATGTTCATTAAGTTGAACATGGCCAAAGCCTATGATCGGGTCAGATGGTCCTTTCTTCAGAAAGTTCTTGCTACTTTTGGATTTGAGGAGGAATGGATTAGATGGGTGATGAGCTATGTTTCTTCTTCCTCATTCTATCTTCTTGTTTAATAATGAGCCATCAGAGTTGTTTGAGGCCTCAAGGGGATTGAGGCAAGGAGATCCTTTATCTCCTTATTTTTTTATCATTATGGCGGAAGGGTTGGTAAGATTGCTCAAGTCTCAAGTCATGTAGGGTCTCATTCAGGGGTGGAAGTGGGATAGTGAAAGCACCAGGATACAAAAAAAAAAGGAAAAATTCCAAGTACGATGCAAAAATGAAACTAAACTTAACGCTAAACCCTACGAATTAAAAATGCATGAAATGGAGAAAAACATGAATTGATTGAAACCCAAATGAAACAAATAGCCCTTTTATTTTATTTATGTATTTCACAATTTGGTTACAATTCGTGTCCTCCCTTTTCAGGGGCAAGGAGCATTAAACTCGTCTCTTGGTCACATCCATGGATAATCATCCTTCTTTCACGTGCCCACATGTAAGATGGGCAGACCAAAACGTCGCCATCACTTGTGTCTACGAATGTTGATTCCTTGCTGCTCCTCTGATGTTTCGATCTTGTGTTCAAAGGAACAAGAAATGGTTAGTAGCACCTACAGATGAAACAAAACATGCAATCCCCAAGCCTACGATTAGTGAATGAGAGAAATGAATTAAACTATAACTAAAATGAATCCAAATGCTCTAAAAATTTGACAAGGGCATTAAGAAATCACCAGGAGGGTACTTCAAAAAGAACAGTCAAGAAATTCCTCACTGATTTGAATTCGCTCTGGTGCGGGATGAATTTACCTGCAACAAAACGTCGAAAAAGTACTATTGGAAATTTTGCCACATTGATTTGATTATTGATTATTCATGCTTAAGCTATTGCAATTCTAACTTCTCTACAGGTTTTGATGCAAAAAAATGACTAAGTCCGAAAGTTGTCGTGAAATCGCGACAAAAAACAGCATAGAGCCAAGTCGAAAAACCGTCGCGATATCGCGACATTTTGCAGAATCGCGGGTCAGTCGAGGAGAGAGAAAATCAACGCAAAATTGGCACGATTTCATGACGTGTCGCAAAATCACGATCAACGCAGTCAATGACAGCAGGTGGGCAGAACCGTCACGATATTGCGACGTGTTCAATTTTCGCAGTCAAAATGGTCAAAGAAGGGCAGAGCGACAAACTGTCACGAAATTGCGACAAAACTCAGCTGAGGGCGAGGAGACTCAAAGGCATAGCGATATCACGCAAAAAATCACACAAGGCTCATAAGGCGAATGACATCACGAAATCGTGACGCATCACGTTTTCGCGACGTGCATAGGCGGAAAGACTTAAGTTGTAAAATGGTCGTGATTTCGCTAATTATACAATGCAGGCTCACAAGGCTAAAAGCATAGCGAAATCACTACGCGTTCCATGGTCACGGTCCAAGTGAATGAAAAGAGTCTAAGGCACCAAAGATGTAGCGAAATCGTGCAAATTTTGAGAAAACAGGCAAGCCAAGCCAAGACGTCGCGAAATTGTGACAGAAAGTGAAAACCGTACAGAGGGCAAGAAATGGTAGCGATTTCATGACATATTGTAGAAAAGAGACTAAGTGCGAAGAGGCGTAGCAAAATCGTGACATGTCAGATTTTTGCGCTGCAGAAGGGAAGATAGAGCCAAAGACAAGAAAGCGTAGCGAAATCGCGTAGCGTTGTGTTTTCGCGGTGCAAGCTAGCGAAGGAGATACAGAGGCCGAATGAGTGTGATTTCGTGACATGGTTGGTTTTTACGGCTTAGAAGCAGCAGAAGCGTACGGAGCAAAAAGACGTCATGATTTTGTGACCTGTCGCATTTTCGCGACCTGTTACAATTTCACGCCTGGGAACAGTTCAAACGGCCCGATGCTATTTTGTGATTTTTGATGATTCAAAATGGTCCAGAATTAAATATGCTGCTGCTTTTCGATGTAGTCAAGCTAGAAGAATGCGCCCAGGCTACTAGAATTGAAGATTTCCAAGGATTTGAAGCTGCTATCCATGATTTTTCTAACGGTTTCATGCATATTTCCAAGAACATCATTTAATGAAAACGGCCGACTCTTCCATATGGCATTTAATTTTTGTTTTCTCTGAAGCTGTTTAAGGATAACATCTCCTTGTTTCCGTTACATAAATTGTAGATCTCGAGGAGGTCCGTTGCAAGTTTTAAATGCTACACAGAGGCACAACCTCTATAAAAACCAATGTAAATCTCATTAGCAAGTATCGGGTGTGAGAGATACTTTTGTTGAAAGCTTTTCAAGTGCTTTGCATGAATATTAGACATTCGGCTCACTGGTTTCACAAGTGATTTTCTATGTATTTTCCCTTCTGCATACTGCATTCCTAATTTGTGCTCGGATCTTTTATTTGCTGCTTAGTTTTAATTTTGTATCGAATTTTAACATTTGCTAGTAAGAGAGAGAGTTATGGAATGTTCTTTTGGAGGTCATTTATGCAAGATTGCGAGTGGATCACGTCATTGTCTTCTATTATTTGCTATTTATGTACTTAGAGTTATTTGTTGTTGCTCTTTCTCGATCAGATAAATTCGGTCTACGGCCACATTTCCCATTTCTTTCCGCAGCTTTACAATTTCTTTCCTGTAACTTTGATCTAAAAACTAATTTAGAATAGTAAGGGAACCAGCCCACTCTGGAGATCGGCCTGGGAGACATTTCTTTCTCCCAGCATTTCAATGTTGGCTGGGTCTAGGGTGCATTTTCTATAAAAATCCTTTCCTGTGGCAGATTCGTGACCAAAAATTTTTGGCACGCTCGATGGGATAGACTTCTTTTGTCTCAAAATATCCATAATCGGTGAGATTACCTATTTTATTGTTTCATACCCAGAGGTATCAATATTTGGATGAGCTGTCTTGACCTCATAGCAGAGATTTGTAAGTTCATCTGACGACTTTGCTGAGTTGAAGATCCGAGTTTCTTGATCGTGGACGCCTTACTTTTTCAAAAGAAGATACATCATGACGAGGGTAAGCTGTCCTAGATGGGATGATCCTGGCCCTTTGAATCTCCAAATCCGGCATGAGATTCCCAAAAGTGCCCTGAAGGCCCTACCAAAATATACTGGCACCCAAGGAATGGCCTGAGAGCATGTTGAAGATATTGCCGCTTTGTCGACCATACATGATATAATTCATGAGAATGTTATGCTCAGATTGCTGGTTTTGTCTTTGCCAGGAAAGGCATTATAGCGGTACAGACTGCTCAAGCACTAAAGCATCAGCTCGTGGGATGACCTAGTGAGAGCGCTAATCACAAGATTTGATGAAGATTTTTTTACAGTTCTCAGGATCCATTTCAATTCTTCATGTATATCACAAGAGCACCTATGGAGAGTATCATTGACT
Source organism: Wollemia nobilis (assembly GCA_028583015.1). Taxonomy (NCBI): domain Eukaryota; kingdom Viridiplantae; phylum Streptophyta; class Pinopsida; order Araucariales; family Araucariaceae; genus Wollemia; species Wollemia nobilis. The sequence goes on along the minus strand of JAQPPZ010003551.1, from coordinate 3,446,253 downwards.
TCAATGTTCACTTCAGTAGAAGTTGGAGGAGAATTCCAGAGATGATCCACCCCACACCCGCCCAAGCCCACTTCTTCTATGTTCAAGCTTTTCATCCCGACTTAAGTCTTCTCTTGTTGCAATCTGGTGAATGTAGATTCCCTCAAATCTTTGAGGAAGCATTGCAAGCAGAACAATTTTTTCTCTTATCAGGAAAGTTGTAGTGGAGAGAAGCTCCATTACTTTATCCGATAGTCACCACCTCCATCTACCCTATACTACATTCCTCATGCCAGATCCCTTATTCTGTGCCACAGCCTAAGATGTAGCTGTGTGGAGATCAATGATGGGATTACACAAGCATTGTTCTAGCCATGGATGATGTGGTTGCTTGTAATTTCTATTAGGAGATAGACCCAGAGGAGATGAGTGAAGTAGAAGAAGAACAACCTGAGCACAAAGAGGGCATCACTATGCATAACACGCAAGCATCTAGTCAAAATCTGTTGAGTATGTCGGACCAAGAGGACGAGTCTGATGAGATCCTGGAGAAAGTACTGTTTCTAGACAATTTTTGTGATCAGATCCAAGATTTGGAAGAACTTGTTCCCAGTTCACAATCAGAGACCCCTTCAAGATGGTGGCATTGGCTTCAGTCACTACTACAATGGGTACCTATAGGAGTTTTCCATGTGGCAAATTTCTTTGCTACATTATTTGTCGATTGCATGGGTACTAGCATGCAAAATAACTCGCCCCTGTTTGCAACATGGAGAACTTTGGGACGAAGTCATCCAAATTTTAAGGAGTGCCTCAAATATGATCGGATCTGGTCAGGACATTGTTGATTTACTGGATAACCCTCTGTGACTGGGTTTGTGGTGGCGACATGCCAATCATGTCGTAAATTATTGTATATAGTATAGTAAAAAAACACAAAAAAAAAGCAAGAAAAGAGAAAAAGCAAAAAAAAAAGAAGTATTGTTTTTATTTTTCCACTTCGGTTCTTTTTGCTTGCGAGCCGTGAGTGCCTATTTTTTGTTTTTATTTTCTCCTTTCCCAGCAGTGGGTGGCTTTCTAGCAATTTATTCCTTCCCCTTCCCTTTTTCTTTTCTTCCTTTCTTCATCTTCCTCCTTCTTCTATTTCTTTTTCTTCTGTAGTAAAGAAAAAAACCACTACTGTTGTTTCTTTTCCCCTTTTCTATTATTCCCGCTTCTTCTTATCCCTTTATTCTAAGTTCTCTATTATTTTACGCATTTATTTACAGTTCAATTCATTCTCATTTCACTTCCATTCCATTATTTTGTTTTCCTTTCATTCCACTTCCATCGCAGCTGGTAGCACAACAGCTCTCTGTTACTGTCTATCGCATTACTTTTTTCATTCCATTCATTCCACCATATCACTATTCCATTTGCATTTCACCACCTGCGCAACCGTAGGATCTCATTCCATTCATTTCCATTCCATAATCAGTTGAGCCAAATGCAGGTTCTTGAAGTTTCAGTTTTCAGCACAATTTGTTGTAGCAGTCCATCGAGATGAAACTCCAGTAGCCAGTTTTCTGTTCTAAGTTTTCATGACTCTGTTGCCCAATGGATTCAGGCCTGGGATTCTTGCATACAGTGAACTGTATAGCCCGTGAGCCGCCAAGAATGTTGGCAATTTTGCCACATTGATTTGATTATTGATTATTCATGCTTAAGCTGTTGCAATTTTAACTTCTCTACAGGTTTTGATGCAAAAAAATGACTAAGTCTGAAAGTTGTCACGAAATCATGACAAAAAACAACATAGAGAGCCAAGTCAGAAAATCTTCATGATATCGTGACATGTCACAGAATCGCGGGTCGATCGAGGAGAGAGAAAATCAATGTAGAATTGGCATGATTTCATGACGTGTCACAAAATCGTGGTCAACGTAGTCAACGGCAGTAGGTGGGCAAAACCGTCGCGATATCGTGACGTGTTCGATTTTTACAGTCAAAATGGTCAAAGAAGGGCAAAGCGACAAACTATCGCGAAATCGTGACAAAACTCAGCTGAGGGCGAGGAGACTCAAAGGCATAGCGATATCGCACAACAAATCACACAAGGCTCATAAGGCGAACAACATCGTGAAATCGTGACGCATCGTGTTTTCGCGACGTGCATAGGTAAAAAGACTTAAGTTGTAAAATGGTCACGATTTCGCGCCAGTTATACGATGCAGGCTCACAAGGCAAAATGTAGCGAAATCGCTACACGTTCCATGGTCGTGGTCCAAGTGAATGAAAAGAGTCTAAGGCACCAAAGATGTAGCGAAATTGTGCAAATTTTGAGAAAACAGGCAAGCCAGGCCAAGACGTCACAAAATCGCGACAGAAAGTGAAAACCGTACAAAGAGCAAGAAATGGTAGCGATTTCGTGACACATTGTAGAAAAGAGACTAAGTGCGGAGAGGCGTAGCAAAATCGCGACATGTCAGATTTTCGCGCTGTAGAAGGGAAGATAGAGCCAAAGACAAGAAAGCATAGCAAAATCACGCAGCATTGTGTTTTCGTGGTGCAAGCTAGCGAAGGAGATAAAGAGGCCAAATAAGTAGCGATTTTGTGACATGGTTGGTTTTCGTGGCTTAGAAGCGGCAGAAGCGTACGGAGCAGAAAGACATCACGATTTCACGACCTGTCGTGTTTTTGCGACCTGTTACAGTTTCGTGCCTGGGAACAGTTCAAACGACCCGATGCTATTTTGTGATTTTTGATGATTCAAAATGGTCCAGAATTAAATATGCTACTACTTTCCGATGTAGTCAAGCTAGAAGAATGTGCCCAGGCTACCAGAATTGAATATTTCCAAGGATTCGAAGCTGCTATCCATGATTTTTCTAACGGTTTCATGCATATTTCCAAGAACATCATTGAATGAAAATGACCGACTCTTCCATATGGCATTTAATTTCTGTTTTCTCTGAGGTCGTTTAAGGATAACATATCCTTGTTTTTGTTGCATAAATTGTAGATCTTGAGGAGGTTCGTTGCAAGTTTTAAATGTTGCACAAAGGCACAACCTCTATAAAAACCAATGTAAATATCATTAGCAAGTATCGGGTGTGAGAGATACTTTTGTTGAAAGCTTTGCAAGTGCTTTGCATGAATATTAGACATTCGGCTCACTGGTTTCACAAGTGATTTTTTGTGTATTTTCCCTTCTGCATACTGCATTCCTAATTTGTGCTCGGATCTTTTATTTGCTGCTTAGTTTTAATTCTGTATTGAATTTTAACATTTGCTAGTAAGAAAGAGAGTTCTGGAATGTTCTTTTGGAGGTCATTTATGCAAGATTGCGAGTGGATCACGTCATTGTCTTCTATTATTTGCTATTTACGTACTTAGAGTTATCTACTGTTTCTCTTTCTTGATAAGATAAATTCGGCCTATGACCACATTTCCCGTTTCTTTCCGCAACTTTACAATTTATTTCCTATAACTTTGATCTAAAAAAAAATTTAGAATAGTAAGGGAACCAGCCCACTCTGGAGATTGGCCTGGGAGACATTTCTTTCTCCCAGCCTTTCAATGTTGGCCGGGTCTAGGGTGCATTATCTATAAAAATCCTTTCTTGTGGCAGATTCGTGACCAACAGGTACTGTCCCAAATGTCCTGCCTAGAGAGCCCCAAAAGACCTGCAAACTTGGGTTAGCTAATTGGGGGTATTTTGGGAAGACCCAGATGGTCAGATTTTTCCAATTTTTCCTCCATTAACAGGAATTTGATAATGCTACCTGCAAGTTAGTACAGACAAAAAAATGATAAAACATGATAAGATTTGCCCAAAACATTACAAAATCAAAATTGCAAACTATCTAAGCAGCATAAGATGAAATACAAGATAAAAATAATAGAAATAACAACCTGCCATAGCTTCCAAATTGTTCCTAAAAGGGAATATTAGACTCACGACAGTGCGGGGGCACTTGGGCAGGCCGCCCACCATTGGGACTTGATTTCGGCATCAATCCACTTGTGATGGGTCCAAAATCTCTTGTAAGGTATTTTCAAAAAATTGGGGTGGTATTCTATGGCCAAATGTCGAGTTTTGGGCTCAAGATTTGACCTTCCAATGATCACCCAATGACATCTTCTCTAAAAGAGATCACGGATGTGAAAGGCACAAATTGCACAAGGATGTATGGGGAAATAAAATGGCAGCACTTTGTTGCTCCAAATTGCTCTTACTTTGTATATTTTGGGGTGAGAAAACCCACCAATTTATAGACCTAGAGGTCTCTTGGGATGAGCATGTAGAGGCGCCACTTGGCAGCCATGCCCTTCCAGGGGAGGGAAGATTCCTCCCTGAATAGGGACTCCATGACTACCCTTGTAACAACCTCTAACGCTCGAAAACACTCACCTATACTCCCATGCAATGAAGGAAGCGTTAAGTGGTGGATCCGAGCTGCCATTTGCCAAGATTTGACTTTTTGCTCGTCAAACCTGCAATTCACCCCACCCTAGAGCAAATTGTGAATTCGTCCCTGGGCGAAGCGAATCCTAATTAGAATTCATCCTTGGGTGGAACGGATATTGAGCAAAGTGCCTGAAGGTGCCAAAATCATTTTTGACCTTCCAAAACTACTGTGAGAGTGGTTAGGACCACTATTTAACCTCTAGGGCTGCCCTTGGGGCTGTGTGTGCTAATGTGATTAGTGTTTGCAGTCACATAATCGGATTGGTGCTATTTTTGTGTCTACAGATGCCCCTTTTTGGGATGCGTTGTGCAAGGCATAGTGCCGAGCAAAAATAGATAACCAAAGCACTAATGATTAGGGTTTCTTAGTAACCTAACCAAATTTTGATGCCCCAAGTATGAAAAGGGCATGCATTCTTGAATCCTTGTTTTTGACGAGCGAAGGAACTCAGTTCAAGTGTTAACCTTTTTCGGTGAGGTGTTACTTGAGCTTGGACATTGATCAGTCATGAATAGGCAAAGGGCGCAACCTTTTGTCTATGGGAACCTTGAGTTCATGATTCAAGAATGCCAAGTGATTGATCAGCTTGTGATTATTGCTTGTTTACTACCCCAAGTAGGAGCATGATTTGTATTTGCCAATGATTCTTCGAATGCATGCTATTTCTATGATTGGGTGTGTATTTGTTGATTGGTGACTAAGTGTGACTACCCCCTCAAGCGACGAATCGATAAGGGAATGACCTACATGAGAAAAGCAACGAGTCACTTGACTTAAGATGACTTAGGTAAGGGTGCCTCCAGAGATTTATCTTTGAATGTGTGTATAGTTTTCTGATATTTAGACCTAGTGTTAACCCTTTTGGGGATGCCTTTTTGGAGCTAAAATTGTCAAAAATTTGTCTTTCGGTGGAGCGGTCTGACCATGGTGGAATTCTTAGGGAGTAGGATGGTGAAAATTTATAACCCCGATGTCTTTTTTGGATGCCAAGAAGGTCAGGCATGAAGGCGCCTTCGTTCGGCAACTCTATTGCTACTTTTGGGTGGGTTTTGACCCTTTTGGTGACGTCGTTTAGGGATGAAATTCTTGAAGATCCGTCCTCCCGTGGAGTGGTCCGGCTATGGTAGCCTTATTAGGGAGTAGGATAGTGAGGATTTGTGACCCTAACATCTGTTTTGCATGCCCAGAATGTCAAGTGCAAAAGCACTCTCATTGGACAGTTTTATTGCTTTTTTTGGTGCATTTTTGTGCATTTTTGTTGTTTTGTGAAATGTTTGCTTTGTATTCGTCCCTGGGTGGGATGAATTCCTATTGAGCATTCGTTCTAGGGTGGGAGGAGCACTAACTAGAGCGCTCATCCCAGGGAGGAACGATTACAGGCTCAAAAATCCTATTTAAAGGCCAGAACTAGGGTTTGAGCTCATTTGCACTTGTTTTTTCTGAAGATTTGGAGCTCTGATGAGGAGGTCAATTCTGCGAAGTGAAGCGCTGCCGAATTTTTTTTCCACCATGAGTGCATGAACTGGATCGAGCGATAGAGTCAAAGCAAGACCAGTAAGTGAACTCCCTCTTTATTATTTTCTTGTATTATAGTTTTTTTGTTCGAATTTATCAATTTGAGAGTATAAAACCCTAGGTTGACAAATTAAATTTTGTTATTTCTAAGTTTTTTTGTGTTTGTGTTAATTTATCAATTTCGAGAGTATAAAACCCTAGGTTGAAAAATTAAATTTTGTTTTGCGTTTATGTTGTTTGTATCTGTACACTGTTTTTCATGATTCTAATGTGCTTATTTTGTTGTTTATTGCAGGTTGTGAAGAGCCGGTATCGCATGCCGACTGTTTTTGCTGAAGCGTGGGAGGCGCTAGCTATGGCTGACTAGGAGTGGCTTGATGCCCTGGGGCTCAAGCAGGTGACTTGGTTGGAGCCAGTGATTGGGGATCAGGCCTACTTAATGGCCTTGATCAACTTGTGGGATCCCCAGACTAATACTTTCCATCTCCCAAAAAGGGATATGACAGTCACTTTGGAGGATGTCTATCGAATTCTTAGGATTCCAATAGATGGACTGCCGATCAAGACGATGCTGCGAGATCAAAAAACAGCGGTGCTGACATGCTGCTTCGGGCATGGGGAGGAGTTGGGGGTGGATGGTCCAGTGGAGAGGGCAGAGATTGACTGCCATATGGGCGGGATTATGGTTCGATGGTGGTTTGAGAGGGGGGTGTTGGCGTGATGTGGGGGCTAGCAGCAGCCGCCCTGAGGGGTCCCATAGGACCCACACCATGGGGGGTAGTTCCCATTGCACCGATCCTACGTGATCATGGTGGCTGATGCCTTAGGCTTGGGGGTTTTGAGATTTTGGATTTTTTTGCGGGGTCAGAGGACCAACTCTTTGTAGCCTGCGGGCATTTTTGATGATATATATATACAGATTTTATTTTTTTTATTCACATGTTATGATTTGATTTTATGCATGATGATTGATGAATATGGATGTATGCATGTTAAGTTATAGTGATGAATGCATATGTGTTGATGAATATAAATGTTTCTAATTTATATGATATGCAAATGGAATGGATGAATTAAATTTGTGATGTTTGGTAGTTGCACCATAGATTGTGTAGAACTTTATGGCTTTTTGTCCTAGGCGATGGCTGCGGTAAATAGATTTTATGTATACATGTTTTTTTGGTATTTTTTGATGGCGATGCAAGGATGAAAGATAGCAAGTTGGTTGAGAATGTATGTTAAGGTTTTCTAAGACTCAGATGTTTTAACTATCTAGCCAAAACTGTAGTTGTATCATACAAGACTTTTGACCAAGGTATGAATCGGACTTGTCTTGGACCAAGTTATTTCACATCCCTGTGTGTGCAATTGAGTTCATTTATGTGGTGTTGGTCAGGATACCGCCAGTGCAGATAGGCTGTCAACCAAACCTATACTGAGGATCACCTAATTAGCCCCACTAAATCCTTTATTGTATTTAGTCAGATTAATCTACGATGCTATCGTAGGATACCATAAGCTAGCTCATCCACATGCAAACATTGATCTGCACATAAGTTAATGTGATAGATATATCATCATGCGGGAGGTTTACCACCAGTGACCGATAGGCTATCAACCAAACCGGTACTAAGGTTTGCCTCATGACCCGTTTGGATGTTGAGAGTTACGGGGATTCAAGTTCGACTCCCTTATTTTTTTCAATTGTATTGGGATACTTGCTCTTTTGTAGTGATAAAAATCACTGTTTATTTTTGTATTATATTTTTCTTTTGAGCAAGGGATTAGGATATGGAGTGATGAGAATCACTATTTTATGTGCTTTTTTTTTTGATGTATGCACTTTGGTTGTGATGTCAAAATTTGGATTTTTGACGTTTGCAAATTGTTGATGTTTTGCAACTTTTGAGAACTTGGGATTCTTGGGGAATTGGATAGGGAGGATGCTTGTACTTTTGCCAAATCTCAGCATTCTTGGGGTCATTCGCATAGGGGGATGAGCAAGATAACCATTTCACTTATGGTGACCTGGATTGCTTTGCAGGGTTCATGTTTTGTTCACACAACTTGGGAATTTTTTATGTGTTTTAATTTGTGCTGGGATGCTATGTAACAAGGTGTAAGCCAAGTAAAACTCTACCTTCATAAAATTTGTCTGACTTGGTACAGTATGTGGCTAGAAAGCTAATGACGACTAAATGACAAAAACCCTTGATACATTAGAAGACCACTAACTATAGTATGGCGAACAGATGTGATAAGCGTTTATTTTTGATGGACTGTTTATAGAGTAGAGAAATGTGGAAAATGAGGGTTTTTCCAAGTAATCACAGTCTATGGTGCCTTGACCTTTATGACCATAAATATGCAATGTGTGGGTGTGATGCGTATTGTAGCTATATGTTTTTGTATTTTTGATGGATTGATTTGTGTGAATATGAAGATGATATGCAAAATAGAGCTCTTTATTTTTGTGACAATTTTGAGCATGTATGGAAATGAGATGCAAATTTTGTTATTTTTGATGATTTTATTGTTTTTGAATTTTCTTGTTTTTGACCAAGCGATTGCGGGAATCCTTGGAGCATTTTGGGGATTGACCAAGCGATTGGTGGAATCCTTGGAGTGTTTTGGGGTTGACCAAGTGATTACAAAAATCCTTGGAGCATTTTGGGGATCGACCAAGTGATTATGGAAATCCTTGGAGCATTTTGGGGATTGACCAAGCGATTACGAAAATCCTTGGAGCATTTTGGGGATTGACCAAGCAATTACGAAAATCCTTGGAGCATTTTGGGGATTGACCAAGTGATTACAGAAATCCTTGGAGCATTTTGGGGATTGACCAAGCGATTACGAAAATACTTGGAGCATTTTGTTTGGGCTATGGCTCTAGAGGGACGAGAACGAATGGATCGGCCCTATGTGCGGATAGGAAGACAGGGTATACCCTCGGAACTGATGTCACTATAGGGTCTTTGGGTGGAAGGTATGCTTCGTATGCCCAGAGTATCAAATCCAACACTTGGTCCCATCGCCCTGGGTCTACGTACCACTCATGCCCTGGCACTATGTTTAATTGTTTGAATATGTCATCAATCTCCAAGGGGTGCCGATGCTGCATCTGCTGCATATGATTAAGATATGCCATCTCAGTTTCATCTTCATAATCACTATCAGAGATCCAAAAGTCCTTGTTGGCTCTGACAACTGTTTGAGGTATGACAGGCTTGTCTTGCTCAAGAAAATTAATGTGGTCCCACCTAGGTTGTTCCGCTATCTACGGGAGGACTTGATTTCTTTGGAGCGGTTCTTGCTCGATGGGAGCATCCAGGGGGAACATTGCCAAGAGGCTTTCTTGATAATAATCCATGGGGATCACCTGTGAGTGATCGCTATCTGATTCGAAGGGGTCATACGATGCTGGTTCATACTCTGACTCATCCTCTGAGGACCCTTATTGACATTGTCTAGACCCTCCTTGAAAATGAGCTCTTGAGCATTCTCCTCTCTTGAGCGAAGGGAAGGGATTACTAGAGCCAACAAGGTTGATTACTGTTAATGGGAGATAATCCATCAATGTATATGTGGTGTTAGGGTTGGCATATGGATCTGATGCCAATCCCCCCTTGTTGTCTATCCTTTGGCCTTGCATGTTCTCCACAAATATGTCCAAAGGAAGGGGGTGGTTGAAACCTACTCCTGACTTGTCATATGGCATTTGGTATCTTGGTTGGCAAAGAACACGTATCCCTTGCTCATATCGGCCTAACCCATATTCGTGCCAATTGCATTGGCCAAGGTTTCTCAGAGCAAAGTCTGGGTTAGACAAATAGTTGACATTTTCAGCAAAAGGCTATTCATCTTCATCCTCTTGCGTGCATGGTGCAACGCCATGATCAAGGCCCCCATACACAGTTTTTTTGGTTCGACAGGTAGCCTAGGGGAACAATAGTGCCAATGGGGAGTCGAGGTCTCCCCATGTCCTACATGGATTCTAGTGCGGGTGTTGCTATAATATTTTGCACCAGATACTCCCCCAGGCCCGTATTGGCCATTTCAATGGTGATCATTGGCAGTTGAGGGGGAGGGAATGGAAGTTCTCCTTGAGTCCACTCCATGTCGGGTGGACTAGGAGCCTCGACTTCCATTCGGCTAGGCATCTCCTCAGTAGAGATAGTTGACACTGATGGCAGTGTCTCTTCCAAAGGTTTTGCCTCTTCCAGGGGTTTCTTCCCTTTGTCTCTCTATTTGGCCCCTAGATATGGTGTCGTTGGTGGAGGACCAGACGATGAAGATGAACCCGACTGGGATTTTGAAGAACTTGTTAACGAGGATGCCTATGGAATCGGATCCTGTTTAGATGGATTTAACTGGAAATCCAAATGCGTTGATGGCAGGGTCGATTGCGGCATCAACTGCATTGCATTACAATACTTGAATGGTTCCAAGTCTGCAGGGACTACATGCACCTCCCCTTTAAATGTATACTTTAAACATTGGTGAGCTATTGAAGGGACACACTTCATGTCCCTGATCCACGACCGGCCCAGCAAGATGTTGTAGGCCATCTCACCTTCCAATACGTGGCACAATGTGGGTATGGTATTTTGTCCCACTTGGATTGGTAGGACTATTGTGTCGACTGTCGAGCAGATTGTGTCATTGAATGCTCACAGAGTGTAGGTGGAAGCTATGATGTGATATGTGGGCAACTTTAGATGTTTGAGAGCCGCAGTTGTGATGATGTTTCTGGATGAGCCAGTGTCTATCAACACCCTCTTGTATGGGATCCCGTTGACTTGCGCAATAATGTGCATGGGTGGATCTACCATGTCATCAGTCACTGATCTCAATTTGTCTTCTCGAAATGTGATGACTGGCTTAGTGCATCATTTTACATGCCCCACAAAGTTTTTGAAATAATTTGTCTCATGGGGCTGCAACTCGATGGCTTCCAAAATCTCCATTAGAGCTTCTTGATGGGGCATTGATTGCTGTATGAGCTCGTATATGGAGAGCCTAGCCGATGTGTCCTCAAAATCTAAGTTAGTTTGGTCCAAAGTGTGGCCACTAGCTTAGGCAGAGGAGGTTGTGCAAGGTGCTATTGTGGTTACAAAGTTGTTGGCACCTCTCCTATCGTTGTCGCAGGAGCATTCGTGCTCGGATACCTCCTATTCCGAGTCACTATACTGATCATCCCTACATATCCCTACATGGGGCAGTTCTATGTGACCTCGTTAACTTGTAGGGTCTTTGCCTACAAATCATGAGAAATCAAGGGGTCTTTGAAGACCTCCATTTGTTGATTGCTTGGTGCGACGGGATTATCCATCGCTAGTGTCTTGTTATCAATCAGGTCTTGCACCAAGCCCTTAAATTTCCAATAGGCATTTAGGTCATGTCCATGCCACCTATGGAACCTGTAGTACAAGTACTCTCTATACCCCTTATGCTTGGGCGCATTGGGATCTATAGTTTGAACCTCTGGCAAGTTGATTAGGTTTTTCGCTAACAAGCGGTCAAACAAGGAGTCCCTGGACTCTATGTAGGGTGTGAATTGTCGCCTAGGGCGATGCTGCTGAACCTATTATTGCCTCTAATTTTCTCTATCATAGTTGTTAGGAGGCACTGCCTAATAGTTAGCCTTTTGAGGCTATGTTGCTTGTGCAGGCTTAGGGACATTGATAGCAACTTGGTTAACTGCAATGAGTTTTTGTTGTGTGGTCCCAGCTTTAGTGTTTTTAGTCCACTCTTTTTTATTAGGTTTGGCTATCTCGCCATCCTATATTTTGATCTCTTCAATGATCCTAGCTTGTGCCAAAGATTCTTCTAAGGTGGCATATTTCTGTAGCTGCAATAGCATAGAGATCGATCTCAAACAACTCTTGGAGAACATCTGAGTGAGGTCAGACATAGGAGGGAGGTAGGGCAATTTTGAAAGTAATGTCCTCCACTAATTACCATAGGCTGCCATGGTCCCCTCCTCATACTGCCTGAGGCTGGCTAAGTAACTCAGTGACACCTTCTTCTTGGTATTGAAGGCGAAGCGTTCGAGGAACGCATCCACTAACTGATCTAAGTTGTTAATGCTGTGCTTTGGTAACTGAGTAAACCAATCCGAGGTAGGGCCTGTGAATGTGGTTATAAATTTTCTCAATAACAAAGCATCATTGTCCTTAATGCCAAAGCATTGGCTCAGGAACCTTGTCACATGCTCTTGAGCATCCTCCTCACCTCTAAAGGTTGCCAACTGAGGCAACTTAAAGTGTTCAGGGTAAGGAGGTGTTGGCACTGACGGATGCACAGGATGACTGTAGAGCTGGCGTAAAGTGAGCTTTTGGGGCCCAAAATTTTTGGTCTCCACAGACTCTAAACGCTCTAGCAGTGCTTTATATGCATATGAGGATTTGATTTCTTCCTCTTTAGTTTGCTCCTGTTGTGGGTTGTGGGAGACTTGAGGCCTCTGAAGGGGTGGTCGGATGGCAACTCCTCCACCTAGGTAGGGCATTTTTGCCCGCTCATCTTCTTGCTCGTACTCCTTGTAAGCTTCCTGAGGAGTCTCTGGACGAGACCTATGACCCTGGGTGGGTCCCTATGGAGGGTACCCATCGTTGTTTTGGGGAGTGGCCTCCCGATCAGGTCTAGGAGGTCTCAGAGACAACACTTGGTAAGGTCGCGAAGACCTATCTCGCACCAAGGGATTATGCCTCTCATATGGTTCTGCTCTTTGGGTGCGAGGGGTTGGGACCCTCTCAGGCACTGGGTTATGGAGTAGCTCATCTATTTGGCACCGAATGCACTCTTTGCTAAGGCGATATAAATGCTCTAGTTTTTGCTAGTCTTGCTCAAGTCGCATGATCTATGCTTGGCGAGCGGCATGTCTTGTGATGGCTAGGTCAATTTGTTCCACCATATTGAGCCTATGAGGCCTGGATGCCTCTCCTATGCACTTACCTTGGTCGTGATGATCTGAGATCTCAATAGGTCACTTCCCTTTGTAGAGGTTGGCAACATTTACCCGAGGCTCTGGCCTTAGTGGGTGATCATGGTATCTAGCTGGTGTGGAAGTGCATGGCCCCCGTGCTGCATATTGCTCTTGAGGAATGTAATCATCTTCCTCGGGCTCCCTTTCATATGTGTGAAAGGGGTGGGCAGAGTTAGCTTGCCCTTCTTGAAGGTCATTATGCTTTGGATTTTGTCTATTGGTTCTAATAGTGATGGGGGGCAAAGGAGGGATGCCATCATCATGTGGCCTCTCCTCATGGAAACTATGCCGCTCTAGCACTTCATCGCACGGTGGCCACTCATATCGAGCTTCTAAGGGAGCCCTTTTATCTATGTTGAGTGCCATGTGTAAGGACTCTTCCCGAAAGGGGCTCTGATGAACGGGCGTGTCCCTCAAAGGGGTGTCCCTATAATTCCATATTGACATGGAATGATGCGGAATCTCTTGCGGGTCAGGCCACCAAGGTGGTATGACTAAGTCCTTAGGGCTATAGCGAAGGCGACTTGTGCCCCCTTGTACACTTTTTGCAGCTTCCACCCTTGATTGGGCTTGGCTACGTGTGTACACCATGGTGGTGCTTTCCTATAAGCTATGTACATTTTTATCTCTTTTTATGATTTTTATGCTACACTAAACAGAAATGATCATACACACACACAAGCAGTGATTATCTCGTTTAAAGATTGAAAGTGTGTCCTAGACCTGGTTTAGTATGTTTTTGATTTTTGTTTTTGTTTTTGTTTTTTTTGGTTTTGAAGGTTTTTATAAAGAACGTTTAAATGCAAAATGATGGCTCTTATGGCTCCCAAAATGGCCACCCCTTTGATATACCATTGCCAGGCCGATATACCAACCTCTCTATATACCCACCCTTATGTGAGGGAAACTATAGGTACGTGAGAGCAGATGGTACGTGGAACGTAGGCGGTACGGAAGGGGAATCGCCCTGTTTATGACACCTACCATAGAAGACTTATCCTCGTGCACTAGGAATCACTCCATCTACACTCGGTCAGCTTTCGTCAGGATTTACCTCTAGCAACAGTTGCGATCGGGGTAATGGATGCAAAATTCAAGCCAAGGTGGTGATGAAATCCATCGTTGGTCTTGATCCAGGGTTGGGGTTTTACGACCAGCGCCTTGGTTTTTAAGTTGCCACGTGGTGTGTGGGGTTCTTTTTATTTTGCAAAATGGAAATAAGCAAGCGGTAAAGGAAAAATACTTACCCTAAGCAAGCAAGTACCCTAAAAATAGGAAAACTGAAGACAAAAATAGACAAGAAAAGTTTAGAATCCTTACCTCTTATCTACCCAAATCTGTCGGTTTTGAGTTTCTGCCCAAATACTACATAGACATAAATTCATCCTGGGGGGTAATGAATTACATGACTGTATTCATCACAGGGTGGGGCAAATTCCCATTCTTCCCTAGGTAAGACGAATTACAATTTTTTATCTGCCTCCTGATGGAACGAACAACAATCAGCGTATGAAACTTGGCACCTGCAAGAAAAAAACAACCAAGTTTGGATCAGATATTTGATCTTAAAAATAGAGGACAGAGTCCCACCGTGATCACCACTAAAATCATGAGGATATGGAAACAAAAAAGGAAAACTCCAAGTACGATGCAAAAATGAAACTGAACTTAAAGCTAAACCCTACGAATTAAAAATGCATGAAATGGAGAAAAACATGAATTGATTGAAACCCAAATGAAACAAACAGCCCTTTTCTTTTATTGATGTATTTCACAATTCGGTTACAATTCGCCTCCTCCATTTTCAGGGGCGAGGAGCGTTAAACTTGTCTCTTGGTCACATCCATGGATAACCATCCTTCTTCCACGTGCCCACATGTAAGATGGGCGGACCAAAACATCACCGCCGATTGTGTCTATGAATGTTGATTCCTTGCTTCTCCTCTGATGTTCCGATCCTAAATTCAAAGGAACAAGAAATAGTTAGTAGCACCTGCGGATGAAACAAAACATGCAATCCCTAAGCCTACGATCGGTGAATGAGAAAAATGAATTAAAATATAACTAAAATGAATCCAAATGCTCTAAAAATTTGATAGGGGCATTAGGAAATCACTAGGAGGGCACTACAAAAAGAACAGTCAGGAAATTCCTAACCGATTTGAATTCGCTCCGGGGCGAGACGAATTTACCTGCAACAAAATGTCGAAAAGGTACTATCCCAAGTGTCCTACCTAGAGAGCCCCAAAATACCTGCAAACTTGGGGTTAGCTAATTGGGGGTATTTTGGGAAGACGCAGATGGTCAGATTTTCCCAATTTGGCCTCCATTAATAGGAATTTTATAATGCTGCCTGCAAGTTAGTACAAACAAAAAAATGATAAAACATGATAAGATTTGTCCAAAACATTACGAAATCAAAATTGCAAACTATCTAAGCATCATAAGATGAAATACAAGATAAAAATAATAGAAATAACAACCTGCCATAGCTTCCTAATTGTTCCTAAAAGGGAAAATTAGACTCGCGGCAGTGCAGGGGTGCCTGGGCAGGCCGCCCACCATTGGGACCTAATTTTGATGCCAATCCACTTGGGATGGGTCCAAAATCTCTTGTAAGGTGTTGTCGGCAAATTGGGGTGGTATTCTATGGCCAAATGTTGGGTTTTGGGCTCAAGATTCGACCTTACAATGATCACCCAATGATCTCTTCTCTAAAAGTGATCACGGATGTGAAAGGCACAAATCGCATAAGGATGTATGGGGAAATAAAATGGCAACACTTCAATGCTCCAAATTGATCTTACTCTGTATATTTTGGGGTGAGAAAACCCATCAATTTATAGACCTGGAGGTCTCTTGGGATGAGCATGTAGAGGCACCACTTGGCAGCAATGCCCTTCCAAGGGAGGGAAGATTCCTCCCTGAACAGGGACTCCATGACTGCCCTTGTAACAGCCTCTAATGCTTGAAAATGCTCACCTATACTCCCATGCAATGAAGGAAGCGTTAAGTGGTGGATCCGAGCTGCCATTTTCCAAGATTTGAATTTTTTCCTGTCAAACCTGCAATTCACCCCACCCTAGAGCAAATTGTAAATTCGTCCCTGGGCAAAGCGAATCCCAATTAGAATTCATCCCTAGGTGGAACGAATATTGAGCAAAGTGCCTGAAGGTGCCAAAATGATTTTTGACCTTCCAAAACTACTGTGAGAGTGGTTAGGACCACTGTTTAACCTCTGGGGCTGCCCTTGGGGCTGTGTGTGCCAATGTGATCAGTGTTTGCAGTCACATAATCAGATTGGTGCTGTTTTGGTGTCTACAGATAGTAGTTTGCCACCTATTTCCGACCTTCAATTTGTTGATGATACTACTTTGTTGGGAGTTGCCACTATCAGGGAAGCTGGCAATATTAGACAGTATCTTGACATATATCTTGGTGCTTCTGGACAGTTTATTAATGAGGACAAGTATTCTATTTTATTCTTCAATACCCCTTCTCTTATTCAATCCAGGATTTCTCACATTCTAATATTCTAGGTTGGGACTCCCCCATTCATTTATCTTGGTATTCCAATTTCATCTCACCCTCTACCTAGATCTTCTTGGCATTCTATGCTTGATAAGTTTAGAAGGAAGGTGAATCACTGGACTTTCACATGGCTATCCATTGCAGGTAGAGTGTTGCTTTTAAAATTTGTTGTTCAAGCTTTACCCATTTATAGATGTTTTGTACAATAGCTCCCTCTCACTTCATCAAGGACATGGATGCTTTGTCAAGATAATTTTTATGGTCTAGAAAATTTGATCAATCTAGATGGAGTTTGGTTAGGTGGGATTCTATATGTAGGCCGATGCAAGAGAGAGGCCTTGGGTTGCAACAAACAACTCTTTTTGGACAGGCTTTGGCTGCAAAAATTTATTAGAGATGGTGTACCTCTCAAGATCATATTTGGGCTAAAATATTATCTTGTAAATACTTGAGAGGTATTTCTGAGGCTGAAATCCCTAGAGTCATCTTGGTTGGGAAAGGTTCGATTATCTGGGACACTCTGAAAAGAGGAGCTAATTTAATCAAGCAGGGTTTGTTCAGGATTTGTAATCAGGGATCAAATGCTTTTTTTTGGGAGGATTCTTGGGATGGCCACCCTCTTATCTTGAATCAATATCCTAGGTTACGTTCCCTAAGCATTTTTTTCTTGGAAGCAGATTGGTCTCGTGTGGAGGACTTTAAAAAAATCTAGTCTTTTGGAAATATGGAGATGTACAGGTGGAAATATCCACAAGAATGGTCCCAGGGGAGATTGGCCAAGGACAGATAGGTGCTTGCTCTTATTCTTACGAGGAGGTCTTTTTATTCATTTAGGGGTAAATATATTCTTTCTTGGAACCCTAATCCTAAGGGAACCTACTCGGTAGCCTATGGTTATCAGGTTCTTGATAAGCAAAAGTATGAGAGTCTTCCTATCACTTGGTGGAAAAAGGTGTGAAAAAAATTTGTCTGGTCAAAATGTAACTTCTTTCTCTGGTTGGTAGCTCGTAATAAATGCCTTACTTTGGATAATGTGAGGAAGAGGGGATTTCAAGGTCCCTCTTTTTGTGTCCTTTGCAATAAGAATGAGGATGAATCTTCTCATTTATTTTTCCAATGCTCCTTTTCCAGAGACATTTGGCATCATTGGTGGAGCGCTTGGAACCATCCATGTTTTCATGTGCTATCCCTTGTGGATTTTTTGAGTAGTCTAGGCAGACCTCCGACCAAGGTCCCCTTCCTTCGAGTGGCTTGGAATTTGGGCCCTTCTTGCATCATCTTGAAAATTTGGCTTGAACAAAATCGTCGCATATTTTAGGCAAGTTATTTGGATGTTCAATAGATCTAGCAAAGGATCATGTATATGGTTCAAGAAACCATCCATAGCAAATGTGATGTGGACCCTCTTTTGGATTCTAGGGAGGAGAAGGTACAACAAGCCCTTGGTCTCTTTGGGGATGGTGTGAACTCTTCTAGCCCTAGTAGGGTTCCTCAGCTCAATAAGAATGTTAGGAGAGATGGTAGGTGGAGGCCACCCCCTAGAGGAGTTTTAAAAATTAATACTGATGGATCATCCAGGGGTAATCCTAGACATGCTGAAATTAGCGGTGTTGGGAGGGATTCTACTGGTGGTGTCAGTTTTTTCTTTTCCATTTATAAAGGTGTTCACTTTAACAATTTTATGGAAGCTCTTGTAATTCTTGAGGCCTTGCGAAGGGGGTTTTCTCTTGGCTGGCATAGGATTATCTACGAGTCTGACTCTCAAATTGTGGTTAATATTTTAAATACTAAAAATGTGGAGGAAGTTAATTGGCAGTTGGCCTTTGTAGCCATTCAGATTCTCAGAATGAGTGAAGAGTTTGAATTTATAACCTTTGTGCACATTCCAAGGGAATGGAATGTGGTTGTTGATTACTTGGCAAAAAGGGCTTATGAGCTGCTAGATCCTTGGAGTATCAATAATTGTGAGAGTCTCCCATTTGGGGACTCTCAACGCTTATGGGAGATGATCCACAAGGATGTACAAACTTAATGTGTTTTATTCTTTTTGTCTTTTCTGGGTGTCATTCTAGCCTAGTGGTTTTAGCCTGTTTGACTGTTTATTTGAGTCCTGTTTGGAAGCTTAGTTTTACTCTGTAATCCAAAATTTTTATCAATAAATTTTTACCTCTTAATTAAAAAATAAAATAAAATAGGGAAAAATAAGTAATAATAAAGTAAATTATGATTACAACAATGTAGTAAGAAATTGATAACAATTTATCAAAAAATACACTAAAATGGAAATCCTGTAAAAATGGTAAACATCTCCTTTGACCAACCCTAAGAGTGGGCCCTTGATCCTTGGTCCAGTAGAAGGTCTTAACACACCAAAATTCTAATTCTAAGTTCTAACTACTCACTCAAGCATCAATCGCAATATCTAAAAAATACTTGCACTTTATTGAATAGTTTTGTTATTATAGAGTTGCTGCAAATTACAGTCTACATGCCAATATATCGTCTACTTTCTAACATTTTTCTAACCACTAACCAATAGGTGGGTGGAATTTTTTATACCTATTTCCACCCACTATCCTACATGAGATCAGTACAAAATAAGTTGTTTGTTGTTAACGCCTGATTTGTTGCTTTGTTGCAATAGACATTCCAATTTTAGGATAAAATCCACCTTGCAACTAGTTGTGAAGTTGTTTTTACCTCCAAATTGGTGGGAACCAGATAGGAATATATGGAGCATCATTAGCCACACCTATACATACACCAAATTGTTTATCCCTTGAATATTTTGTTAGCATTCTAATTTTTAGTTGATTCAGCCAATTCTTCTGGAGCAGATTTGGAATACGAGGTTGCACACCTGTTAGATGTGGTTGGTTTTAATTTCATCACATTGAGGTACTTAAAAATTATTTGTGCGTCCCTCCTCATTGAATTAACACTCATTTCTTTAATCTATTTTAACTGCTTGTTTGGTGCTTGTCTTTACACTCCTATTATTCTATAGGTGGTTGCCCAAATTTTTGAAGTTGCTCTTGCATATGCTATGTCCAATTGTCTTGTGTATTGTTTCAGTTGCAACATATCTATTTTGATACTACATCATCCTAGTAACTCATTTTAGGTAAGAAAACACTTCAAACATCCTTAACGATTCATATGTCATACAACCTTTATTTTCTAGTGATTTTTACTATGCTAATTTACTACTAAATCATGCAAAAAGATGGCAAAAAGTGCAAAAAAAATAGTTAAAAAAGTAGCAAATTATTCCTTAACATTTAATCATGGTAACATTAATAAAATAATAAATTTTATCAAATATTTGACATAGAACTACATTATTTATTAAAATGTGGTCGTTTTTATGTAAAAATGATGCAAAAATTAGGTATTATTTGGCCTCATCACCAAGTCCACCATTCTCTCTCTCTATTCATCCCTATGTCCATTCAAACTCTCTTCTCTCACTCCTAACATATTTTTAGTCCATCCCTTGGACATATCTCCTCTTTGCCCTCTAATTATTTTTCTTTATGTCTTCCACTTTGTCTTCTACTTATCTTTGTCTATCTTTCCTACCCTTTCGTTTCTCCTTGGTTTTATATTGCATGGTCACCTTTCATTTTTGATTCAACTTTTCTTTTCCTCTTATCTACGTTTTATTTATTGCTTCAACTTCTACCATCTCATATTTACTCTCAATTTTTTGTATTCCACACAAAATATTGATAGACATGAAAACAATGATTATGTAAAATGGATAGTTACTATCAATAACTATTTATATGCCCTACATCATACTCATTGGATAAGAGGAAATATTCCATGAGCTCTAGCTCATGAACTTGAATTGTTCCTCAAAGCTATTATCTTTTTAGCTTAGTTGTCTTCACAAGGTCAAGTTTATTATCTTATACTAACCTTCCTCCAAGAATTAAACCTCCTCATATATAATGTACTTACAATTTATTTCACCTTGTCCCATTACATCACACCCATCCAACCACAATCAGCATGCACTTTGTTTATGATGACTTCTTTATGCTAA
The DNA here is from genome assembly GCA_028583015.1 of Wollemia nobilis. NCBI lineage: Eukaryota > Viridiplantae > Streptophyta > Pinopsida > Araucariales > Araucariaceae > Wollemia > Wollemia nobilis. The sequence goes on along the minus strand of JAQPPZ010003551.1, from coordinate 3,425,738 downwards.
CACCTTCTTCTATAGTGATCATATCATTCACAACTCTCATAAGGATGTGGGTTCCAAAACCTAATTGTAACATGTCCAAGTATTCTACACTAACTACAACAACCCATCATAGGATCTTCATCCCTTGTATTGCTCCCTCTTTTCATAAATTTGGTCTTCCCACTTTCTACATGACTTGTATATCTAATATCTTCATTCTTTTGTCTTACTTATGGAATTATGGATATTTTCACACATTTCCCATATATTTCCAATCTAGTTCCATTGTATCCCATTATTCTTAGTAACTTGGAACCAATTCCTTTGATGTGTATTTTAAAGCAACAAAACTCTTTATCCCCACTCTGATAACAATGTCCTTCATTGCACTTTGAAGTATCATTGTTACTATCAACTCTAGAAATATGGCATTTATTGCATCTATCAATGACTTAATGAGGTTCATCTCTCTCTCTCTCTCTCTCTCTCTCTTTTCTTATCTACAATAATATGTGTTGCACCATCATCTACATCATCACTAGTACTGGTGACCTAGGCTGTCTACCTATTTTCTATGTTTATTTTTTTGCCTGTTTTTACATTTCTATCATCATTCTCCATTTGTGTCCTCCTATAAGTTGTCTTATTGTGTAAGCATAATCTCATACTAAAATCTATGTGATGACCAATGATCCACATGGGTGGCAATCCATATTTTGAAACAATATTTGTATATTCTTCCAACACATCCTTCACTTCATGTGGTATTTCGTCCACCTTATCCACTATCCCTTCTTATTTGGGTTTAGCAATGAAAGCATAATATACTTCCTTTTTCTTCATTATTTTTAAGGATTGTTTTTTGTACCCAAGCACATTGTAGGACTAATGACCACATCTTTTCCATTGTTCTTCAATGGACTTATTGTATACCTCTTTTCATATTTATCAATAGTGTAGGTGTTCTCCATACCTTCATGCATTTCTTTTCTATCAGATTATCATGGTCTACCAAAAAAAGACATGATAAGCATACATAAGAATAATATCACATAGTTTCTCATCCATGTAAGAACCAATTTGGAAGTCAGCCATACATTTTTCAATTACCAAAATTTGATACCCCTTTTACAACCATGAGAATCTATATAGATTTGTGTGTTTAGTATTCTTCAATCCAATCTTTCTACCATATCTATAGACACTAAATTATCCACACTTCCATTGTCTATAATCATCTTGTATCATTTATCTCCTAATTCACAAATTATTTTGAAGATGTTCCTTCTACACTCAACCTCATACACCTCTATAGATTTCAACAATACTCTCTCCATCATAAGGTATTATCCTTATTTTGGTTCCTCCATGTGCTTTTATGAAGTAATGCTAACTTCAAATGAGTGTACAAGTTGATTATGGAATTCCTTTTCTCGCTCACTAAACTGATGTATGTGAGGACACTCAAAATTTTTATGTCCTTCTTCCAAGTATCTATAGCAGTTGCCAACAAAGCATGACCTCTACATCTATCAAATCTTCCTTATCCTCTTGATGATTCACCCTTTTCTCAGGTACTTTGGTTGAAATAACCTTGATAATTAATGACCTCTCCTTCTTGGAAATTTTACCCTCTACCATTATTTTATTGTTCTCTTCCTCTAGAGAACTATTCTTTTCATTTGGAATTATTTTATTGCTTGTAAATAAACTTCCCTTCTACCTTGAGTGTTTAATGATATCCCTTTTCAATTGTTCTAATTCGGAGAAAAATAATCTCATATTGTATGTATAACCTTTGTCCATTTATATATCTTTCCATTTTATCCTCATCATCTTCAATATGACCAACCCTAATGGTCAATTTATAGATTTTTTTTGCATACTCTTCCACTGCTAACACCATTTTCTTGAGGTTTGATATTCTTCTAAACAAACCTATTTGGTAATCCAATAAGAGGAATTTGACCTTTAGTTTAGTAGACATTTTATCTCATCTCGTAATATTTCCTTTTACTTTTTTTGTGTGTGTTTGGACATGATTCCTCCATAAGCATGCATGCCCCTTTAGTTTTTTATAAGAAAATTTCACCTTAATGGGTATTTTATCAATTCAAAATCAAAATATTTCTCCATATCCATGATCCAATCAATGAGTTCCTTAGGGTTTAAAATTTCATTATATGATAATATTTCTAATTTTGGCTTCCTACTCATGTTAGAAATTTCCTATATTAGTTATTCTTCTTGATATCCTTCTTGCCCTTCATTGTGAGCTTTTAGTTCATTTACTTCCTCCTCTTCATTATAACTTACGTCTTCTTTTTGAATACCCCTCATTTAGGTAGTTTTAAGGGCATCTAATAAAATGATGCTTCCTCTCATTATATCATCTATATTCATGGCTTGAAGGTCTTGTTATATTCATTTTACTCATTTTTGTATTAGATATAGTTGATCTCTAAGGATTGATATATACCTAAGGTAGAGATCAACTAGATCTAATACCAAAATGATGTAGACAAGAGACGATAGTCCTCATATGGACGACCTTCTTATGCAACATAATTTTACCTTCTATTCATGACCTTAATATGTATGGCAATCACAAATATGATCAAGGTCTCATGATGATGAGAAAACTCTTAAGACAACACACAATAATTTCCTTTGTATGAAAATGTCTTCCTATCATATGATCTCTTCCATTGCATGATCACACTTATCATACAACAAAATTTCTTATATGACCTATGTTGTTCCTTGTACAACATATTACAGTTGTATAATTAGGTTAATAATACAATACATTCTTTAATTATATGAAAATTTTAAGTTGAGTTATATGCCAGGTAAAAACAATTATATGACTGCTTTTGTTATACAACCAACATATTTTGATCTTATGGTACTACTTTAAGATAAATACCTCTAGATTACCTTAGCACATCATTCAAATTATGAGAATATCCTTTATATTAGATGTTTCCACTAATGAATGGTTTTCAAACATTCATGCTTCACATCATTCCAATACATCTATGTCTTACACAACATACTCCTAGATAGTAACCAATGTAATATTATTTGAACAACATTCTTACTCATACTACTATCAAATCTAACTTCTCTTGTAATAATTGTGCCCTATTAACAAAACGTTAACTAATGCATGCATCTAGAAACTCTAAAAATTTATCACTCACAAATAAAAAATAGAATAATTTAGAATTTGGAATGTATTCTATTTTATTAAAAAAAATACAACAAATAATTAATTCTTATGGAGTTCTTTGACTCATATTTACTTTCAAATGGTCATCTCTTCCAACTCTTTCTTTCAAATATTCCTTTTATTTCTTTGTCCTATTGTTTCTCTATCTTGTACACCATTTTAAACCTTCACTCTATATCTTCTCCTCTTCTTCCTATCAATTATCATATCTTCCTATTTATAGTTCTACCATTCTCTCTCTTTGCATCTGTGTATCCATTCAAACTCTCTTCTCTCCCTCCTAGGATAATTTGATTTCATACCTTGGACATCTTTGCTTCTCTTCATACTCCAATTCATTTTCTCTACATCCACCCCTTTATCTTCAACATCTCTCTATCTATATTCCTACCATTTTGCTTCTCCTTGGTTTAATATTTGATGACCATCTTTTATTTCTATTTCTACTTCTCTTTCCTCTTCTCTAATTTTTTTCCATCACTTTACCTTCAACCAACTCCTCTTCACTCTATATTTTTGTCTTCCACACAAAAGGTTGGTATACGATACAATGATAATTATCTACAAGGGTTGGTTACTTTACATCAAAAATACTAGTTGATACTATGATCAAACTTGAAGTTTAAAATTAATTTTTTAACTCAACTAAAATTTGGGTGATGGTAAAATGTTTGGAATGGCTATCAAATTTAAAAACATTATCCAATACTTTTAGGGTTTCAGAATAATACAAGATATGGATTAGAAAATAATAGTATATGAGAGAATATTTATTCACTCTATATTACACTATAATCATTTGATTTAATCATTTCAATATAGCTTGAGTATATTTATATATAATACTACTAACAAATCCAATTGAAAGGTGGTGATAGGATGCCAATATTTATAATAAATTATATTGTTTAACTATAAAATTCAACTTATAAATCTAAATATACCTAAATAGAGATACAATTTTACATGTTTGGATAGTGATCATCAAAGACAATAAATTTATAAAATAACAATATAATTCTAGTTAGAAATATTGCATATGAAACATATTATTCTTTGTTATTTGTAATAAGGAATAAAACTGTTCAACATAGGATGAACTTTGAAGACTTCTGAAAATAAAACTTTTTTTATTTTATATATGATGTAACATTATGCCAATAATATACCTTTGAATACTTATGAAAATAAAACTTTTATTAATTTAGAAAATTCTAAAACTTGTTAAATAACTTTTATCATATAACTATGAGCATTTCAAATTTAAATTATATAACCTTTAAATGAAAATATCTTCTTCTTTTTTCAATAGTCCTTAAATTTGACTAGTTCCTCTATCCATGAAGGAGAAATTAGGTGACAAGTAAATCATAACTAAGTTCATTTCTATATTTAATAGATAGACAAATTATTTTTATTAAACATAGTACTTGTATGTAAATGAAATAGTATATAATTCTACTTTTTATTATGATTTATTATAACTTATACTATGTAATTTCAATATATTTAACGTGTATATGATCAATGATAGAACTTGTAGGCAACTTCATGTATTTATATCTATATTGGCATCTAGCACACTATGTATCAAATCTAGGTTCATTATCTATCTAGCACTTCTACCAAACTAGAATTTACATATAGTATATATCACAATGATAGACAACATCTGAATAAAATAAATTATAAATATGGATGATTAAGTCAAATATGCTAGACATTCACAATATGATCATATCTACATCTAGTGAAATCTATTTCTAATTGCTTTTCATATACAAAATGCATGTTTATATACATTTATCTTAGTCTCATACCTCTCAACCATATACAAGATAAGTGTTCTACCTCAACGAATATACATCATAGTTCATGATTCTATCTACCTCCCTTGCATGTTCAACTTAGAATAACAAATAAAATATTCTTACAAATTTAAATGCATTAAGATTCATAATATTTTTCTGAAAACCTAAACACCTTAAATTTTTTTATCATACAAATATACAGTTGAACATAATAACAGACAAGGGAAAAAAATAAAATAAAGAGAAAAAAAAGGCCAACCCATAGTAACATTGTAAATAGTAACATTGTAAACATATGGATATATTACCATTTATTTAGAACGAAAAGCGAAAACAAACTGAGAATTAACTAAGGTAGGAACCTTCAACTTGACCTCTAGCCGTTCCTGGTCTTCTTTTATTGTGAACACGAATACTGTAAACATATACTTATTTATTTACATCAAAAGTCGATAGTGATGTCTCTGCCTGGAACACAGCCGCTTGTGGGTGTTTTTATGAGGCTTGTTCCGAATGGAATTATCGTCCCATTGACCATGTTCACTGCGTTCAAGCTCAAGTTAAAGGCTGTGGCCACAGTTCTCGCAGGAATCTTGAACAACGTCTGGGCGCTTGGCTGATTAAATCAAAAACAGAAGATGCACATCAGATTAGAATGCGATTTTATATGTGACCGTAATCATCATACTACTTACTTGTTAATACTTACAAGAGTGCCAGGATTTTGGCTGTTGAGAACGGAGAGATAATTTGCTGTCTTTTTTCCTACGTTAATTTCAAAGTGCATTGTTCCCCTGGGAAATATGGTCACGTCGCCAGGATACAGAATGTCCACAAATGCTTGACCTGCCAGAATTAAAATTACTATTAATGCTAAGGATATTAATTTAGATGGAAGGAGTGTTTTAATTCTACGTTTAGAAAATGAGTACCTTGAGTGTCAACAAAACCAGCTTGAAGAGGTCCTCCGGAGAGAAGCGTAAGAATTTCAGTGGCTCGTGGATGCGTGTGGGGTAAATTTACCCCACACGGCACCATTTTAAATCTCACCATTGCCAGGCCTTGTGATCTGCAAACAATTTTCATTAATATTATACATGCAATTGCAATGCAATTGAAGGTTTGAAGGTTTTGTATGACTAACAATAACAATTGTAATACTACTTAGTACTTACTGCGTTGCAGGAAAATTAGTGACAGAGGTGGCTGTCCGAACACCTCCCGTGTCGACAGTAACGTCTCCATTTCGAAAAATGTCTCGAAGGGTGAAGACTGTTAAGCCTGAAGCAAAGTCCGTGAGAGGATCTGGATCTGCACCCTTTACATTTTTTACGAAAACAAAAACAAATGCAAAAAATACAATGATAAAACGGGTCTTAGCATTTATGCTCATATTGTATCGCTCCAAATTTTTCACACCCTTACCTTCAGGCTATAGGATCTGTGCCCGGAAGGGGATGTGAAAAGGATGGGGCGGTACCTCGGACTGAGAGGCCTTGCGAAGGTCCCGCCTCTCAAGGGAGGTGTATATTGGTGATTTTTCGACGGATGGTGGGTTCACTAGGAAACATTTAATGGCAGTTTCCACGCCTAGGTTGGGAATGTGTTTTATGTGTTCGTTTTAGCCTTAAGCATTCAAGTCCTAGGTTTGGCCAAAATGCGTCTAAGCTATTCTATATGAAAATCCAGATTAAATGAATGCAAAAAAACAGAATAGGACAGAAAAACAGAGAAATTACAGAATATTAAAAGAAGTATACCTGATCCGGATGTCTGATGAAGATTCTGATTCTTGAAGTAGTCAGAATCGTCTGGAATTCGATAGAATCGTCTGAGATCAGACAGGATCGTCTGAGATCTGACGAATTCGTCAGAGACCTACAAACAGAGAAATAGGTGCAAAATACAAAAAATGCAACTATTCTAACAGAGGGAAACAGTGTAAAATAATAGCAATAATATCAAACTAAAACTTAAAAACAGAAACATGAATGAATTATGCTAATTTAATCACAATTATGGCTTAATTATGCATTTAATCTAGATGGATGAACTCCAAAATGCAAGATAGCATAAAATATCAAATAAACTAGCTAATTACAGAATAAAACAATAGAGAAAGAGATAAAGAAATGCAAACATTAGGCACTGATTGCCTCAATGTTGACTGCAATCGAAATCGTCTCGCATTGGTATTAAATCGTCTCGCATTCGACAGGATCGCCTCCGATCTGAACAGGATCGTCGGCGACGATGTAATTTTGCTCCGGCTGAAAAACACTAAGGTACCTACAACAAAATTGGTATAGAGCTAATGCAAATATGAATTTGAGACGTCTTAATGCTTATGAAGTCGGGTTACAGGAATTATCAGCCAGGGGGGTGCTAAGGGAAGGGCTTAGGATTAAATAGGCTTAGGAGGGAGGTTAGGAGGTTGGAGATCATCCCTATTTGGGAGATCTCTAATGGGGGAGGGTCTCTAATGGCGTAGACACGCTTCTGCCCAGATTAGAGACCCGTTGGAACATAAGCTAATTGTGCAAAATTAGTTTAGGGACAAGATCGTCTGGACGTCCTTACCCAGACGAAATCGTCAGATCTAGGGTGATATCGTCTGATCGGCGACGATATCGTCAAACGGTCAAAACAACCTCTAAAAATGGCACGAAAAAGGGGAAATGGATTAACCGGAGGTTAACGGGCGGTTTGGGAGGTTAAAATTTTGAATTTAAATTATTTACTAGAGTGAATGTAATTATTAAGATTTCACTGTGCCAATTTTAAGGTGCTACATTTTGCCCCCTCTTTAGCGAATTTTTTGAAGAAAATACGTTAAATATGAGTTCTTCTCGATCTACGAGAAAACAAAAAAATTATTCCCATTTTTAGGCGACGATTCTTGGTCGAATCGTATGACAGCTTACTATGGTGCCCGCTCCGTGTTTTTACCCAAATCGAACGTTTGACGTAAAAACGCGAAAAAGCAAAGTTTGAAAAAAATGTTTTTAATTGAGTTTTGAATAAAATTAAGAAAAATAGGGTAAAACCCTAATTCATTTTTACTGTTCATTTTTCGGTTTTAGAGCTCTAGAAGCAAAAATGGTGGAGACAGTGCACAGATCAACAGAGGTCTAGCGCGGGCTACGGATAAGAGTCTAAAATTAGTTTAGAATGTTTTAATTTGAATTTATATGCTTTTTAGGTAAATTTTAATTAAATTTTTGAGCATCACGACCATTTTTGGGCCGTCGACGTCATCGGGACGAAATCGTCTAAATTTTGCCAATTTTGTCTAAGGGTGAAATCGGCGAAAGTGTTAGCATAATTATGCTATTATTATTCCATTATTTGTCTTGTTCTGCATTTGTTAATTCGTTGTAACAAAATGCTATTGTACGCTGGGTGGTTTGGCAACCTCCGACATTATTGTTACTGCAGTGTTATTTAAACTGCACAATTCAATAAACAATTGATCCGTTTTTCATTACATGGCATCAGAGCCAGAATGCAGGGAGCAGTGAGAGGTGGCTGGAGAAGGTTGCTGTGCTGAAGGTTGTTGTTGCGGCATTTTTTTTTTTCATGCCATTGCGTGATAAATTTAAAAATAAAAAAATAAAAAAATTACGCAGGACGCAGGCATCCCGCACCCTGCAGCCCCTCCCCCCTAGACACAGCCAGCGCAGCTGACGCGCGGACTACGCAGAGGAGGGAGCAGCTAGGCACAGCCACAGACTGCACAGAGAAGGGAGGAGCGCGTCCGCCCCCCCCGTCGAGGGAGCAGCCGCGCTAGACACAGCCAGCACAGTTGACGCGCAGACTACGCAGGGCGGAGAGGACCGCAAAGTCTGGAGCCTACGCAAAGCGTCCAGCCTGCACAGATGCCGCTGGAACGCGTCCAGCCTACAAACGCATCCGTAGCCTACGCACGGACCCTGTAGATGCTACGCAGAGCGTACAGCCTGCGCACGGACCTTGCAGACGCTGCGCAGAGCATCCAGCCTGTGCACGAACCCTGTAGACGCATCCAAGAGACGCAACCACCCCCCCCGTCCAGCATTGTACGCGGACGAGTTCCCCCCCCGGTTGAATGCGGTGGACTTCGCGTCCAGCGCAGTCCTCCCCCCCCGGTTGAATGCGAGCAACCGCGCTCGAGCGCTGGAGTTAAAAAAAAAATTAATTATCCCGGCACGCGACGAAGCAGCAGCGAGGCCAGCCAGTCGAAGGCCACTGCAGAGGAGGAGGCACGAGCAGGGTTTGAAAAGGAGGGGCTCCACTGATCCAAGCGGATCAGCCCGCTAGCTCACTTGGTAGTGAGCTGTGCGGTAAGGCTCTGGGAGCCTGCAGGTCGGGGGTTCAAATCCCGCCGACTCCCCCCTTACAAAGGTATAAATTATTTTTTCAAAGTTTTTTTAATTATTATTTTTTAATTAAAATTTTTAATTTTAATTTATTTTTTATAGTTTTTAAACTTTATAAATTAAAATTTAATTTTAATTTATTTTTTCATAAGTTTTAAAACTATATAAATTAAAATTATTTATTTTAATTTTAAAAACATAATAATTATTAAAATGCTTTGTTAAAGAATTTTTTTTAAGGGGGGATATTTTTTCAAAAAATCAAAGGGGGAATGTGAGTAATTTTCTGAAAAAGCAATTTGGCGAATTGTAAAAGGTGCATTTTCGGCTGACCAAAACCTTGTGGGTTAATTCTTGTGGGCACTTTTTATGTTGTATGTTGCATATTTCATTTTTTGCACTACTTCATTAAAAGTTAAAAAAATCAAATTCACTCCCTAAGTCCCCGGAATAATTAAAACCCATTCGTGCAATTTATTGCACTACAGCGTTCGGTATTTGTGATACCTCTGGCCAGCACTTACAGGTAAAGCTGTCGTGATTGGGCTACTGTATCCGCCGCCTAATATAGCTGCTACAACGACGTCTGAGCTTGTTCTCTATAAATCGTCGAGGAGAGATAAGTTAGCCATTTTTGCATTTTTTTACTCCATCCACTACCCTTTATCGCACTTGTGTTTAGGCGTAAATCCTGACGAAGTATTCTTCATAGTGTTTAGGGGAAGTTACGCCCCACGCATGAGAAGAATCTTCTATGGTAGGTGCCATCAACAAGGCGATTCCCTTTCAGTACCGCTTATGTTCCACATATCGTATGATTTCTAAAACTCACCTATAGTCTCCCTCACGTAAGGGCAGGTGATTTTTGTTGATATTTCTAAACATCTATAGTTTCCCTCACGTAAGGGTGGGTATTTTGTATGGTATAACGGCCTAGCAAAAGGTATATCGAAAGAGGGACCAATTGGTGATATAAGGAACCTTCACTATGGCCGCTGTTGCAAAGTTGATGACTGATCCGCATCAGTTATTGAAAGGTCCAAATTATACACCATGGAAACATAAGATGAAGGCAATTCTCCAAATGGAAGATTTGTGGGATATTGTTACTGGAGCAACAACTAGGCCTTCACCAAAAGCAGGATCCACAGGTCCTTCCGCAGATCAGATAGCTTTTGACAAGAAAGACAGTCGAGCAAAGGTGCTCATTTTGTTTGTTATTTCAGATGAAGTGCAACCTCATATAGCTGACAAAGCAAGTGGTAAAGAGGCATGGGATGCCCTTAGAACCATCTATGAGGGAAAGAATGATTCCACCATTCTTCATATTCAACAACAACTTCATAACCTGAGTTTGAGACAGGGTGAAATAGTTGAACTCTTTCTGTGCAGTGTCTGAATTGAAAGAGAAATTGAATTCTTTGGGAGATACTGTGGATGAAAAGCTTCTCATTTCACTTGTGATGAGAGCTTTACCTTCTTCATTTGATATGTTGATAACCTCCATCCAGGTGTCTCAACGACAAATTACCTACATCGAGTTGGTCAATCTACTTCAACAACAGGAGGCACGCCAACTTCACAAGGATGATTCTTCCAATACAGCCCTATACATCAACAGGCAGGGTTCTAGGAAGAAAGGTAATGAGCAAAAAGGAGGCAACTTTCAGAAAGAAGGAAATTCTCAACATGATACGAAAGGAAAAGGCAAACAACCTCAACAGAAGAAGAGGTGGTGCAATATCTATGAGAAAGACAACCATGACACCAACAGGTGTTGGCATAAGAACAAGCAGAAAGGCAAAAACAAACCACAAAATAAAAATAAGCAACCCCAGGTGAATGTTGCTATTGAAGAATCTGACTCAGATTTTGAATGGGCACACAAGGTGCTCATGACTACCACAGATTCCACATAGAGGGATCCTGTTTGGTATGTCGATTCTGGAGCTAGCAAACATATGACTGGTGACAGATCATGGTTTGAATCATTTGTGGCCAAAGAGGGCAAACCTGTCACCATTGCTGATGATAAAACCTACAGGGTTCAAGGAGAGGGTATAGTTTCAGTCACTCTTCCTGATGGCAAGTGTCAGATTGACAAAGTCCTCTATGTTCCAGGATTGGCCAACAATTTGTTGTCAGTGACACAAATCCTGGATAGAAATATGGTTGTCAACTTTCGTGTTGAGAATGGAAAGAAGTGTTGTACTATTACCGGGAAGGGTAAGCAGATTGCAACAGCTTCATATAAGCACGACTTATTTGCACTAGATGCTATCTCTACTCCGCATGTTGCCATGACTGTCTCTACCAAGGAGGCAACTTCCCTATGGCACAAGAGATATGGGCATCTTAGTTCTGGCTACTTGAGCTCAGTAAGTATGAGATGGTAAAGGGTCTTCATTCCCTTTCTGCCACATTGCCAGTGTGCTTTGACTACTTGGCAGGAAAGCAGCATAGAGTACCATTTGAGAAGAGCTCAACAAGAGCATGAAAACCTCTGGAGTTAATTCACACCGATCTGTGCGGTCCTTTCACACCCAACAGTTGTGGAGGGAAGAGGTACTTATAGTTATTCGTAGATGACTACTCACGAAATATGTGGGTTTTCTTTCTCCAACTGAAATTTGAAGCTTTCGCATTCTTCCAGCAGTTCAATAAATCTGTTGAGAAGGAGTCAGGAGCTTCTATTAAAACCCTCCGCTCAGATCGAGGGGGGGAGTTTACCTCTAATGAATTTTCTATATTCTTAGATAAGCATGAAATCAAGAGACAGTTAACAACTGCCTATAATCCTCAGCAAAATGGAGTTGCTGAGAGAAGGAACCGTTCTATCATGGAAATGGTTCGTTGTATGCTCACAAGAGCTACTCTTGGGCAAAAATATTGGGAAGAAGCTATCACTACTATAGTATATCTGTTGAATAGGGCACCCACAAAGGCCCTAAAAATAATGACTCCACAGGAAGCATGGAGTGGTCGAAAACCCTCCATATCTCATCTACGTATTTTCGGATGTCACGCTTTCATGCACATACCGAAAGAGAAAAGGAAGAAGCTAGATGAGAAAACACTAAGATGTATTTTTCTTGGGTATGATGAGCACTCTAAAGGATATCGTTTGATAGATCCTTTGACCAAGAAAATTCATGTCAACGAGAGATGTTGTCTTTGATGAAGCTTTCACATCACAGAGCACATCTAAAGTACACCTAGATATTGTGGAATCTAAGGAAGAGAATATTCCTTCATCAACACAGACAGGAGGTCCTTCTACATCTTCTTCACCACCACCGAAGAAGAACCCAAAATGGTGTACAAATACAATCAAAGATGCAAATTTATCCACTCCTCCCAATTTGAACTTGGATAGACCTCGTACACGCAGTATGGCTCAAAAGGAAAAAGAAGCCAAAGAAACTGGTGAGGTTGATGATCTTTGTCAATCTTTTGAGGAACTTTCTGTAACTCCAAGTACAGAAGTAGAGGATATGGATATTGATGATGACAGGGCATTCATGTCTACCATAGATGATCTTGAACCTACATCAGTGCAAGATGCTCTCAGTGAGCCTCAGTGGAAGGATGCTATGGATACAGAGTATGAGTCTTTGATAAAAAATAAAACTTGGAAGCTTGTTGATCTGCTGCATGGAAAGAAATCCATTGGCTGCAAATGGGTATATAAATTTAAGTACAAGGCAGATGGAACAATTGATAAGCATAAGGCCCGTCTTGTTGTAAAGGGCTATGCTCAAAAGGAAGGCATTGACTATGAGGAAACTTTTGCACCTACTGCTCGGATGACCACAATTCGGGTTATGTGTGCTATGGCAGCACAATATGGGTGGAAAGTTCACCAGATGGATGTCAAAAGTGCCTTTCTAAATGGTGATCTCCAAGAAGAAGTCTACATGACTCAACCTGAAGGATTTGAAGTGGAAGGCCAAGAGCAGAAGGTTTGCAAGTTGGTCAAATCCTTGTATGGTCTGAAACAAGCTCCTCGAGCTTGGTATATAAAAATGGACAATCACCTTATGCAGCATGGATTTAAGAGATGTACGTCAGATGCAAACCTCTATTTCAAGAAGCAAGGTTCTGAGATAGTGTTGCTTGTACTCTATGTGGATGATCTGCTCATTACAGGGAGTTCAAAAACTATGATCTCTACTGTCAAAAGAAACTTGTGTAAATATTTTTAGATGACAGATCTCGGACTTCTCCATTACTGTCTTGGTCTGGAATTCAGCCAAAAGGAGCACTCCATCAAAGTGTCTCAGAAAAAAATATGCCAAGAATTTGCTGGAAAAATATCGCATGACTGATTGCAAGCCAATGGCAACTCCGATGGAGAATGGACTTCAGTTATCGTGATATGATGATTCACCTCAGGTAGATGGTACTCTCTATCGACAGTTGATTGGAAGTCTCATATATCTAACCAATACTAGGCCAGATCTTGTATTTGCTATCAACTATCTTTCGAGGTTCATGTAGGAGCCTAAGACCACTCATTGGAAAGTAGCAAAACGTGTTCTTCACTATGTTCATGGTACTATGGAATATGGCCTAGAATACAAGAGGAACAACAAATTCTTCTTGCAAGGATACACGGACTCCGAATATGCCGGATCATTTGATGATCGCAAGTCAACTTCTGGATACATTTTTCATCTGGGATCCGGTCCTGTCTCTTGGCACAGCAAGAAACAACAGGTGGTTGCTATTTCATCAAAAGAGGCAGAGTATCACGCCGCACGTGAAGCTATGTGCGAAGTGATATTGTTGCATCGCATTCTGACAAGTATGGGCCATCCATCAAAATCTCCAATACACTTGTTTTGCGATAATAAAAATGGTACTCTATGCTGCTTTCCTGCCAAGAAGTCAGAGCACACTGGCAATGTGGTAGAAAGGGAAGGAAGACCCTTTACCATCTCATACTTACTAAGCTCAAGTAAGTCTAAGGGCGAAATCGGCGAAAGGGGGATGATTTCATCAAATTAGGGATGATTTCAGCTTGAAAAATCGGAGACGATTGTGCTCAAATTTGGGACGATATCGTCCAATAGTGGATGATATCATCATTTGATGAAATTTTAACTTGCATTATTAATTAATTGAATTGTTATTAATGATTGTTTATTGTTTTTTATGTTTATGTTGCAGAGAGGTTTGCTAAAGAGTAGAGAATAGAAATACAGAGGTTTGAGAGATGACTTGGCCGCTCTTACACAGGCAGAGCAGAATCAGCTAGCACAGGCTGGCTTACAACATGTGGCAGAAATGCCACAAGTGTCTACAGATATGGGGCTACTGACAGCCCTAGCAGAGAGGTGGTATCCGAGTTCTTCCTATTTCTGACTACCGATAGAGGAGATGACTCCCACTTTGGAGGATATATGGAGGATTCTAAGAATCCCCATACAAGGATGGTTGATCACTCTTGCGGCCAATCAGGGCCAGGCTATGGGGTGGTTGTGTGGTGACCTGAGATTCACCCTGGAGAAGGATGAAGTTAACATCAAGGCACTACGTCAAATGCATGGGGCATCTAGACTCACACAAGTTTTAGCCAGAGTGGTTGGTAGACTTCTACTGTGCCACCAGAGTGGGTGTAGGGTGCCATGGATGCTAGCAGATGTGATCTGTGATATGTGAGACCATGGCTATAGGTTCTCTTGGGGCAGCTTTATGCTATGCCAATTGTACAAGATCCTGCATGGGGTCGTGTACAAGGGCGGTCGATGTCTGGTTATGACATCGCTCCTACAGGTTTGGTGCTAGGAGCACATTACAGTGCGGAGGCCGGTAGGGCTTCCTTTGATAGAGATTGACAGGGAGAGGCCCCGAGTTTTCTATTGGTGGCTCCGAAGAGGGTCATAATGACGGATCGACCTTTCGATGTATCAGAGACTGCTAGATGACCTAGTTCCAGACCAGATCACCTGGAGGCCATGGTGAGAGCACCCAAGGTGGGCCGAGGATAGATAGGAGTTAGCTCACTTCAAGCGAGTTTGCTGGTTGTGAATAGAGAGGGGAGAGGTGGAGCTCCACTGCTATGACCGAGTTTTGTGATAGTTCAGTCTACAGCAGGGGATCCCATCTCTCAAGGATTATGAGTTTTCTCGGACTGTCCGAGATAACACCATAGTGAGCAAGGCTCTAGACATGCAGTGCTTCTAGAGTCAAGACTTGGATGATGCCCCCATTTAGCCAGTGGATGGGGACGACACAGGGGTAGCCGATGACTATGATGTCTGGTATGCAGGCATCCGCCCTCCTCGAATGACAAGGGCTCAGGGTCCGATACACGCAATTATGCGTCGGATAGGGAGGCGGTGCCAAGCAACTATGGAGGCGGCCCAGGGTCATAGTGAGAGAGAGCTAAGGAGGCCACAGGCATAGGAGAGGCCACGACAGAGGGAGAGGAGGGAGGCGAGACCCCCTTCTCCATAGAGAGAGAGGCCACCATCACCCGATAAGGGCAAGGGTGTCGACATTGGGGAGAGTAGCGAGACAGTGACTCTTTGAGTGGAGACAATCTATCTCCAGGCATAGGTGCAAACCCTACAAGAGGAGGCTGCACGACATCAAGCTGAGGCAACACAACTTTGAGATGAGATTGCACGCCTCAGGGCACGGGGCAAGCACTGGGGAGCTGACACGGGCTATTGTCCAAATCACTTTCTATCAGACATTGTACTATCAGCTAGTGCTAGAGGACGATAGAATACCCCTGCCAGCTAACATTGCAGATCCGATCAGGATTGGGTCATCGAGGACTTCATCTCGATCGATGACTAGGACTTGTAGTACTACACATACTGTGATGGGGCCACCTCGTCCACCTCAGGGCGGGGGAGGAGATGAGGTTGAGAGCTCGAGAGGTTCTCGAGGCTAGAGTACTGCACAACATTACATTGTACAGATTAATATGATAGCATTTATTATTATTTTTGATAGAGGATTGAGTATGCCAAGGTACAGATTGTGGCATACCGATCTAGTTTTGATGATGTACATATTGTTGATATATATATGAGATGAGATATGTTTTTGATCATATGACTTGTGTTTTGTGTACTTTTATAATGCTTTTATGTTTGATTTGATGATTCATGTAATTACGTCATTGGAAATATTATGGTTTGAGTGTCATGCTTGTAAAATTTAAATGAAATAATCTGATGTAACAAATTGGTTGTTTGTGATGGAATGCGATAAAACATAAAAAAAGACTTCTAACAATAATTTCAAAGGACATTGTCGCTATTATAGACCATTTCATGGAGTTGCCGCTCACTCGGTCGTCAAGCTAATCCCAGTATAGAAATATTGTTAAAAGAAAAAGAGTGCTTAAGAGACTGTCTTAAGACTTTGGTGCAATGGTGCAAATGATGATGATGATGGTTTGTTTTCAGATTTTCATAAAAAAGTATGCATGAAATAATGTTAAAATGATTTGTGCTAGGCATAAATTCTTAAGTGTGATAAATTTTTTGGATAATTCATTAGGAATTATACCATCATTGCAAAATTGAAGGTTGACATAATGACATGAAATAATGAAAATGTGTTTGCTTATTTGTAAAGCATAATTGGTGTAACATAATGATTTAAGTCATATGGTTTTCATGATTTTTAAATAAATGGAGAATAAAAATTGTTACAATGGTTTGCGCTAGGCATAGAATATGTAGGTATAGACTTATACCATCATCGCGAAAATCCAAAAAGAGATAGTTTTATTGCATGGTTGATTTTTTAATAAAAAGAAAATATGAAGATGAGGACTTGCGCTAGGCATAAAATTTCAATTTTGGTTTTGGGACTATACC
Source organism: Wollemia nobilis (assembly GCA_028583015.1). Classification (NCBI taxonomy): domain Eukaryota; kingdom Viridiplantae; phylum Streptophyta; class Pinopsida; order Araucariales; family Araucariaceae; genus Wollemia; species Wollemia nobilis. Next base: position 3,408,511 of record JAQPPZ010003551.1, on the reverse strand, counting down.
ATCGTCGCGAAAGTCAAGATTATATATATATATATATATATATATATATATATATATATATATATGTTTTGATTGGATGGTTTTGAAAGAAATTTTGATTTTTCTATTATATAGTTGTCTGTATGCTAAACAACTGTACTTGAAAGAAAAAAAAGAATTATTCCAAACAAGTTGCAAAAAAAACTATTTCAAAGAATTTTGAAGACAAAAGTTAGATTTATAAGGAATCCCATGTACATATGTGAATTTGTTTCCAATCTTGATTTATCATAATGATACACAAAATTTCTCAAATACAAATGTGTGTGCAGTTGCATTGTTCATTTACCAGTTTTGAGAAAGATAATATGATACAAGTGATTTGAAGAAACCAAATAAGTGTTCATTAACCATGATGTAGATGCATATAACCATACTAGACTACTATGTAAGTCTGATTATCAAAAGCTAGCTAATCCATAAGCAGACATAGGTCTGTACAAAAGAAGGTCGCTAATGTGATAGACATATCACCACGCTAGGAGTTACCCAAGGCCAAGCAGGTTGGGCACAAACCACCTATTATGGGGCCTACCTCACAGTTTTCAAATAATTGAGAATTCCAGGGATTCAAGCTCATCAACCCTTCTTTTCTTTTCAAAGGGTAGGGAAAGGGATTTTATTGATTTTGCTTTTGCTTTATTTTGCTTTTCTTTTCTTTTTCTTTTTGCTTTTTATTTTTTTGTATTTTTGCTTGATTTTTGAGATAGTGCTTGAAATATTGTTGTAATGATATAAAATAACATTTTTTTGTCCTTTTCTTTTTCTTGAACTTTGCTTTTTTGTTCTATGCTAGGGATACTTGCTCGGATTAGCTGTAGAGCAAGGGATTTTTATTCTAGGTAGGGGTGAGCTTGTCCTTTTGCCAATTCTCAAATATTTTAGACCATGTGCATGATAGGATAGCAAGGGAAACTTTTCGCTCAAGAAACCACTTCTACTATGTAGCAAAGCATAGAAATTACAAATATAATCATTTTATTGTGAAAAGATGTGCTTGGTTTAAGTAAATAACAAGATCAATTCTCTGTGCTCAAACTTTATTTAATTGAATTTTGTGAACTTTGATATAAGAGAGATTAGTAATCATGCCAGATAAAAATCAAGATATTTATTTTTGTGAGTGTGCAAGTGAGAGATTCCAAATAAATGCTAATTTATCCAAAATAATTTGAAACATATAACTGCAACATTTGTAAGAAGATATATATAAATACTTTTTGAGAAGTTTTGAGAATGTTGACTCTCTCTTTCTTCTTTATTTTGTTTTGGTTTCGAAAGAGTCAAGAATATTGTTGTTTTTATATTTTTATCATTTTTTTTTTGTTTTGATTTTTGTTTTTGAACAAAAAAATTAACAAGTGCCATAAATACAACAAATAGTTTTGAATATTTTGATGATTATGAATGTTTTTGGTGTTTTTGAATTTATAAAATTGGAAGAAATACAAAATAGTGAATTTGAAATATTTTAAACAAATATATACAAGGATGAAATGACCAAATTTATACATAGTAACATTTAAGATGCAAAATATTCATGGGTTCTTTAAGTTCTTTACCATCTAAGGTAGATAATTTGTATACTCCTGATTCAAATTTAGCAGTAATAATGTATGGTCCGAGCCAGTTGGGCTCAAACTTACCTTTAAGGTCCTTAGTTGCATTAGTATTTTTTTTTTGATATTTTGAGGATTTTGATTTTTTTGTATTTTGATTTTAATTTATAAATTGAAATTGGTGGTATATACAAGATGATCTATATACACTATACAAGGTTATTTGAGTATATCATGTCTAAGGTTGCTTCAAAATCAAAGGAGGTTTTGAAGGATTATCTGGTTGAGGTGAAGGTAAAAATAGAAGGTGATGAATAAAAGGTAGTGATAACAAAAGCTTTGTTATAATGTAGAATAATGTAGAAAAAGATTTTACTTTTAGATGTGGAAAATTAATCATGTTACAAAATAAAATATTAGAAATATAAGAAAGTTCTTCATTCTTATTACTATAATCCAAGTCTTGATAAGATGGAGGGAGCATATGTGAGAGATATGCATGAGTGTTATTTGATAAACAAGGATGATCATATATGAATGAAAAAAAGTGATGGATAGAAGATAATTGTGACAATAGAGAATGTATAGAACTTGATGTTTCACCCATTAAAAATTCTTCAAATGGTGTTGGGTCACCATGTATGGTAACAATTTTATTTGCAAGTTCAAACTTCAAACATTGGTGAAGAGTGGAAGGGAAAACCCTCATCGTATGAATCCAAGGACTCTGGAGAAGTAGGTTGTAAGGTGAAGGAAAATATCCTACATAGAATAAAGTATCCAGGATCTTGGATCCAATATTGAGGGGAAAATTTATAGTACCTTGAGCTTCTTGAATTTCATTGTTAAAAGATTTTATAATAACATTTGATTCATTACTATCTTCTTCCTTTAATTTGAGTTTTTGGAATAATTGATGAGTGCATAAATTAAGAGAGGCGCCATTATCTACCATGATAGTTCTAACAAGTGTTTCTTTACTAGATCCGATAATGTAAATATAGGAGGCTTCTTATGGAGTAGAGGAAGGAATCTGCTCATCATAGAATGAAATATGGTTAACCTCAAGAGGGTTTACACCATTAATTATGTTCTTAGAGAAAATATGATGAGGAACAAATTGTCGGCTAGGTATTTTGAACAAAATTTCCTTGTGATAAATTTGTAATACTTCTAAAAGGGATATCTTTGTTTGAGGATTAATCACTTGTTGCTGGATATCAAAGTGTATTTCAGATTGAGATTTTGATTCTAAATATGATCTTTCTATGCTTACATTCCATTTTGGATCATTCTCTAAAGTCAAAGATAGTTTTGAAGGTTGATCAAATGAGGAACCCATATCTTGAATATCAGATTGAGTTGATTGAATTTGAGGTTGCTTATTTGTAGTTTTTGTTACAATATTAGTAATATCATCATGATGGGACACATTAACATGCAATATTTGATTGGTTTCTTGTTGTTGATAATTAAGTGAGGGTTCTTGGGAGATCCCCATGTCTTGATTGATTATTGGTATTTGTTGTGTAGGAGTTTGATTGTTTACTGGAGACTTATCATCAGTTGTAGATTGTAATTCCTTTATATTAAAAAGACCCTTATCAATCAAATCTTGAATTGCACATCTTAAATATTTACAATTTTGTGTCATATGTCCATTTACTCTATGATATTCACAATGTAGCTCAGGTTTAAACCCATATGTTGTGGTGTCAGGTTGTCTTATTGAAGGAAGTTCAATCCTATTTGTGTCAAGTAAATACTTGAGAATTATATCCATTGGTTGATTGAGCTTAGTAAATTTACGTGATGAAGGTTTTTGATAAATGCCTTAGGAATTTCATCATAAAAGGACCTAATGGTTTCTCACCTCTACTTTCTTTATTATGAGTAGAATGATGACAGGAATATTGCGAAGCATGAGGTGAGTACATGGTAGAATTGGAAGAATAAGTATTTTATTGTTGAAATGAATGTGTTGTATTAAGAGAAGAATATTGAAAAGGTGGCGGAGGATTGTATGTGGAACGATAGACATAACATGGATATATGGGAGAATGGATAATATCGTTATGAAGAGGATTGGTAAAGGGATTGTTTTGTTGGGTTATGGATGAAAAATAAGAAGAGTGTGATGGAGGTGGTGTTGAATAGAGATGAGGTTGGTCATAATCAACAAATGTATTTGGCTGAATTCTTCCAACATTAATAATGGGCTCATATTGATTTGAGTAAAAACTTATGGTTTCTTTAGTACTTCTAAAAGTAATATTTAGCATCTACTAGTTAGAATTGAATCTAAAAAAATACAAACTTGAAATGATGATTTTGTTTTTGTTTTTCTTGTATATATATATATATATATATATATATATGTTTTTGTTTTCAAAAGGTTTACAATGCATTCACGTCGGGTTCACCAAAATGTATCGCTCCAAATTTTTCACACCCTTACCTTCAGGCTATAAGATCCATGCCCGGAAGGGGGATATGAAAAGGATGGCATGGTACCTCGGACTGAGAGGCCTTGCGAAGGTCCCACCTCTCAAGGTAGGTGTATATTGGTGATTTTTTGATGGATGGTGGGTTCACCAGGAAACATTTAATGGCAGTTTCCATGCCTAGGTTGGGAATGTGTTTTATGTGTTCGTTTTAGCCTTAAGCATTCAAGTCCTAGGTTTGGCCAAAATGCGTCTAAGATATTCTATATGAAAATGCAGATTAAATGAATACAAAAAAATAGAATAGGATAGAAAAATAGAGAAATTACAGAATATTAAAAGAATAATACCTGATCCGAATGTCTGATGAAGATTCTGATTCTTAAAGCAGTTAGGATCGTCTGGAATTTGACAGAATCGTTTGAGATCAGATAGTATCATCTGAGATCTGACGAATTTTTCAGAAGAATTCATCAAAGACCTATAAACAGAGAAATAAGTGCAAAATACAAAAAATGCAACTATTCTAATAGAGGGAAATAGTGTAAAATGACAGCAATAATATCAAACTGAAACTTAAAAATAGAAACATGAATGAATTATGCTAATTTAATCACAATTATGGCTTAATTATGCATTTAATCTAGATGGGTGAACTCCAAAATGCAAGATAGCATAAAATATCAAATAAACTAGCTAATTACAGAATAAAACAATAGAGAAAGAGATAAAGAAATGCAAACTTTAGGCACTGATTGCCTCAATGTTGACTTCAGTCGAAATCGTCTTGCATTGGTACGAAATCGTCTTTGATTCGACAGGATCGCCTCCGATCTGAACAGGATCGTCAACGACGATGTAAGTTTGCTCCGACTGAAAAACACTAAGGTACAGGCACCTGCAACAAGATTGGTATAGAGCTAATGCAAATATGAATTTGAGATGTCTTAATGCTTATGAAGTCGGGTTACAAGAATTATCATCAAAGGGGGTGCTAAGGGAAGGGCTTAGGATTAAATAGGCTTAGGAGGGAGGTTAGGAGGTTGGAGATCATCCCTATTTGGGAGATCTCCAATGGGGGAGGGTCCCTAACGATGCAGACACGCTTCTGCCTGAATTAGAGACTCGTTGGAACAGAAGCTAATTATGCAAAATCAGTTTAGGGACAAGATTGTCTGGACATCCTTGCCCAGATGAAATTGTCAGATCTAGGGCGATATCGTCTGATCGGCGACGATATCGTCAAACGGTCAAAACAACCTCTAAAAATGGTGCGGGAAAAGGGGAAACGGATTAACCGACGGTTAACGGGCGGTTTGGGAGGTTAAAATTTTGAATTTAAATTATTTACTAGAGTGAATGTAATTATTAAGATTTCACTGCGCCAATTTTAGGGTGCTACACATATCCATGTTGATAAAATGGGACAAATATGCTCAATATACAGAGACGCAAATTATATAGTGCATAGGCTTGTCTGCTCAATACTAACTCTAGATATTGTATTTATAGAGCGGGGAATGCCTGGATACCATGAATATTTTTTAATTATCTTTCTAAGATCTTTTGCTGCATGATTAGTCTATTCAATAATATCACTCTATGACCCATTCTGAACTAAAAATAAATATGACCTGGTCAGTTAATAATATTACCGTATGACCCAATCCTTATCTGGATACACTATCATTAGATATATTTTGCTGTATAGTTAGACTATTTAATAATATCACTCTATGACCCAATCTAAACTAAAACTAAATATGATCTAGTCAGGCAGGTGAGGTTAGACTTTGCTCATGCATTTCGTTCCTTAGACTTGTACGACTTATCCCACACTTTCGTTCCCAAACATATGAAAATGGAAGCAACGAGATAGGAAATTTCATGAATGGTTGGTGGAGAATAAAACGAGTTTTAAAATGGAAGCACCGAGATAGCCTGTAGCAGTGGTGTTATAGTTGTTTTTTTTTTTTTTTACGGCAATAGTATGATGGAAGTTTTTAATAGGCAGGTTATTCGGTCAAAATTTGAAGTTATAATTGAATATTTTATAATTTTAAAAAGTTAGTTATTTTTGGTTAATTAATTTATATAATAGTTATGGTTATCCTTTATCTATTACTAATTTTAATGATAACATTTATAATGTATGATACATTCTTTGTTACTAGTCTCATAATATTTTCTTTATAATATTACTAATTTTTATGATAACATTTATAATTTTTATGGAATAATTTTAAAATATAATTGATTTTGTTTTAACACCTCTTTCTTTAGGATTTGTTTAATAATACTTGATTAATCAAATCAGTTGTCATCCTTCTTTTATTACCAGTTACTTTCTATGATAACATTTATAATTTTATAGATTGAGTCATTTTGCTACTAGTTTGGAGAGAATGGTGATAAGTGATGGCGATAACTGGTTTGATCCATGAGAAGTAATGGGAGATGAGTTTAATAATGGAGGGTAGGTATGGGTCCTATTTTTAGTGGGTCTTCTTCAATTCCTTTTGACCCAAAAGCCTCTTGGAGCCAAATAGTAAATATGTTTGTTGGAAAGTCCTCAGGTAAAAAGTTTTGGTTGGCGTCGGAGGGAAACAAAATCTTTGTTCTAGATGAGCTTGTTAAAATGTCTATGAATCAAGGTGACATTTATGTGGTAGATAAGTTTTTGGATGCCCATCCAAATATGAATACTATTCGGCATTGGGCTCAATCAAAATGGTGTATTTTGGGAAGTTTGCAAATTGTGGCCTTGCTAAAGAACTTTTTTATTTGTCTTCACTTAGTAGAGGATATGGAGCGGATTTTTCAACAAAGCCCATGGTTCTTTGGGTGTCGTGGCTTATTTATTAAATACTAATCGACGAGATTTAATCCGAATACCTAGAACCTTAATCAATATATGATGTGGGTTAGGATCCCAGGTCTTCCTCTGCATCTATGGCATAAATATATATTTTTTTAAATTGGGCATTGTTTAGGATATCTAGTGGTAATTGATCCGAAAACCTTGACAAGGTCTAAGCTTATTCATGCAAGAATTAGTGTCAACCTAGATATAAATCAACCCCATTTGAAATCCATTGAATTAATTTCCATGTTTGGGTTGTGGACTCAAACCTTAGAATTTGATAACCTTCCAGTGAAATGCGTTCAAAAATAGGGCATCTAAAAATGAATTACACTAAAAAAAGTTGCTCCTCCTCAATGGCAAAAAAGAAGACCCTAGGTAATATGGAATATCCTTATAGTAATTCTTCAGGAGATAAGAATGGTGTAGATAAGCTTGCTAGGCCCAAGGCTTCCTCAGGAAGGGAAGCATATGGTGTTTCCAAAGAGCCTAATATTTCGGTTAGTATTTTCAATGACCCTAGCCCTAATGATTTAGTTGTTGTTATCACTCAAAATCACTTTAAAAATTTAGTTAATTCTATGGAAGATAGAGATCTAGATGTTCCAAATGAATATTTGACCTATAGGAGCAATATTATTTTAGAATAATTCAATTGAACTCAAATACCTCCTTTGAACCAAATACCATTACTATTTTGGAATCCATCAAGTTCTTAGAGGGTTAGTATAGACCTAGGAAGCCCTAACAGGATCTTTAAAAGCTCGAGAAATAATCAAGTGTATGTGGGGAAAGATAAATTGAGAGGAAGGCCTTTTCATATTGAAATTAGAGAAATAAAAACAACCAAATAAATGGCAGATGGAAATCAACTAACCTTAATATTGGGTGGTAAAAAACCCCTACCTAAATCCAAAAAATGATAATCATATCTTGGAACATTAAAGGGCTTAATGTGCCCTCTAAATATCATATGGTCCAAAACCTTAGGAAATATCTAAATCCCAAATCCTATTATTGTAGGAAACCAAACTAAATAACCAGAATGTTAAGAGTATTAAACAAAGTGTGTGGAAAGATGTATTTTTTATTTCTAGTGCAATGAATGAAGTGTCAAGTAGTATTCCATACCTATGGGATGGAAATTAGGTAGATGGTAAAGTTTTATTAAAAACTGATAGATTTATTTGTGTGTTATTTCAATGTAGAATCACCATGGCAAGTTGGCTTTTAACAAATACTTATGCTTCTAATACTATCTTTAGTAGAAGGTATCTCTAGAAGGACCTCATGTTCCTGAGGAAGGTCTTCCATAATCTTGCTTGGTACTTCAACACCCCTCTCTATCCTCTTGATAAGTTTAGTGGTACCCCCAACTGGTTCAAGAGTATGTTTGATTTTGAATAGTTTATTTCAAAAAATGGGTTGATGGATACTAGTATTAGAGGGGTCAAATTTACATGGAGCAAAAAAAGGATAGAAAGTCAACTGATTCAAATAATATTGGATATATTCCTAGTCTTCCAAGAGGGTTTGATTAAATTTAGGAATACCTCTTTATTTTCTCTTCCTAAAACTAGATTGGACCACAATCCTTTCATGTTTGATGTTCACTTAGATGGTAGAAATCTCTTCAACCCCTTTAGATTTAAGACTATTGTGGCTTAGGAATCTCAATCTAGAGTAATGTATCAAAATTTTGTGGGATACAATTTTTTTGGCCCTCTTGCTTCCCAAGTAACCAAAAAACTCATATATATCAAGTTCAATTTGAAAGAATGGAAGAAGCATATTTTTGAAAATTTATTTCAAAAAACAATGGATCTAAAATAGTAGCTTTTAGTCATAGAAGTAAAATTGAATGAATGAGGATATTCACAAGGATTAAAAGATAAATAAAGAGCTCTCCTTTCTAAATTCAATAACACCTTGGATTCATAAGATATTTTTTGGAGGTTGAAGTCTCGCACTCTTTAGCTCAAGGAGGGGGATCCAAATTTAAAAAATTCCATGACACTAGTTCGAGATATAGAATCCATAATAAAATTAAATAAATTCTAAGAAATGATGGTTCCATTATGGAATATATTATGGAGATCCATGAGGAGGTGGTTAGCTATTTTAGAAATCTTATTGGTATTGTTGAATATTTAGTCATTGATGAAGCCTTCATTTTTCACCAAAATATCCTTTAGTTGGTCTCTATTGAGTATAACTTGTACTTGACCAGTCTCTTTTTAGAATATGAAATTTAAAATGTTGTTTTTGAGACGACATGAGATAAAGCACCTAGGTCAGATGGCTTGCCAACCATATTTTTCTAAAAAAATGGCATATTATAGGGAATTTGATTTGTCATATTGGTTCTCTATCGTGTATACCATTTCAAACCTTCACTATAGATCTTCTCCTCTTCTACCTACCAATTATCCTATTTTCCTCTTTCTAGGTCTACCATTCTCTCTCTTTGCATCCTTGTATCCATTCAAACTCTCTTCTCTCCCTCCTAGGATCTTTTTAGTCCATCCCTTGAACATATCTCCTTCTCTTTATTCTCCAATTGATTTTCTCTACATATTCCTCTTTATCTTCCACTTCTCTCTATCTATCTTCATACCCTTTTGCTTCTTCTTGGTTTATTCTCCAATATAGCTTGAGTATATTTATATTTAAGACTACTAATAAATCGAATGGAAATGTGGTGATAGGATGCCAATGTTTACAATTAATTATATTATTTAACTATAAAATACAACTTATAAACCAAAATATGCCTAAATAGAGATAAAATTTTATGTGATTGGATAGTGATCATCAAAGACAAGAAGTTTATAAAATAACAATATAATTCTAATATGAAACATATTATTCTTTGTTATTTATAATAAGGAACCAAACATTTAAACATAGAATAAAATTTCCTTGATAAGACAAAAAAATGTATGCATTAGTAAAATAATAGAATATAAAATATTTATATATGATGTAACATTGCGCTAATAATATACCTTTAAAGACTTCTAAAAATAAAACTTTTATTAATTTAGGAAATTCTAAAACTTGTTAAATAAATTTTGTCATATAACTATGAGCATTTCAAATTTAAATTGTATAATCTTAAATCATACCTTAGTTCATTTCTATATTTAATAGATAGACAAATTATTTTTATTACACATAGTAGTTGTAAATTAAATAGTATATAATTCTACTTTTTATTATAATTTATTATAACTTATACTATGTACTTTCAATATATTTAGTATATATATGGTCAATGATACAACTTATAGGTAACTTCATATATTTAGCTCTAGATTGGCATCTAGCACACTATGTATCAAAGTTGGGTTCATTGCCTGTCTAGCCCTTCTGCCAAGATAAAGTTTATATATAGTATATATCACAATAATAGACAATATATGAATAAAACAAATTATAAATATGGATGATTATGTTAAAGATGCTAGGAATTCATAATATGATCATATCTACATCTTGTGAGCTCTATTTCTAATTACTTTTCATATATATATATAGGAGAAGTGTTCAAACAAATATAGGAGAAGTGTTCAACCTCAATAGCGCTTCGACCAAGATAAAATTTATATATAGTATGTATCACAATGATAGACAACATCTCAATAAAACAAATTATAAATATGGATGATTATATCAAAGATGTTAGGCATTCAAAATATGATCTTATTTATAACTTGTGAGATCTATTTCTAATTTATTTTCATATACAAATCACACACATATACATTTATTTATTTATGTATTTATTTACTTATTTATTTATGTATCTTAGTCTCAAACCTCTCAACCACATATAGGAGAAGTGTTCTACCTGGAAGCACGAGATTTCAAAAGATTGAAAGGAAAAATAATGCGATGTATTCAAAACCCAAAGTTAACGCTTAAGGTCCTATAAAGTGAAATGCATGAAATGAAAGAAAAGAAACAAATTTAAATGAGATAAAAGGAAGTATAGAAAGCACAACACTTTTTATTTATACTCTTCCAATTCGGTTACAAATACGTCTCCTCCCTTTTAGGGGGTAGGAGCGTTAACATAGTTTCAATTACAATCATGGATTTAGTGTTCCTCCTTCCGCATGCCCACATGTGAAATGGGCAGGCCAAAGTGTTGCCACCGCTGGTATTGATGAATCTTTAATCCTTGTTGCTCCTCCTACATTCAAAGAAACAACAAATCATCAGTAGCACCTGTGTATGATAATGAAACTCGCAAATCTGAAAGAGTACTGTTAATGAACATAAAAGATAAGGATAACGATGATTAAAATGAATCTAAATACACTAAAAATTTGACAGAAGCATAATCATGTAACCAGCAAAATACTGCAAAAGAAATTGTCACCAAATTCGACACAGATCGGAATTTGTTTTGAGGCAGGACGAATAAACCTGTAATAGACTGGTATTCGTTTTGGGGTGAAACGAGTAAACCTGCAACAGTTTAGTATTCATTCTGGGGTAGATGAATAAACCTACAATAAGGCAGGGGTGCTCGAAGGCAAACCACCCATTGGTTGAGACTTTGTTTTGACACCAATCCGCTTGGGATGAGTCCAAAACCTATGGTGATGCGTTGTTGACAAATTGGTAGTATATTGTGGCCCAAAAAATCAGGTTTTGGGTCTTGATTCGTGCCTCAAAAAGTCACCCAATAACCTCCCTTTCAATTAAGAGATTATGGATGTAAAAGCACAAATCGTAAGTAAGTAAAAGGGCAACACTTCATTGCCCAAAATGCTCCTTCTCTGTCCCTTATTTTGGGTGGGAAAACTCCTCAATTTATAGACCTTAGGGTCTCTTTGTTTGAATTGCACATGTGAGGGTTCCACTTGAGTTTGCATGTCTGATTTTTGAGAGAAAAGCTAACTCCCTGTTACAAAATCATCTTGCATGATAAAGACACTCATTATTGAAGTCTTTCTTCTCAAATAAAATCTAGTCCTCGCAATTGCATGGCCTGAAGCCTCAGTTAACTAGCAGAGTTGCCGAAGTTTGACCTTTTTTTGCCAGTCAAACATTCTATTCGTCTCACCCTGGGACGAATTTTGTATTCGTCCCTGGGTGGGACGAACAGAGAGCAAGTTGCCAAAAATGTGCCAAATTGACCTCTGACCTCTAAAACTGCTTTTGGAAGTGGTTAAGACCAATGTTTAACCTCTAGGAGCTGCCCTAGGGACTATTTGTGTCAATGCGATCAGTGCTCGTTGTCACGTAATCGAATTGGTGTTGTTTTGGTGTCTATAGATGCCCATTTTTGGGAAGCGTTGTGCAAGGCACAGCATCGAGCAAAAATAGATAACCAAAGCACTAATGATTAGGGTTTCTTAGTAACCTAACCAACTCTTGATGCCCCAAGTATGGAAAGGGCACGCATTCTTGAATCCTTGCTTCTGACAAGCTAAGGAACTAAATTCAAGTGTTAACCTTGTTTAATGAGGTGTTACTTGAACTTGGACATTGATCAGTCATGAATAGGCAAAGGGTGCAACGTTTTGTCTGTGGGAACCTTGAGTTCATGATTCACGAATGCCAAGTGTTTTATCAGCTTGTGATAATTGCTTGTTTGCTGCCCCAAGTAGGGGCACGATTGTCTTTGTCAATGATCCTTTGAATGCGTGTCATTTCCAAGATGGGGTATATTGTTGTTGATTGGCAACTAAGTGTGACTACCCCCTCATGCGACGAATCGATGAGGGAATGATCGACATGAGAAAAGCGACGAGTCGCTTGAACCAAGATGACTTAGGTAAGGGTGCCTTCCGTTGTTTACCATTGAATGTGCGTGCAGTTTTCTGACATTTAGACCTATTTTTGGTGGGTTTTAACCCTTTTGGTGATGTAATTTGGAGCTGAAATTGACAAAAATCCGTCCTCCCGTGGAGCGGTCCGACTATGGTAGCCTTCTTAGGGAGTAGGATAGTGACAATTTGTAACCCCAACATCGGTTTTGGATTCCAAGAATGTCAGGCACAAAAGCACCTTCATTTGGCAATGTTATTGCTATTTTTGGGTGGGTTTTGACCCATTTTGGTGATGCCGTTTGGGGATGAAATTCTCAAAAATCTGGCTTCCCATGGAGTGGTCCGGATATGATAGCCTTCTTAGGGAATAGGATAGTGAGGATTTGTGACCCCGACATCTGTTTTGCATGCCCGAAATGTCCAGTACAAAAGCATTCTAATTGGACACTGTTAGGGCTATTTTTGGTGCATTTTTATGCAGTTTTTTGCTATTTTTGGAATTTTTGCTTTGTATTCATCCTAGGGTGGGAAAAATTCTTGTTAAGTCTAGCCTAGCATGAGGTTGGAGAGTGGCTTTGATGGGTACAGAGGGAGTAGTGGCTGATTTGGAGGCATGGGACTGAGTAGGAGTTGTTCCCATACGACCAAGTCACTCAACAATTCGGGGTGCGCTAGGGGATGCTTGGTGAGCCCACGGTCTATCGACGCTAGGGGGATGAGAGCACTCTAGATCAGCCAGTCATTGCACCACTTGGTGAGGATTCAGATATGATGATTGCCATCCCGGATGTGGATGACTTTGGGGTTACTACTGAGTATGAGTAGTGGTGGACCTTGTGACAGTGGAGAGGCGAGGGGTCGCTTGGCGGTGCAAAGGCAGTAGTAGCAGGGGATGAGGGTGTGGAAGCACCAGATGAGGGTTGGGGAGTACCACATGATGATGCAAACATGGTGGAGGTTGAGGGTTTTGGAGGGGAATTTGGGATACCAGATCAATCGAAGATGCAGGACATCTCGAAGCAGTGGGAGCCAGAGCAGGTGGCTGTCCCAGATTCACCTATGCCTCAGGTAGGTTCGAAGGATGTGGAGGCGAGACATAATGTTGAGATAGCACGATTGGAGGAGTTACTATGGAGGTGAGATGGGGAGTTGGGAGAGGCTTTGCAGGAGAGAGATCTCCTATGGAATTAGCTGGAAGAGCAGGATACCGCATGGGCTATGTCCCACCGATAGGAGGGGGATATCAATGCTACATAAGAGAGAGATCTACTATGAACACAGCTAGCACAACATGATGACGTAGTAGCTTACTACCGTTAGAGAGAGATAGAGTGGGATCAGCGAGATTCATATTGGCTTCGACGAGAGGCAGACTGGCATCGACATCGAATGGATATGGAGGGAGAGATCATCTGCCTAGGTGGGTGGTTATCGAAGCCTCCTAAAGGGGGTTCTTCATGGTGGATGAGAGATAGTGATACTGAGCAGTCAGCATCGTCCCGTTGTCGATGGCTAGATGAGGGGGCACTAGTAGGTGTGATGCAGGGGCGAGTAGCAGTCGCCTTGAGAGGTCCCATAGGACCCACACCATGGGGGGTAGTTCCCATCGCATCGATCCTGCATGATCATGGTGATCGATGCCCTATAATTTGGGGTTTATTAGTTTTTGGATTTTTGTGACGGGGTCAGAGGATCGGTTCATTGTAGCCTATGAGCATTTTTGTTATGATATATATACAAATGACTCTTTTTGTGTTTATACATTTTTCATGGTTTGTTTTTATGTACATGTATTTACATTGATGGTATGCAAATGCTTGTATGAATGTGATGGTTCTAATTTGTATGATGTATGCATATGGAATGAATGAAATGAGTCATTTATGACTTGTCGATGCACCATAGACTGTACAAGACTTAACTGAATTGCTAAACTAATGGGACGATTGTGTGGAGTAACTTTGCATGTGAAAACTTTGTTTTTGTATTTTGCATATAATCTGATGGTGATGTATGGAATGACAGGTATTAGTTGTTTGAAAATGTAGTTAAGCTTTTTTGAGATTCAAATATTTTAACTAACTAGCCAAGACTGTACATTTATCTCACAAGATTTTTAAACAAGGTATAAATCCAACTTTGAATTTAACCAAGTTATTTCACATCCCTGTGTGTGCAATTGAGTTCATTTATGTGTTATTTGTCAGGATACCGCCAGTGCTAGATAGGCTATCAACCAAACCTGTACTGAGGATCACCTAACTAGCTCCACTAACTCCATTGTTGGATTTAGCAAGATTAATCCATGGGACAATCTAGGGTACCATAAGCTAGCTCATCCACATGCAAACATTGGTCTGCTCACACGCAAAGCTAATGTGACAGAAATATCGTCATGCAGGTAGGATACCGCCATTGCTAGGTAGGCTATCCACCAAACCCATAATGCGGATCACCTAGATGGTTTTTGAATGCTGATGAAAATCACTGTTGAATAGTGGTGATAACCACTGTTATTTGATTTGGCTTTTGAGCTTTGTAATAACATTGATCCTTTTAGGCCTTGGGGATGACTACCCATCCTTGGCAGGGACGTGTAGTACGAATCCTTATGACTTTGGGAACCAAGGGGTAGTATGGAGATTATGAAATGAGGGTATTGATATTTTTAGGCCTTGGGGATGACTACCCATCCTTGGCATGGACATGTAGTACGAATCCTTATGACCTGAGAGACCAAAGGTGATTGTGATGATGGCTTGTGGAAATGGTTTGTTTTGTTTTGTTTTTGGAATGGTCATTGATTCTTTTAGGCCTTGGGGACGACTACCCATCCTTGACAGGGACGTGTAGTACGAATCCTTACAACCTTAGGAACGAATGATGATTTTTGAATTTTTGGTAGTGATGGAAACCACTGTTGATTAGGAGGAATGGATGGGGAAGAGCTTGTCCTTTTGTCAATTCTCAACATTCCTGAACCATTCGCACAGGGGGATGAACAGGCTAATATTTCATCGATGGTACCCTAGACTTCTTTGTAGGTTTCTCTTGTGTTCACACAACTTAGGAATTATTTTATGTGTGTAAATTTGTGTAGGGATATTACATAACGAGGTGTGACCCAAGTAAAATTTTCCTGTGTAAAATCTGTTTGACTATGTACAATTTTTGGCTAGAAAGGTAAAGATAGTGAAATGATGAAAACCTTAAATACATTAGGAGACAACTGACTAATGCTAAAAAAAATGGGATGGTGTGATGCGGGATGTAAGCATTGATAAAATTGATGTGATGTGGAAGATGATGGGATTGTCAAGTAAGGACAGTCTATGGTGCTTTTGACTTGTATAACCAACAAATATGCAATGTATGAATATGATGCCTAATGCAACCTATATTTTTGTATTTTTGATGTGTTATGAGTATGCATGGAATGAGGATGCCATTGTTTTTTTTTTTTGTTTTTTTGTTATTTCTTTGATGATTTTATTGTTTTTTTTGAATATTTATTGTGACCAAGCGATTATGGTAACCCTTGGAGCTTTTGGTGTGACCAAAGGGTTTATGGATACCTTTGGGGCATTTTTGGGGTTGACCAAGCGAGTATGGGAATCCTTGGAGCTTTTGGGTTGACCAAAGGGTGTATGGACACCTTTGGGGCATTTTGGGGTTGACCAAGTGATTGGGATAATCCTTGGAGCTTTTGGGTTGACCAAAGGATGTATAGACACCTTTGGGGCATTTTGGGGTTGACCAAGTGATTGGGATAATCCTTGGAGCTTTTGGGTTGACCAAAGGGTTTATGGATACCTTTGGGGCATTTTGGGGTTGACCAAGCGATTGGGATAATCCTTGGAGCTTTTGGGTTGACCAAAGGATTTATGGATACCTTTGGGGCATTTTGGGGTTGACCAAGTGATTGGGATAATCCTTGGAGCTTTTGGGTTGACCAAAGGATGTATAGACACCTTTGGGGCATTTTGTGTTTGACCAAGTGATTGGGATAATCCTTGGAGCTTTTGGTTGGACTATGGATCTCTAAATGTGGAATGGCCGCAAATGAATGATGTTCAAGGGTTCGAGCTCATTGATTCCTTCAAGAGAGGCAAGATGGTAAGTTCCAGGTCCTATTCGACTATCAATCACATAAGGACCTAACCAGTTTGCTACAAACTTGCCCCTTAGATGGGACGGTAAATTAGAATTCTATTGGTTCTCCTTTAAGACCAAGTCACCAACCTAAAATTCCCTCAAGTGGACCTTCATGTTGTATGCTCTCTTAAGTCGCTCTTGATAGATACGCAAATGCTCGAGAGCATTGACGCATCGTTCGTCAAGCAACGTAAGTTTATCTAATTAGGCCTGCCGTGCAGTGTCATCATCGATGAACTCTTGCATTGATATGCGCAGTGAAGGGATTTCCAACTCAAGAGGCATGACAGCCTTAGAGTCATACACCAACGAAAATAGAGTTGCTCCAGTGGGCATCCGAATACTAGTGTGATAAGCCCATAGGGCAAGCAGGATCTGAATGTGCCAATCTACGATAGTCTTTTTGAGGATGGTGATGAGCATTTTATTAGATGCCTCTGCTTGCCCATTTGCCTGTGGATAATAGGGTGTTGAAAAACTATGCTGAATTTTGTACTTTGTGGTCAAAGCACGCACATCTTTGTTCTTGAAGGGTGTCCCATTATCCGAGAGGATCTTGGATGGAATACCAAAATGACATATGATATTATGCAAAATAAACTTCGCAATGCGGGGTCCAATCGTAGAGGTTAACGAAATTGCTTCCACCCACTTGGTAAAATACACTGTTGCTATAATGATAAATGTATGACGCCCTGACGACGCAGGGGAGATATTTTCGATTAGATCAAAGCCCCACTGCAAAAAATGCCAAGACAATTGGATCGGTTGTAAGGCTTGAGAAGGTATGTGTGCCAAATTGGCATGATATTGACACTTCACGCACTTCTTCACATATGCACAACAATCTCACTCTAAAGAGGGCCAATAATAACCCATGCGGAGAATGCATTTGGCGATGGCCATACCGCTGAAGTGGCCACCACATGTACCATCATGGGCTTGGGCGATCACCCAAGAGGACTCCTGCTAGTCCAAGCAACGGAGGAGGATTCCTTCATAGCTTCGACGATACAAAATGTCTCCTAGCAAGACATGTTTTGTCGCTTTCTGTTTGAATGATATTTTCATGGCTTGTGTCAATCCAAGTGGGAGAGTACCTAGCTTGAGGTAATCCTTAGGGGTGTGTACCTGTAGACACCAAAGGCCAAAAGAGAGCCTTTGGAAGAAGTGTCATGAAATCGTGACATCGTGAAATCGCGACACTAAAGGCCAAAAGGAAACCTAAGGCTTAGGTGTCGCGATATCGTGACGTCGCGATATCGTGACAAACTCCCGTCTTTACGCCTGGGTAGACATTAACCAATATTAAACCAATCGAAGGCGGACTTTAAACCAATAAAAGCAGACATTAAAAAAATATGAAAAATGTACATTAAACAAGTGGCAGCCGAAGACAGTCAATTATTGCCTCCTGCCGTGCATGCACGCGTAGGTGGGCAGATTGGCAGTTAGAGGACTGTCACAAAGGCAGTCATGGAAGCCCAAGTCAGGGAGGAGTCTCCTCCCTCTTGGGAAGGCATGGCCGCCACATGGCATCCTTGCATGCCCCTCCAAAGAGACCCCATGGGTCTATAAAATGGTGGACTTTTCCCACCCAAAAAAAGAAACAAGTTGGTAGACATTTTCAAGCAACGAAGTGCTGCCAAATTGAACACCCTATTGCACCTCTTTTCGATTCATCTCTTTTACATCCTTAATCTCTTTCGCAAGAGAGGTTATTGGGTGGATATTGGAAGGGTGAATCCGGACCTTAGAACCCGACATTTGACCACATTAATCCATCAATTTGTCGACAATTCAACCTAAGAGTTTTTGGGCCTATCCCTAGTGGATTGGCGCCGAAATCACGTTCCAACGGTGGGTGGCCCACTCGGGCACCCCGCACCTTTTAAATTTCATTCTAATTCATTTTCTATCATTTATTCATTCCTCATTCCATTCTATGCTGACCAGATAGTCATGTATTCAATTTCATAATATTTTAATCAGATTTCATCATATGTTTGTCGTTTTTGTCGCTTTTTGTCGTCCCACTGACTTGCACGTATCGACGCCAAATTCCCGTTGATGGAGGTGTGACATTTGAGCAACAGCATTTCGGCTTTTCATCACAGGCGAAGTCGTCTCACCTGGGGATGAATTACAGTAGAATTCGTCCTGACCAGGGATGAATTATAGTCAAACTCAAATCGACGGACTTTCATCGACTGTTTTGCTGGCAGCAGCCTTTCGGTGATGTTTTCTGGTCTCTGTCAGAGTTGCAGGTTGATTAGAGTTATTTTATTCACTGGTTTAATCAATATTTTGCATGCATTTCTCATTGATTTCTAAAGTTAAACGCTTTATCCTTTTGTTACAGGTGCTACTAACGCATTTGTGTTTCTTTGATCGTAGGAGAAGCAGCAAACATCAAGGATTCATTATCGCAAGCGACGACAACACTTTGGCCCGCCCATTTTAAATGTGGGCATGCGAAAGAGGGAAGACTAAGTCGTGATTGTAATCCAAAAACTCATTTAAACGCTCCTAACCCCTAAAAAGGAAGGAGGCATCTTTGTAACCGAGGTTAAAAGAATTCAATAAAAAGGGCTGTGATTTCTCTAATTTCTTTTGTCTCCGTTCGATTGGCTTCTTTCATTTCATGCTTTGCACTCTTTAGGACTTAGGCATTTATTTGTATTTTGAATGTATCGCAAATAGTTTTTCTTTCAAAACTTCCGAAATCTCGTGCTTTCAGTGGCGATCACGGTGGGACCGTTCCCTGGTTTTAAGATCAAGAAACTGATCAGATTTTTTTTTGTGTTTTGTGCTTGACAGGTACCATTTTTTTAAAAGCAGACTGTTATTCGTCTTTGCCTGGACGAATTTTTGTCTGTAAATTTTTAGAGCCGAAGATCAGAAACAACAGGTCTGGGCAGAGAAAGGTAAGGGTTCCAAAACTGTCCTTGTCATTTTTTGATTTTTTGCTTTCACTTTTTGTCAAATTCTTGCGTGCTTAGGGAAAGTAGTGGTTGCTTGCATGTTTCAATTTTTAAGTAAAATAAACCACACACACATCACGTGGCACTTTTTTTTAACCAAGGAGCTGGTCGTAAGACCCCATCCCTTGAGCAAGACCAACGGTGGGTTCATCACCACCTTGGCTTGACTTTGCATCCATTTCCCCGATTGTCACTGTTGTTAGGCGTAAATCTTGACGAAAGTCGACCGAGTGTCGCTGGGGTGATTCCCATGCATGCGAGGATAAGTCTTCTATGGTAGGTGTCATTAACAGGACAATCCCCCTTCCGTACCGCCTATGTTCCATGTACCATCTGCTCTCACGTACCTATAGTTTCCCTCTCGTAAGGGCGGGTATATAGAGAGGTTGGTATATCGGTCCGACAATGGTATATTGAAGGGGCGACCATTTATGGGAGTCATATGAGCCAACATTCTGCATTTAAACGTTCTTCAAAACTTGCAAAAACAAAACAAAACATCAAAATGCACTAAACCAGTTTAGGACACACCATTAATCTTTAAAAGAGATAATCACTGTTTGTGTATGTGTGTGTTCATTTCTTCTTAGTGTAACAAAAAAAAAAAATCATCATAAACGAGATAAAAATCTACTTAGCTAGTAGAAGAGCACCACAATGGTGTACACCCATAGCCAAGCCCAATCAAGGGCGGATGCTATAGAAGGTGCACAAAGGGAGGGCACTGGTCGCCTTCGCTTTAGCCCCAAGGATTTGGTCATACCACCTTGGCGGCCTGACACACAAGGCAGACCCCTCCACGCCTTAACGAAATGAGACTATAGGGGCACCCCTTCTAGGGGCACTCCTGTTCAGCATAGCACCCAAGACACACCCTTCCATGAGGGGTACATCCATAGGAGAGCTCCCTTAGATGCTCGCTATGAGTGGTCACCGCGCGATGAAGCGCTAGGTCAACATAGGGTTCGACGGGAGGAACCACATGATTACACTATCCCTCCTTCACCCCCTCTAGTTGTCAGGACTACAAGGACAAATCCAGAGCACAAGGCTCCTCAGGCCGGGCGAGCCAACTCCACCCGTCCCTTTTTCACTTATGAAAGAGAGCAAGAGGAAGACCCCTACCTTCCTCGAGAGCAATATACAGTGTGGGAGCAATACGCCTCCGCACCTGCTATCTATCAGGACCACTCACTGAGGCCAGAGCCTCGGATAAATGCCACTACCTCCAATAGAGGGAGGCGGCCTATAGAGATCTTGGATCACTATGACCGAGATAGATATCTAGGAGAGGCATCTAGGCCTTCTAGACATGAGGCGGTAGGACCAACTATCTTAGAATCTATCAAGCATTTCGCACATCGGATGCAACTCACGCAACTTGAGCTAGAACGACAACAGTTAGAGCAATGGTATCTTCTAAATAAAGAGCACCTTCACCACCAGAAGGATGAGTTGTTCCAACACACTATGCAGGAGAGGACTCCAACCCCTCACATGCATAAGACAAAACATTATGAGAGGCACAACCCCCGGGTGCGAGACAAGTCTCTGCGACCTCATCAAGCATCGCCCCCGATGCCTCCTAGACATGAGCGGGAGGCTACTCCTATAACCAATGATGGGCGCCTTCCTCAGGAACCCACTCAGGTTTATGGGCCACCCTTAGAAATTCATCAAGAAGCCTCTAAGGAATCAGAGCGAGAAGAAGAGCGGGATGAAAAGCCCTACCAAGGCATGGGGGGTGCTATCTGGCCACCCCTCCATAGGCCCCAAGTTCCTCAACAAGAACCAACCAAAGAGGAGGAGCTCAAATCTCCCGATACATGCAAAGCGCTAGAGCACTTAGAGTCGGTAGAGACCAAGATTTTGGAGCTCCCAAGGCCCAACTTACATGAGGCTCCTTTCAAAGAGGATCAACCTTTAACCATAGGGCTACCTGATGATGCAGTCCTCCATGTCTCAGAATCTCTAGATTTTGATGAGCTATACTCATTGGCCGAAGGTGAGGATAAAACAGAGATTGCCCACAACAATCACATGCGACAACATCGACATCCCATAAATATCAATGAAGCAATTCAACAGCTAAACATAATACTAGGGCATGAGTGGCACGTTAACCCACCGTAGCAAGGCCAAGCGTTACGTCCGCCACTTTGGGCATACAAAGATCAACTTCCACCCAGAGACCCCATAGCAACATCAGTGTCGAGGGCAGACCCTATCCTCCTATCCGTGCATAGGGCCGATCCATTCGTGCCAATACCTCTAGAGCTAGATCCAGAGCGCAAAGACCATCAAGCTGGGGGTACCTCTATCCCCTGAAGAGCCATAGTCCAAACCAAAAATCTCCAAGGATTATCGTAATCGCTTGGTCAAACCCAAAATGCTCCAAGGATTATCGTAATCGCTTGGTCATCCCAAAAGCTCCAAGGATTATCGCAATCGCTTGGTCACCCCAAAAGCTCCAAGGATTATCGCAATCACTTGGTCACCCCAAAATCTCCAAGGATTATCGCAATCACTTGGTCATCCCAAAAGCTCCAAGGATTATCGCAATCGCTTGGTCAATCCCAAAAAGCTCCAAGGATTATCACAATCGCTTGGTCAATCCCAAAAATGCTCCAAGGATTATTGCAATCACTTGGTCAAATCCCAAAAATGCTCCAAGGATTATCGCAATCGCTTGGTCAAATCCCAAAAATGCTCCAAGGATTCTCTAATCGCTTGGTCAAATCCCAAAAATGCTCCAAGGATTCTTGCAATCGCTTGGTCAATCCCAAAAATGCTCCAAGGATTCTATAATCGCTTGGTCAAATCCCAAAAATGCTCCAAGGATTCTATAATCGCTTGGTCAATCCCAAAAATGCTCCAAGGATCCTATAATCGCTTGGTCAATCCCAAAAATGCTCCAAGGATCCCTAAAATCGCTTGGTCAATCCCAAAATGCTCCAAGGATTTCCACAATCGCTTGGTCAAAAATAAAGAAATTCAAAATCCAAAAATCATCAAAAACAACAAAATTTTGCATCTCATTTCTAGGCATGCTCAAATTCATCAATAGAGAGCTCCTCTCGCACCTCATCTTCATATTCACAAAAATCAATCCATCAAAAATACAAAAATACATAGCTGCATTAAAGCATTGCATCCATACATTGCATATTTGTGGTCGTACAGGTCAAAGGCACCATAGGTCGTAATTGCTCTGCTAGTCCATCTTGTTCCACACTGTTCCATTTTACAAAAACAACAAAAACACCATGCATTGCTTTTTACCACACTAGAGTCAGTGGTCTTTTAATGTATCAAGAGTTTTCGTAATTCAGTCATCATTTTGCTCTTTAGCTACGTAATGTACCGAGTCAGATAGATTTTATGAAGGTAGAGTTACACTTGAAATACGCCTTGTTACGTAACATCCCAACACAAATTAAAACACATAAAAATTCCCAAGTTGTGTGAACGAAAGATGAAACCTGCATAGTAATCCAGGTCACCATAAGTGAAACGGTTATCTTGCTCATCCCCCTATGCGAATGGTTCCAGAATGCTGAGAATTGACAAAAGGACGAGCTCTTTCCTATCCATTCACCTTAATAAATAGTGGTTTTTACCACTACCAAATCCCAATCATAGTTGGTTCCCAAAGTTGTAAGGATTTGTACTACACGTCCCTGCAAAGGATGGGTAGTCATCCCCAAGACCCAAAAGGGATCAACGCCATTCACAAACAAAATTCCAACAAATCATCATCCTAACACTTTCCATTCACCTTTGGTCTCCAAGTTGTAAGGATTCGTACTATCCGCCCCTAACCAGGATGGGTAGTCATCCCCAAGGCCTAAAAGATCAATGCCCTTACTCCATAATCTCCATCACCCCCTTGGTTCCCAACGTCGTAAGGATTCATACTACACGTCCCTGCAAAGGATGCGTAGTCGTCCCCAAGGCCACAAGGATCAAGGCCACTCACCAGCCCAAACTCACAATACTCAAAACACAAAATCAAATAAAAGTGGTTATCACCACTATTCAAAATCCTCGCTCAAAAAGAATTAATAGAAAATAAAAAGTGATTTTCATCACTATATAGACGAGCAACTTTCTAAATCATTCAGCCAACAAATATCCTGAACTTGAATCCCTGGAATTCTCAGCATTCGAAAACCATCTAGGTGATCCTCATTACAGGTTTGGTTGACAACCTATCTGGCAATGGTGGTATCCTACCCGCATGACGATATGTCTGTCACATTCGCTTTGCGTGTGTGCAGACCAATGTTTGCATAAGGATGAGCTAGCTTATGGTATCCTGGATAACACCGCAGATTAATCTAACTAAATACAACAAAGGAGTTAGTGGAGCTAATTAGGTGATCCTCAAGACAGGTTCGGTTGAAAGCCCATCCGGCACTTGGTGGTATCCTGACAAATACCACATAAATGAACTCAATTGCACACACAGGGATGTGAAATAGCTTGGTCAAAAACAAGTCCGATTCATACCTTGTTCAAAAGTCTTGTAAGATAAAGTACAATCGTGGCTAGTGAGTTAAAACCGTCTGAGTCTCGAAAACCTTAGCTACATTTTTTAACCCACTGCGCTACTTTTCATCATCACATTATCATCAGGAAATACACAAAATACCGCATGCACAAAAGCAAAGTCATCCACTACAAGCAATCGCATAAAAACAAAATCACAAAGTCCTAAACAGTCTATGGTGCCCTAACCAAACAACACAAATTCATTTCATCCATTACATTTTGCATATCACATATATATCAAAAACATTCGTATTTATCATACCATGTGCATACATCAATATAAAGTAGCATGCATCCATCAACATCAATCATTGTGCATAACATAAAATCATGACATATACACAAAGCAAGAAAATCAAAACAACAAAAACATCACAAAAATGCAACACAAAAACATAGCAATAAGCATTGTCGGACACAAGTGCTCTTGCACTTAACCTCTTGGCATAGAAAATCGATGTCGGGGCTCAAATTGTCACTCTCCTACTTCCCCAAGAAGGCTACCATAGCCGGACCGCTCCACGGGAAGACGGGTTTTCGACGATTTCACCCCATTATGGCATCACCAAAAGGGTTAACACCCACCAAAAATAGGTCTAAATGTCAAAAAACTGCACACACATTCAATGCTAAACATCTAAAGGCACCCTAACCTAAGTCACCTCGGGTCAAGCGACTCGTCGCTTTTCTCACGAAGGTCATTCCCTCATCGATTCGTCGCTTGAGGGGGTAGTCACACTTAGTCACCAATCAACAAACACATACCCAATCAAGGAAATGACATGCATTCAAAGAATCATTGACAAAGACAATTACGCTCCTGCTTGGGGCAGTAAACAAGCAATAATCACAAATTGATCAAACACTTGGCATTCCCGAAGCATGAACACAAGGTTCCCCTAGGGACAAAAGGTTGCGCCCTTTGCCTATTCATGACTGATCAATGTTCAAGCTCAAGTCACACCTCACCAAAATAGGTTAATACTTGAAATCAAATTCCTTAGCTCGTCAGAAGCAAGGATTCAAGAATGCATGCCCTTTCCATACTTGGGGCATCACAAGTTGGTCGGGTTACTGAGAAACCCTAATCATTAGTGCTTTGGTTATCTATTTTTGCTCAGCACTGCGTCACCCGTAGCGCTTCCCAAAAAGGGGCATCTATAGACACCAAAACAACACCAATCCGATTATGTGACTACAAACACTGATCGCATTGACACACACAGCCTTCAGGGCAGCCCTCAGAGGTCAAACAGTGGTCCTAGCCACTTTCACAACAGTTTTAGAAGGTCGAAAAGTAATTTGGCACCTCCAGACATTCTGCTTCAAATCCGCCTTTGCGCCCTGGCTTCTTCTTGGTGTCGCAATATTGTTTTATTTCCTGATAGAAGTTGGTCGTTTTAAACAAGGCAAAAATCAAAAGAAAGCCTTTGCCAGAAGTGTCACGAAATCGCGACGTCGCGATTTCGTGACACCAAAGGCCAAAAGAGAGCCTTTGCCAGAAGTGTCACGAAATCGCGACGTCGCGATTTCGCGACGTCGTGAAATCATGACACCAAAGGCCAAAAGAGAGCCTTTGCCAGAAGATGTCACGAAATCGCGACGTCGCGATTTCGCGACGTCGCGAAATCGTGACACCAAAGGCCAAAAGAGAGCCTTTGCCAGAAGTGTCACGAAATCGCGACGTCGCGATTTCGTGACGTCGCGAAATCGTGACACCAAAGGCCAAAAGAGAGCCTTTGCCAGAAGTGTCACGAAATCGCGACGTCGCGAAATCGCGACACTAAAGGCCAAAAGGAAACCTAAGGCTTAGGTGTCGCGATATCGTGACGTCGCGATATCGCGACAAACTCCCGTCTTTACGCCTGGGCAGACTTTAACCAATCGAAGGCGGACTTTAAACCAATAAAAGCAGACATTAAAAAAATACAAAAATGTACATTAAACAAGTGGCAGCTGAAGACAGTCAATTATTGCCTCCTGCCATGCATGCGCGCGTAGGTGGGCAGATTGGCAGTTAGAGGACTGTCACAAAGGCAGTCATGGAAGCCCAAGTCATGGAGGAGTCTCCTCCCTCTTGGGAAGGCATGGCCGCCACATGGCATCCCTGCATGCCCCTCCAAAGAGACCCCATGGGTCTATAAAATGGTGGACTTTTCCCACCCAAAAAAAAGACAAGTTGGTAGACATTTTCAAGCAACGAAGTGTTGCCAAATTGAACACCCTATTGCACCTCTTTTCGATTCATCTCTTTTACATCCTTAATCTCTTTCGCAAGAGAGGTTATTGGGTGGATATTGGAAGGGTGAATCCGGACCTTAGAACCCGACATTTGACCACATTAATCCATCAATTTGTCGACAATTCAACCTAAGAGTTTTTGGGCCTATCCCTAGTGGATTGGCGCCGAAATCACGTTCCAACGGTGGGTGGCCCACTCGGGCACCCCGCACCTTTTAAATTTCATTCTAATTCATTTTTTGTCATTTATTCATTCCTCATTCCATTCTATGCTGACCAGATAGTCATGTATTCAATTTCATAATATTTTAATCAGATTTCATCATATGTTTGTCGTTTTTGTCGCTTTTTGTCGTCCCACTGACTTGCAGGTATCGACGCCAAATTCCCGCTGATGGAGGTGTGACATTTGAGCAGCAACATTTCGGATTTTCATCACAGGCGAAGTCGTCTCACCTGGGGACGAATTACAGTAGAATTCGTCCTGACCAGGGACGAATTACAGTCAAACTCAAATCGACAGACTTTCACCGACTGTTTTGCTGGCAGCAACCTTTCGGTGATGTTTTCTGGTCTCTGTCAGAGTTGCAGGTTGATTAGAGTTATTTTATTCACTGGTTTAATCAATCTTTTGCATGCATTTCTCATTGATTTCTAAAGTTAAACGCTTTATCCTTTTGTTACAGGTGCTACTAACGCATTTGTGTTTCTTTGATCGCAGGAGAAGCAACAAACATCAAGGATTCATTATCGCAAGCGGCGGCAACACTTTGGCCCGCCCATTTTAAATGTGGGCATGCGGAAGAGGGAAGACTAAGTCGTGATTGTAATCCAAAAACTCATTTAAATGCTCCTAACCCCTAAAAAGGAAGGAGGCATCTTTGTAACCGAGGTTAAAAGAATTCAATAAAAAGGGCTGTGATTTCTCTAATTTCTTTTGTCTCCGTTCGATTGGCTTCTTTCATTTCATGCTTTGCACTCTTTAGGACTTAGGCGTTTATTTGTATTTTGAATGTATCGCAAATAGTTTTTCTTTCAAAACTTCCGGAATCTCGTGCTTTTAGTACCAATCCTGCTGATCGAAAACCTCGATGGTATGAATGGCCAATCCCTCTTGAAGTTCTTCTTGAACAAAAGCTGAGCGGGAAAGAACTTGTAAAAACAGTGTTATGTTGCTATTAAGAGGAGTAGGGGAGAACAAGGACCCCCAGTTGGCTTGAGTTAAACAATCTTGGATTCGAGAAAACCTATCCAAAGATGGTTCAATCTGGATCAAGTGGATTCCTGGCATGAGGTCAGAGCTTGCACGCTCCATCGTGGGTTGCGATAATGTCTTGACCTAAATGGTTGTCATTGCACCGAAAAGGTCTTGCGGGATTAGTGACCCCAAGGAGGCCATAGTATCTGCAAAACGATTCGATGATCGAGGGAGTGCCTCGATGTCGTACCATTCAAGTTGTACCAGGAATTTGTCCACAAGGGCTTTATAAGCCTGTAGAACTGGGCATTTACATTGGAATATCCCCTTAACTTGATTGACAATTAACAGTGAGTCACCAAAGATGTTTAATTGTTTAATGTTCATGGTGACTATAGTCTGAAGACCTATGAGCAAGGCTTCATATTCTGCATTGTTATTGGTGCATGGGAAGTCTAATTTAAATGACAGAGGCATTGGAGCCCCTTGTGGAGTGAAGAATACAATTCCCACGCCACCTCCTTGCTCACAGTTAAAACCATCAAAGAATAGGGTTATGTCAGCCTGTGACTCAGGCTCATCGTGAATCCGGCGATTCTGAAACATGGAAGACCCCATCATCAGGTAGTTCGTAGGTCAGAGGCTGATCGTCTTCAAGAGGAGCCTCTGCTAGTTGATCGATGATGACTTGACCTTTTATGGATTTCTATCCAATGAATTCTATGTCAAACTCCGTCAACAACATGATCCATTTTTCCGTGTGGCTACTATGATAATTATGACTCATCATGTATTGTAATGGATTCTCCTTAGACACAACATACGTCTTATTACTAAGCATGTAGTGGCATAACTTTTTGGTAGCAAACACCACTGCCAAGCAGAGCTTTTCAACGTATGCATAGTTAAGTTCATAACTGACCAGGGTGCGGCTAAGATAGTATGTAGCATGTTTTTTTTGAAGTTCATTTTTCTGGGACAGCATGGCGCCCAATGCCACCTCAGTAGCTAAGATGTATAAGTAGAATGACACTCCTGGTCTAGGTGGTGCCAATACTGGTGGCGAAGCCAAGTACTGTTTAATATCGTCAAAGGCTGACTAGCACTCGTCATCCCAATGGAATGCTACTCCCTTGTGCAATAATTTATTCATGGGTCGACACTTGTTAGATAGCTGCGCTATGAAGCGTTTGATCGATGTGACCTTTCCCTATAGACTTCTGAGCTGCTTGATGGTATTTGGGGGAAGCATTTCAAGGATTGCCTTGACTTTGTTGGGATCCACCTCGATTCCTCATTTGGAGACTATGAAATCCAAGAGATTTCCAGAGGTGACACCAAAGACGCACTTCTTGAGGTTTAGTCTGACTTTATGCTCAATGAGGTGATCAAGGACCTTGCTCAAGTCATCGAGGTGATCTGGGCGCAAAAGAGATTTGGCCAACAAATCATCCATGTAATCTTCCAAATTATTGTGCATGTAATCATGAAAGATGTATGTCATGGCACGTTGGTAGGTGGCGCCAACGTTTTTAAGGCCAAAAGGCATGACCTTATAACAAAATGTCCCCCAAGGCATTATGAATGCCATTTTTAGTTGGTCCTCGAGATTAATACGAATCTGATTGTATCCTGAGAAACCATCCATAAGGGAAAGCATTTTGTGGCCCGTTGTAGCATCTACCAACGTGTCGATGCTTGGCAAGGGAAAATCATCCTTAGGACTCGCTTTGTTAAGATCTCAAAAATCGGTGCATATGCAAATCCTCCCATTGGGCTTCTTTATGGGAACCATGTTATACAACCATGGCGGATAATCCACACAGATGACAAACTATGCATCCAATAGCTTTTGCAATTCGTCTTTGACCATTAAGGCCATTGTTGGGTGCATCTTGCATAGTTTTTGCTTTACTGGCTTGATTGTTGGATCAAGCGTTAAATTATGCGTGACTAGCTATGGGTCTAGTCCTAGCATATCCTTGTATGACCATGCAAAAACCTCCTTCTTCTCCTTGATAAGGGCAACATAATCGGCTTGCTCTTTGGGGGAGAGACTTACCCCCAGCTTGAGAATCTATGGATTCATTGGATCTATGCCGATGTCTACATCAGTCATTGCCTCGATCGACATGTGGGATCCGTCCTCCAACTGGTGTGGAGTTGGGATCAGATGGATATCGTTTGCTGAATTAAGATCATCATTAGGAACGTCAGGTTCCTCTTTAGCATGGAAGACATCCTGAGTCTTTTTGGGAGTGAAATGAAACATCCCACCACAAGGCCAATACTCTGATGGGGATGGTGGTGTGTCAGCGCGATCCCAATCTATAGCCTCTATGTCTAGATGCAATGACCATGTTGGATTGGTTGGATCATGGATGGGGGCGATCAAGTCAATGGAGATCATGTTGATGAAATGATTGTAACCGCCATTATCGCAAGTGTGATAACTCTGACATTTTGGATGTTCTTGATGTGTTGGATCTGGCTCTGTAGGCACTGGCACAAAGGGATCAGCCCTATGTGCATACATGCAAACAAGGTCTACTCTAGGCACTGAGGGTTTGATAGGGTTGCCAGGTGAAAGATTCTCTTTGTGTACCTGGAGTGGCAGGTGCAGTAATTGCTATAACTATGCCGAGTTGAGGTGCCACCTATGTCTTGGACCTATGTGTAAGTGTTCAAACATGTCATCTATGTCCAAGGGATATTGTTGTTGCATTTGTCGCATGTGGTTGAGATAGGCCATCTCGATTTCGTCTTCGTAATCACTGTCAGAGATCCACAGGCCTTCATTGGCTCCAATAACTGCTTGCGACATGGGAAGCTCATCTTGCTTGAGCAAATTAATATGGTCCCAATGAGGTTGTACCGCCCTCTACGGGGGGACCTGATTTGCTTGAGGTAATCTATGCTCAATGGGATCATTCAATGGGAACATGGTCAAGAAGCTTTCTTGATAATCATCCATGGGAAGTATGTGGGAATGATTTTTATGAGGCTTGTTCCGAATGGAATTATCGTCCTATTGACCATGTTCACTGCGTTCAAGCTCAAGTTAAAGGCTGTGGCCACAGTTCTCGCAGGAATCTTGAACAACGTCTGGGCGCTTGGCTGATTAAATCAAAAACAGAAGATGCACATCAGATTAGAATGCGATTTTATATGTGACCGTAATCATCATACTACTTACTTGTTAATACTTACAAGAGTGCCAGGATTTTGGCTGTTGAGAACGGAGAGATAATTTGCTTCCTCTTTTCCTACGTTAATTTCAAAGTGCATTGTTCCCCTGGGAAATATGGTCACGTCGCCAGGATACAGAATGTCCACAAATGCTTGACCTGCCAGAATTAAAGGGACACACTTCATGTCCCGGATCCAAGGTCGCCCCAACAAGATATTGTAAGCCATCTCACCTTCTAAAATGTGGTACAATGTATGAATGTTATTTTGTCCCACTTGTATGGGTAGGACAATTGTGCCAACTGTCAAGCATATCGCATCATTAAATGCTTAAAGAGTATAAGTGGAAGGTACGATGTGAGAGGCTGGAAACTTCAAATGTTTTAAGGCGGTGGTTGTAATAATGTTAATGGATGAACTAGTGTCTACCAACACCCACTTATACGAAATCCTGTTGACCCACGCAATAACGTGCAAGGTGGATCTGCCACATCACCAACCACCAATTTTAATTCATCTTCTTGAAAGGTGATGACTAGTTTTGTACACTGTTTCACATGGCCCACGAAGTTGTTGAAAGAATTTGCTTCGTGGGGATGCAACTCAATTGCCTTTAAGATCTCCATGAGAGCCTCCCGATGGGGCGTTGATTGCTGAATAAGCTCATATATGGAGAGCCTAGCCGACGTGGTCCTTAGACTTTGAGTAAGTCTAGTTCGAATCATAGCCACTGGTCTAGGCGGTGGAAGCTATGTAGGGGTCGGTTGAGTTTGTGACGTTGAGGGAACTTCTCTTGTGGCTACTATGAGGGCAGCTCCTGCGTATCTCTTGTTTCGAGTCATGATGCTTATCATCCCCACATACCCTTCCATGGGGCAATTCTGTTGCAGCTCATTGACATGAAGAGGTTTTGCTTGTGCATCATGTGTGGGCAAAGGATCTCTAAAAACATTCTTACTCATACTACTATCAAATCTAACTTCTCTTGTAATAATTGTGCCCTATTAACAAAACGTTAACTAATGCATGCATCTAGAAACTCTAAAAATTTATCACTCACAAATAAAACATAGAATAATTTAGAATTTGGAATGTATTCTATTTTATTAAAAAAAATACAACAAATAATTAATTCTTATGGAGTTCTTTGACTCGTATTTACTTTCAAATGGTCATCTCTTCCAACTCTTTCTTTCAAATATTCCTTTCATTTCTTTGTCCTATTGTTTCTCTATCTTGTACACCATTTTAAACCTTCACTCTATATCTTCTCCTCTTCTTCCTATCAATTATCATATCTCCCTATTTATAGTTCTACCATTCTCTCTCTTTGCATCTGTGTATCCATTCAAACTCTCTTCTCTCCCTCCTAGGATAATTTGATTCCATACCTTGGACATCTTTGCTTCTCTTCATACTCCAATTCATTTTCTCTACATCCACCCCTTTATCTTCAAAATATCTTTATCTATATTCCTACCATTTTGCTTCTCCTTGGTTTAATATTTGATGACCATATTTTATTTCTATTTCTACTTCTCTTTCCTCTTCTCTAATTTTTTTCCATCACTTTACCTTCAACCAACTCCTCTTCACTCTCTATATTTTTGTCTTCTACACAAAAGGTTGGTATACGATACAATGATAATTATCTACAAGGGTTGGTTACCTTACATCAAAAATACTAGTTGATACTATGATCAAACTTGAAGTTTAAAATTAATTTTTTAACTCAACTAAAATTTGGGTGATGGTAAAATGTTTGGAATGGCTATCAAATTTAAAAACATTATCCAATACTTTTAGGGTTTCAGAATAAGACAAGATATGGATTAGAAAATAATAGGATATGAGAGAATATTTATTCACTCTATATTACACTATAGTCATTTGATTTAATCATTTCAATATAGCTTGAGTATATTTATATATAATACTACTAACAAATCCAATTGAAAGGTGGTGATAGGATGCCAATATTTATAATAAATTATATTTTTTAACTATAAAATTCAACTTATAAATCTAAATATACCTTTGAATACTTCTAAAAATAAATGTAACATTATGCCAATAATATACCTTTGAATACTTCTGAAAATAAAACTTTTATTAATTTAGAAAATTCTAAAACTTGTTAAATAACTTTTATCATATAACTATGAGCATTTCAAATTTAAATTATATAACCTTTAAATGAAAATATCTTCTTCTTTTTTCAATAGTCCTTAAATTTGACTGGTTCCTCTATCCATGAAGGAGAAATTAGGTGACAAGTAAATCATAACTAAGTTCATTTCTATATTTAATAGATAGACAAATTATTTTTATTAAACATAGTACTTGTATGTAAATGAAATAGTATATAATTCTACTTTTTATTATGATTTATTATAACTTATACTATGTAATTTCAATATATTTAGCTTGTATATGATCAATGATATAACTTGTAGGCAACTTCATGTATTTATATCTATATTGGCATCTAGCACACTATGTATCAAATCTAGGTTCATTATCTATCTAACACTTCTACCAAACTAGAATTTACATATAGTATATATCACAATGATAGACAACATCTGAATAAAATAAATTATAAATATGGATGATTACGTCAAATATGCTAGGCATTCACAATATGATCATATCTACATCTAGTGAGATCTATTTCTAATTGCTTTTCATATACAAAATGCATGTTTATATACATTTATCTTAGTCTCATACCTCTCAACCACATACAAGATAAGTGTTCTACCTCAACGAATATACATCATAGTTCATGATTCTATCTACCTCCCTTGCATTTTCAACTTAGAATAACAAATAAAATATTCTTACAAATTTAAATGCATTAAGATTCATAATCTTTTTTTGAAAACCTAAACACCTTAAATTTTTTTATCATACAAATATACAGTTGAACATAATAACAGACAAGGGAAAAAAATAAAATAAAGAGAAAAAAAAGGCCAACCCATAGTAACATAAAAAAGTTCAACATTGTAAACATATGGATATATTGCCATTTATTTAGAACGAAAAGCGAAAACAAACTGAGAATTAACCAAGGTAGGAACCTTCAACTTGACCTCTAACCATTCCTGCTCTTCTTTTATTGTGAACACGAATACTGTAAACATATACTTATTTATTTACATCAAAAGTCGACAGTGATGTCTCTGCCTGGAACACAGCCGCTTGTGGGTGTTTTTATGAGGCTTGTTCCGAATGGAATTATCGTCCCATTGACCATGTTCACTGCGTTCAAGCTCAAGTTAAAGGCTGTGGCCACAGTTCTCGCAGGAATCTTGAACAACGTCTGGGCGCTTGGCTGATTAAATCAAAAACAGAAGATGCACATCAGATTAGAATGCGATTTTATATGTGACCGTAATCATCATACTACTTACTTGTTAATACTTACAAGAGTGCCAGGATTTTGGCTGTTGAGAACGGAGAGATAATTTGCTGTCTTTTTTCCTACGTTAATTTCAAAGTGCATTGTTCCCCTGGGAAATATGGTCACGTCGCCAGGATACAGAATGTCCACAAATGCTTGACCTGCCAGAATTAAAATTACTATTAATGCTAAGGATATTAATTTAGATGGAAGGAGTGTTTTAATTCTACGTTTAGAAAATGAGTACCTTGAGTGTCAACAAAACCAGCTTGAAGAGGTCCTCCGGAGAGAAGCGTAAGAATTTCAGTGGCTCGTGGATGCGTGTGGGGTAAATTTACCCCACACGGCACCATTTTAAATCTCACCATTGCCAGGCCTTGTGATCTGCAAAC
This sequence comes from Wollemia nobilis, assembly GCA_028583015.1. Lineage (NCBI taxonomy): Eukaryota > Viridiplantae > Streptophyta > Pinopsida > Araucariales > Araucariaceae > Wollemia > Wollemia nobilis. The sequence goes on along the minus strand of JAQPPZ010003551.1, from coordinate 3,373,698 downwards.
AATTTTCATTAATATTATACATGCAATTGCAATGCAATTGAAGGTTTGAAGGTTTTGTATGACTAACAATAACAATTGTAATACTACTTAGTACTTACTGCGTTGCAGGAAAATTAGTGACAGAGGTGGCTGTTCGAACACCTCCCGTGTCGACAGTTACGTCTCCATTTCGAAAAATGTCTCGAAGGGTGAAGACTGTTAAGCCTGAAGCAAAGTCCGTGAGAGGATCTGGATCTGCACCCTTTACATTTTTTACGAAAACAAAAACAAATGCAAAAAATACAATGATAAAACGGGTCTTAGCATTCATGCTCGTATCCATGTTGATAAAACGGGACAAATATGCTCAATATACAGAGACGCAAATTATATAGGGCATAGGCTTGTCTGCTCAATACTAACTCCAGATATTGTATTTATAGAGCGGGGAATGCCTGGATACCGTGAATATTTTTTAATTATCTTTCTCTGATCTTTTGCTGCATGATTAGTCTATTCAATAATATCACTCTATGACCCATTCTGAACTAAAACTAAATATGACCTGGTCAGTCAATAATATTACCGTATGACCCAATACACTATCGTTAGATATATTTTGCTGCATGGTTAGACTATTCAATAATATCACTCTATGACCCAATCTGAACTAAAACTAAATATGATCTGGTCAGGCAGGTGAGGTTAGACTTTGCTCATGCATTTCACCTTCTCTATGAACGTGTTTTTCACTAAAAAAAATTCCTTCCTTGTTTTGAGAGACGCCTAATCCATTAAGTAACGACACGTCACACAAATCTTGTCTATTGCCAAGGAAATAGTCTCTCGTCTCCCACTCGAGTGGACTTCTTCGTCTCACATGTTTAATTTTCAATTCTTTATACGTTTTTCGATTTTGCGTGTCAATGGGCACAAAGACTTGTACGGCTTATCCCACACTTTCGTTCCCAAACATATGAAAATGGAAGCAACGAGATAGGAAATTTCATGATTGGTTGGTGGAGAATAAAACGAGTTTTAAAATGGAAGCAACGAGATAGCCTGTAGCAGTGGTGTTATAGTTGTTTTTTTTTTTTTTTTTTACGGCAATAGTATGATGGAAGTTTTTAATAGGCAGGTTATTCGGTCAAAATTTGAAGTTATAATTGAATATTTTATAATTTTAAAAAGTTAGTTATTTTTGGTTAATTAATTTATATAATAGTTATGGTTATCCTTTATCTATTACTAATTTTAATGATAACATTTATAATGTATGGTACATTCTTTGTTACTAGTCTCATAATCTTTTCTTTATAATATTACTAATTTTTATGATAACATTTATAATTTTTATGGAATAATTTTAAAATAAAATTGATTTTGTTTTAGCACCTCTTTTTTTAGGATTTGTTTAATAATACTTGATTAATCAAATCAGTTGTCATCCTTCTTTTATTACCAGTTACTTTCTATGATAACATTTATAATTTTATAGATTGAGTCATTTTGCTACTAGTTTGGAGAGAATGGTGATAAGTGATGGCAATAACTGTTTCGATCCATGAGAAGTAATGGAAGATGAGCTTAATAATGGAGGGTAGGTATGGGTCCTAGTTTTAGTGGGTCTTCTTCAATTCCTTTTGACCCAAAAGCCTCTTGGAGCCAAATAGTAAAGATGTTTGTTGGAAAGTCCTCAGGTAAAAAGTTTTGGTTGGCGTCGGAGGGCAACAAAATCTTTGTTCTAGATGAGCTTGTTAAAATGTCTACGACTCAAGGTGACATTTATGTGGTAGATAATTTTTTGGATGCCCATCCAAATCTGAATACTATTCGGCATTGGGCTCAATCCAAATGATGTATTTTGGGAAGTTTGCAAATTGTGGCCTTCCTAAAGAACTTTTTTATTTGTCTTCACTTAGTAGAGGATATGGAGCAGATTTTTCAACAAAGCCCATGGTTCTTTGGGTGTCATGGCTTGTTTCTTAAATACTGATCGACGAGATTTAATCCAAATACCTAGAACCTTAATCAATATATGATGTGGGTTAGGATCCCAGGTCTTCCTCTGCATCTATGGCATAAATATATATATTTTTAAATTGGGCACCGTCTAGGATATCTAGTGGTAATTGATCCGACAACCTTGACAAGGTCTAAGCTTATTCATGCAAGAATTAGTGTCAACCTAGATATAAATCAACCCCCTTTGAAATCCATTGAATTAATTTCCATGTTTGGGTTGTGGACTCAAACCTTAGAATTTGATAACCTTCCAGTGAAATGCGTTCAAAAATAGGGCATCTAAAAACGAATTACACTAAAAAAAGTTGCTCCTCCTCAATGGCAATAAAAGAAGACCCTAGGTAATATGGAATATCCTTATAGTAATTCTTCAGGAGATAAGAATGGTGTAGATAAGCTTGCTAGGCCCAAGGCTTCCTCAGGAAGGGAAGCATATGGTGTTTCCAAAGAGCCTAATATTTAGGTTAGTATTTTCAATGACCATAGCCCTAATGATTTAGTTGTTGTTATCACTCAAAATCACTTTAAAACTTTAGTTAATTCTATGGAAGATAGAGATCTAGATGTTCCAAATAAATATTTGACCTATAGGAGCAATATTATTTTAGAATAATTCAATTGAACTCAAATACCTCCTTTGAACCAAATACCATTACTATTTTGGAATCCATCCAGTTCTTAGAGGGTTAGTATAGACCTAGGAAGCCCTAACAGGATCTTTAAAAGCTCGAGAAAGAATCAAGTGTATGTCGGGAAAGATAAATTGAGAGGAAGGCCTTTTCATATTGAAATTAGAGAAATAAAAACAACCAAAGAAATCGCAGATGGAAATCAACTAACCTTAATATTGGGTGGTAAAAAACCCCTACCTAAATACAAAAAATGATAATCATATCTTGGAACATTAAAGGGCTTAATGTGCCCTCTAAATATCATATGGTCCAAAACCTTAGGAAATATCTAAATCCCAAATCCTATTATTGTAGGAAACCAAACTAAATAACCAGAATGTTAAGAGTATTAAACAAAGTGTGTGGAAAGATCTATTTTTTATTTCTAGTGCAATGAATGAAGTGTCAAGTAGTCTTCCATACCTATGGGATGGAAATTAGGTAGATGGTAAAGTTTTATTAACAACTGATAGATTTATTTGTGTGTTATTTCAATGTAGAATCACCATGGCAAGTTGGCTTTTAACAAATACTTATGCTTCTAATACTATCTTTAGTAGAAGGTATCTCTAGAAGAACCTCATGTTCATGAGGAAGGTCTTCCATAATCTTGATTGGTTTATTGCTTGGTACTTCAACACCCCTCTCTATCCTCTTGATAAGTTTAGTGGTACCCCCAAATGGTTCAAGAGTATGTTTGATTTTGAATAGTTTATTTCAAAAAATGGGCTGATGGATACTAGTATTAGAGGGGTCAAATTTACATGGAGCAACAAAAGGATAGAAAGTCAATTGATTCAAATAATATTGGATATATTCCTAGTATTCCAAGAGGTTTTGATTAAATTTAGGAATACCTCTTTATTTGCTCTTCCTAAAACTAGATTGGACCACAATCCTTTCATGTTTGATGTTCACTTAGATGGTAGAAAGCTCTTCAACCCCTTTATATTTAAGACTATTGTGGCTTAGGAATATCAATCTAGAGTAATGTATCAAGATTTGGTGGGATACAATTTTTTTGGCCCTCTTGCTTCCCAAGTAACCAAAAAACTCATATATATCAAATTCAATTTGAAAGAATGGAAGAAGCATATTTTTGAAAATTTATTTCAAAAAACAATGGATCTAAAATGTAGCTTTTAGTCATAGAAGTAAAATTTAATGAAGGAGGATATTCACAAGGATTAAAAGATAAATAAAGAGCTCTCCTTTCTAAATTCCATAACACCTTGGATTCATAAGATATTTTTTGGAGGTTGAAGTCTCGCACTCTTTAGCTCAAGGAGGGGGATCCAAAAAAAATCCATGACACTAGTTCGAGATATAGAATCCATAATAAAATTAAATAAATTCTAAGAAATGATGGTTCCATTATGGAATATATTATGGAGATCCATGAGGAGGTGGTTAGCTATTTTAGAAATCTTATTGGTATTGTTGAAGATTTAGTCATTGATGAAGCCTTCATTTTTCACCAAAATATCCTTTAGTTGGTCTCTATTGAGTATAACTTGTACTTGACCAGTCTCTTTTTAGAATATGAAATTTAAAATGTTGTTTTTGAGACGACATGAGATAAAGCACCTAGGTCAGATGGCTTGCCAACCATATTTTTCTAAAAAAATGGCATATTATAGGGAATTTGATTTTCCATATTGGTTCTCTATCTTGTATACCATTTCAAACCTTCACTATAGATCTTCTCCTCTTCTACCTAACAATTATCCTATTTCCCTCTTTCTAGGTCTACCATTCTCTATCTTTGCATCCTTGTATCCATTCAAACTCTCTTCTCTCCCTCCTAGGATCTTTTTAGTCCATCCCTTGAACATATCTCCTTCTCTTTATTCTCCAATTGATTTTCTCTACATATTCCTCTTTATCTTCCACTTCTCTCTATCTATCTTCATACCCTTTTGCTTCTCCTTAGTTTATTCTCCAATATAGCTTGAGTATATTTATATTTAAGACTACTAATAAATCGAATGGAAATGTGGTGATAGGATGCCAATGTTTACAATTAATTATATTATTTAACTATAACATACAACTTATAAACCAAAATATGCGTAAATAGAGATAAAATTTTATGTGTTTGGATAGTGATCATCAAAGACAAGAAGTTTATAAAATAACAATATAATTCTAATATGAAACATATTATTCTTTGTTATTTATAATAAGGAACCAAACATTTAAACATAGAATAGAATTTCCTTGATAAGACAAAAAAATGTATGCCTTAGTAAATTAAATAGAATATAAAATATTTATATATGATGTAACATTGTGCCAATAATATACCTTTGAAGACTTCTAAAAATATAACTTTTATTAATTTAGGAAATTCTAAAACTTGTTAAATAACTTTTATCATATAACTATGAGCATTTCAAATTTAAATTGTATAATCTTAAATCATACCTAAGTTCATTTCTATATTTAATAGATAGACAAATTATTTTTATTACACATAGTAGTTGTAAAATAAATAGTATATAATTGTACGTTTTATTATAATTTATTATAACTTATACTATGTACTTTCAATAAATTTAGTATATATATGGTCAATGATATAACTTATAGGTAACTTCATGTATTTAGCTCTAGATTGGCATCTAGCACACTATGTATCAAAGTTGGGTTCATTGCCTGTCTAGCCCTTTTGCCAAGATAAATTTTATATATAGTATATATCACAATAATAGACAATATATGAATAAAACAAATTATAAATATGGATGATTGTGTTAAAGATGCTAGGAATTCATAATATGATCATATCTACATCTTGTGAGCTCTATTTCTAATTAATTTTCATATATATATATATATATTTATTCATCTTAGTCGCATACCTCTCAACCAAATATAGGAGAAGTGTTCAACCTCAACTAGCCCTTCGACCAAGATAGAATTTATATATAGTATGTATCACAATGATAGACAACATCTCAATAAAACAAATTATAAATATGGATGATTATATCAAAGACGTTAGGCATTCAAAATATGATCTTATCTACAACTTGTGAGATCTATTTCTAATATCTTTTCATATACAAATCACACACATATACATTTATTTATTTATGTATTTATTTACTTATTTATTTATTTATCTTAGTCTCAAACCTCTCAACCACATACAGGAGAAGTGTTCTACCTGGAAGCATGAGATTTCGAAAGATTGAAAGGAAAACTAATGCGATGTATTCAAAACCCAAAGTTAACACTTAAGGTCCTATAAAGTGAAATGCATGAAATGAAAGAAAAGAGAAGAATTTAAATGAGATAAAAGGAAGTATAGAAAGCACAACCCTTTTTATTTATACTCTTCCAATTTGGTTACAAAGATGTCTCCTCCATTTTAGGGGGTAGGAGCGTTAACATAGTTTCAATTACAATCATGGATTTAGTGTTCCTCCTTTCGCATGCCCACATGTGAAATGGGCGTGCCAAAGTATTGCCATCGCTGGTATTGATGAATCTTTAATCCTTGCTGCTCCTCTTGTGTTCAAAGAAACAACAAAACATTAGTAGCACCTGTGTATGATAATGAAACTCACAAATCTAAAAGAGTACTATTAATGAACATAAAATATAAGGATAACGATGATTAAAATGAATCTAAATAGACTAAAAATTTGACAGAAGCATAATCATGTAACTAGCAAAATATTGCAAAAGAAACAATCACCAAATTTGACATAGATCGGTATTCGTTTCGGGGTAGGATGAATAAACCTGCAATAGACTGGTATTCTTTCTGGGGTGAAATGAGTAAACCTACAATAGTTTAGTATTTGTTCTGGGGTAGACGAATAAACTTGCAATAAGGCAATGGGTGCCTGAAGGCAAACCACCTGTTGGTTGAGACTTTGTTTCAACACCAATACACTTGGGATGAGTCCGAAACCTGTGGTGATGCGTTGTCAAAAAATTGGTAGGATATTGTGGCCAAAAAAATTAGGTTTTGGGTCTTGATTCGTGCCTCCAAAAGTCACCCAATAACCTCCCTTTCGATTAAGAGATTATGGATGTAAAAGCACAAATCATAAGTAAGTAAAAGGGCAGCACTTTGTTGCTCAAAATTCTCCTTCTCTGTCCCTTCTTTTGGGTGGGAAAACTCCCCAATTTATAGACCTTAGGGTCTCTTTGTTTGAATTGCACATGCGAGGGTGCCACTTGAGTTTGCATGTCCTAATTTTGAGAGAAAAGCTAACTCCCTGTTACAAAATCGTCTTGCATGATAAAGACACTCATTACTGAAGTCTTTCTTCTCGAATAAAATCTAGTCCTCACAATTGCATGGCCTGAAGCCTTAGTTAACTGGAAGAGTTGCCGAAGTTTGACTTTTTTTTGCCAGTCAAACATTCTATTCGCCTCACCTTCGGATGAATTTTGTATTCGTCCCTGGGTGGGATGAATGACAGTTTGTATTCATCCTTGGGTGGGAGGAACAGAGAGCAAGTTGCCAAAAATATGCCAAATTGACCTCTGACCTCTAAAACTGCTTTTGGAAGTGGTTAAGACCACTATTTAACCTCTAGGGGCTGCCCTAGGGACTATTTGTATCAATGCGATCAACGCTCATTGTCATGTAATCAAATTGGTGTTGTTTTGGTGTCTACAGATGCCCATTTTTGGGAAGCGTTGTGCAAGGCATAGTGTCGAGCAAAAATAGATAACCAAAGCACTAATGATTAGGGTTTCTCAGTAACCTAACCAACTCTTGATGCCCCAAGTATGGAAAGGGCATGCATTCTTGAATCTTTGCTTCTGACGAGCTAAGGAACTAAAGTCAAGTGTTAACCTTGTTTAGTGAGGTGTTACTTGAAATTAGACATTGATCAGTCATGAATAGGCAAAGGGTGCAACATTTTGTCCGTTGGAACCTTGAGTTCATGATTCACGAATGCCAAGTGTTTGATCAGCTTGTGATAATTGCTTGTTTGCTTCCCCAAGCAGGGGCACGATTGTCTTTGTCAATGATCCTTTGAATGCGTGTCATTTCCAAGATGGGGTATATTGTTGTTGATTGGCAACTAAGTGTGACTACCCCCTCAAGCGACAAATCGATGAGGGAATGACCGACATGAGAAAAGCGAAAAGTAGCTTGACCCAAGATGACTTAGGTAAGGGTGCCTTTGGTTGTTTACCATTGAATGTGCATGCAGTTTTCAAAAATTTAGACCTATTTTTGGTGGGTTTTAACCCTTTTGGTGATGCAATTTGGAGCTAAAATTGACAAAAATCCATCCTCCCGTGGAGAGGTCCGACTATGGTAGCCTTCTTAGGGAGTAGGATAGTGACAATTTGTAACCCTAACATCAATTTTGGATGCCAAGAATGTCAGGCACAAAAGCGCCTTGATTCGGCAATGTTATTGCTATTTTTGGGTGGGTTTTGACCCATTTTGGTGACATCATTTGGGGATGAAATTCTCAAAAATTCGACTTCCCATGGAGCGGTCCAGCTATTATAGCCTTCTAAGGGAATAGGATAGTGAGGATTTATGACCCCGAAATCATTTTTGCATGCCCAGAATATCCAGTACAAAATCATTCTGATCGGACACTGTTAGGGCTGCTTTGGTGCATTTTTGTGCAGCTTTTTGCTATTTTTGGAATTTCTACTCTGTATTCATCCCAGGGTGGGATGAATTCCTATTAATTCTAGCCTAGCATGAGGCTGGAGAGTGGCTTCGATGGGTACGGAGGGAGCGATGGCTGATTGGGAGGCATGGGACTGAGCAGGAGTTGTTCCCATACGACCGAGTCACACGATAGTTCGGGGTGCGCCAGGGGATGCCTGGTGAGCCCATGGTCTATCGACATCGGGGGGATGAGAGGACTCTAGATCGGCCAGTCGTTGCGCCACTTGGCGAGGATTCAGATACGGTGATTGACGTCCCAGATGTGGATGACGTCGGGGTTACTATTGAGTATGAGCAGTGGTGGACCTTGCGATAGTGGAGAGGCGAGGGGCCGCTTGGCGGTGCAGAGGCAGCAACAGTAGGGGATGAGGGTACAAAAGCACCAGATGAGGGTTGGGGAGCTCCACATGATGATGCAGACATGGTCGAGGTTGAGGATGTTGGAGGGGATTTTGGGGTACCGGACCAGCCGAAGATGCAGGACGTCCCGGAGCAGTGGGAGCCAGAGCGAGGCATGTCCCGGATTCGCCTATGCCTCAGGCAGGTTCGGAGGATGTGGAGGCGAGACACAGCGTTGAGATAGCACGATTGGAGGAGCTACTATGGAGGCGAGATGGGGAGCTAGGAGAGGCTTTGCAGGAGAGAGATCTCCTACGGACTCAGCTGGCAGAGCGGGAGACCGCATGGGCTACGTCCCACCGACAGGAGGGGGATACCGATGCTGCACGAGAGAGGGATCTACTGTGGACGCAGCTAGCACAGCGCGATGACGTAGTAGCTTACTACCATCGATGAGAGGTAGAGTGGGATCAGTGAGAGTCAGATTGGCTTCGGTGGGAGGCAGACTAGCATCGACATCGGATGGATATGGAGGGAGAGATCATCCGCCTGGGTGGGCGGTTACCTGAGCCTCCTAGAGGGGGTTCTTCACGGTGGACGAGAGACAACGATACTGAGCAGTCAGCATCATCCCATCATCGATGGCTAGATGAGGGGGGCACTAGTAGGCGTGATGCAAGGGCGAGCGAAGTCGCCCTGAGAGGTCCCATAGGACCCACACCATGGGGGGTAGTTCCCGTCGCACCGATCCTGCGTGATCATGGTGGCCGATGCCCTAGGCTTTGGGGTTTTTGAGTTTTTGGTTGTTGTTGCGGGGTCAGAGGACCGGTTTATTTGTAGCCTATGGGCATTTTTGTTATGATATATATACAGATGACTCTTTTTGTGTTTATACATTTTTCATGGTTTGTTTTTATGTACATGTATTTACATTGATGGTATGCAAATGCTTGTATGAATGCGATGGTTCTAATTTGTATGATGTGTGCATATGGAATGAATGAAATTATTTGTTGATTACTTGTCGATACACCTTAGACTGTACAAGACTTGACTGACTTGCTGAACTAATGGGACGACTATGTGGAATAACTTTGCATGTGAAAACTTTGTTTTTGTATTGTGCATATTTTCTGATGATGATGTATGGAATAAAATGTACCAGTTGTTATAATGTAGTTAAGCTTTTCTGAGATTCAGATATTTTAACTAACTAGCCAAGATTGTGCATTTATCTCGCAAGACTTTTGAACAAGGTATAAATCCAACTTGGAGGTTAACCAAGTTATTTCACATCCCTGTGTGTGCAATTGAGTTCGTTTATGTGGTATTTGTCAGGATACCGCCAGTGCTCCACTAACTCCATTGTTGGATTTAGCAAGATTAATCCATGGGACAATCTAGGGTACCATAAGCTAGCTCATCCACATGCAAACATTGGTCTGCTCACACGCAAAGCTAATGTGACAGACATATCGTCATGCGGGTAGGATACCACCATTGCCAGGTAGGCTATCCACCAAACCCGTAATGAGGATCACCTAGATGGTTTTCGAATGCTGAGAATTCCAGGGATTCAAGTTCAGGTTTTTTATCGGTTCAATGGTTTGGGATATTTGCTCGTATACAAAGTGATGAAAATCACTGTTTATTTTGTTCTTCTTTTTTTTTGTTCTTTTGAGCAAGGATGTTGAATAGTAGTGATAACCACTGTTATTTGATTTGGATTTTGAGCTTTGTAATAACATTGATCCTTTTAGGCCTTGGGGATGACTACCCATCCTTGGCAGGGACGTGTAGTACGAATCCTTACGACTTTGGGAACCAACGGGTAGTATGGAGATTATGAAGTGAGGGTATTGATCTTTTTAGGCCTTGGGGATGACTACCCATCCTTGGCAGGGACGTGTAGTACGAATCCTTACGACCTGAGAGACCAAAGGTGATTGTGATGATGGCTTGTGGAAATGGTTTTTTTTTTTTTTGGAATGGTCATTGATTCTTTTAGGCCTTGGGGATGACTACCCATCCTTGGCAGGGACGTGTAGTACGAATCCTTACAACCTTAGGAACCAATGATGATTTTTGAATTTTTGGTAGTGATGGAAACCACTGTTGATTAGGAGGAATGGATGGGGAAGAGCTTGTCCTTTTGTCAATTCTCAGCATTCTTGAACCATTCGCACAGGGGGATGAACAGGCTAATCTTTCACCGATGGTACCCTAGACTGCTTTGTAGGTTTCTCTTGCGTTCACACAACTTAGGAATTATTTTATGTGTGTAAATTTGTGTAGGGATATTACATAACGAGGTGTGACCCAAGTAAAATTTTCCTGTGTAAAATCTGTTTGATTGTGTACAATTTTTGGCTAGAAAGGTAAAGACAACTTGAATGACGAAAACCCTAAATACATTAGGAGACAACTGACTAATGCTAAAAAAATGGGATGGTGTGATGCGGGATGTAAGCATTGATAAAATTGATGTGATGTGGAAGATGATGGGATTGTCAAGTAAGGACAGTCTATGGTGCTTTTGACTTGTATAACCAACAAATATGCAATGTATGAATATGATGCCTAATGCAACCTATATTTTTGTATTTTTGATGTTTTATGAGTATGCATGGAATGAAGATGCAATTTTTTTTTTTTTTTGTTTTTTTTTGAATATTTATTGTGACCAAGCGGTTATGGTAACCCTTGGAGCTTTTGGTGTTGACCAAAGGGTTTATGGATACCTTTGGGGCATTTGTGGGGTTGACCAAGTGAGTATGGAAATCCTTGGAGCTTTTGGGGGGGTTGACCAAAGCGATTGTGAGAATCCTTGGAGCTTTTGGTTGGACTATGGCTCTCTAAATGTGGAATGGCCTCAAATGAATGATGTTCAAGGGTTCGAGCTCCTTGATTCCTTCAAGAGAGGCAAGCCGGTAAGTTCCAGGTCCTATTCGACTATCAATCACATAAGGACCTAACCAGTTTGTTGCAAACTTGTCCCTCAGATGGGATGGTAAATTAGAATTCTGCTGGTTCTCCTTTAAGACCAAATCTCCAACCTAAAATTCCCTCAGGTGGACCTTCATGTTGTATGCTCTCTTAAGTCGCTCTTGATAGATACGCAAATGCTCGAGAGCATTGACGCGTCGTTCGTCAAGCAACGTAAGTTGATCTAACCGGGCCTGCCACGCAGTGTCATCATCGATGAACTCTTGCATTGATATGCGCAACGAAGGGATTTCCAACTCAAGAGGCATGACAGCCTCGGAGCCATACACCAGCGAAAATGGAGTTGCCCTAGTGGGCGTCCGAATACTAGTGCGATAAGCCCATAGGGCAAGCGGGATCTGAATGTGCCAATCCTTATGATTATCTATGACAGTATTTTTGAGGATGGCGATGAGCATTTTATTAGACGCCTCTGCTTGCCCATTTGCCTACGGATAATAGGGTGTTGAAAAACTATGCTGAATTTTGTACTTTGTGGTCAAAGCACGCACATCTTTGTTCTTGAAGGGTGTCCCATTATCCGAGAGGATCTTGGATGGAATACCAAAATGACATATGATATTATGCAAAATAAACTCCGCAATGCGGGGTCCAGTCATAGAGGTTAACGGAATTGCTTCCACCCACTTGGTAAAATACTATGTGGCTATAATGATAAATGTGTGATGACCCGACGACGTAGGGGAGATCTTTTCGATTAGATCAAAGCCCCACTACAAAAAATGCCAAGCCGATTGGATCGGTTGCAAGGCTTGAGAAGGTACATGTGTCAAATTGGCATGATGTTGACACTTCACGCACTTCTTCACATATGCACAACAATCTCACTCTAAAGATGGCCAATAATAACCCATGCGAAGAATGCGCTTTGCGATGGCCATACCACTGAAGTGGCCACCACATGTACCATCGTGGGCTTGGGTGATCGCCCAAGCGGACTCTTGCTGGTCCAAGCAATGGAGGAGGATTCCTTCATAGCTCCGACGATACAAAATGTCTCCTAACAAGACATGTTTTGCCGCTTTCTGTTTGAATGATATTTTCATGGCTTGTGTCAATCCAAGTGGGAGAGTACCTAGCTTGAGGTAATCCCTAATGGGTGTGTACCAATCCTGCTGATCAGAAACCTCGATGGTATGAATGGCCAATCCCTCTTGAAGTTCATCCCGAGCAAAAGCTGAGCGGGAAAGAACTTGTAAAAATAGCGTTGTGTTGCTATTAAGAGGGGTAGGGGAGAACAAGGACCCCTAGTTGGCTTGAGTCAAACAATCTTGGATTCGAGAAAACCTATCCGAAGATGGTTCAATCTGGATCAAGTGGATTCTTGGCGTGAGGTCAGAGCTTGCACGCTCCATCGTGGGTTGCGATAATGTCTTGACCTGAATGGTTGTCATTTCACCGAAAAGGTCTTGCGGGATTAGTGACCCCAAGGAGGCCATAGTATCTGCAAAATGATTCGATGATCGAGGGAGTGCCTCGATGTCGTACCATTCAAGTTGTGCTAGGAATTTGTCCACAAGGGCTTTATAGGCCTATAGAACTAGGCATTTACATTGGAATATCCCCTTAACTTGATTGACAATTAACAGCGAGTCACCAAAGATGTTCAATCGTTTAATGTTCATGGTGACTGTTGTCTGAAGACCTATGAGCAAGGCTTCGTATTCTGCATTGTTATTGGTGCACGGGAAGTCTAATTTAAATGACAGAGGCATTGGAGCCCCTTGTGGAGTGAAGAATACAATTCCCATGCCACCTCCTTGCTCACACTTAGAACCATCGAAGAATAGGGTTATGTCAGCTCGTGACTCAGGCTCATCAAAATCTGGCGATTCTGAAACATGGAAGACCCCATCATCAGGTAGTTCGAAGGTCAGAGGCTGATCGTCTTCAAGAGGAGCCTCGGCTAGTTGATCGGCGATGACTTGACCTTTTATGGATTTTTGTCCAATGAATTCTATGTCAAACTCCGTCAACAACATGATCCATTTCGTCGTGCGGCTACTATGATAAGTATGACTCATCATGTATCGCAATGGATTCTCCTTAGACACAACATACGTCTTATTACTAAGCATGTAGTGGCGTAGCTTTTTGGTAGCAAACACCACTGCCAAGCAGAGCTTTTCAACGTATGCATAGTTAAGTTCATAACTGACCAGGGTGCGGCTAAGATAGTATGTAGCCTGTTCTTTGTGAAGCTCATTTTTTTGGGACAGCATGGCACCCAATGCCACCTCAGTAGCTGAGATGTATAAATAGAACGACACTCCTGGTCTAGGTGGTGCCAATACTGGTGGCAAAGCCAAGTACTATTTAATATCATCAAAGGCTGACTGGCACTCGTCATCCCAATGGAATGCTACCCCCTTATGCAATAATTTATTCATGGGTCGGCACTTGTCAGATAGCTACGCTATGAAGCGTTTGATCGACGTGACCTTTCCTTGTAGACTTCTGAGCTGCTTGATGGTAGTTGGGGGAAGCATTTCAAGGATTGCCTTGACTTTGTTGGGATCCACCTCGATTCCTCGTTTGGAGACTATGAAACCCAAGAGCTTTCCAGAGGTGACGCCAAAGACGCACTTCTTGGGGTTTAGTCTGACTTTATGCTCAATGAGGCGATCAAGGACCTTGCTCAAGTCACCGAGGTGATCTGGGCGCAAAAGAGATTTGGCCAACAAATCATCCATGTAATCTTCCAAAGTTTTGTGCATGTAATCATGGAAGATGTACGTCATGGCACGTTGGTAGGTGGCGCCAACATTTTTAAGGCCAAAAGGCATGACCTTATAACAAAATGTCCCCCAAGGCATTGTGAATGCCATTTTTAGTTGGTCCTCAAGATTAATACGAATCTGATTGTATCCTGAGAAACCATCCATGAGGGAAAGCATTTCGTGGCCCGCTGTAGCGTCTACCAACGCGTCAATGCTTGGCAAGGGAAAATCATCCTTAGGACTCGCTTTGTTAAGATCTCAAAAATCGGTGCATATGCGAATCCTCCCATCGGGCTTCTTGATGGGAACCATGTTAGACAACCATGGCGGATAATCCACACAGATGACAAACTGTGCATCCAACAACTTTTGTAACTCATCTTTTACCATTAAGGCCACTGTTGGGTGCATCTTGCATAGTTTTTGCTTTACTGGCTTGATTGTCGGATCAAGCGTTAAATTATGCGTGACTAGCTGTGGGTCTAGTCCCGACATATCCTTGTATGACCATGCAAAAACCTCCTTCTTCTCCTTGAGAAGGGCAACATAATCGGCTTGCTCTTCGGGGGAGAGACTTACCCCCAGCTTGAGAATCCATGGATTCATTGGATCTGTGCCGATGTCTACATCAGTCGTTGCCTCGATCGACATGTGGGATCCATCCTCCAACTGGTGTGGAGTTGGGATCAGATGGATATCGTTTGCTGAATTAAGATCATCATTAGGAACGTCAGGTTCCTCTTCAGCATGGAAGACATCCTGAGTCTGTCCTGGAGTGAAATGAAACATCCCACCACAAGGCCAATACTCTGATGGGGATGGTGGTGTGTCAACACGATCCCAATCTATAGCCTCTATGTCTAGATGCAATGACCATGTTGGATTGGTTGGATCATGGATGGGGGTGGTCAAGTCAATGGAGATCATGTTGATGAAATGATTGTAACCTCCATTACCGTAGGTGTGATAACTCTGACATTCTGGATGTTCTTGATGCTTTGGATCTGGCTCTATAGGCACTGGCACAAAGGGATCAGCCCTATGCACGGACATGCAAACAGGGTCTGCCCTAGGCACTGATGGTTTGATAGGGTCTCCAGGCGGAAGATGCTCTCTGTGTACCTAGAGTGGCGGGTGCAGTAATTGCTATAACTACGCCGGGTTGAGGTGCCACCTATGTCTTGGACCTATGTGTAAGTGTTCAAACATGTCATCTATGTCCAAGGGATATTGTTGTTGCATTTGTCGCATGTGGTTGAGATAGGCCATCTCGGTTTCATCTTCGTAATCACTGTCAGAGATCCACAGGCCTTCATTGGCTCCAATAACTGCTTGCGACATGGGAAGCTCATCTTGCTCGAGAAAATTAATATGGTCCCAACGAGGTTGTGCCGCTCTCTACGGGGGGACCTGATTTGCTTGAGGTAATCTATGCTCAATGGGATCATTCAATGGGAACATGGTCAAGAAGCTTTCTTGATAATCATCCATGGGAAGCATGTGGGAATGATTGCTTCTTGACTCAAGAGGATCCCAAGGTGATACCTCGTACTCCAACTCATCATCCGAAGACTCTGCTTGGTCTTGGTCATACCCTTCATGGAGGTGAGTCCTGGAATTGTCTCCCGTTGCGACCGAAGGGAAAGGGTTGTTGAGGTCAACAAGGTTGGTTGTGTGTAATGGGAAATAATCCCCCAATGTATAAGTTGTATTTGGATTGGCATATGGATCTGATGCCAACCCATCCTTGTTGCCTATCCCTAGGCCTTGCATGTTTTTGACCAAGATGTCGAGGGGCAAAGGGTGATTAAACCCTACTCCTGACTTGTCATAAGGCATTTGGTATCTTGGTTGGCACAAAACATGCACTCCTTGTTCATACCTGCCCAACCCATATCCATGCCAATTGCATTGGCTAAGATATCGTAATGCGAAGTCTAGGTTAGACAGATAATTGACATCCTCCACAAAGGGCTCTTCATCTTCCTCTTCTTGTAGGGAAGGTTCAACGCCATTATCCAGGCCCCCAAAAATAAAGTTTGTCTGATTAGGTGGGTAGCCTAAAGGAACCACAGAGCCTATGGGGAGTCGAGGTCTTCCCATGTCTTGCATAGACTGAAGTGTGGGCGTTGCTACAACATTGCGCACTATATACTCCCCCATGCCTGTGTTAGACATCTCAACAGTAATCGTTGGCGATTGAGAGGAAGCGAATGGGAGTTCTCCCTGAGTCCACTCCATGTGGGGTGAACTAGGCGTCTCGACTTCCATTCTATTAGGCATCTCTTCTATCGAGATGTTGGAGACTAAGGGTGGTTCCTCTTCCAGGGGCTTCTTTCCTTTGTCCGTTGGTGTGGCCACCGTAGGTGGCGTCATTGTGGGAGGACCAGATGAAGAAGATGAACCCGCCTGGGAATTTGATTGATTTGGTAATGGATATTCTTGCGTAATCGGACCCCTTTTAGATGGATTTAACTAAAAATCCACATGCGTTGAAGGAAGGGTCGACTGCGGCATTAGTTGCACTGAATTACAGTATTTGAAAGGTTCTAAATCTGCAGGGACCACATGCACTTGTCCTTCAAATGTATACTTTAAACATTGATGAGCAATTGAAGGGACACACTTCATGTCCCGGATCCAAGGTCGCCCCAACAAGATATTGTAAGCCATCTCACCTTCTAAAATGTGGCACAATGTATGAATGTTCTTTTGTCCCACTTGTATGGGTAGGACAATTGTGCCAACTATCGAGCATATCGCATCATTGAATGCTCGAAGAGTATAAGTGGAAGGTACGATGTGAGAGGCTGGCAACTTCAAATGTTTTAAGGCAGCGGTTGTAATAATGTTACTGGACGAACCAGTGTCTACCAACACCCGCTTATACGGAATCCCATTGACCCATGCAATAACGTGCAGGGGTGGATCCGCCACATCACCAGCCACCAATTTTAATTCATCTTCTCGAAAGGTGATGACTGGTTTCGTACACTGTTTCACATGGCCCACGAAGTTGTTGAAAGAATTTGCTTCATGGGGATGCAGCTCAATTGCCTTTAAGATCTCCATGAGAGCCTCCCGATGGGGTGCTGATTGCTGAATAAGCTCATATATGGAGAGCCTAGCCGACGTGGTCCTTAGACTTTGAGTAAGTCTAGTTCGAATCGTGGCCACTGGTCTAGGCGGGGGAAGCTGTGTAGGGGTCGGTTGAGTTTGTGACGTTGATGGAACTTCTCTTGTGGCTGCCACGGGGGCAGCTCCTGGGTATCTCTTGTTCCGAGTCACGATGCTTATCATCCCCACATACCCTTCCATGGGGCAATTCTGTTGCACCTCATTGACATGAAGAGGTTTTGCTTGTGCATCATGTGCGGGCAAAGGATCTCTGAAAATGCCCATTTGTTGGTTGTTAGGCGCTATGGGATTATCCACTGCCAATGTATTGTTGTCAATGAGATCTTGCACTAAACCTTTGAACTTCCAACAGGCGTTAAGGTCATGCCCTTTCCTTCTATGGAACCTACAGTAAAGATCCTCTCTGTAGCCCTTAGGCTTTGGCGCATTAGGATCTATTGTTTGAATCTCTGGCAGATTAATCAAGTTTTCCACTGACAAACGGTCAAACAAGGAGTCCCTGGACTCGGTGTATGGTGTAAATTGCCGCCTAGGGCGACGCTGCTGATTGTGGTCCTATTTTTTATTTTCTCTCTCATAGTTGTTTGGAGGCACCGCCTGATAATTAGCCTTTGGAGGCTGTGTTGCTTGGGCAGGCTTAGGGGCGTTGATAGCAACTTGATTGACCGCGACGGGTTTCTGTTGCGTAGTCCCTATTTTAGTGCTCTTATTCCATTCTTTTTTCTTAGGCTTGGCAATTTTGCCATCTTGTATCTTGATCTCTTCGATAATTCTAGCTTGCGCCAGAGCTTCTTCTAAAGTGGCATATTGCTGCAGCTGCAATAGCACAGAGATCGATCGCAAACAGCTCTTTGCGAACATTTGAGTTAGGTCGGACATAGGAGGGAGGTAGGATAGCTTTGAAAGCAACGTCCTCCATCGATTCCCATATGCCACCATAGATTCCTCCTCATACTGCTTGAGGCTAGCTAGATCACTTAGTGACGCCTTTTTCTTTGTGTTGAAAGCGAAACGTTCTAGGAACGCGTCCACTAGCTGATCCAAGTTGTAGATGCTATGCTTCGGTAAATGGGTAAACCAATCCGAGGTAGGTCCTACGAATGTGGTTATAAATGTTCTTAATAGCAATGCATCATTGTCTTGAATACCGAAGCATTGGCTCAAGAATCGAGTCACATGCTCTTGAGCATCTTCTTCCCCTCTAAAGAGTGCCAACTGGGGCAGCTTAAAATGTTCGGGGTATGGAGGTGCCGGCACTGACGGATGCACAGGATGACTATGGAGTTGGCGTAAAGTAGGCTTTTGGGGCCCAGAAGTCTTGAGTTCCATAGTCTCTAAGCGTTCTAACAACACTTTGTATGCATCGGAGGACTTAATCTCCTCCTCCTTGGTTTGCTCCCACTGTGGGTTGTGGGGAACTTGAGGCCTTTGGAGGGATAACTAGGTAGCACCCCTTCTGCCTTGATAGGGCATTTCAGCCCGCTCTTCTTCTTGTTCATAATCCTCATAAGCTTCTTGAGGAGTGTCTGGCCTAGGCCTGTAAACATTGATGGGTGCCCGTGGAGGATGCCCATCACGGTTTCGGGGAGTGGCCTCCCGCTCAGGTCTAGGAGGTCTTAGAGGTAGTGCTTGATGAAGTCGCGGAGACCTGTCTCGCACTAAGGGGTTGTGCCTCACATACATCTCAGATTTCTATGTGCGAGGGACTGGGGCCTTCTCAGGCGCATTGTTGTGAAGCAATTCAGCTGTCTGACGTTGAATGCGCTCTTGATTAAGGTGACACAAATGTTCTAATTGTTGTTGGTCTTGCCTAAGCCGCATGATTTGCGCTTGGCGGGCGGCTAGTTTGGCAAATGCCAAGTCACTTTGTTCCACCATCTCTTGGTTAGGAGGCCTAGATGCCTCCCCTACATGTCTTTCTCGGTCATGGTACTCCGAGACCCCTATATGTTGCTTCCCTCTATCGAGGTTAGCAGCATTGACTTGAAGCTCTGGTCTCAATGAGCGATCTGGATATAAAGCGGGTGCAGACGTGCATCGTTCCCATGCTATGTACTATTCTTGAGGAACGTAGTGATCTTCCTCACATTCTCTGTTATATGCATAAAAGGTGCGGGCATAATTGTCTTGCCCTGTCGGGAGAACCTGATATTCTGGATATGGTCTAGTGTGTCTGACATTAATCAGGGGTAAATTAGGAGTAACAAAATCATATGGTTCCTCCTTGTGGACCCTTTGTTGTTCAAGCACTTCATCACTAGGCCACCCATAATGAGCTTCCAAGGGAGGCCTTATATCTAGGTCAAGTGCTACATGTAGGTTGTCTTCTTGAAAGGATCTTTGCTGAATGGGAGTACCCCTTAAGGAGGTGCCTCTATAGTCTTGTCTAGTGATGGCATGAGTTGGAGTGCCCCTCAAGGAGGTGCCTCTAAAGTCATGTTCTGTAACTGCATGGTGTGGACTAACTTGTGTATCCTGCCGCCAAGGCGGGATGGCCAAGTCTTTAGGGCTATATCGGAGGCGACTTGTCCCCCTTGGTGCATTCTCTGCAGCTTCTGCCCATGATTGGGCTTGGCTACGGGTGTACACCATGGTGATGTTAACCTAAAGATGCGGAGATTCTTTTTTGGATTTTTCTTTTTATGATTTTTTTTTGATACTCTAAACAGAAAATAGCATACACACACAAGCAATGATTATCTCTTTTAAAGATTAAAAGTGTGCCCTAAATCTGGTTTAGTGTGTTTTGTTGTTTGTTTTTTGAAAGCTTTTTATGAAAACCATTTAAATGCAATTATGAAGGCTCTTATGACTCCCAAAATGGTCGCCCCTTCAATATACCATTGTCGGACCGATATACCAACCTCTCTATATACCCGCCCTTACGTGAGGGAGACTATAGGTACGTGAGAGCAGATGATACGTGGAACATAGGCGGTACGAAAGGGGAATCACTCTGTTTATGACACCTACCATAGAAGACTTATCCTCATGCGCTAGGAATCACCCTAGCTACACTTGGTCAGCTTTCATCAGGATTTACGTCTAGCAACAGTGCGATCGGGGTAATGTATGCAAATATCCAAGCCAACGTGGTGATGAAATCCACTGTTGGTCTTGCTCAAGGGCTGGGGTTTTACGACCAGCTCCTTGGTTTAAGTAACCACGTGATGTGTGGGGTTCATTTTAATTTGCAAAAAAATGAAACAGGCAAACAAAAAGGAAACTTTCCCTAAGCCATACAAAAACTAAAAATCAAAAAACAGAAAACAAAAATTTGACAGAGGCTTGTTAAAAACCCCTACCTCTTCTCTGCCCAAAAGGATGTTTCTGATTTGCTGCTCTAAAAAATGCACAGAACGCTATTCGTCCCTGGGTGAGATGAATATCAGAACCGTATTCGTTCCAGGGTAGGACGAATGCCTATTCGCCCTTGGGTGAGACGAATCCCAATTCTGTAATCGTCGTTGACCGAAATGAATAACAGTCTAATGACTAAAAAATAGGTACCTGTAATCAAAACAAGCAATTTCAGATCAGAAATCTAACCTAAAAAAAAAAAGAGGACAGAGGTCCCACCGTGATCGCCATTGAAAGCACGAGATTTCGGAAGATTGAAAGGAAAACTAATGCGATGTATTCAAAACCCAAAGTTAACGCTTAAGGTCCTATAAAGTGAAATGCATGAAATGAAAGAAAAGAGACGAATTTAAATGAGATAAAAGGAAGTATAGAAAGCACAACCCTTTTTATTTATACTCTTCCAATTCGGTTACAAAGACGTCTCCTCCCTTTTAGGGGGTAGGAGCGTTAACATAGTTTCAATTACAATCATGGATTTAGTGTTCCTCCTTCCGCGTGCCCACATGTGAAATGGGTGGGCCAAAGTGTTGCCGTCACTGGTATTGATGAATCTTTAATCCTTGCTGCTCCTCCTGCGTTCAAAGAAACAACAAATCGTCAGTAGCACCTGTGTATGATAATGAAACTCGCAAATCTGAAAGAGTACTGTTAATGAATATAAAAGATAAATATAACGATGATTAAAATGAATCTAAATAGACTAAAAATTTGACAGAAGCATAATCATGTAACTAGCAAAATACTGCAAAAGAAACAGTCACCAAATTCGATACAGATCGGTATTCGTTTCGGGGTGGGACGAATAAACCTACAATAGTTTGGTATTCGTTCCGGGGTGAGACGAATAAACCTGCAATAAGGCAGGGGTGCCCGAAGGCAAACCACCCATCGGTTGAGACTTTGTTTCGACACCAATCCGCTTGGGATGAGTCCGAAACCTGTGGTGATGTGTTGTCGGCAAATTGGTAGGATATTGTGGCCAAAAAAATCGGGTTTTGGGTCTTGATTCGTGCCTCCAAAAGTCACCCAATAACCTCCCTTTCGATTAAGAGATTATGGATGTAAAAGCACAAATCGTAAGTAAGTAAAAGGGCAGCACTTCGTTGCTCAAAATGCTCCTTCTCTGTCTCTATTTTGGGTGGGAAAACTCCCCAATTTATAGACCTTAGGGTCTCCTTGTTTGAATTGCGCATGCGAGGGCGCCACTTGAGTTTGCATGTCCGATTTTGAGAGAAAAGCTAACTCCCTGTTACAAAATCGTCTTGCATGATGTTTCTAAAATAAAGACACTCATTACTGAAGTCTTTCTTCTCGAATAAAATCTAGTCCTCGCAATTGCATGGCCTGAAGCCTCAGTTAACTGGCGGAGTTGCCGAAGTTTGACTTTTTTTGCCAGTCAAACCTTCTATTCGTCCCACCCCGGGACGAATTCTGTATTCGTCTCTGGGTGGGACGAATGACAGTTTGTATTCGTCCCTGGGTGGGACGAACAGAGAGCAAGGTGCCAAAAATGTGCCAAATTGACCTCTGACCTCTAAAACTGCTTTTGGAAGTGGTTAGGACCATTGTTTAACCTCTGGGGGCTGCCCTAGGGACTGTTTGTGTCAATGCGATCAGCGCTCGTTGTCACGTAATCGGATTGGTGCTGTTTTGGTGTCTACACTACCTCAATGAATGTACATCATAGTTAATGATTCTATCTACCTCTCTTGCATGTTAAACGTAGAATGACAAATTATATTGTACGAATAAAGATGAAATATTCTCAAAAATTTAAATGAATTAAGATTCAAAATCATTTAGTTATCCTCCCATGTGGGGGAGTTGGAGAGAAGTGGGTTGTTGAAACTCTCATGTTGGAGAGGCCCTAGGTTCAACTCTCTCCCTCTCATATGTTGTGGATATGCTATGCAATAGTTATTAAGGACCCTCTCACGTCTTTTAATGATGAAACGACCAACATTTAAAAAAAAAAATCATTTAACTGCATGTACACAACATATCTTTTTATAAAAATGTATATTAATTGAAATATTGTATTAATCATATTAAATATATATCTACATTAAAATTTATACCAATTATTTTTAAAATTTAATTTTAAAAATATAAAATTTGATCATAACTATTATAGATTCAAATAATTTATCTTTCTTACTTTTATGTTTGTGATAATATTGCCCTTTATAATTAGATGTTAAATAAGATAAAAATATACTCTCGAACATAATAACATACAAGTAAAAAAATAAAATAAAGAAGAGAATGCCAACCCATAGTAATATAATTCAAAGATTTCATTGAATGAATTTCGTGATAAGTCATGGATCACGAATATGTGAATAGATGAAATTGAATTGTTCAATCTTTTATTACTATTTATTTCGAACGGAAACCGAAAACAAACTGAGAATTGACCAAGGTAAGAACCTTCAACTTGAGCTCTAGCCATTCCTGGTCTTCTTTTATTGTGAAGACGAATACTGTAAACATATACTTATTTCATGACTTCAAAAGTCGATAGTGATGTCTCTGCCTGGAACACAGCCGCTTGTGGGTGTTTTTATGAGGCTTGTTCCGAATGGAATTATCGTCCCATTGACCATGTTCACTGCGTTCAAGCTCAAGTTAAAGGCTATGGCCACAGTTCTCGCAGGAATCTTGAACAACGTCTGGGCGCTTGGCTGATTAAATCAAAAACAGAAGATGCACATCAGATTAGAATGCGATTTTATATGTGACCGTAATCATCATACTACTTACTTGTTAATACTTACAAGAGTGCCAGGATTTTGGCTGTTGAGAACGGAGAGATAATTTGCTGTTTTTTTTTCTCCGTTAATTTCAAAGTGCATTGTTCACGTCGCCAGGATACAGAATGTCCACAAATGCTTGACCTGCCAGAATTAAAACTACTATTAATGCTATGGATATTAATTTAGATAGAAGGAGTGTTTTAATTCTACGTTTAGAAAATGAGTACCATGAGTGTCAACAAAACCAGCTTGAAGAGGTCCCCCGGAGAGAAGCGTAAGAATTTCAGTGGCTCGTGGATGCGTGTGGGGTAAATTTACCCCACACGGCACCATTTTAAATCTCACCATTGCCAGGCCTTGTGATCTGCAAACAAATTTCATTAATATTATACATGCAATTGCAATGCAATTGAAGATTTGAAGGTTTTGTATGACTAACAATAACAATTGTAATACTACTTAGTACTTACTGCGTTGCAGGAAAATTAGTGACAGAGGTGGCTACTTGAACACCTCCCCTGTCGACAGTAACGTCTCCATTTCGAAAAATGTTTCGAAGGGTGAAGATTGTTAAGCCTGAAGCAAAGTCCGTGAGAGGATCTGGATCTGCACCCTTTACATTTTTTAAGAAAACAAAAATAAATGCAAAAAATACAACGAGAAAACGGGTCTTAGCATTTATTCTCATATCCATGTTGATAAAACGGGACAAATATGCTCAAAATACAGAGACGCAAATTATATAGGGCATAGGCTTGTCTGCTCAATACTAACTCCAGATATTGTATTTATATAGCGGGGAATGCCTGGATACCTTGAATATTTTTTAATTATCTTTTTAAGATCTTTTGCTGCATGATTAGTCTCTTCAATAATATCACTCTATGACTGCATTCCCGTGAATATTTTTTAATTATCTTTTTAAGATGTTTTGCTGCATGATTAGTCTCTTCAATAATATCACTCTATGACCCATTCTGAACTAAAACTAAATATGACCTGGTCAGGCAATAATATCATTCTATGACACAGTTTGAACTAAAACTAAAAATGACCTGGTGCTCATGCATTTGGACTTTGCTCATGCATTTCACCTTCTCTCTTAACATGTTTTTACTAAAAAAAATTCCGTTCCTTTGGGTGAGTGAACGATAAGATGCAGTGAATGTCAGGAAGAAGCGTAATCCATTAAGTAACGCGGTATCAGACAAATCTTGTCCATTGCTAAGGAAATAGTCTATTGATTGCCTCTTCCTCTCACTTGTTTACTTTTCAATTCATTATTTTTTTTTTTCAATTTTGCCTGTCAATGGAGACTGCTCGTTTAACCCACACTTTCGTTCCAAAACATAAGAAAATAAAAAAATTCATGATTGGTTGGTGGAGAATAAAACGGGTTTTAAAATTGAAGCAACGACATAGTCTGTAGTAGTGGTGTTATAATGTACAATACATTTTTTTTTTTGTTTTTGAACAATCAAATAAGGATTTTTAAAATATAATTAATTTTGTTATTGCATTTTTTTGGACTTGTTTAATAATTTTTAATTAAATAAATCAGTTATTATATTTTTCTTATTATCACTATTTTTATATTATTACATTTATAATTTTATAGATTATGTTCTTTTATTAATTTTTATGATAACGTTTATAATTTATTTTTTTAGACTTTTCTAATAATTTTTAATTAATTAAATTAGTTATAATCTTTCTCTTATTACCAATTACTTTATGTGATAACATTTGTAATTTTAGATATTGAGTCTTATTACTATTTTTTATGATAACATTTATAATGTATAATACATTCTTTGTTTTTGAACAATCATATATGATACCAAATGAATAATTTTAAAATATAATTGATTTTGTTTGAGCACCCCTTCTTTTGATACTTATCTAATAATCTTTAATTCATAAAATCAGTTGTCATCCTTCTTTTATTACCAATTACTTTATGTGAAAACATTTATCATTTTATAGATTGAGTCCTACTACTATATTTTTATGATAACATTTATAATGCATGATACATTCTTTGTTTTTGAACAATAGGATATGATACCAATAGAATAATTTTAAAACATAGTTGATTTTTTTAGCACCCCTTCTAGTAATCTTTAATTAATCAAATCACTTATCATATTTCTTTTATTACCAATTACTTTATATGATAATATTTTTAATTTTATAGATTGAGTCCTATTACTAATTTTTATGATAAAATTTATAATGTATGATACATTCTTTGTTTTTTGAATAATAATAATTATTTTTTTTATTACATGATGGAATCGATAGCTGCCACGAATCCGGGCAAGCAGTCCCCCCTGGAAGCCGCCACATAGATCTTTTCGCAGTCTGCCCCTATAACAGCCATGCCACAATCATTTTAAACCTTTAACACCGCTGAAAGCACCAAAAAGAGACAAGCATTCGATCGACGACAAAAATGTATGAGTACTATATATATATATATATATATATATATATATATATATATATATATATATATATATTATTTGTAACTTCCTATACATAGGATATCCACAACATATGAGGGGAGAGATTTGAACATGGGATATCTCGATTTCAATTGGAAAATTTTAACTACCCACTTGCTCTGCAACTCCTCTACATAAGTGGATGTTTTTTTGAATAATTAGATATGATACCGATGGAATAATTTTAAAATATAATTGATTTTATGTAAGCGCTTTTTTTTTTTTTTTGGAACTTATTTAATAATCTTCAATTAATCAAATCAGTTATCATCCTTCTTTTACTACCAATTATTTTATATTATAACATTTATAATCTTAGAGATTAAATCCTATTATTAATTTTTATGATAACCTTTAAATTTTATAATGTATGATACATTCTTTGTTTTTGAACAACTAGATATGATACCAATAGAATAATTTTAAAATATAATTTATTTTATTTGAGCACCTCTTCTTTTAGAACTTGTCTAATAATCTTTAATTCATCAAATCAGTTATCATCCTTTTACTTTATGTGATAACATGTATAATTTTATAAATGAAGTCTTCTTACTATTTTTTATAAAAACATTTATAATATATGATACATTCTTTGTTTTTGAACAATAAAATATAATACCCATAAAATAATTTTAAAATATAATTAATTTTATTTGAGTAATTATTTCTATAAAACTTATCTAATAATCATCAATTAATCAAATCAATTATCATCCTTGTCTCATAACATTCCAATAAAATAATTTTAAGAGCGTGCTAAATACTATCTCAAGATTTTGTATTTATAGAGCGGGGAATGTCAGTGCGTGGAGTCCACGGGTGCAGTTATAGTTTTAAAAACCGTGCATACTTTTTAATTATCTTTTTTCTTTCGTGTTACATCAAAAGTTCAAAATGGTTTCTTTCGTGTTAGATCAAAAGTTTGAAATGGATATATTTTTTAATTATCTTTTTTTTTTAATATTAAATTTGCAATATCCTTTTGCTGAATAGATATCTTTTGCTACATGGTTAGACTATTCAATAATATCACTCTATGACCCAATCTGAACTAAAACTAAATATGACCTGGTCAGGCAGGTAAGGTTAGACTTTGCTCATGCATTTCACCTTCTCTGAACGTGTTTTTGACTAAGTAACGAGACGTCAGACAAATTTTGTGTATTGCCAAGGAAATAGACTCTTGTCTGCCACTCGAATAGACTTCTTCGTCTCACATATTTAATTTTCAATTCATTATACTTTTTTCGATTTTGCGTGTCAGTGGGCACAAAGACTTCTACGGCTTATCCTTGACATTGCTCGCTTAAGCCACACTTTCTTTCCCAAACATAAGAAAATAAAAAAAATCATGATTGGTTGGTGAAGAATAAAACGGGTTTAAAATGGAAGCAACGACATCGTCTGTAGTAGTGGTGTTATAATTGTTTTTTTTTTACGGCAATAGTATGATGGAAGTTTTTAATAGGCAGGTTATTCGGTCAGAATTTGAAGTTATAATTAAATATTTTATGATTTAAAAAGTTAATTATTTTTGGTTAATTAATTTATATAATAAGGTAGGATACATTCTTTGTTACTATTTTAATAATTTTTCTTTTATAACATTACTAATTTTTATGATAACATTTTATTAAGGGTGGGTCACTCTTATTTTGGCCTGTAGTTCTTCAGTTTGGTGTTTCATTCTAGTGAACGGATCGGTATCTAGTTTTTTTAAGTCTCACCGCGGTTTGAGGCAAGGCGATCTGTTTCCCCCTTCCTCTTCCTCTTTGTGGCGGAGGCTTTAGGGAGAGAGATTGGAAGGTTGAGCGGGGAGGTGGGTCTTTGTCCAACTCTCCCATGTCCGCTTGTATCTCATCACCAATTTGTTGACGACACTCTGATTGCTAGTGGTGCATCGGTATTTTTCACCCGGGATATTAAAAAGATCTTATTGTGTTATGAGAGGGTTGTTGGTCAGGAGATCAACTTTGTGAAGAGATTTCTCTACTTTGTTAACACTCCGGAAGCCAGGCAATCAAAGATTGCAAATATACTCAATTGTAGGATTGTCACGTTGCCAACAACCTATCTTGGACTGTCTCCCTTCATGGTGAGAATGAAAGACTCACTGTGGGACCCTTTGATTGAAAGAATCCAACGTAAACTAGCCTCTTGGAAATGGGTGTTGTTAAGCCAAGTAGGGAAAGTAGTACTTGTTCAAAGCACACTCCAGAGCATACCCATTTGTTTCATGTCCTTATTCATGAGCCAAGTAACGGATAAAATTGATCGTATTTGTAAAACCTTCCTTTGGGCTAGATCGGATTTAAAAGGCAAGTACCACTTGGTCGCTTGGGATCAGATTTGCAAGAGGAGAAAGGACGGGGGTCTTAATTTGAAAAGAGCAGCATTTATGAATAGAGCCCTAGTTGGTAAATCAGGGTGGTTGGTTGCTTCGAATGCCGAGAGACCTTGGTGTTCTATCCTTAAAGTGAAGTACAGATTTAATTCTTTCTTGTCAGATGATCTCTCCTCGAGAGGATCCATTTTTTGGAGAAGCTTAACGAAGATCAGGGAATTTGTGAAAGCTAAAAGCAGGTGGATCATTGGTGATGGGAGAAACGTCATGTTTTGGGAAGACCATTGGTTGAGGGAAGAGCTGTTATTGGATGACCCAAATCTCAGGGCTCTTTCTTTGAAAGTGATGGAGGAAGGCAAAATTTGGGTTTTCCAATATATGTCTATTTTCAATGGTAGGCGTTCATGGAATTCTCATCCCTATTGGGTGTCCAACCAAAATGATTTGGTCAGTTGGAAAAGACTTTTAGTGGAACTTAATAGGTATGCGATCAGACAGGACGATTCTAGAGACCATTTGATTTGGAGCAGGGAAGCTAAAGGTGACTTTACTGTGAAATCAGCTTATTCCTTCCTTCTTCCAGAATATGAGGCTCATTTTCTAGCAAATCTTATTTGGATTAAAAGACTAATCGCAAAGATCAATATTTATTTTTGGCTGGCGACTCAAAATAAAATGCTTTCTTTGGAGAATCTTCGAAAGGGGTCGCATTATGGTGAACAAATGCTATCTGTGCAAATCAAACTGGGAATCCACGCAACATCTGCTCCTCAACTTCCCGTTCACATGACAGGTATTTATATTTATTTATAATTGGTTTAACATTTATTGGGTGTTTCCAGGTACATTGATGGACAATATCCTTCAACGGTGTTCGTCGTTCGTGTCCCAACGACTATCTTGGTTGTGGAAATTTATGCTTCCCCATGCATGGTGGGGGGTGTGGAAAGAACGGAATGCTCGTGCTTTAAATAACATTGAGACCGATACTGTTAGGGTGGGTACTAATATCATTAACAAAGCTTCGGAGAATGTATTGGATGCCTTTATGGGTAAACGGCCCAAGGCGCCCTCCTCCTTCGATGAAGTTGATTTGGAATTTAAATTGGGTTGGATCCCTCTTCCTCCCATCCTCGATATTGATCCTAGAGCAGGAATTAAGTGGGCTCATTCGGCTCCCAATTGGGTAATACTCAACTTCAATGGGGCCTTAAAGGGTAACCCCGATAAGGTTGTAGCAGGTGACGTTGTGAGAAACGTGAATGATGACATCCTCATATTGTAGACACCAAAACAACACCAATCCGATTATGTGACTGCAAACACTGATCGCTTTGACACACACAGCCCCAAGGGCAGCCCCCAGAGGTTAAACAGTGGTCCTAACCACTCTCACAGTAGTTTTGGAAGGCCAGAGATCAGTTTGGCACCTTCAGGCACTTTGCTCAATATCCGTTCCACCCTGGAACGAATTCAAACTGGGATTCGCCCCACCCAGGGACGAATTCTGAATTCGCTCCAGGGTGGGGGCGAATTGCAGGTTTGATGGGCAAAAAGTCAAATCTTGACAAATGGCAGCTCAGATCCGCCACTCAACGCTTCCTTCATCGCATGGGAGTATGGGTGAGCGTTTTCGAGCGTTAGAGGCATTTGCAAGGTCGGTCATGAAGTCCCAATTCGGGGAGGAATCTCCTTCCCCCCGGGAAGGCATGATTGCCAAGTGGCGCCTCTGCATGCCCATTTCAAGAGACCTCCAGGTCTATAAATTGGTGAGTTTCCTCACCCCAAAATATAGAGAGAAGGAGCATTTTAGAGCAACGAAGTGCTGCCATTTTATTTACATGCCTCACACCTTTTGGATTTGCGCCTTTCACATCCTTGATCTCCTTTAGAGGGGAGGTCATTGGGTGACTATTGGGAGGACGAATCTCGAGCCCAAAACCCGACATTTGGCCACAATATCCCACCAAATTTGTCGACAATACCACACAAGAGGTTTTGGACCCATCCCAAGTGGATTGGTGCCGAAATCAGGCCCCAAACGGTGGGCGGCCTGCCCCATGGGCGCCCCCTCCCACACTGCCACAATCTTAATCGCCCCCTTTCGGAACGATGGGAATTCCATGGCAGACTTGTTTTCTTTCATTTTTGCATTCAGTTCTATGATGCTTAGATAGGTTGTCATTTGAATTTCGTCTCGTTTTGAACAAGTTTGACCATATTTCTATCTTTGCTCGCTTCTACTAACTTGCAGGTAGCATCATCAAATTCCTACTAATGGAGGCCAAATTGGGAAAATATGACCATCTGGGTCTTCCCAAAATGCCCCCAATTAGCTAACCCCAAGTTTGTAGGTCTTTTGGAGCTTCCTAGGTAGGACATTGGGACAGTACCTTTTCGGCATTTTGTTGTAGGTGAATTCGTCCCACCCCGGAGCGAATTCAAATCGGTGAGGAATTTCTTGACTGTTATTTTTGTAGTGCCCTCCTGGTGATGTCTTGATGCCCCTATCAAATTTCTAGAGCATTTGGATTCATTTTAGTCATAGTTTAATTCATTTTTCTCATTCGCTTATCGTAGGCTTGGGGATTGCATGTTTTGTTTCATCCGCAGGTGCTACTAACTATTTCTTGTTCCCTTGAACGTAGGATCAGAACATTGGAGGAGCAGAAAGGAATCAAAATTCATAGACACAAGTGGCGGCGACGTTTTGGTCCGCCCATCTTACATGTGGGCACGCGGAAGAAGGAAAGGCACCCATGGATGTAACAAGAACGCATGCTTAAACGCTCCTAGCCCTTGGAAGGGGAGGATGCGCATTGTAACCGAGTTTGAAACATATCAATAAAAAGGGCTGTCTTCTTTATTCACTTGTGTTTCATTTTGATTCGCTCATGCCTTTCCCTCTTTTCATGCACTTTCAAATTCCTAGGATTTAGCGTTGAGTTCGGTTTTTTTGTTTGCATTTCGTATTCGCTTTCCTTTTTGCTTCCGTATCCTCGTGCTTTCAGTGGCGATCATGGTGGGACCCTGTCCTCTGCATTTTTGGATCAGAAATTTGATCAAAATTTACCTTGCTTGCAGGTATCTTTTTTTGGAACGCGGGACTGCTGTTCGTTCCAGTCTGTGGCGAACACAGAACTGTAATTCGTCTCACCCAGGGACGAATTGGAATGCGCCCCACCCTAGGATGAATACAGTCCTATAATTCATTCCACCCTAGGATGAATTCTAGTCTGTGAAGATTTTGGGCAGAAACTCAGGACCGACAGATGCGGGCAGAGAAGAGGTAAGGATTCTGCATTTTCTCTATCATTTTCTGTTCAGTGTTTCTATTTTGGATTATTTGTTTGCTTAGGGAAAGTTTTTCTTTTTGTTGTTTGCTTGTTTCCTTTTGCAAAATAAAAAGAACCCCACACACCATATGGCAACTTAAAAACCAAGGCGTTGGTCGTAAAACCCCAGCCCTTGATCAAGACCAACGGTGGATTTCATCACCACCTTGGCTTGAATTTTGCACCGATGAAAGTTGATCGAGTGTAGCTGGGGTGATTCCCAGTGCACGAGGATAAGTCTTCTATGGTAGGTGTCATAAATAGGGTGATTCCCCTTTCGTACCGCCTACGTTCCACGTACCATCTGCTCTCACGTACCTATAGTTTCCCTCACGTAAGGGCGGGTATATAGAGAGGTTGGTATATCGGCCTGGCAATGGTATATCGAAGGGGCGACCAATTTTGGGAGTCATAAGAGCCCTCATTTTGCATTTAAACGTTCTTTACAAAAACCTTCAAAAACAAAAAAACAAAAACAAAAACAAAAATAAAAAACACACTAAACCAGGTTTAGGACACACTCTCAATATTTAAACGAGATAATCACTGTTTGTGTGTGTGTGTGCTCTTTTCTGTTTAGTGTAGCATAAAAAAATCATAAAAGAGATAAAAAATCTACATAGCTTGTAGGAAAGCACCACCATGGTGTACACACGTAGCCAAGCCCAATCAAGGGCGGAAGCTACGAAAAGTGTACAAGGGGCACAAGTCGCCTCCGCTACAGCCCCAAGGACTTGGTCATACCGCCTTGGCGGCCTGACCCACAAGAGAGTCCACATCATTCCATGTCAAGATGGAACTATAGGGACACCCCTTTGAGGGACACGCCCGTTCATCATAGCCCCTTTCAGGAGGAGTCCTTACACGTGGCACTCAACATAGACAAGAAAGCTCCCTTAGAAGCTCGATATGAGTGGCCACCGTGCGATGAAGCGCTAGAGCGGCATAGTTTCCATGAGGAGAGGCCACATGATGATGGCCTCCCCCCTTTGCCCCCCATCACTGTTAGAACCAATAGACAAAATCCAGAGCGTAAGGCTCTTCAAACCCGGCGAGCTAACTCTACCCACCCCTTTCACACATATGAAAGGGAGCACGAGGAAGATGATTACATTCCTCAAGAGCAATATACAATGCGGGGGCCATGCGCCTCCGCACCAGCTAGATACCATGATCACCCACTGAGGCCAGAGCCTCGGGTGAATGCCACCAACCTCGATAGAGGGAAGTGACCTATTGAGATCTCGGATCATCACGATCGAGGTAAATGCATAGGAGAGGCATCTAGGCCTCCTAGGCTCAATATGGCGGAACAAATTGACCTGGCAGTCACCAGACATGCCGCCCACCAAGCGCAGATCATGCGGCTTGAGCAAGACCAGCAATAGCTAGAGCATTTATATCGCCTTAGCAAAGAGCGCATTAGGCGCCAAATAGATGAGCTGCTCCATAACCCAGTGCCTGAGAGGGTTCCAACCCCTTGCACCCAAAGGGCGAAACCATATGAGAGGCATAATCCCTTGGTGCGAGATAGGTCTCCGTGACCTTACCAAGTGCTACCTCCGAGACCTCCTAGACCTGAGCGGGAGGCCACTCCCCGGAACAATGATGGGTACCCTCCGTGGGGACCCACCCAAGGTCATAGGTCTCATCTAGAGACTCCTCAGGAAGCTTACGAGGAGTATGAGCAAGAAGATGAGCGGGCTAAAATGCCCTACCTAGGCGGAGGAGTTGCCATCCGGCCACCCCTTCAGAGGCCTCAAGTCTCCCACAACCCACAATGGGAGCAAACTAAAGAGGAAGAGATTAAATCTTTCGATGCATACAAAGCGCTGCTAGAGCGTTTGGAGTCTATGGAAACCAAAACTTTTGGGCCTCAAAAGCCCACTTTACGCCAGCTCCATAGTCATCCTGTGCATCCGTCAGTGCCAGCACCTCCTTACCCTGAGCACTTTAAGCTGCCTCAGTTGGCAACCTTTAGAGGTGAGGAGGATGCTCAAGAGCATGTGACAAGGTTCCTGAGCCAATGCTTCGGCATTCAGGACAATGATGCTTTGTTATTGAGAACATTCATAACCACATTCGCAGGCCCTACCTCGGATTGGTTTACTCAGTTACCAAAGCACAACATTAACAATTTAGATCAGTTAGTGGATGCATTCCTCGAATGCTTCACCTTCAATACCAAGAAGAAGGCATCACTAAGTGACTTAGCCAACCTCGGGCAGTATGAGGAGGAGACCATGGCGGCCTACGGGAATCGATGGAGGACATTGCTCTCAAAGCTGCCCTACCTCCCTCCTATGTTCGACCTCACTCAGATGTTCTCCAAAAGTTGTTTGAGATCGATCTCTATGCTATTGCAGTTGCAACAATATGCCACCTTAGAAGAAGCTCTAGCACAAGCCAGGATTATTGAAGAGATCAAAATACAGGATGGCGAGATAGCCAAGCCTAAGAAAAAAGAGTGGACTAAAAACACTAAAGCTGGGACCACGCAACAAAAACCCGTTGCGGTTAACCAAGTTGCTATCAATGTCCCTAAACCTATGCAAGCAACTCAGCCTCAAAAGGCTAATTATCAGGCAGTGCCTCCCAACAACTATGACAAGAGAAAATCAGAGGCAAGAACAGGGTCAGCAGCGTCGCCCTAGGCGACAATTCACACCCTACACAGAGTCCAGGGACTCCTTGTTTGACCGCTTGTTAGCGGCAAACCTGATCAACCTGCCAGAGATTCAGACTATAGATCCCAATGCACCCAAGCCTAAGGGGTATAGAGAGGACTTGTACTACAGGTTCCATAGGCGGTAGGGACATGACCTAAATGCCTGTTGGAAATTTAAGGGCTTGGTGTAGGACCTGATTGATAACAAGACCCTAGCGGTGGATAATCCCGTCGCACCAAGCAATCAACAAATGGAGGTCTTCAAAGACCCCTTGCCTACTCATGCTCCACAAGCAAAGACCCTACAAGTTAATGAGGTCACACAGAATTGCCCCATGCAGGGGTATGTAGGGATGATCAGTATAGTGACTCGAAACAGGAGGTATCCGAGCATGAATGCTCCTGCGGCAGCGGCAGGAGAGGTGCCAACAACTTCGCAACCACAACAGCACCTTGCACAACCTCCTCCGCCTAAGCCGGTGGCCACACTTCGGACCAAACTAACTCGAGTTTGAGGACCACCTCGGCTAGGCTCTCCATATACGAGCTTATACAACAATCTACGCCCCATCGAGAAGCTCTAATGGAGATTTTGAAAGCCATCGAGTTGCAGCCCCATGAGACAAATTCTTTCAACAACTTTGTGGGGCATGTAAAATGATGCACTGAGCCGGTCATCACATTTCGAGAAGACGAATTGAGATCAGTGACTGATGACATGGCGGATCCACCCCTGCACGTTATCGCGTGGGTCAACGGGATCCCATACAAGAGGGTGTTGATAGACATTGGCTCGTCCAGCAACATCATCACAACTATGGCTCTCAAGCATCTGAAGTTGCCCGCATCTCACATCACAGCTTCCACCTACACTCTGCGAGCATTCAATGACGCAATCTGCTCGACAGTCGGCACAATAGTCCTACCAATCCAAGTGGGACAAAAGACCATACCCACATTGTGCCACGTATTGGAGGGTGAGATGGCCTACAACATCTTGTTGGGCCGGCCATGGATCAGGGACATGAAGTGTGTCCCTTCGATAGCTCACCAATGTTTAAAGTATACATTTGAAGGGGAGGTGCATGTAGTCCCGGCGGACTTGGAACCCTTCAAGTATTGTAATGCGGTGCAGCTGATGCCGCAATCGACCCTGCCATCAACGCATTTGGATTTCCAGTTAAATCCATCTAAACAGGGTCCGATTCCGTAGGCATCCCCGTTAACAAGTTCTTCAAAATCCCAGTCGGGTTCATCTTCATCATCTGGTCCTCCACCAACGACACCATCTATGGGGGCCAAATAGAAGGACAAAGGGAAGGAACCCCTGGAAGAGGCAAAACCTTTGGAAGAGACATTGCCATCAGTATCAACTATCTCTACTGAGGAGATGCCTAGCCGGATGGAAGTCGAGGCTTCTAGCCCACCCGACATGGAGTGGACTCAAGGAGAACTTCCATTCCCTCCCCCTCAACCACCAACGATCACCGTTGAAATGGCCAATACGGGCCTGGGGGAGTATCTGGTGCAGAATATTGTAGCAACACCCACACTAGAGTCCATGCAGGACATGGGGAGACCTCGCCTTCCCATTGGCACTATTGTTCCCCTAGGCTACCCATCGAACCAGACAAATTTTGTGTATGGGGGCCTTGATCATGGCGTTGCACCATGCACGCAAGAGGACGAAGACGAAGAGCCTTTTGCTGAAAATGTCAACTATTTGTCTAACCTAGAATTTGCTCTGAGATACCTTGGCCAATGCAATTGGCACGGGTATGGGTTAGGCCGATATGAGCAAGGGATACGTGTTCTTTGCCAACCAAGATACCAAATGCCATACGACAAGTCAGGAGTAGGGTTCAACCACCCCCTCCCTTTGGACATCTTGGTGGAGAACATGCAAGGCCTAGGGATAGGCAACAAGGGGGGATTGGCATCAGATCCATATGCCAACCCTAACACCACATATACATTGAGGGATTATCTCCCATTAACGGCAATCAACCTTGTTGGCTCTAGCAATCCCTTCCCTTCGCTCGAGAGAGGAGAAAGCTCGAGAGCTCATTTTCAAGGAGGGTCTAGACAATGTCAAGAAGGGTCCTCGAAGGATGAGTCGGAGTATGAACCAGCATCGTATGACCCCTTCGAATCAGATAGCGATCACTCACAGGTGATCCCCATGGATGAATATCAAGAAAGCCTCTTGACAATGTTCCCCTTGGATGCTCCCATCGAGCAAGCGCCACTCCAAGGAAATCAAGTCCCCCCATGGAGAGCGAAACAACCTAGGTGGGACCACATCAATTTGCTTGAGCAAGGCGAGCCTTTAATGCCGCAAGCAGTCGGAGCCAACGAAGGCCTTTGGATCTCCGATAGTGATTATGAAGATGAAATAGAGATGGCATATCTTAATCACATGTGACAGATGCAGCATCGATGCCCCTTGGAGATTAATGACATATTTGAACAATTAAACATAGTGCCAGGGCATGAGTGGTACGTAGACCCAACATGGTGGGACCAAGTGTTGGATCCGCTACTCTGGGCATACGAAGAGCACCTTCCACCTAGAGACCCTATAGTGACATCAGTGCCGAGGGTAGACCCTGTCTTCCTATCCGCACATAGGGCCGATCCATTCGTGCCCATCCCTCTAGAGCCAGATCCAGAGCATAGAGAGCATCCAGGATGTCCGAGTAACCACACCCATGGTAATGGAGACCAAAATCATTTCATCAACATGATCTCCATTGACTTAACCACCCCCATCCACAATCCGGCCGATCCGGCATAGTCATTGTATCTAGACATAGATGCCATAGACTGGGATCACGTCGATTCCCCTCCATCCCCATCCGAGTACTGGCCTTTCGGTGAAATGCTTCATTTTACCCCTAGGCCAACTCGAAATACATTCCATGTTGAAGAGGGACCCGAGGTTCCTAACGATGATCTAAACTCAGCAAATGATATCCACTTGATCCCAACTCCACATCAGTTGGAAGACGGATCCCACATGTCGGTCGAGGAGACGAGCGACGTAGACATCGGCTCAGATCCAATGAATCCATAGATCATCAAGCTAGGGGTAAGTTTATCCCTAGAAGAGCAAGCCGACTACATTGCCCTTCTCAAAGAGAAGAAGGAGGTTTTTGCATGGTCATACAAGAGACATGCCGGGGCTAGATCCGTAGCTAGTCATGCATAATCTAACGCTTGATCCGACAGTCAAGCCAGTTAAGCAAAAACTATGCAAGATGCACCCAACAGTGGCCTTAATGGTCAAAGATGAATTGCAAAAGTTGTTGGATGCACAGTTTGTCATCTACGTGGATTATCCACCATGGTTGTCCAACATGGTGCCCGTCAAGAAGCCTGATGGGAGGATTCGCATATGCACTAATTTTTGAGATCTAAACAAAGCGAGTCCTAAGGATGATTTCCCCTTGCTGAGCATCGACGCATTGGTAGATGCTACAGCGGGTCATGAAATGCTTTCCCTCATGGATGGTTTCTCGGGATACAATCAAATTTGTATCAATCTCGAGGACCAGCTAAAAATGGCGTTCACAACGCCTTGGGGAACATTTTGTTATAAGGTCATGCCTTTCGGCCTTAAAAATGCTGGCGCCACCTACCAACGTGCCATGACATACATCTTCCATGATTACATGCACAAGACTTTGGAAGATTACATGGATGATTTGTTGGCCAAATCTCTTTTGCGCTCGGATCATCTCGGTGACTTAAGCAAGATCCTCGATCGCCTCATGGAGCATAAAGTCAGACTGAATCCCAAGAAGTGCATTTTTGGCGTCACATCTGGAAAGCTCTTGGGTTTCATAGTCTCAAAATGAGGCATCGAGGTGGACCCAAACAAAGTCAAGGCAATCCTTGAAATGGTTCCCCCAACTACCATCAAGCAGCTCAGAAGCCTGCAAGGAAAGGTCACGTCGATCAAGCGCTTCATAGCGCAGCTATCTGACAAGTGCCGACCAATGAACAAGTTGTTGCACAAGGGGGTAGCATTTCACTGGGATGACGAGTGCCGATCAGCCTTTGACGACATCAAACAATACTTGGCTTCATCGCCAGTATTGGCACCACCTAGACCAGGAGTGTCATTCTACTTATACATCTCAGCTACTGAGGTGGCACTGGGAGCCATGTTAGCCCAGAAGAATGAACTTCATAGAGAACAGGCTACTTACTATCTTAGCCGCACCCTGGTCAGCTATGAACTTAACTATGCATACATTGAGAAACTCTGCTTGGCAGTGGTGTTTGCTACCAAAAAGCTATGCCATTACATGCTTGAGCAACAAGACGTATGTTGTGTCTAAGGAGAATCCATTGCGGTACATGATGAGTCATACTTATCATAGTAGTCGCATGGCGAAATGGATCATGTTGTTGATAAAATTTGACATAGAGTTTATCGGACAGAAATCCATAAAAGGTCAGGTCATAGCCGATCAACTAGCAGAGGCTCCTCTCGAAGACGACCAGCCCCTGACTATAGAACTACCTGATGATGGGGTCTTCCATGTCTCAGAATCACCAGATTCTGACGAGCCTGAGTCACGAGGCCGACATAACCCTATTTTTTGATGGTTCTAAATGTGAGCAAGGTGGTGGCATGGGAATAGTATTCTTCACACCGTAGGGTGCTCCTATGCCCCTGTCATTTAAATTAAATTTCCCATGCACCAACAATAATGCGAGTATGAAGCCTTGCTCATAGGTCTTCGAGACAACAATCACCATGAACATTAAATGATTGAATATCTTTGGTGATTCGTTGTTAATCGTCAACCAAGTCAAAGGGGTATTCCAATGCAAATGCCCAGTTCTACAGGCCTACAAAGCCCTTGTGGACAAATTCTTGGCAAAGCTTGAATGGTACGACATCGAGGCACTCCCTCGGTCATCGAACCATTTTGCGGACACTATGGCCTCTTTGGGGTCGCTAATCCCGCAAGACCTTTCTGGTGATATGACAACCATTCAAGTCAAAACACTATCGCAATCAGCGATGGAGCGAGCAAGCTCTGATTTAATGCCAGGAATCCACTTGATCCAGATTGAGCCATCCATGGACAGGTTCTCTCGAATCCATGATCATCTGAAACATGCCAACTAGGGGTCCTTGTTCTCCCCTACTCCCCTTAATAGCAACACAACGCTATTCTTACAAGTTCTCTCCCGCTCAGCTTTTGCTAGGGATGAACTTCAAGAGGGATTGGCTGTTCATACCATCGAGGCTTCGATCGGCGGGATTGGTATTCCCCCATCAGGGACTACCTCAAGTTAGGTAACCTCCCGCTTGGATTGACGCATGCCACAAAATGAGCACTCAAGCAGAAAGCGGCAAAGCATGTCTTGTTAGGAGACATTTTGTACCATCGCAGCTATGAAGGGATCCTCCTTCGTTGCTTGGACCAGCAAGAGTCCACTTGGGCGATCACCCAAGCACACGATGGTACATGCGATGGCCACTTCAGTGGTATGGCCATCGCAAAGCGCATCCTTCGCATGGGCTATTATTGGCCATATTTAGAGCGAGATTGTTGCGCATATGTGCGGAAGTGCGTGAAGTGTCAACATCATGCCAATTTGACACACGTACCTTCCCAGGCCTTGCAGCCGATCCAGTCGGCTTGGCCATTTTCATAGTGGGGCTTAGATCTCATCGAAAATATCTCCCCTACGTCGTTCGGCCGTCACACGTTTATCATAACGGCCACAGAGTATTTCACCAAGTGGGTGGAAGCGGTTCCGCTAACCTCTACGACTGGACCCCGCATTGTGGAGTTCATTTTGCATAACATCATATGTCATTTTGGTATTCCATCCAAGATAATCTCGGATAATGGGACGTCATTCAAGAACAAAGATGTGCGTGCTTTGACCACAAAGTACAAAATTCAGCATAGTTTTTTGACACCCTATTATCCGTAGGCAAATGGGCAAGCAGAGGCGTCAAACAAAATGCTAGTTGCTATCCTTAAAAAGATAGTCACGAGACAGTCATAAGGATTGGCACATTCAGATCCCACTTGCCCTATGGGCTTATCGCACTAGCATTCGGACGCCCACCGGGGCAACTCCATTTTCGCTCGTGTATGGCTCCGAGGCAGTCATGCCTCTCGAGTTGGAGATTCCCTCCCTGCGCATATCAATGCAAGAGTTCATCGATGATGACACTACGTGGCAGGCCCGGTTAGACCAGCTTACGTTGCTTGACGAACGACGCGTTAATGCTCTCGAGCATTTACGTATCTATCAAGAGCGACTTAAGAAAGCATACAACATGAAAGTTCACCTGAGGGACTTTCGGATTGGTGACTTGGTCTTAAAAGAAAACCAACAGAACTCTAGTTTGTCGTCCCATCTAAGGGACAAGTTCATGGCAAATTGGTTAGGTCCATATGTAATTGATAGCAAAATAGGACCTGGAACATACCGGCTAGCCTCTCTTGATGGAATCAAGGAACTAGAACCCTTGAACATCAGTCACTTGCGGCCATTCCATATTTAAAGGAGCCATAGCCCACCCAAAAAGCTCCAAGGATTCCCATAATCGCTTGGTCAACCCAAAAGCTCCAAGGATTCCCATAATCGCTTGGTCAACCCAAAAAGCTCCAAGGATTTCCATAATCGCTTGGTCAACCCAAAAGGCTCCAAGGATTCCCATAATCGCTTGGTCAAAAACAAGAAAAATTCAAAAACAATAAAATCATCACAAATAACAAAAATTTGCATCTCATTTCCATGCATACGCAACATCATCATAACAGTACAGAGCTCTTTTGCATCTCATCTGCATACTCACAAACATCAATCCCTCAAAAATACAAAAATATATAGCTGCATTAAGCATCACATCCATACAGTGCATATTTGTGGTCATACAGGTCAAAGCACCATAGACTGTCATTACTTGGCAAAAACCATCATCTTCCACATTTTCCGCTTTATCAATAGCTCATCGCCTATAACCACCATTCACGTTATTCTCCCACATCATAGTCAGTTGTTTCTAATGTATCGAGAGTTTTCGTCATTCAGTCGTCATTAGCTTTTTAGCCACATACTGTACCAAGTCAGACAGATTTTACGAAGGTAGAATTCTACTTGGATCACACCTTGTTACGTAGCATCCCGACACAAGTTAAAACATATAACAAAATTCCCAAGTTGTGTGAACGAAAGATGAACCCTGCAAAGCAATCCAGGTCACCATAAGTGAAATGGCTATCTTGCTCATCCCCCTGTGCGAATGACCCCAAAGAATGCTGAGAGTTGGCAAAAGGACAAGCATCCTCCCTACCCAATTCCCCAAGAATCCCAAGTTCTCAAAAGGTTGCAAAACATCAGAACAATTTGCAAAAGTCAAAACTCCAAAATTTGATATCCCAAAGTGCACACATCAAAAGGCACAAACAATAGTGA
Organism: Wollemia nobilis; assembly: GCA_028583015.1. Taxonomy (NCBI): domain Eukaryota; kingdom Viridiplantae; phylum Streptophyta; class Pinopsida; order Araucariales; family Araucariaceae; genus Wollemia; species Wollemia nobilis. The sequence continues at coordinate 3,331,721 of JAQPPZ010003551.1, read as the reverse complement.
TTCTCATCACTCCATATCCTAATCCCTTGCTCAAAAGAAAAATATAATACAAAAATAAACAGTGATTTTTATCACTACAAAAGAGCAAGTATCCCAACACAATTGAAGAAAAGAAGGGAGTCGAACTTGAATCCCTGGAACTCTCAACATTTCGATAGGTCATGAGGCAAACCTCAGTACCGGTTTGGTTGATAGCCTATCGGTCATCTGGTGGTAAACCTCCCGCATGACGATATATCTGTCACATTAACTTGTGTGCGAGATCAATGTTTGCATGTGGATGAGCTAGCTTATGGTATCCTATGATAGCACCGCAGATTAATCCGACTAAATACAACAAAGGAGTTAGTGGAGCTAATCGGGTGATCCTCAGTATAGGTTTGGTTGATAGCCTATCTGGCACTTGCGGTATCCTGACCAACACCACATAAATGAACTCAATTGCACACACAGGGATGTGAAATAACTTGGTCCAAAACAAGTCCGATTCATACCTTGTTCAAAAAGTCTTGTGAGATAAAGTACAGTCATGGCTAGTTAGTTAAAACATCTGAGTCTCAGAAAACCTTAACATACATTCGAAACCAACTTGCTATATTTTAGTCTCGCCATACCAAAAAAAAAAAACATGTATGCCTACAAAGCTATTCACCGCAGCAATCGCCTAGGACAAAAAGCCATAAAGTTCTAAACAGTCTATGGTGCGACTACCAAACATCACAAATTCAATTCATCCATTCCATTTGCATATCATATCAATTACAAACATTCACATTTTAGCACAACATATGCATTCATCACTATAACTTAACATGCATACATCCATATTCATCAATCATCATGCATAAAATCAAATCATCACATGCGCATAAACAAAATAAAGTATATATATATATATATCATCAAAAATGCCCATAGGCTACAAAGAGCTGGTCCTCTGACCCCGCAACAAAATCCAAAATCTCAAAACCCCCAAGCCTAAGGCATCGGCCACCATGATCACGTAGGATCGGTGCGATGGGAACTACCCCCCATGGTGTGGGTCCTATGGGACCCCTCAGGGTGGCTGTTGCTAGCCCTCGCATCACGCCTACTATCGCCTCCCTCATCCAATCGCTTATGATGAGATGATGTTGACTGCTCAGTATCACTGCCCCTCATTCGGCGTGACGACCCACCTCTCGAGGGCTCAGGTAACCACCCATCGAGGTGGATAATCTCTCCCTCCATATCCATCCAATGTTGAGACCAATCTACCTCCCATCGCAACCATTCTGCCTCCCATCGATGGTAGTAAGCTACTGCATCATCGCGCTACGCTAGTTGCATCCGTAGGAGATCCCTCTCCTGCGCAGCGCTGGTGTCCCCATCCCCTCGATGGTGTGCAATGAATGCGCTCTCTGCTCTGCCAATTAAGCCCGTAGGAGATCCCTCTCCTGCAAAGCTTCCCCCAACTCCTCATCCCACCTCCGTAGTAGCTCTACCAACCATGCAATCTACGCACGTAGCTTAGACTCCGTGTCCTCCCCTTTCGCCTGAGGCGTAGGCATATCTGGAATAGTAGCCTACTCTGGCTCCCACTGCTCTGTGATGTCCTGCATCTCCGGCTGATCTGGAACCCCCACATCCTCATCCTCCACCTCCACCATATCTGCATCCTCTCGAGGAGCTCCCCAAGCATCTCCTGGTGCCTCGGCACCCTCCCTGCCTGTGGTTGCTACCTCTGCACCTCCTAGTGGCCCCTCTCCCCACCATCACCGTAGTACCCACCACTGGTCATACTCTACAGTAGTCTCGATGTCATCCACGTCTGGGATGTCGATCACTACATCTAAATCCTCGCCTAGTGGCGTGATGACCGGTCGATCCAGAGTCCTCTCGTCCCCTCGATGTCGATAGACCACGGGCTCACCAAGAAACCCCTGGCGCACCCCAAACTATCGTGTCACCCGACTGTAAGGGAAGAACTCATGCTCGGTCCCATGCCGCCCAATCAGCCATCGCTCCCTACGTACCCGTCGGAGCCACTCTCCAGCCTCCGGCTAGGCTGGAAAGTCCGATAAGGGCACCAAGACACCTCCCCTAGAGTAAGCCCAGCGAAGGCATCGACATAGTGCCCTACGACACCTGCCCACCATCGACTCTGTCCCTGCTCCTTAGACCGCCACCATAGAGCCACATACCCGATATCCTTATCCACCATCTCTACCCGCATCATCCATGGTAACCCCCTTGGTCTCTCCACCACTATGTGCTGCCAACCCCAACTCTACAGTAGATAGCTACAACTGATCCCCTTCCGCCTCCGACAGCGGACCTCATATAGCTCCCCATAGAGCTACACCAGCAGTGTCTGTCCCCATCTCATGATCAAAGGCTCCTACGTCGAACACTCCACCAGTCGGTAGACCACATCCAGTAGGTTCCATGGGAACCTCGCACTTGATGAGTCAGGTAGCAGCATGTTGGAAATGAGGCCCATAAGCAATGCGTGCCTCACTCCCAACACCCCCCTCTCAAACCACCATCGAACCAGAATCCCGCCCATCTGGCAGTCAACCTCTGCCATCTCCATCTGGACCATCCACCCCCAACTCCTCCCCGTGCCTGAAGCATCGTATCAGCACCACTATCCACTGATCCCGTGACATCATCCTGATCGGCAGTCCATCTATCAGAATCCGTAGAAGCCGATAGACATCCTCCAAGGTCAGTGTCATCTCCCCTGTTGGGAGATGGAAGGTGTTGGTCCGGGGATCCCACAGGTTGATCAGGGCCATCAGATAGGCCCGATCCCTGACCACAGGCTCCAGTCGAGCCACCTTCTTGAGCCCAAGGGCATCAAGCCACTCCCAGTCAGCCATAATTAGCGCCCCCCGCACTTCGCAAAAGCAGTAGGTACACGATACCGGCTCTTCACAACCTACAAAAGAAAACAACACAAAAACATTAAAAAAAAAAAAAAATTCACCTAGGTTTTAACTACGTTTTTCGCTCAGTTTTAAGCTAAGTCTTGGTTTGTGTTCAGCTCAGTTTTAGGGTTTCAATTTTAATTTTGAAAAGCAACATAACAAAGAAAATTAAACAAATCACTTACAGTTTTAAAACATATAACAAAAGCAATAACGCTAAGGAGCACTTACTGGTCTCGCTTCGGCTCTACCGCTCGATCCGGTTTGTGCACTCATGATGTCGGGAGAAATTCGGTAGTGCTTCACTTCATAGAATTGACCTCCTCCTCCTCAGAGCTCCAAATCGCCAAAAAAAACAAGTGCAAATGAGCCCAAAACCTAGTTTTGGCCTTTAAATAGGCTTTTTGAGCTTGTAATCATTCCTCCCTGGAATGAGCACTCTGGTTAGTGCTCGTTCCACCCTAGGACGAATACTACATAGGAATTCGTCCCACCCTAGAATGAATTCAGCACACAAATTTCAAAAATAGAAAAAAATGCACAAAAATGCACCAAAAGCAGCAATAAACTTGTCCAATGAGAGTGCTTTTGCACTTGACATTCCGGGCATGCAAAATAGACGTCGGGGTCACAAATCCTCACTATCCTACTCCCTAAGAAGGCTACCATAGCCGGACCACTCCATGGGAAGATGGATCTTCGAGAATTTCATCCCCAAACGGCGTCCCCAAAAGGGTCAAAACCCACCCAAAATAGCAATAGAGTTGTCGAACGAAGGCGCCTTCATGCCTGACATTCTTGGCATCCAAAATAGACATTGGGGTTATAAATCGTCACCATCCTACTCCCTAAGAAGGCCACCATGGCCGGACCGCTCCACGGGAAGACAGATTTTTGACAATTTCAGCTCCAAACGGCGTCACCAAAAGGGTTAACACCCACCAAAAATAGGTCTAAATGTCGAAAAACTGCACACACATTCAAAGATAAATCTCTAGAAGGCACCCTTACCTAAGTCATCTTGGGTCAAGCGACTCGTCACTTTTCTCATGCAGGTCATTCCCTCATCGATTCGTCGCTTGAGGGGGTAGTCACACTTAGTCACCAATCAACAAATACACACCCAATCATGGAAATAGCATGCATTCAAAGAATCATTGACAAAGACAATCATGCTCCTGCTTGGGGCAGTAAACAAGCAATAATCACAAGTTGATCAAACACTTGGCATTCATGAATCATGAACTCAAGGTTCTCATAGACAAAAGGTTGTGTCCTTTGCCTATTCATGGCTGATCAATGTCCAAGTTCAAGTAAGACCTCACTGAAAAAGGTTAACACTTGAATGGAGTTCCTTCGCTCGTCGGAAAGCAAGGATTCAAGAATGCATGCCCTTTCCATACTTGGGGCATCAAAATTTGGTTAGGTTACTGAGAAACCCTAATCATTAGTGCTTTGGTTATCTATTTTTGCTCGACGCTGTGCCTTGCACAGCGCATCCCAAAAAGGGGCATCTATAGACACCAAAACAGCACCAATCCGATTATGTGACTGCAAACACTGATCGCTTTGACACACACGGCCCCAAGGGCAGCCCCCAGAGGTTAAACAGTGGTCCTAACCACTCTCACAGTAGTTTTGGAAGGTTAGAGATCAATTTGACACCTTCGGGCACTTTGCTCAATATCCGTTCCACCCTAGAACGAATTCAAGCTGGGATTCGCCCCACCCAGGGATGAATTCTGAATTCGCTCCGGGGTGGGGCGAATTGCGGGTTTGATGGGCAAAAAGTCAAATCTTGACAAATGGCAGCTCGAGATCCGCCACTCAACGCTTCCTTCATCGCATGGGAGTATGGGTGAGCGTTTTCGAGCGTTAGAGGCATTTGCAAGGTCAGTCATGAAGTCCCAATTCAGGGAGGAATCTCCTTCCCCCTGGGAGGGCATGATTGCCATGTGGCGCCTCTGCATGCCCATTTCAAGAGACCTCTAGGTCTATAAATTGGTGAGTTTCCTCACCCCAAAATATACAAGAGAAGGAGCATTTTAGAGCAACGAAGTGCTACCATTTTATTTACATGCCTCACACCTTTTGGATTTGCGCCTTTCACATCCTTGATCTCCTTTAGAGGGGAGGTCATTGGGTGACTATTGGGAGGATGAATCTGGAGCCCAAAACCTAACATTTGGTCACAATATTCCACCAAATTTGTTGACAATACCACACAAGAGGTTTTGGACCCATCCCAAGTGGATTGGTGCCGAAATCGAGCCCCAAACGGCGGGCGGCCTTCCCCATGGGCGCCCCCTCCCACACTGCCACAATCTTAATCGCCCCCTTTCATAATGATGGGAATTCCATGGCAGACTTGTTTTCTTTCATTTTTGCATTCAGTTCTATGATGCTTAGATAGGTTGTCATTTGAATTTCGTCTCGTTTTGAACAAGTTTGACCATATTTCTATCTTTGCTCGCTTCTACTAACTTGCGGGTAGCATCATAAAATTCCTGCTAATGGAGGCCAAATTGGGAAAATATGACCATCTGGGTCTTCCCAAAATGCCCCCAATTAGCTAACCCCAAGTTTGCAGGTCTTTTGGAGCTTCCTAGGTAGGACATTGGGACAGTACCTTTTCGGCATTTTGTTGTAGGTGAATTCGTCCCACCCCGGAGCGAATTCAAATCGATGAGGAATTTCTCGACTGTTCTTTTTGTAGTGCCCTCCTGGTGATGTCTTGATGCCCCTATCAAATTTTTAGAGCATTTGGATCCATTTTAGTCATAGTTTAATTCATTTTTCTCATTCATTTATCGTAGGCTTGGGGATTGCATGTTTTGTTTCATCCGTAGGTGCTACTGACTATTTCTTGTTCCTTTGAATGTAGGGTTTGGACATTGGAGGAGCAGTGAGGAGTCAAGACTCATCAACACAAGCGACGACGATGTTTGGTCCGCCCATTTTACATGTGGGCACGCGGAAGAAGGAAAGGCACCCATGGATGTAACGAGAACGCATGCTTAAACGCTCCTAGCCCTTGGAAGGGGAGGATGCACATTGTAACTGAGTTGTGAAACATATCAATAAAAAGGGTTGTCTTCTTTATTCACATTTGTTTCATTTCGATTCGCTCATGCTTTTCCCTCTTTTCATTGCACTTTCAAGTTTCTAGGATTTAGCGTTGAGTCCGGTTCTTTGTTTGCATCGCGTATTCGCTTTCCTTTTTGCTTTCGTATCCTCGTGCTTTCCACATAGCATTTGCTGAACCCCTTGATTCCCAATATTCACACTTCATGGAGGCTCACGCAGCTTATATGGGGGTGAAATTGTTAGCGGATGCTGGTTGTTAGAATGTGGAAATCGAAGGCGAATCATTGAACATAATCAAGATGCTCAAAGGGGAGTGTACACCTAGCTAGAACGTTCTCAATATTATTGTTGAAGCTAGGATATTATTGTACGCTTTTGAACAGGTGAACATTCACCATGTGTTCCATGAGGAGAATGCACTGGCCGATATGTTGGCCAACCGTGGTGTCCACTGCACTACGTTTTCAGTGTGAAAAATGATGTCCCGAATGATGTAGTCTCCCTTGCTAGGAAAGAGGCTCATGATGCTTTGTTTTTGTAATGAGGAGCTAGACATCCATTTGGATCTCGTTGGAAGGGGTTTTTGGTCTCACTTTGCCCTTTGACCAGAGTTTGTTAGAGTTTGTTTTATCTTCAAAGCGTTGTGCTTTTCTAAGTTCTCTCCGGAATCATTATGGTTATTAGGAATTAAACTCTCTCAATTATTCCTAATAGGTATAATATTTTGGATATTGTTATTATGGTTGAGAGTTTGACTGTATGTATAAGGTTGTGGGGACCCTTTCAAAACCCTCTCTTTAAATTAATACCAAAAAAAAACATTTTATAACATTTATAAATTTTATGGAATAATTTTAAAATATAATTAATTTTGTTTGAGCATCCCTTCCTTTAGGATTTTTTTAATAATCCTTGATTAATAAAATCATTTATCATCCTTTTTTTATTACCAGTCACTTTTTATGATAACATTAATAATTTTTTAGATTGAGTCATTTTGCTACTAGTCTTTAGATAATGATGACAAGTGATGGTGACAAGTGTTTTGATCCATGAGAAGTAGCGGGAAAGGAGATTAATAATGGCGGATAGAGCATGGGTCCTAGTTTTAGTGGGTCCTTTTAAATATCTTTTGACCTAGAAGCCTCTTGCAGAAAAATAGTAAAGAGGTTTGTTGGAATATCCTCGATAAAGAAGTTTTGTTTGGTCCCAGATAGTAACAAAATATTTGTTCTAGATGAGATCATTAAAATTTCTATGACTCAAGGTGACCTATGTATGGTAGGTATGTTTTTGGGTGCCCACTCAAATATGGATGCAATTTGAAATTGGACTCAATCCAAATGGTGTCTTCTAGGAAGTCTACAAATTGCAGCCTTGCTTAGCTTAGTAGAGGATATGGAGTGAATTCTTCAAAAAGCTCCTAGTTCTTTGGGTGTCATGGCTTATTTCTTAAATATTGATCGAGAAGCTTTACTCTGAATACCCAGAGCCTTAATCAAGGTCCGATGTGGGTTAGGATCCCAAGTCTTCCTCTGCATCTATGGCATGAAAATATTGTTGTAAAAATTGGGCACCATCTAGGACATCTATCTGGAACATCCATTGGCAATTGATATAGTAATATTGGCTAGGTACAAGCTTATTCATGCAAGAATTAGTGTCAAAATGGATATGGATAAACCCCATTTGAAATCCATTGAACTGATCCCCATGTTTGGATTGTGGAATCAAAATTTGAAATTCAAAAACCTTCTAGTGAAATACAACTCTTGTTCAAAAATTGGGCATCTAAATAGGGATTGCACTCAAAAAAATTCTCCTCCTTGATGGTAACAAAAGAATATCATGGGTAATGTGGAAGATCCTTCTAGTAATTCTTCATGGGATAAGAATGGTGCAAATGAGCTCTCTAGGCCCAAGTCTTCTTCAAGAAGGGAAGCATATGGTGTTTCTAAAGAGCCTAATCTTCAGGATAGTATTTCCAATGATAATAAACCCTAACAATTCATTTGTTGTTATCACTAAGAATAATTTTAAGACTTTAGATAATTCTATAGAAGATAGAGATCTAGATGTCCCAAACAAATATTTGACCTATAGGAGTAGTGTTATTTTGGAAGAAATTCAATTGAACTCAAATACCTCCTCTGAATCAAATACCCTTGCTATTTTATAATCGCCCCAAATTTTAGAGGGTTAATAAAGACCTATGAAGCCCTAATATACCCTCCAAAGGATCGAGAAATAATCAAGCATATATGGGGAAAGATAAAATTGGGAGAAAGGCCTTTTTCATATTGAAATTAGAGAAAGGAAAACAACCAAAGAAGTGGCAGATAGAAATCAACTAACCTTGATATTATATGGTAGAAATCCTCCACCTAAATCCAAAAAATAAGAATTATATCTTGAAACATTAGATGGCTTGATGCACCCTCTAAACATCAGTTGTCTCAAAACCTTAGAAAATATCTATATTCCCAAATCCTATTACTGTAGGAAACAAAACTGAATAACTGGAATGTTGAGAGTGTTAAACAAAGTGTGTGGATAGATGTAGTTTTATTGCTAGTCCAACGAATGAAACGTCAAGTGGCATCCTATGCCCGTGGGATGAAAATTAGGTAGATGTAAAAGTTTTGTTAACCACTAATAGATTAATTAGTGTGTTCTTTCAATGCAAAATCACCATGGAAAGTTGGATTTTAACAAATGTTTGTCCCTAGTACTATCTATGGTAGAAGATATCTCTTGAAGGACCTCACATCCATGAGAAAGGTCTTCCATAATATTTCTTGGATTATTGATTAGTAATTTAATAGCCCTTTCTATCCTTTTGATAAGTTTAGTGGTATCCCCAACTAGTTCGAGAGTATGTTTGATTTTGAATATTTTATTTCAAAAAATGGGTTGATGGACACTAGTATCAGAGGGGTCAAATTTACATGGAGTAACAAAAGGATAGAAAGTCATCTCATTCAAATAATATTGAATAGATTCCTAGTCTCTTAAGAGGTTTTGATTAAATTAAGAATATCTCTTTATTTGATCTTCCTAAAACTAGATCGGACCACAATCCTTTTATGTTTGATGTTCACTTAGAAGGTAGAAAGCTCTTCAACCACTTTAGGTTTGAGACTATGTGGCTTAGGAATATTAGTGTAGAGTAATGTATCTAGATTTTGTGGGATACTGATGATTTGTTTTGAAGTAATACTTCTTATACACATCCATCATGGGGATTGAACCCATATCACATCATCGATAATGCAAGTGGCATCCTTTTCGTTAGACCACACTCACAGGGATGGATACTAATTTTTTGGCCCTCTTTCTTTCCAAATAGTCAAAAAACATATATATATCAATTCCAATTTGAAAGAATGGAATAAGCATATTTTTTGGAATTTATTTCAAAAACATTTGGATCTAAAATAGTAGTTTTTAGCTTTAAAAGTAAAAATGAATGAAGGAGGAAATTTGCAAGAATTAAAATATAAATAAATAGATCTCCTTTATACATTCCACAACACCTTCACTTCATAAGAGAATTTTTTGAGGTTTAAGTCTCACACTTTTTGACTCAAGGAGGGTGATCAAAATTCAAAAAATTCCATGTCACTAGTTTGAGACATAGAAGCCATAATAAAATTAAATAAATTCTAAGAAATGATGGTTACATTATGGAAAATATTATGGAACTATTTTAGAAACCTTATTGGCATTGCTAAATAGATGGTCATTGATGAAGCCTCTATTTTTCTCCAAAATATCCCTCAGCTGGTCTCTACTGAGCATAACTTGTACTTGACTAACTCCTTTTTAGAAGATGAAATAAAAAAGTGTTGTTTTTTAGATGGCAGGAGACAAAGCTCCTAGGCCAGATGGCTTCCTAGACATATTTTCCTAAACATTATGGTATATTATAGGTAAGTTGGTTTGAGTAGTTATTTTTTTGATTCAAAAAATATTCTTTATCCCTTGAGATGTAAATTCTACTTTTTTGGCTCTTATTTAAAAAGTTGTTGGAGAAAAATACTTCAAGGATTTTTGTTTGATCAGTTTATGTAGTACCTTTTATAAAATCCTCGCCAAGGTGTTAGTCATTAGATTCAAAACCGTTGCTAATCAAGGAGGGTTTGTTTTAAGCAGGAAAATTCTAAATGGATTTTTTTTTTAAATTTAGCTAAAAATCCCTTGCAGGGCTACCTTGATCTGATAAACCATGAAATAAGGATTCTACACCATAAAAATCACCATGAATTCGTACCCAATATTGATCGTACCAGTATTATCAATTGGATTTTGGGTACCTGATGTGTGTTTGGTAGGGTGGATATTCAAACTAGGGACCTCCCTTGGAGGATTGCCCTACCCTCTTCAAGTCACCTACAATATGTGGGTACTACTAAAATATATATATAACATGCATATAGATAAAATCCTAAATGGAATTATTACTATCCATGAAGTTCTCTAGTATATCGATAAAAGTGGATCCATGGGTGTTCTTTTAAAACTAGATATGAAAAAAGCCTATGATAGAGTTAATTAAGAATTTTTGTTGCAAGTTCTCTCTAATTTTGGATTCCATGAAGATTGGATTAGGTTAATAGAAGAATGTATATCTTCTACTATATTTTTAGTTTTGGTGAATCGAGAAGTCATGGGTTACTTCTCTAGCTAGAGGAGCTTAAGACAAGGGGATCCTCTATCCCCTTACATTTTCATTATTATGGTGGATGCTCTTAATAGAGCCATTTTTGTGACCATTGAGGCTTGCAATATTGTTGGTATTAGGCCTACCACCTCTCTTATTTCAATTTCCCATCAACAATTTATGGATGATAACATTCTTACCACCATTGCTTTTGTTCTCCAAGTCAAAGAAATTAAATCTCTTCTAATCAACTATGAATCAGTAGTAGGGCAGAAGATAAATTTCTTGAAACAAAAGTTAACTTCTTGAATACCCTTGCGAGAAGGTAAGGTAAAATAGCTAGAATACAAGGCTATAAAATCGAGTGCCTGCCTGCAACCTATTTAGAAAAGCCTTTCTTAAAAGGTAGCTTGAAACCTGCTCTTTGGGATCCTATAGTGGAAAGAATCAAAAGGAAACTTTCATGCTAGAAAGGGTTCCCTCTTAGTGAGGCTGAAAAATCTCAATTAGTTAAATATATGCTCCAAAGTATTTCAATTTATTTTTTATCCATGTTCAAAATTCCTTCTAAAGATGGAACAACCATTAAGCAAATTCAAATATATTTCCTTTGGTATGGAATAGAGAAAAATAAAAGGTTAGCCCTTGCGGCATGGGATCAAGTTTGTGTTTCCAAGGAAAAGAGGAATCATGGGTCTATGAAAATTAAATATGATGAATAAGGCACTAATAGCCAAAATCGATTGAAATTTTCTCATGAATTTTAAACTAGGGTGGCCAAAATTTCTCAAATAAAAATACCTTAAGAATGAAAATAATATTGTGGAAGAGGCTAATGCCCCTCAAGGATCCTCCCTTTGGAATAAATTGCTTGAATCCAAAGCCCTTCTTAGGAGAGGAGTTGCCTGGAATGTTTTTTTTTTTTTTTGGTACTATTAAGAAAGGAGGGTTTTGAAAGGAGTTTCCTGGAATGTTGGTGATGGTAGTAAGATTTATTTTTGGATGGAGTACTGGTTGCAATAAACCTTATTGATATGTACAACTATAATGTAATTGTTTATATACCTACACAGTGTCTCTCAACGGTTTCTCATTCCCTTTTTCTTGAACATGATTACCACTATTATTAGCTCTTCAACATTTTCTTCTCTTACTATTTCTTATACCAAATAAGCTTCATCTATTATATTTACCTTTAGAATTTAAAAGGTAAATTGATGTTTCTTTATTTTTGGATTCATTTAAGTGTGGTTATGTATGAATATGATGTGCCAAGATTTTCCTATGTAGAAATTCCCATTTACACTTGCATAGTTAACATGTGGGCAATATTTTACAAGCCATATTAGCCTATTCCCATGTACCTTATTGATTAGACTATTTTTGGATATTTAAAGGTCTAAATGAATTATTTTTTAGTAGAATATTTCTCAACTTAAATATAATGACATGAAGAGCCATTAGTATAAATTTCTAGTTTAATTGGAGGTTATAGAAAATAGAATATAGGATTGTAGAGTATGATTATTATTAGAATTTTGAAGGAATAAATGGATGTATTTGAAATAAAACATATACCAAATGTATTTGGTTTATTCCTCTTCCACTTAAAAAAATAATCACTTCAACCTTATGCAAAAAAGGCTTCAACCTTTCTACCATTATATTAGTAATTATTTTGAGAAGAACATTACATAAAGCAATAGGTCTAAAAGTTGAGATATGTTTAGCCTCTTGAGATTTTGGAACAAGAGTAATATAAGTTTTATTGATAACCTTCAAAATATCTTTGGCTTTCCTGGCTTCTTCCACCACCTATAATAAATTAGCATGAAAGATATCCCAAAACTCTTGATAGAAATCAATGGAAAAACCATCAGGACCTGGGTTTTTCCATTTTGTATTTTAAAAACTACCTGTTGAAGCTCATTGATAGTAACAGGAGAATTCAAAATAGAGTTCTCCTCATAAGTGATAAAATAAGGAATTGCTTGAAGAACATTTTTTGAGAAGCCAAGTCAAGAGGAGTAGCAGTAAAAATATTGGAAAATTAATTGACAATAATATAGTTCACGCCATCCCAAGTGTAGACAACATCTCTAGAATATGATTTCAGGGAAGAAATAAAGTTGTCATATCTTTGAGCTAGAAGATATTTTTTGAAGAAATTTGTGTTTCGATCACCTTCTTTGATCCATTGAATTCTATATTTTTGCTTCCATAAGAGTTCTCTTTTTTCCCATTCCTCTAACTAAGTTGTGAGTTTAATTTCATCTATACTTGTACTCTTTGTGAGTCCATATAAAGAGATTTTCTTATTCAATTTTTCAAGTTGACCAGTAAATTCATATTTTTATGAACATCCCCAAACTCCTTCCAGTTACAAGTCTTGATTTTGGATCTAATATATTGCAATATTTTGGCAAAACATAATATCATTGTCCCATACCTAGGTTTACCTTCCTTCCACCATTTTTGCACTCAAGGTTTAAAGGAATTGTCTCTAAGCCACATTAACTAAAATCTAAAAGGAGAGAAACTCACATTGGTTTGTCACAATTCCACCATGACAGGCCAATGATTCGAACCAACATTTTTAAGCGTCTTCACTTTAGGAATGTGGCCATGGATTAATAACTAAAGTGTCCATGGATTAAAAAATTGTTAGAGCAAGAACCTAAACAATATCTCCATTATACAAGCTAAGTCTTGCCTTCTTTTAGACCAAGTCATAAGGCCATTATCTGGTTGGATGTCCATAAGATGGAGGTTTATGATATATTCACTCATGAGGTCAATGATCCTGTCCAATTTTTTATTTTCCCCTATTTTCGCATCTAGGGAGAGGATGGTATTGAAATCTCCTCCGATCAAGATCCAAGCTTAAAGAAAATGAGAGATAATATAAGTAATATTCTTCCACTATCTTTTTTTTTACTCCAAATTAGTTGGAGCATAAACAATAATATAGAGCATAATTTGGTTGGAATTTCTACTTTGAATAGCTATAGCCAAAATATCCCTGCCAACCATATGGTGAATAGATACCTCTTTTTGGTCCCAAAGGCAAGCAATCTCGCCAAAAGTCCCATGGGAACCGAGGAAAACCACATTTTCAACTGGTAAAATTTTACTAGTAATTGAATCCATATCCTCTATTGACATCTTTGTTTCTTGAAGAAAAACAATATGTGGATGATTTATTTGAATCATTCTTCTAATTTCATTTTATTTTGAAAGACTCCCTTTGAGTCCTCTAGTATTCTAAATGATTATTTTCATTAATACTAGGGCTAAAAAAGTTAGGAAGGGCATTAATATTACCTTCCTCTACAAGATTTTCACCTTCTTTTACCATATGATATTTATTTGTCTTGTGGCCTACCTTTTTATTAGAATCCATCTTCAAAAAAAAATTCTCTATTTCTTGACTTACTCCAATTGAATCTGAGATGGCTTCTAGTCTTGAAGAATGCTTGTACATAGTCAAAATGTTACCATAAGTTTCAACAAAATCTATATTGGGACTTGTATTATTTGAAGTTTTAACATTTAAAAGATTGTTTTTCTTGTGAATATTTTATCCTTTTTTTTATGTTGAAAACCTTTGATTTTTTGGTTTGTCTCTTATTTATTCCCTTTATCTTTAAATTTTGTTTTTAATATTTCTGTTTCCATTATTTCCTCTTCCTCACTTAGGACCTCTTTTGTGGAAAGAATTTCAAACACATTAGCAGAACCACTTTGTGCTTTGTTAATCAACAAGGACATAAATAACTACCTTATATTATAACATTTATAATTTTATATATTGATTCCTATAACTAATTTTTATGATAACATTTATAATTTATAATGTATGATACATTATTTATTTTTGAACAATTAGATATGATACCAATAGAATAATTTTAAAATATAATTGATTTTTTTTTAGCACCCCTTCCTTCGGGACTTGTCTAATAATATTTAATTAATCAAATCAATTATCTAACGTAGAGAATTAATCTTATCCCACTATGTCTCAACCTATCATACTTCCCACTTCATCTCTGGCATGAGAGCATCTTTCGAGCTATTGCCAAGATGATCGAGGATTACCAGTTCCAAATATCAAATGCTCTATGCTAGAATGTGTGTGATGGCAGATATTGAGAAGGATCTGTTGAGCTTTTTTGAACCCTTTTTTAATCTTGGCACCTGGGTTTAGAACATTGAATATGAAAATAAACCCTAAGTTTTCTAAGAGTGTGGTAAGGGTGGGCACCATAAGATCTTATGCCTCCATGGATCCTAAAGCTCTAAGCACTTAGGTGAGCCATAAGGAAAATAGTAATAAGCTTAGTGAAAAGTGGGTACCTAATAAAAACCCTTAAATTTTGAAAGGACAATATTTGATTTCTATTTCTCAAGTTGGTCTTAGTGAAGAATTACAGTAGGAAGCCCTTATTCCTTCAATCATGTTTGATGGAGAGGAGTTGAACACAGTTCTTATGAAGAGAAGGGAAGTGAGCCCAGTAGTAGGGGATATTGTTCAACTTCCTAAATTCAGGGAGAGTGGAGAAAAGGTAAATTCCTCTAGTCTTATCCTCCAACATTCCTTTGACTATCTTGACATGGGTGATTCAACTCTTCAACAGTTAATGGTAAGCTCTTTAACCTCTCCAAAAAATATTTTTGAGAAAGGATCTCTGGGTCTAAATACCATAATACATAGAAAATCTCGTATTGATGTAGGGGACAAAAGGAAAGTGGGGATACCAAAAAATAGAGCACTCAGGAAAAAGGATATTGAATCTAAAATTATTAATGGAGTACAACCCCTTCTAACGGATAGCTTTGAGGCTCTACATCTTGAATAGAATGATGTTTTTTCAATCGTGGAGACTTGGAAAAATATGTGTAGGAGTGTGGCCTGAAAAAGGATTTATTTCTATGGGGGTTAAAAAAAACGTGAGTAGGACTCCCAAGACCTCACTAAGAAAGGCTTCCAACAAGTTATTTTTGTTTGTTTTTTATTTAGTTGTTTGTCAGGATGGATGTTGTTGCTACATATATAATCAAGTTTTAGGTGAGATTCATGGTTCTCTGGTTCTCTAAGCACCATTGGTTGTTTTGGGTGTTGGTTTCTTCTATTCTAGCCCCTGTTTCCAGCTAGTTTTTTGACCATGACAATCTCTTGTATTTTCTTTCTTGATATCTTATTGCTAGATCTAAGGTTTGGGGATGCCTTTCAAAACCCTACTTGTAATAGGATTGGTAAACCTTTAAAAAATTCCTTCTACCAACAAAAAACAATTATCATCCTTCTCTTATTACCAATTACTTTATGTGATAACATTTATAATTTTATATATTGAGTCATATTGCTATTTTTTATGATAACATTTATAATGTATGATACATTCTTTGTTTTTGAACAATCAGATATGATACTGATGGAATAATTTTAAAATATAATTGATTTTTCTTGAGAACCCCTTCCTTTGGTATATGTCTAATAATATTTAATTATTCAAATAAGTTATAATTCTTCTCTTATTACCAATTAATTTATATTATAAAATTTATAATTTAATAGATTGAGTCCTCTTACTATTTTTTTATGATAGCATTCAAAATTTATAATAGATGATACATTCTTTGTTTTTGAACAATCAGATATGATACCAACAAAATAATATTAAAATATAATTGATTTTGCTTGAGCACCCCTTCCTTTTGAACTTGTCTAATAATATTTAATTAATCAAATAAGTTATCATCCTTCTCTTATTACCAATTATTTTATGTGATAACATTTATAATTTTATAGATTGAGTCTTATTACTAATTTTTATGATAACATTTATAATGTATGATACATTCTTTATGTTTGAACAATCAAATATAATACAGATGGAATAATTTGAAAATATAAGTGATTTTTTTAGCACCCCTTCCTTTGGGATTTGTCTAATAATCTTTAATTAACCAAATCAGTTATCATCCTTCTCTCATTACCAATTAATTTATATTATAACATTTATAATTTAATAGATTGAGTCCTATTACTATTTTTTTTTGTACTATTTATAAGAAATAGGGTTTTAAAGGACTCCCACAACCTATACAATAAAAACACCACCTTGGCGAACAAGACCAGAATTAAACATCCCACCAAACATCCCACCATACAAAGAGGGGTAGACCAGAAAGAAACTGCACATAACCAGGACCCAAGAACAAGTACAAAGTGGAGAACTGAGGTGGTTCTACCCCAACATACCCACCTCTTGAGTAACAGTAGTAGCCAAATGGGAAATATCCTTGGACATATTTAGGGCGTATTTTCATTTGATTAATGTCAATGAGATTCAGATTATGAAAAACAAAGCATTTTTTTTATCTTGGATGTCCTCCGAGACATAAATCTCATCAAAAAAAAATTCCCTATGGCAATCTCTCAGGAGAACATTGAAATCAGGAGGAGGAGAGAGAGGGGAGGAACCATCATCCTCACGCTTCTTGTTACGTAGATGTTTGGACTTACAGGTACCACTGCCCTCCACCACACTATTTAGCGTAAGTTCCACGTCCACAAGCCCAGAATCGATCACCATAGGAGATGAATCATTCCTAAGAGAGGGGTCATATATAAAAGCACGACTACCAACAATAGAAGCCTTACCCTAAACACATTTAGTAAAAACCTGAATCTTTCTCAAAACCTTTTTTGGGCCTGAGTCAAAGGTGAACGAGTAAATATCGTCACTACTTTCAGTAGCATCCTTCGAAGCCATCTTAGTACCACCAACAATAGGGTAAGCAAGACCCAGGAATAGGTTAAGGAAGTCCTATTACTATTTTTTATGATAACATTTATAATTTATAATGTATGATACATTCTTTGTTTCTATACAATCAGATATGATACCAATAAAATAATTTTAAAATATAATTGATTTTGTTTGAGCACCCCTTCCCTTGGGACTTGTCTAATAATATTTAATTCATCAAATAAATTATCATCCTTCTCTTATTATCAATTACTTTATATGATAGAATTTATAATTTTATAGATTGAGTTCTATTACTATTTTTTTGATAATATTTATAATGTATAATACATTCTATTTTTTTGAACAGTCAGATATGATACCGATGGAATAATTTTAAAATATAATTGATTTTGTTTGAGCATCCCTTCCTTTGGGACTTGTCTAATAATCTTAAATTAATAAAATCATTTATCATCCTTCTCTTATTACCAATTACTTTATGTGATAATATTTATAGTTTTTTAGATTGATCCCTATTACTATTTTTATGATAACATTTATAATATATGATACATTCATTTTTTTTTAACAATCATATATGATAACAATAGAATAATTTTAAAATATGTTTGATTTTGTTTGAGCACCCCTTTCTTTGGGACTTGTCTAATACTATTTAATTAATAAAATCAGTTATCATCTTTATGTTATTACCAATTAATTTATGTGATAACATTTATAAATTTATAGCCTCACACTCCTGCTCCATATTTTTCCCTCTGAGTGGGAGTCCCCTGTATTCCATCTGGATGTTCTTTATGGATAGACCACTCTTCTTTGGTGGTGGATGTCAGTGTCTTTTACCGGTTTGGAGGCTTTACTAGTTCTGTATGGATATATTGTGGATGCGGTAAGACATTGTAGATCTGGCTAGTTCCTTATGGGGAAAAGAGTTGCATGTCGATCCAACCTATGGGGGTGATTTGGGGATTTGGTTGTAGTGTGTATGATTTTGGTTGGTGGTCTCCTATTTTGTTCTAGACCTACTTAGATTGGTGATCAGTGGTTCCTCTTGGGTTAGTTGCTTGTTGGAGGTCTTGCTCAATTGGCTCTAATTTTCTTTTTGATTTTGGTATGTCACTGCATTTCCAGATGAGGTTCCTGGGGTTCATACCAATGGCTAAACTAAACCTATTGGGGTGAATGTGGAGTGTTGCTATTACAATAGTGATTGGCTATTTTCCTTAGCTGGTACTAAGTTAGTATTTTTTTGCTTAGGTGGTTGGTTTATTTCTAGCTATAGAGTTCCTTTCTCCAGATCCTTCTACAGGAGTGATGTCATCATGGTGGCCAGTTTGGCTAGGTGTTTTTGTCATAGGGGGCCAGTGTATTTTGGGTCTTCTGGGTATTTCTTCCTTGGCTTAGGATATTTTTCATGGGTATCTTTATTACTCAGCCTTGGGTGGTACCCCAATTTTTTGGGGCTTCTAGGTTCCTTCTCTTGTTTTCCAGAGTTGGTTTAGTTGATAAAGATCTAAATTTTTGGTGGATGGATTGCTCTTGTTTATTCTTTTGCATGTGGACCCTGTTCTCTAAGGTGTCGTTTATTTGGTTTATTAATATTGTTATTCTGTTAAGATAAATATAATAAAGTTTGAGTTTTCATCCAATCGTCGAACTGATTTTCAGTCTCGACTGCCAGTAATTAGTATGCATGCAACTGGATCCAATGAATATTGTAGTAGGTGGATTTTCTAGAGGTGTCAAATCTGGTTTAATTTTCTAACACCCTCCTTTAAACCATATTTCATAAAAAATTTGACAATGAGCATCTTCGTCACCTTATGGAAGTCTTCCTCATACATTTATTTAGATTTGTAATACTGCTATGGAAGTTTACATACATCTACAAATGATATTGGAGGATAACACACATACAGGACTATTGAATACTGTGGCTTTAGATCCTAATTTTCTTCTCTTCTGCTCCTCTCAGCTTCTGCCCTCTGCTCTGTCTCTCTGCTCTAAATCTTACACTACAAAATAGAACCCCGAAAGAAATATATATCTAGGGATTCAAGCAATATTCAAGAAATATATATCTAGGGAACAAACTACTCTGACATAAATTTAAGACAAAGCTTGAGTTTCCATCCAATCACCGAACTGACTGTCAGTCTCAATTTCCAGTAATTAATACGCATGCAACTGGATCCGACAAATATTGCAGTAGGTGGATTTTCCAGAGGTGTCAAATATAGTTTAATTTTCTAACACCCTTATTTAAACCATATTTCATAAAAACTTTGACACCGAGCATCTCCCTCAATGTATGGAAGTCTTCCTCCTTAAAAGATTTTGTAAATATATCTGCTATCTGTTATTTGGACCTACAAAATAGTAGATCAATATCATTAAATTTCACCAGCTCCCTGATGAAATGGCAGCGAATGTCTATGTGCTTCGTTCTACCATGAAACATAGGGTCCTTGGATAGTGCTATGGCTGAATTATTTTCACAAAACATAGTTGTTGCTACTTCTAGCAGATTATTTAGTTCACGAAGAACTCTTCTCAACCAAACTACCTAGCAAGAGGCTGATGTGGTAGCAACATACTCTACCTCAGCAGTTGATAATGCAACAATAGGCTATTTCTTTGAGTATCATGAGACTACTCCAGATCCAAGATGGAAGGAATATCCAGAAGTGCTCATCTGATCATCTATGTTGCCAGCCCAATCGTTATCTGTGTAGCCAATTAGTTCAAGCTGGTATTTCCTGGTATAGTGGATTCCATGGTTTCTTGTTCTATTAACATACCATAAAATTGTTTTGCCTGATTTCCAGTGAGTCTCCTTGGATTATTCCATGAACCTACTGATTAAACTCATTGTAAACATAAAATATGGCTTGGTTGTAGTCAAATACATCAGACTGCCAACTAACCTTTTATAAAGAGTTGGATCCATAGTTCTATTGTTATCAGTTTTACTCAACTTTAGGCCTGTTGCAACCAGGGTGATGTCAGGTTTATTGTCCTCCATATTAAACCTCTTTACAACATCCTTTGCATACTTGCCCTAAGAAATGAATATGACATCTACAGATTGGTCAACTTCAATGCCAAGAAAATAATTCATCAGCCCCAATTCTGTCATTTCAAATTTCTTCTTCATGGCTATTCTAAACTGTTCAAATAGCATGTTGCTATTAAAAGTATAAATTAGATCATCTACATATAGGCATACAATTATCATCTCCCCTTCTGCATTTTTCTTCATATACAAAGTGTGCTCATATGGGCATTTAATAAACCCATTGTATTGAAAGTAAGCATCAATTCTATTGTACTAAGGTCTGGGTGCTTACTTCAATCCATATAAATATTTCTTCAATTTCAATAATTTGCCTTCTTGACCCTCCAAATCATAGCTGAGTGGTTGGTCTATGTAGACCTATTCTTCCAACACTCCATTCAAAGATGCAGATTTAACATTCATCTGATAAAAATTCTAGCCTTTCTGTGCTGCCATTGCCAGAATCATTCTGACTATCTCAAGTCAGGCTGCAGGTGCATAAACCTCATGATATTAAATCCCTAACTTCTTCTTGTACCCTTTTGCTACTAGTATGGCCTTGTACTTGTCTACTTCACCTTGGGCATTAAATTTTTTTTTATACATCCATTTGACCTGAATGGTCTTCTTACTAGCTAGAAGATCCATTAAATCCTAGGTTTGATTTTTCTCTATTGCAGATATCTCATCGTCCATAGCATTTACCCATTTCTTATTATGAATTGATTCTTCAAAAATAATTGGATCACACTCAAAAAATAGAGCAAAATCATAATGTTCTTCATCAGTTTCATTTCTTGTTACCTCATAAATATCTTGCAAGATTTGTGTCTTTGACGGTATTTTCAAGTTGGATATCCTTGTTGCAAGTGGAGGTGAATAGGATCATGAGGTTGTGCTACTGTTGGCACTCTTTTTACTACTTGAAGTTATAGGTAGTTGTACTATGTTTTCATCCAAATCCACATATTCAATAATTGTTGGCTCTGACTGGCCAATATTTGACTTCCAGTTCCATGCTTCATCCTCCAGGAAATTCACATCACGGCTTATAACCATTTTCTTAGTTACAGGATTATACAGCCTATAAGGTTTTTCTTGCTCACTATAACCAATAAAAATACATTTCTCAACTTTATTGTCAAGCTTCTTTCTCTTCTCATTTGGAATGTATGCATATGCAATGCACCCAAAAATTCTTAAGTGAGCCACATTTGGATTTTGATTGCTCCAAGCCTCTTGAGGAATTTTGTACTTCACACTTTTGGTGGGACATCTGTTCAGAAGATAAACTACATAGCATACAACTTCTGTCCATAAATAATGTGGCAAATTCTTTGCCTTTAGCATACTTCGTGTCATTTCCATTATTGTTTTGTTCTTCCTCTCTACAACACCATTATGTTGTGGTGTATATCTAGCTGTAAACTATCTTCTAATTCCATTTTATTTACAAAAATTATGAAATTCATTGGAGATGTACTCACCTCCACCATCTGTTCTGATAGTCTTCACATAATATTTGCTTTGTTTTTTAACTAGAGCTATAGACACCAAAACAACACCAATCCGATTATGTGACTGCAAACACTGATCACATTGGCACACATAGCCCCTATGGCAGCCCCCAGAGGTTAAAAAGTGGTCCTAACCACTCTCATAGCAGTTTTGGAAGGTCAAAAATCATTTTGGCACCTTTAGGCACTTTGCTCAATATCTGTTTTTCCCAGAGATGAATTCTAATTGGGATTCGCTCTGCCTAGGGACAAATTCACAATTCGCTCTGGGGTGGGGCGAATTGCAGGTTTGACGGGAAAAAAGTCAAATCTTGGCAAATGGCAGCTCGAATCCACCACTTAATGCTTCCTTCATTGCATGGGAGTATAGGTGAGCGGTTTCAAGTGTTAGAGGCTGTTACAAGGGCAGTCATGGAGTCCCTATTCAGGGAGGAATCTTCCCTCCCTTGGAAGGACATGGCTGCAAAGTTGCACCTTTGCATGCTCATCCCAAGAGACCTCCAAGTCTATAAATTGGTGGGTTTTCTCACCCCAAAATGGGAGAGAAAGAGCAATTTGGAGCAATGAAGTGCTGCCATTTTATTTCCCCATACATCCTTGTGCGATTTGTGCCTTTCACATCCGTGATCTCTTTTGGAGAAGAGGTCATTGGGTGATCATTGGAAGGTCGAATATTGAGCCCAAACCCGACATTTGGCCATATAATACCACCCCAATTTGTCAACAACACCTTACAAGATATTTTGGACCCATCCCAAGTGGATTGGAACAAAAATCAGGTCCTAACAGTGGGCGGCCTGCCTGGGCGCCCCCGCACTGCCGCGAGTCTAATTGTCCCTTTTAGGAATGATTAGGAATATATGGTAGATTGTTCTTTCTGTCATTTTATCTTGCATTTCATCTTATGCTGCTTAGATAGTTTGCAATTTTGATTTCGTAATGTTTTGAGAAAATCTTATCATGTTTTATCATTTTTTGTCTTTACTAACTTGTAGGTAGCATCATCAAATTCCTGTTAATGGAGGCCAAATTGGGAAAATATGACCATTTGGGTCTTCCCAAAATAACCCCAATTAGCTAACCCTAGGTTTGCAGGTATTTTGGAGCTCTCTAGGTAGGACATTTGGGACAGTACCTTTTCGGCATTTTGTTGCAGGTAAATTCGTCCAGCCCCGGAGCGAATTCAAATCGGTGATAAATTTCTTGACTGTTATTTTTGCACTGCCCTCCTAGTGATGTTATGATGCCCTTGTCAATTTTTTAGAGCATTTGGAGTCATTTTAGTTATAGTTTAATTCATTTTTCTCATTCACTTATCGTAGGCTTGGGGATTGCATGTTTTGTTTCATCTACAGGTGCTACTAACTATTTCTTGTTCCTTTGGACATAGGATCAGAAAATCGGAGGAGTATTAAGGAATAAACATTCATAGACACAAGCGGTGGCAAAATTTTGGTCCGCCCATCTTACATGCACGTAGAAGAAGGAAGGCTATCCATGGATGTAACCAGGAGATGAATTTAACGCTCCTCGCCCCTGAAAAGGGAGGATGTGGATTGTAACTGAAATGTGAAATACATCAATAAAAGAGAAGGGCTGTTATTTCATTTGGGCTTTAATTCATGTTTTTCTCCATTTCATGCATTTTAATTCGTAGGGTTAGCGTTAAATTCAGTTTCGTTTCTGCATCGTGCTTGGAGATTTTCCTTTTTTGTTTTCGTATCCTCATCCTTTCAGAGGCAATCATAGTGGGACCTTGTCCTCTATTTTTAATATTAGGGATATGATCCAAACTTGGTTGTTTTTTGCTTGCATGTGCCTAGTTTCACACGCTGATTGTTGTTTGTTCCATCAGGAGGCGGATACAAAGCTATAATTCGTCTTACCCAGGGACGAATGGGAATTCACCCCACACTATGACGAATATAGTCTTGTAATTCGTTCCCCCCCAGGGATGAATTTTTTTCTATGTAGTCTTCGGGAAGAAACTTAGAACCGAAAGATTTGGGCAGAGAAGAGGTAAGGATTCTGAACTTTTCTTGTCTATTTTTGTCTTTAGTTTTTTTGTTTAGGGTACTTGCTTGCTTAGGGAAATTAGTTTTCCTTTACCGCTTGCTTTTTTCCATTTGGAAAAATAAAAATAACCCCACACACCACATGGAAACTTAAAAACCAAGGCGCTAGTCATAAAACCCCAGCCCTTGATCAAGACCAACGGTGAATTTCATCACCACCTTGGCTTGAATTTTGCATCCATTACCCCGATCGCAACTGTTGCTAGACGTAAATCCTGATGAAAGATGACCGAGTGTAGCTGGGGTGATTCCCAGCACATGAGGATAATTCTTCTATGGTAGGTGTCATAAACAGGGTGATTCCCCTTCTGTACCGCCTATGTTCCACGTACCATCTGCTCTCACATACCTATAGTTTCCCTCACGTAAGGGCGGGTATATAGAGAGGTTGGTATATCGGCCTGGAAATGGTATATCAAAGGGGCGACCATTTTTTGGGAGCCATAAGAGCCATCATTTTGCATTTAAATGTTCTTTACAAAAATCTTCAAAAACAAAAATAAAAAACACACTAAACCAGGTCTAGGACACACTTTCAATATTTAAACGAGATAATCACTACTTGTGTGTGTGTATGATCATTTCTATTTAGTGTAGCATAAAAATCATAAAAAGAGAAAAAATCTACATAGCTTGTAGGAAAGCACCACCATGGTATACACACGTAGCCAAGCCCAATCAAGGGTAGAAGATGTGGAAAGTGTACAAGGGGGCATAAGTCACCTCCGCTATAGCCCTAAGGACTTAGTCATACCGCCTTGGCGGCCTGACCCACAAGAGAGTCTGCATCATTCCATGTCAAGACGAAATTATAGGGACACCCCTTTGAGGGACATGCTCGTCCATCATAGCCCCTTTCGAGAAGAGTCCTTACATGTGGCACTCAACATAGATAAAAAGGCTCCCTTAGAATCTCGATATGAGTGGCCACCGCATGATGAAGCGCTAGAGCGACATAGTTTCCATGAGGAGAGGCCACATGATGATGGCATCCCCCCTTTGTCCCCCATCACTATTAGAACCAATAGACAAAATTTAGGGCACGAGGCCCTTCAAGCAGGGTGAGCTAACTCTGCCCACCCCTTTCACACATATGAAAGGGAGCCCGAGGAAGATGATTACATTCCTCAAGAGCAATATACAGTGCGGGGGCCATGCGCTTCCACACCAGCTAGATACCATGATCACCCACTGAGGCTAGAGCCTCGGGTAAATGCCGCCAACCTCAACAGAGGGAAGTGACCTATTGAGATCTCAGATCATCACGATCAAGGTAAGTGCATAGGAGAGGCATCCAGGCCTCCTAGGCTCAGGATGGCAAAAAAAATCGACCAGGAAGTTGCCAGGCATACCACCCACCAAGCGCAGATCACACGGCTTGAGCAAGACCAACAACAGCTAGAACATCTATATCGCCTTAGCAAAGAGCACATTCGATGCCAAAAAGATGAGCTACTACATAACCTGATGCCTAAAAGGGTTCCAACCCCATGCACCCAAAGAGCAAAACCATATGAGAGGCATAATCCCTTGGTGCGAGATAGGTCTCCATGACCTTACCAAGTGCTACCTTCGAGACCTCCTAGATCTAAGCAGGAGGCCACTCCCCGGAACAATGATGGGTACCCTCCATGGGGACCTACCCAAGGTCATAGGTCTCATCTAGAGACTCCTCAGGAAGCTTACAAGGAATATGAGAAAGAAGAAGATCGGGCCAAAATGTCCTACCTAGGCGGAGGAGTTGCCATCCGGCCACCCCTTCAAAGGCCTCAAGTCTCCCACAACCCACAATGGGAGTAAACTAAAGAGGAAGAAATTAAATCCTCAGATGCATATAAAGCGCTGCTAGAGCATTTGGAGTCTATGGAGACCAAAACTTTTAGGCCCTAAAATCCCACTTTACGCCAACTCCACAGTCATCCTATGCATCCGTTCGTGCCAGCACCCCCTTACCCTGAACACTTTAAGCTACCTCAATTGGCAACCTTCAGAGGGGAGGAGGATGCTCAAGAGCATGTGACAAGGTTCCTGATCCAATGCTTCAGCATTCAGTACAATGATGCTTTGCTATTGAGAACATTTATAACCACATTCGTAGGCCTTGCCTCGGATTGGTTTACTTAGTTACCAAAGAACAACATTAACAACTTAGATCAGTTAGTGGATGCATTCCTTGAATGCTTCACCTTCAATACCAAGAATAAGGTGTCACTGAGTGACTTATCCAGCCTCAGGTAGTATGAGGAGGAGACCATGGTGGCCTATGGGAATCGGTGGAGGACATTGCTTTCGAAGCTGCCCTACCTCCCCCCTATGTCCAAACTCACTCAGATGTTCTCACAAAGTTGTTTGAGATCGATCTTTGTGCTATTGTAGCTGTAGCAATATGCCACCTTAGAAGAAGCTCTGGCACAAGCCAGGATCATTGAAGAGATCAAAATACAGGATGGCAAGATATCCACACCTAAAAAAAAGAGTGGAATAAAAACACTAAAGCTGGGACTATGCAACAGAAACCCGTTGCGGTTAACCAAGTTGCTATCAATGTCCCTAAGCCTACATAAGTAACACAGCCTCAAAAGGCTAACTATCAGGTAGTGCCTCCTAACAACTATGACAGAGAAAATCAGAGGCAAGAACAGAGTCAACAACATCATCCTAGGCGACAATTCACACCCTACATAGAGTCTAGGGACTCCTTATTTGATCGCTTGTTAGTGGCAAATTTGATCAACCTACCAGAGGTTCAGACCATAGATCCCAATGCACCCAAGCCTAAGGGGTATAGAGAGGACTTGTACTATAGGTTCCATAGGCAGTAGGGGCATGACCTAAATGCCTGTTAGAAATTTAAGGGCTTGGTGCATGACCTAATTGATAACAAGACCCTAGTGGTGGATAATCCCGTTGCACTAAAAAATCAACAAATGAAGGTCTTCAAAGACCCCTTGCCTACTCATGCTCCATAGGAAAAGACCCTATAAGTTAATGAGGTCACACATAACTACCCCATGCAGGGATATGTAGGGATGATTAGTATAGTGACTCAGAACAGGAGGTATCCAAGCACGAATGCTCCTGCGACAACGGCAAGAGAGGTGCCAACAACTTTGCAACCACAACAAAACCTTGCACAACCTCCTTCGCCTAAGCTAATGGCCATAATTCAGACCAAACTAACTCAGATTTTGAGGACCACCTTGACTAGGCTCTCCATATATGAGCTTATACAACAATCTATGCCTCATCGAGAAGCTCTAATGGATATTTTGAAAGCCATCGAGTTGCATCCCCATGAGACAAATTCTTTCAACAACTTCATGGGGCATGTAAAATGATGCATTGAGTTAGGCATCACATTTCAAGAAGACAAATTGAGATCAGTGATTGATGACATGGTAGATCCACCCCTGCATGTTATCGCATGGGTCAACGGGATCCCATACAAGAGGGTGTTGATAGACACTGGCTCATCCAGCAACATCATCATAACTATGGCTCTCAAACATTTGAAGTTGCTCGTATCCCATATCACAGCTTCCACATACACTCTGCGAGCATTCAATGATGCAATCTGCTTGACAGTCGACACAATAGTCCTACCAATCCAAGTGGGACAAAAGACCATACCCACATTGTGCCACGTATTGGAAGGTGATATGGCCTACAACATCTTGCTAGGCCGACCATGGATCAGGGACATGAAGTGTGTCCCTTCGATAGCTCACCAATGTTTAAAGTATACATTTGAAGGGGAGGTGCATGTAGTCCCGACGGACTTGGAACCCTTCAAGTATTGTAATGCGGTGCAGCTGATGCCGCAATCAACCCTGCCATCAACGCATTTGTATTTCTAGTTAAATCCATCTAAATAGGGCCCGATTCCACAGGCATCCCCATTAACATGTTCTTCAAAATCCCAACCAGGTTCATCTTCATCGTCTGGTCCTCCACCAATGACACCATATCTGGGGGGCAAACAGAAATACAAAGGGAAGGAACCCCTAGAAGAGGTAAAACCTTTGGAAGATACATTGCCATCAGTGTCAACTATCTCTACTGATGAGATGCCTAGACAAATGGAAGTCGAGGCTCCTAGTCCCCCCGACATGGAGTGGACTCAAGGAGAACTTACATTCCCTCCCCCTCAACCACCAAAGATCACTGTTGAAATGGCCAATACGGGCCTAGGGGAGTATATGGTGTAGAATATTGTAGCAACACCCGCACTAGAATCCATGCAGTACATGGGGAGACCTCGACTCCCCATTGGCACTATTGTTCCCCTAGGCTACCTGCCAAACCAGACAAACTTTGTGTATGGGGGCCTTGATCATGGTGTTGCACCATGCACGTAAGAGGACAAAGACGAAGAGCCTTTTTTTGAAAATGTCAACTATTTTTCTAACCCAGAATTTGCTCTGAGATACATTGGCCAATGCAATTGGCATGGATATGGGTTAGGACGATATGAGCAAGGGATATGTGTTCTTTGCCAACCAAGATACCAAATTTCATATGACAAGTCAGGAGTAGGGTTCAACCACCCCCTACCATTGGACATATTGGTGGAGAAAATGCAAGGCCTAGGGATAGGCAAAAAGGGGGGATTGGAATTAGATCCATATGCCAACCCTAACACCACATATGCATTGAGGGATTATCTCCCATTAACGACAATCAACCTTGTTGGCTCTAGCAATCCCTTCCCTTCGCTCAAGAGAGGAGAAAGCTCGAGAGCTCATTTTCAAGGAGGGTCTAAACAATGTCAAGAAGGGTCCTTGGAGGATGATCCAAAGTATGAACCAACATCGTATGACCCCTTCGAATCATATAGCGATCACTCGCAGGTGATCCCCATGGATGATTATCAAGAAAGCCTCTTGACAATGTTCCCCCTGGATGCTCCCATCGAGCAAACGTCGCTCCAAGGAAATCGAGTTCCCTCGTAGAGAACAGAACAACCTAGGTGGGGATAAATAAATTTGCTTGAGAAAGGCAAGCCTTTAATGCCACAAGTAGTCAGAGCCAGCGAAGGCCTTTGGATCTCTAATAGTGATTATGAAGACGAAACTGAGATGGCATATCTTAATCACATGCGATAGATGCAGCATCGGCACCCCTTGGAGATTAACGACATATTCAAACAATTAAACATAGTGCCAAGGCATGAGTGGTACGTAGACCTAGCACGATGGGACCAAGTGTTGGATCCGCTACTCTTGGCATATGAAGCATACCTTCCACCCAGAGACCCTATAGTGACATTAGTGCTGAGGGTAGACCCTATCTTCCTATCCGCACATAGGGCTGATCCATTTGTGTTCGTACCTCTAAAGCCAGATCCTGAGCATAGAGAGCATCTAGGATGTCTGAGTAACCACACCCATGATAATGGAGACCAAAATCATTTCATCAACATGATCTCCATTAACTTAACAGCCCCCTTCCACAATCGGGCCGATCTGACATAGTCATTGTATCTAGACATAGATGCCATAGATTGGGATCACGTCAATTCCCCTCCATCCCCATCTGAGTACTGGCCTTTCAATGAAATGCTCCATTTTACCCCTGGGAAAAATCAGGATATATGCCATGCTAAAGAGGGACCCGAGGTTCCTAACGATGATCTAAACTTAGCAAATGATATCCACTTGATCCCAACTCCACATTAGTTGGAAGACAAATCCCACATGTCGGTCGAGGAGACAACTGACGTAGACATCAGCTCAGATCTAATGAATCCATATATCATCAAGCTGGGGGTAATTTTATCCCTCGAAGAGCAAGCCGACTACATTGCCCTTCTCAAAGATAAGGAGGTTTTTACATGGTCATACAGAGACATGCCGGGACTAGACCCACAACTAGTCATGCATAATCTAACGCTTGATTCGAAAGTCAAGCCTGTTAAGTAGAAACTATGCAAGATGCACCCAAAAATGGCCTTAATGGTCAAAGACGAATTACAAAAGTTGTTGGATGCACAGTTTGTCATCTGTGTGGATTATCCACCATGGTTGTCCAACATGGTGCCCATCAAGAAGCCTGATGAGAGGATTCGCATATGCACTAATTTTTGAGATCTAAACAAAGCGAGTCCTAAGGATGATTTCCCCTTGTTGAGCATCGATGCATTGGTAGATGCTACAACGGGTCACGAAATGCTTTCCCTCATGGATGGTTTCTCGGGATACAATCATATTTGTATCAGCCCCGAAGACCAGCTAAAAATGGTGTTCACAACGCCTTGGGGGACATTTTGTTATAAGGTCATGCCTTTTGGCCTTAAAAATGTTGATGCCACCTACCAACGTGCCATGACATACATCTTCCATGATTACATGCACAAGACTTTGGAAGATTACATGGATGATTTGTTGGCCAAATCTCTTTTGCACCCGGATCATCTCGATGATTTAAGCAAGATCCTCGATCGCCTCATGGAGCATAGAGTCAGACTGAATCCCAAGAAGTGCATTTTTGGTGTCACATCTGGAAAAATCTTGGGCTTCATAGTCTTAAAATGGGGCATTGAGGTGGACCCAAACAAAGTCAAGGCAATCCTTGAAATGCGTCCCCCAACTACCATCAAGCAGCTCAGAAGCCTACTGGGAAAGGTCACATCAATCAAGCGCTTCATAACGTAGCTATCTGACAAGTGTTGACCAATGAACAAGTTGTTGCACAAGGGGGTAGCATTTCACTAGGATGATGAGTTCTAGTCAGCCTTCGATGACATTAAACAATACTTGGCTTCGCCACCAGTATTGGCACCACCTAGACTAGGAGTGCCATTCTACTTATACATCTCAGCTACTGAGGTAGCACTGGGAGCCATGTTAGCCCAGAAGAACAAGCTTCACAAGGAACAGGCTACTTACTATCTTAGCTGCACCCTGGTCAACTATGAACTTAACTATGCATACGTTGAGAAACTTTACTTGGTAGTGGTGTTTGCTACCAAAAATCTATGCCATTACATGTTGAGCAACAAGACGTATGTTGTTTCTAAGGAGAATCCATTACGATACATGATGAGTCGTACTTATCATAGTAGTCACATGACGAAATGGATCATGTTGTTGATGGAATTTGACATAGAGTTTATTGGACAAAAATCCATAAAAGGTTAGGTCATAGCCAATCAACTAGTAGAGGCTCCTCTCGAAGACGACCAACCTCTAACTATAGAACTACTCGATGATGGGGTCTTCCATGTCTCAGAATCACCAGATTCTGACGAGCCTGAGTCACAGGCTGACATAACCCTATTTTTTGATGGTTCTAAATGTGAGCAATGTGGTTGTGCAGGAATAGTATTCTTCACACCGCAGGGCACTCCTATGCCCTTGTCATTTAAATTAAATTTCCCATGCACCAACAACAATGCAGAATATGAAGCCTTGCTCATAGGTCTTTAGACAACAATCACCATGAACATTAAACGATTGAATATCTTCGATGATTCGCTATTAATTGTCAACCAAGTCAAAGTGGTATTCCAATGCAAATGCCCAGTTCTGCAGGCCTACAAAGCCCTTGTGGACAAATTCTTGGAAAAAATTGAATGGTACGACATCGAGGCACTCCCTCGGTCATTGAATCGTTTTGTGGACACTATGGCATCTTTGGGGTCGCTAATCCTGCAAGACATTTCTGGTGATATGACCACCATTCAAGTCAAAACACTATCACAATCCGCGATGGAGCGAACAAGCTCTGATTTAATGCTAGGAATCCACTCGATCGAGATTGAGCCATCCATGGACAGGTTCTCTCGAATCCACGATCATCTAAAACATGCCAACTGAGGGTCCTTGTTCTCCCCTACTCCCCTTAATAGCAACACAATGCTATTCTTACAAGTTCTCTCCCACTCAAATTTTGCTAGGGATGAACTTCAAGAGGGACTAGCTATTCATATCATCAAGGCTTCTGATCAGCAGGATTGGTATTCCCCCATAAGGGACTACCTCAAGTTAGGTAACCTCCCACTTTGATTGATGCATGCTACAAAATGTACATTCGAGCAAAAAGTGGCAAAGCATGTCTTGTTAGGAGACATTTTGTACCATCGTAGGTATGAAGGGATCCTCCTTCGGTGCTTAGACCAGCAAGAGTCCACTTGGGCGATTGCCCAAGTGCACGATGGTACATGCGATGGCCACTTCAATGGTATGGCCATCGCAAAGTGCATTCTTTGCATGGGCTATTATTGGCCATCTTTAGAGTGAGATTGTTGCGCATATGTCAGGAAGTGCGTGAAGTGTCAACACCATGCTAATTTAACACACGTACCTTCCCAAGAATTGCAGTTGATCCAATCGGCTTGGCATTTTTTGTAGTGGGGCCTAGATCTAATCAAAAAGATCTCCCCTACGTCGTCAGGTCATCACACGTTTATCATAATGGCCACAGAGTACTTCACCAAGTGGGTGGAAGCGGTTTCGCTAACCTCTACGATTGGACCCCGCATTGTGGAGTTCATTTTGCATAACATCATATGTCATTTTGGTATTCCATCCAAGATAGTCTCGAATAATGGGACGTCATTCAAGAACAAATATGTGCATGCTTTGAACACAAAGTACAAAATTCAGCATAGTTTTTCGACACCCTATTATCCGCAAGCAAATGGGCAAGCAGAGGCATCAAACAAAACGTTAGTCACCATCCTCAAAAAGACATTCATAGATAATCATAAGGATTGACACATTTAGATCCCACTTGTTGTTGAGCAAGGTGCAACAAACAGTATTGTCATTGTTGTCAACACAGTCAGACAGATTTATTGATGCAATGGACAAGAGTTTATTGAACAGCAAGGTGCAGCCAAAGTACAATGGATAGGAGTTCAGGTGTTGAGCAATATGTTGCGGGAGGATTGTCATTGTTGTCAATACGATCGGTTAGATCTAATGATGCAATGGACAGGCAGTTCAGAAGTCACTCAGATGTAGAGTATAAAGTTCAAAAGTTAGTCAGATCATGAGTCCTTAAATGATAGATGCACAGAAATAGAAAACATAATTCAGAATGAGAAGAAGTCTTCAGAACCTGAGATGTCAAGAAGCGGAAAGGTTTTTTGTGAAAACCAAGGCAGTCAAAATAAAAAGTTTTATTTAAAACCATGGATAACAAATTTGAAATGGGTTTTTCTTAAAACCCAAGTTGGATTTTTGTTTCGTTGAAAAAGATGCCTCGGTGATGAAGATATTTAATTTTAAATATTTAGTTTAAATTTTAAAGGTTTTTTGTGAAAACCAAGGCAGTCAAAATAAAAAGTTTTATTTAAAACCATGGATAACAGATTTGAAATGGGTTTTTCTTAAAACCCAAGTTGGCTCTTCGTTTCATTGAAAAAGATGCCCCGGTGATGAAGATATTTAATTTTAAATATTTAGTTTAAATTTTAATTAAAATTTAAATTAAAATATTAAATTAAATTAAAAGGGCTGACGTGTTACTATTTCGCGGCAATAAGCTACAGGAAAGTTATGAAGGTGGTAGAAGAGTTTGAGGCCGACAAAGTTAAATCTGGGCCGACGGATTTTAGGGTTTTGCAGCCGACAATTTCTAGGATTTTGTAGCCGACATTCTTAGGGTTTATTAGCCGACGTTCTTCTAGGGTTTGTTCCTGAAATTTCTTCTATAAAAGGAGGGCTTCTTCGAGTTTGAAATATGGGGTGTTAATATAAAGTGCAAATGCGAGCATAGTGTTTGTGAAAGTGAAGTTCGTTTTGAGCAAAGAGCAAGTCGTTTCGATTCAGAATGAGATCGAAGTGATAGTTCTTTGGAGTTGCAGTAAGGTGTGCGTTGCGATGAGATAATGTGCGAATAGCGAGTAGAGTGACTTGTGCGAAGATAAGAGCGCAATGTGCAGAAGTTGTGTTCTAAGTCTGAAGTGACAGTGCGTAGTTTACAGAAGTGATTGATCATCTGAATGCATCAGAGAGTGCAAAGAAGTACAGAGAAGAGGTGGAATAGTGCGACTCATTTTGCGCAGAAGCAGCAGAATGCAGAAAAATAGTAGACCGTGAAAATTGAGGTGAAAGTTTTATTCTATAATTTTTATTATTGTCTTCCAAGTTGTTTCTTGGATTAAGGGGTTGGTGCCTCTTTCCAGTAGGTGCTGGTAAAATAGGAGTTGGTGCTCCATTCTGTTGAAGCAGATAAAGTTAAGGGGTTGGTGCTCCTTCCGGTTGGTGCTAGTAAAGGATTATGTAAAGTTGTAGCTTTGCATTGGCTGGATTTGGATGGTAGTCCAAGCAGTATTTTTGAGGAGTAGCCACATTGGTGAACCTCGTTAAAATGTTGTGTTATGTGTGATGCTTTCTTGATGCATTTAGTATCTCTTTTATCTACTTTAAACTGCTGCTGGTTTTAAAATCATATGTTTTAGAAATTTTAAAGAACACACTGATTCACCCCCCCTCTTAGTGTCATTGTGATTACAACAATTGGTATCAGAGCCAGGTTCCCAATTTTGGCTAAATCAGTCAGGGTTGATCTTGGATTAGTACACAATGGCTAAGAAGAATAGATCCTCATCCAAAAAGGCATCCCAGTCAGTTTCGGGTCCTGTAGAAGAGAAATTTGAACCAAAAAATGTAGAAGTGAATCCTGAAGTCTGTGATGAAAATCTTGAGGCTGAAGTAGATTTTGAAGGAGAGTTGATATCTGCACTTGAAGAGTGGAGTATAGAAAAGAAAAAGAACAAAATATTGTCCAAGAAATTGGAAGAATATGGGGATGAGATTGAAAATATGTTCTTACAATTCCAAAAGGCCAAGAAAATAGAAGAAGACTTGAAGTCACAGTTGAATGATAAAGTCAATATGTGTAACAAACATGAAGAGGATTCTAACAAAGTAGTTAGTAATCTAAATCTGCAAGTAGAAGAGTCTAAAAGGATTGAGGAAACTCTCAGGTCGCAGATCAATGAGAAAGAGATTATTTGCCGCAAACAAGAAGAAGAGATTGTTTCATTGAAGAAACAACTAGAAGAGGCCAATACAAATATTAAACTCGATAAGAGCACAGAATTTCCAGATAAAATGATAAGTCATCAGAAAAGCTCCACGGTTAAGCATGGTCTTGGATATGAAGTTGAACAACCTTTATCTTCCAATTCTGCAGAGAAGAAGAAGTTCACTGTTGAAGGGTCCGAGCAAGAAAAGGTTGAAGCTGAATCCTCAAAAGGAAGAAAATATCAAAGAAGATCTACAGCAAAGCAACCACAGCAAAAGAGGTTCTCTCACTCTCACTCTTTTAATAATAATGCTTTTTATGGCTATTGTTCTAAATGCAACCACTTTGGTCACAAGGCAATTTATTGTGGACTGAAAAATAGATCAAAGAGTTATGCTGATAAAAATACTTCTGTTTTTTGAGTGAACACCCTGTGCAATGTTTTAAATGTAATGGACATGGGCACATAGCAAGGTTTTGTTCAAGCACTTATGTATCCAATCTAAGGCAATACCATAGATTTCATCATACACATAGAATGCAATACAGCCAGGGAATAAAACATGTGCAATGTTTTAAATGCAATGGTCAAGGGCACATAGCAAGGTTCTATCCAAGCACTTCTATATCTAATCTAAGGCAAAACTCTAGATTTCATTAGACATAAAGAGGACAACACCGACAAGGAACATATCATGTGCATAAAAGAAAATAAAATAATCATCCATCAAGAATGCACAAGAGACAACCCCATAAGAGAAATGTTCAAGTTCACGAACAGGAGCAAAATAGGGATGTTGTTGAAAAACCCAAGCCCAAGTTCAGGAAAGTCTAGAGAAAGACAGAAGAAAGGAAATTGTGTCTCCTTGGACCGAAGGAGGCTACTCTGCCATTTCTCTAAGCAACTCCAGGTGGCACATCCTCAGGAGGAGCAATATTAAAGTTTTATTTTAATGCTCCTATGTATTTGTCTAGGTATCTGAGGATGAAAGGTAAGTAGTCGGGTTAATGTTGTATAGTTTTTAAAGTGTGTTTTTCAGTTTATATAGTGGTTTGTGGAAATGCCATGAAGTGTGGTGTTTAATTTGAGAGCTGTCACCATTGGTAGTTTTGAGATATGTCACTATTGTACTGTTGATGATTCTTAATACCACTGTTCAAAATTATGAATCATAATAGTCCAGATAATTTGCTCAACGAAAGAATGCTTGCCCTAGCTGTGTATTTGTGTTTCGAGCAGCATGTATTTGTTTTTACTCTTTGATGTGAATATTTCCAGATCTTTCATGACACCTTCGTGAATATATTTAATTCATAGATAGTTTTGTTTTAACTATTGATTTAATGCCAGTCCAAGGATAAGAAGCTTGAGGCTGAGTAAGGTGCACTACGGTTGTCCATAAAGTGTTTGACAAAATGTCTTCTTCCGACATGCATAGTTGAAAGTAAGAGTTGGCAGTAAAATTGCAGTGGTGGACAAAAATTGGTACAGATGTGAGGCACTTGTCAATTATGTTGACAAAAGTGAAATCAGCATGCTGATTGGGAAGATTGAAGAAAAATTTTATAATGTGCAGCCAGATGATTTCCAGCCTGGTGAAGAATAGTTGAGTTGCTTTCATAGAGGTTGTTTTGATCAAGTTAATGCTTTTCTTGATACATGATTTGGGCTTACTCCATTGAGTTTGATTTGAGCAAGTTATTCTTTGCCTTGGTGATTTATGTTGGTGGTTGTCTTGTTCAAATACCTTTGGAAGGAAAAGGATGTCTACTAGTTTCCTTTTCATGTAGTGATTGGTTGAATGCTTCAAAGTTAATCTTGAGTTGAATGATGTTGGTTAAACCTTGTCTATAAGCATCGTTGCTAAAGCCCTAATTTGTTGAAAAAAAACAAGATGTTGGCTATGCTATGGTACAGTGTTTGGTACTTGCACAGAGTTGAAAGTGGATTGAGGTAGCCTGCTGGATTCTCACTGCAGAGAGAGACAAACAGTTTTCATTAGGTTCAAGCTTGTTGAGAATATATCCAAGATGCATGGTGAAGTTGTATGCAGATGTTGCTGGCATTGCAGAACAAAAAGCTGGCTATATAAGATTATTGTATGCCTTCACTAACAGTGGATAAGTTTGAGTTTGCAAAGCAATAGAGAGTAGTTGCACAGAAGACAGTGGTTCAGTCATGTTCTTACACATGTTATATTGGTGAAGTTGACGGTGATGGTGTCATTCACTGGTTATTGTTGCTATTCACATTGTTGATTTTATTGATGCCTATTATGCTTATCATGATGTTTTAAATCAGTGAAATGAAGTGGTCTTGGACTCAGGGGGAGCATTTGTGTATTTGTTTTTCTTCTTGTTCATGCTTGGAATATTTGCTAATTGTAATAATTTGTGTCTAAGAATGTTGTGCATAGACTCAGGGGGAGTCTACAACAACCCTTTGGTATTATTGTCAAAGGGGGAGAAGATTTACAAGAAAATTACACATGTGTTGCCAACAATTCCAAAGGGGGAGATTGTTGAGAAAGGTGCAGCAAACAGTATTGTCATTGTTGTCAACACAGTCAGACAGATTTATTGATGCAATGGACAAGAGTTTATTGAACAGCAAGGTGTAGCCAAAGTACAATGGATAGGAGTTCAGTGTTGAGCAAGATGTTGCAGGAGGATTGTCATTGTTGTCAATACAGTCAGTTAGATCTAATGATGCAATGGACGAGCGGTTCAGAAGTCACTCGGATGTAGAGGATAAAGTTCAAAAGTTATTCCGATCATGAGTCCTTAAATGATAGATGCACGAAATAGAAAACATAATTCGAGAATGAGAAGAAGAAGTCTTCGAACCTGAGATGTCAAGAAGCGAAAAGGTTTTTTGTGAAAACCAAGGCAGTCAAAATAAAAAGTTTTATTTAAAACCATGGATAATATATTTGAAATGGGTTTTTCTTAAAACCCAAGTTGGATTTTTGTTTCGTTGAAAAAGATGCCCCGGTGATGAAGATATTTAATTTTAAATATTTAGTTTAAATTTTAAAGGTTTTTTGTGAAAACCAAGGCAGTAAAAATAAAAAGTTTTATTTAAAACCATGGATAACAGATTTGAAATGGGTTTTTCTTAAAACCCAAGTTGGCTCTTCGTTTCATTGAAAAATATGCCCCGGTGATGAAGATATTTAATTTTAAATATTTAGTTTAAATTTTATTTAAAATTTAAATTAAAATATTAAATTAAATTAAAAGGGCCGACGTGTTACTATTTCACGGCAATAAGCTACAGGAAAGTGATGAAGGTGGTAGAAGAGTTTGAGGCCGAAAAAGTTAAATCTGGGCCGACAGATTTTAGGGTTTGGCAGCCGACAATTTCTAGGGTTTTGCAGCCGACATTCTTCTAGGGTTTGTTCCTGAAATTTCTTCTATAAAAGGAGGGCTTCTTCGAGTTTGAAATATGGGGTGTTAAGATAAAGTGCAAATGCGATCATAGTGTTTGTGAAAGTGAAGTTCGTGTTGAGCAGAGAGCAAGTCGTTTCGATTCAGAATGAGGGCGAAGTGATAGTTCTTTGGAGTTGCGGTAAGGTGTGCGTTGCGATGAGATAATGTGCGAAGAGCGAGTAGAGTGACTTGTGCGAAGATAAGAGCGTGATGTGCAGAAGTTGTGTTCTAAGTCTGAAGTGACAGTGTGTAGTTTACAGAAGTGATTGATCATCTGAATGCAGCAGAGAATGCAAAGAAGTACAGAGAAGAGGTGGAATAGTGCGACTCATTTTGCGTAGAAGCAGCAGAATGCAGAAAAATAGCAGACCGTGAAAATTGAGGTGAAAGTTTTATTTCGTAATTTTTATTATTGTCTTCCAAGTCATTGCTTGGATTAAGGGGTTGGTGCCTCTTTCCGGTAGGTGCTGGTAAAATAGGAGTTGGTGCTCCATTCTGTTGAAGCGAGATAAAGTTAAGGGGTTGGTGCTCCTTCCAGTTGGTGTTGGTAAAGGATTATGTAAAGTTGTAGCTTTGCATTGACTGGATTTGGATGGTAGTCCAAGCAGTATTTTTGAGGAGTAGCCACATTGGTGAACCTCGTTAAAATGTTGTGTTATGTGTGATGCTTTATTGATGCATTTAGTATCTCTTTTATCTGCTTTAAACTGCTGTTGGTTTTAAAATCATATGTTTTAGAAATTTTAAAGAACACACTGATTCAACCCCCTCTCAGTGTCATTTTGATTACAACATTTCCCTGTGGGCCTATCGCACTAGCATTCGGACACCCACTGGGGCAACTCCATTTTCGCTCGTGTATGGCTTCGAGGTTGTCATGCCTCTCGAGTTGGAAATTCCTTCCCTGCACATATCAATGCAAGAGTTCATCGATGATGATACTGTGCGGCAGGACCGGTTAGACCAGCTTACATTGCTTGATGAATGATGCGTTAATGCCCTCGAGCATTTACGTATCTATCAAGAGCGACTTAAGAAATCATACAACAAGAAAGTTCACTTGAGGGACTTTCAGGTTGGTGACTTGGTCTTGAAAGAGAACCAACAGAACTCTAGTTTGTCGTCCCATTTAAGGGACAAATTCATGGCAAACTGGTTAGGTCCCTATGTAATTGATAGCAAAATAGGACCTGGAACATACCGGCTAGCCTCTCTTGACGAAATAAAGGAACTAGAACCCTTGAACATCAATCATTTGCGGCCATTCCATGTTTATAAGATCCATAGCCAAAACAAAATGCTCCAAGGATTTCCATAATTGCTTGGTCAATCCCCAAAATGCTCCAAGGATTTTCGTAATTGCTTGGTCAATCCCCAAAAAGCTCCAAGGATTTCCATAATCGCTTGGTCAATCCCCAAAAATCTCCAAGGATTTTCGTAATCACTTGGTCAACCCCAAAATGCTCCAAGGATTTTTGTAATCGCTTGGTCAATCCCGAAAATGCTCCAAGGATTTTCGTAATCGCTTGGTCAACCCCAAAATGCTCCAATGATTTTCATAATTGCTTGGTCAACCCCAAAATGCTCCAAGGATTCCCGCAATCGCTTGGTCAAAAATAAGAAAATTTAAAAACAATAAAATCATCAAAAATAACAAAATTTGCATCTCATTTCCATGCATACTCAAAATCGTCACAAAAATAAAGAGCTCTATTTTGCATATCATCTTCATATTCACACAAATCAATCCATCAAAAACACAAAAACATATAGTTGCATTACGCATCGCACCCACACATTGCATGTTTGTGGTCATAAAGGTCAAAGCGCCATAGACTGTCATTACTTGGCAAAACCATCATCTTCTACATTTTTCTGCTTTATCAATAGCTCATCGCTTATAATCGCCATTAACGTTATTCTCCCACATCATAGTCAGTTGTTTTCTCATGTATCAAGAGTTTTCATCATTCAGTCATCATTAGCTTTCTAGCCACGTACTATACCAAGTCAGATAGATTTTACGAAGGTAGAGTTCTACTTGGATCACACCTTGTTATGTAGCATCCTAGCACAAATTAAAACACAAAAAAAATTCCTAAGTTGTGTGAACGAAAGATGAAACCTGCAAATAAATCTAGGTCACCATAAGCAAAATGGTTATCTTGCTCATCCCCCTATGTGAATGACCCCAAGAATGTTGAGAGTTGGCAAAAGGACAAGCATCCTCCCTACCCAATTCCCCAAGAATCCCAAGTTCTCAAAAGTTGCTAAACATCAACAATTTGCAAACATCAAAACTCCAAAAAAATTTGACATCACAACCAAAGTGCATACATCAAGAAAAGCACATAAAATAGTGATTCTCATCACTCCATATCCTAATCCCTTGCTCAAAAGAAAAATATAATACAAAAATAAACAGTGATTTTTATCACTACAAAATAGCAAGTATCCCAATACAATTGAAGAAAAGAAGGGAGTCGAACTTGAATCCCTAGAACTCTCAACATTTCGACAGGTCATGAGGCAAACCTCAGTACTAATTTGGTTGATAGCCTATCAGTCACTGGTGGTAAACCTCTTGAATGATGATATATCTATCACATTAACTTGTGCATAGATCAATGTTTGCATGTGGATGAGCTAGCTTATGGTATCCTACAATAGCACCGAAGATTAATTTGATTAAATACAACAAAGGAGTTAGTGGAGCTAATCAGGTGATCCTCAGTATAGGTTTGGTTGACAGCCTATCTGGCACTGGCAGTATCCTGACAAACACCACAGAAATGAACTCAATTGCACACACAGAGATGTGAAATAACTTGGTCCAAGACAAGTCAAATTCATATCTTGGTCAAAAGTCTTGTATGATACAACTACAGTTTTGGCTAGATAGTTAAAACATCTGAGTCTCAGAAAACCTTAACATACATTCTCAACCAATTTGCTATATTTCATCCTTGCATTGCCATCAGAAAATACCAAAAACACATGTATACATAAAAAGCTATTTACCACAGCCATCGCCTAGGACAAAAAGCCATAAAGTTCTACACAGTCTATGGTGCGACTACCAAACATCACAAATTCAATCCATCCATTCCATTTGCATATCATATAAATTAGAAACATTTGCATTCATCAACAACATATGCATTCATCACTATAACTTAACATGCATACATCCATATTCATCAATCATCGTGCATAAAATCAAATCATCACATGCGCATAAAAAAATTAAGTCATCTGTATATATCATCAAAAATGCCAGCAAGCTACAAAGAGCTGGTCCTCTGACCCCGCAACAAAATCCAAAATCTCAAAACCCCCAAGCCTAAGGCATCGGCCACCATGATCATGCAGGATCGGTGCGACGAGAACTACCCCCCATGGTGTGGGTCCTATGGGACCCCTCAGGGCAGCTATTGCTAGCCCCCGCATCACACCTGCTACCACCTCCCTCATCCAATTGCCTACGACGATATGATGCTCAATGATCAGTACCACTATCCCTCGTTCAGTGTGAAGATCCACCTCTAATGGGCTCAGGTAATTGCCCACCGAGGTGGATAATCTCTCCCTCCATATCAATCTGATGTCGAGACCAATCTATCTCCCACCATAACCACTCTACCTCCCGTCGACGGTAGTAAGTTACTGCATCGCCGCATTGCGCCAGCTGCGTCCATAGGAGATCCCTCTCCTGTGCAGTGCTGGTGTCCCCATCCCCTCAGTGATGTGCAACAAATGCGCTATCCTGCTCTACCATCTGATTTCGTAGGAGATCCCTCTCCTACAAATCTTCCCCTAATACCCTTTCGCCTCCGACAGTAGACCTTGTATAGCTCATCATAGAGCTGTGCCAACAATTTCTACCCCCACCTCATGATCATTGGTGCCTCCGTCGGGCACTCCACCAACCGAAACACCACATCTAGTAGGTTCCATGGGAACCTCATGCCTGAATAGTTAGGCAAAAACATGTTGGAAATAAGGCCCATAAGCAATGTGTGCCTCACTCCCAACACCCCCCTCTCAAGCCACCATCTAACCAGAATACCACCAATCTGGCAGTCAATATTTGCCCTCTCCACTGGATCATCCACCCCCAACTCCTCCCTATGCCTGAAGCAGTGTGTTAGCACTGTTGTCCGTTGATCCCATGGCATTGTCCTGATCGATAGTCCATCTATTGTAATCCTAAGAATCCGATAGACATCCTCCAAAGTGACTGTCATCTCCCCTATTGGGATATGGAAAGTATTAGTTTGGGGATCCCATAAGTTGATCAGGGCCATTAGGTAGGCTCGATACCCAATCACTGGCTCCAGCTGAGTCACCTACTTGAGCCCCAGGGCGTCAATACACTCCTAGTCAGCCACAGCTAGCACCTCTCGCGCTTCAACAAAAATAGTCGGCACACGATACAGGCTCTTCACAACCTGCAACAAACAACAAAATAAGCACATTAGAATCATGAAAAATAGTGTACAGATACAAACAGCATAAACGCAAAAAAAATTTAATTTGTCAACCTAGGGTTTTATACTCTTGAAATTGATAAATTAACACACACACAAAAAAACTCAGCAATAACAAAATTTCATTTGTCAACCTAGGGTTTATACTCTCAAATTAATAAAGTCAAAAATATATATATATATAATACAAGAAAAAAATAAAGAGGGAGTTCACTTAATGGTCTTGCTTCAGCTCCGTTGCTCGATCCGGTTCATGCACTCATGGTGGCAAAAAAATTCGGTAGCGCTTCGCTTTGCAGAATTGACCTCCTCCTCAAAGCTCCAAATTGCCATAAAAAACAAGTGCAAATGAGCCCAAACCCTAGTTTTGGCCTTTAAATAGGATTTTTGAGCCTATAATCATTCCTTCCCGGGACGAACACTCTGGTTAGTGC
Organism: Wollemia nobilis; assembly: GCA_028583015.1. Classification (NCBI taxonomy): domain Eukaryota; kingdom Viridiplantae; phylum Streptophyta; class Pinopsida; order Araucariales; family Araucariaceae; genus Wollemia; species Wollemia nobilis. The sequence continues at coordinate 3,288,294 of JAQPPZ010003551.1, read as the reverse complement.
TTGTCCCACCCTGGAACAAATGCTCAATAGGAATTCATCCCACCCAAGGATGAATACAGAGCAAACATTTCACAAAACAACAAAAATGCACAAAAATGCACCAAAAACAACAATAAAACTGTCCAATGAGAGTGTTGTTGCACTGGACATTATGGGCATGCAAAATAGATGTTGGGGTCACAAATCCTCACTATTCTACTCCCTAATAATGTGACCATAGCCGGACCGCTCCACGGGAGGACGAATATTCAAGAATTTCATCCCTAAACGATGTCACCAAAAGGGTCAAAACCCACCCAAAAATAGCAATAGAGTTGTCAAACAAAGGCGCCTTCGCGCCTGACCTTCTTGGCATCCCAAACATATGTCGAGGTTGTAAATAATCACCATACTACTCCTTAAGAAGGCCACCATGGCTGGACCGCTCCACGGGAAGATGGATTTTTGATAATTTTAGCTCCAGAAAGGCATCCCCAAATGGTTAACACCCACCAAAAACAGGTCTAAATGTCAGAAAACTGCACACACATTCAAAGATAAATCTCTGAAGGCACCCTTACCTAAGTCATCTTGGGTCAAGCAACTCATCGCTTTTATCATGTAGGTCATTCCCTCATCGATTCGTCACTTGAGGGGGTAGTCACACTTAGTCACCAATCAACAAATACACACCCAATCATGGAAATGGCATGCATTCAAAGAATCATTGACAAAGATAATCACGCTCCTGCTTGGGGCAGTAAAAAAGCAATAATCACAAGCTGATCAATCACTTGGCATTCATGAATCATGAACTCAAGGTTCCCACAGACAAAAGGTTGCGCCCTTTGCCTATTCATGACTGATCAATGTCCAAGCTCAAGTAACACCTCACCAAAAAAGGTTAACACTTGAATTGAGTTCCTTCGCTCGTCAAAAGCAAGGATTCAAGAATGCATGCCATTTTCATACTTGGGGCATCAAAAGTTGGTTAGGTTACTAAGAAACCCTAATCATTAGTTCTTTGGTTATATATTTTTGCTCGAAACTGTGCCTTGCACAATGCATCCCAAAAAAGGGCATCTGTAGACACCAAAACAACACCAATCTGATTATGTGACTGCAAAAACTGATCACATTGGCACACACAGTCCCCAGGGCAGACCCCAGAGGTTAAAAAGTGGTCCTAACCACTCTCATAGCAATTTTGGAAGGTTAGAAATAATTTTGGCACCTTTAGTCACTTTGCTCAATATCCGTTCCACCCAAGGACGAATTCTAATTGGGATTCGCTTCGCCCATGGACGAATTCACAATTCGCTCCAGGGTGGGGAAAATTGCAGGTTTGACAGGAAAAAGTCAAATCTTGGCAAATGGTAGCTCGGATCCACCACTTAACGCTTCCTTCATTGCATGGGAGTATAGGTGAGCGGTTTCGAGCATTAGAGGCTGTTACAAGGGCAGTCATGGAGTCCCTATTCAGGGAGGAATCTTCCCTCCCCTAGAAGGGCATGGCTACCAAGTTGCGCCTCTACATGCTCATCCCAAGAGACCTCCAGGTCTATAAATTGGTGGGTTTTCTCACCCCAAAATGGGAGAGCAAGAGCAATTTGGAGCAACGAAGTGCTGCCGTTTTATTTCCCCATACATCCTTGTGCGATTTGCGCCTTTCACATCCGTGATCTCTTTTGGAGAAGAGGTCATTGGGTGATCATTATAAGGTTGAATCTTGAGCCCAAACCTAAAATTTGGCCATAGAATACCACCCCAATTTTCCGACAACACCTTACAAGAGATTTTGGACCCATCCCAAGTGGATTGGCGCCAAAATCAGGTCCCAACAATGGGCGACCTGCCTAGGCACCCTCGCACTACTACGAGTCTAATCATCCCTTTTAGGAATGATTAGGAATATGTGGTAGATTTTTCTTTCTCTCATTTTATCTTGCATTTCATCTTATGCTGCTTAGATAGTTTGCAACTTCGATTTCATAATGTTTTGAGCAAATCTTATCATGTTTTATCACTTTTTGTCTTTACTAACTTGCAGGTAGCATCATCAAATTCCTATTAATGGAGGCCAAATTGGGAAAATATGACCATCTAGGTCTTCCCAAAATACCCCCAATTAGCTAGCCCCAAGTTTGCAGGTATTTTGGATCTCTCTAGGTAGGACATTTGGGACAGTACCTTTTCGGCATTTTGTTGCAGGTAAATTCGTCTCGCCCCAGAGCGAATTCAAATCGGTGAAGAATTTCTTGACTATTCTTTTTGTAGTGCCCTCCTAGTGATGTCTTGATTCCCCTATCAAATTTTTAGAGCATTTGGATTCATTTTAGTTATAGTTTAATTCATTTTTCTCATTCACTTATCGTAGGCTTGGGGATTGCATGTTTTGTTTCATCCGTAGGTGCTACTAACTATTTCTTATTCCTTTGAACGTAGGATCAAAACATCATAGGAGAATTAAGGAATCAACATTCATAGACACAAGTGGCGGCAACTTTTTGGTCCACCCATCTTACATGTGGGCACGTGAAAGAAGGCTATCCATGGATGTAACCAGGAGATGAATTTAATGCTCCTCACCCCTGAAAAGGGAGGATGTGGATTGTAACTAAAATGTGAAATACATCAATAAAAGAGAAGGTTTATTATTTCATTTGGTCTTCAATTCATGTTTTTCTCCATTTCATGCATTTTAATTCATAGGGTTTAGCATTAAATTTAGTTCCATTTCTGCATCGTGCTTGGAGATTTTCCTTTTTTGTTTCCATATCCTCGTACTTTCAAGAGCTTTGAACTCTTTAAATTTGTTGAAAGCTTTTGAATTTTTCTTAATGTGATAAACCCACGTCCTCCAACTAATGTCATCTATGAAATTCAGAAAGTATTATTTTCCAGCAAATGTGCTAGTCTACATAGGACCGCAAATATCTAAATGTACCAGCTCCAATGGTTGTGAAGCTCTCCAAGACTATCCTAAGGGGAATGCATCCCTATGCTACTTACTGACTAAGAAACCTTCACAAACTTGATTGGGTTGCTCTATGAGGGGTAAACCCTTCACCATTTGTTTCTTGTGCAAGAGGTTTAGGCCATTGAAATGTAGGTGATCGAATCTAAGATGCCACAGCCAAGTAGCATCTTTTACGACTGCACTAAATGGCAGAAGCAATTCATTTTAAATTTATAGGGGAAAAATTTTGTTCTTTGTCATGGAAACTGTTGCCACGAGCCCATTCTCGTTATCCCGAATAATACAAGCTCTATTTTTAAACTATACTATGTGCCCATTCTATACAAGCTGTCTAACACTTAACAGATTATGCTTCAACCCAGGCACATAGTACACATCAAAAATGTTCTTTCTTTCACCATGCTTGGTATGGATAATGATCTTTCATTTTCCCATAACAGGTACCTTACTGTTGTTCCCCATTTTCACTTCAAATTTAACGGATTCATCAAGCTGTAAAAAAATATCTCTAATTTTAGACATGTGGTTATTGCACCCACTGTCAAGATACCAAGTGTTCTTCTAGCTTTCTTCATCAGTACTGCAAGTTAACAACATATTCTCACATACATATTTACTATGTACATTTTTATTTTCATTGGTGTAGTGGGCTTTTTGTTTATTATCCTTGGCCAATTTATTTCTACATTCATAACTATAATGACCAAATTTCTTATAGTAATAACATTAAATTTTTTATTTATCATACCTCTGATTTGATCCTCTTTGCTGATTTTTGTCGTTGCCTCTTCCTCTGGCTTGATGAAAATTGCATCTGGTTTCTCCATCATTGGAGTTTGACCTTCCTCCTCTCTTGTGGCCTATACCATACTTTCCTCTGTTACTATGTCCTCTTCGTCTTTGAGAACTTGAAGTGCCTTGGTGAGATTCATCTCTTTTGTTGTTGTCTCAAAATGAGACCTGTGACTTAAAGGCTTGCTCCAATGAGGACTGAGATGATCGACTCAGCCTCTATTCATATGTTTGTAGGGAACCCATGATCTCATCCACAGAGTGGGTTGTCAAATCCCTCTATTCTTCAATCGCTATTAAAACTAAATCAAACCTTACTGGTAAACTTCTCAGAATTTTCTCCACAATTATTTGATTATTCACAATCTCCCCATTCAACCGCATCTGGTTGATGACATCCATAGTTCGAGTGAAGAAGTCATTCATGGACTCTAATTCACTCATTTAAAATTTTTCAAACTTTCTTCTCAACATCTGTAATTTGACCAACTTCACTTTGTTGGTGCCCTGATAAAAGTTGGCAAGTATTTTCCAAGTCTGCTTTGATTTTGTTGCTAATGCAATTCTTGGGAAAATTGTCTCGTCAACTGCCTGCATAATATAAAATAATGCCTTCTGATATTTCTTTTGATTCTCCTTCAACAAATTTGAGTTTTCTTGGGAGAGAGGGGCCAATGCTGCTGCATCCTCTAGTTATAGATAACCATTCTCCATCAAATCCCATAGCTCCTCAGACCCAAATAAAATATTCATTTGAATGCTCCAGTAATCATATTTTTTGCCACTGAAACATGGGATATGCAACTGCAATGAGTTGTTTCCAAAAGCCATTGCTTGTAACTTCCACAAGAAGGCTTAGGCTCAAATACCAATTTGTAGGTGTGAGCGCACCGCAGCGGAAGCAATAAAAATGTTGTATTTTTGGATAGCCTGAAAAATGAATAAGTGTTGCGATATCTCGACACTTGAAGAAATAAACGTATGGAGGAACTTAGATGACATGAAATCACAACGAGCGATTTTGTGTCACTTTCGTGAGTTGATATAGACTAAGGTGCAGGAGAATATAAAATGGCCTGAAATCGCTACTCACAAAAATGTGAATTTTTCAGAGTCAAAGCTTGGTCAAATAATATTTTAGTAATATGGGCACTAAAACCAATGTTTTATATTCGGGGGAATAAAAGGGCAAAGAGACTTAGGAGAGATATAGTTTATCTTTTATAAAATTGGGAGTCCACGTATTTAAATGAATAAATCATGGGAAAAATTATACAAACATAAAACATAGACAGTGAGAGGATAAACTCATACAACATTATAGTCTCTCTTTGATAATCAGTATAAAACACTCGTAGTGATCTGAAATACAGAATATATCTCATATATCGATTAATATAAATCTGACTGCAATAACAGTATTACAAAACCAAATAAACGTATACCCATGTGCTTATGCTATGGAATCTTACATACATCTACAAATGATATTTTAGGATAACACACATACATGACTATTGAATACTATGGCTTTAGCTCTTAATTTTCTTCTCCTCTACTCCTATCAACTTCTGCCCTCTGCTTTGTCTCTCTGCTCTAAATCTCACACTGCAAAATAGAACCCTGAAAGAAATATATATCTAGGGATTCAAGCAAGAGGTAGGAAGGTACCACCAACTACTCTAACATGCATTTAAGACAAATTTTAAGTTTCCATCGAATCGCCGAACTGATTGTCAGTCTCAACTGCCAGTAATTAATATGCATGCAACTGGATCCGGTGAATATTGCAATAGGTGGATTTTCCAGAGGTGTCAAATCTGGTTTAATTTTCTAACACTAGGCAAGAAGTTTTCAATATCCTTCTCATGTTCATGGGATCCTCTTTGTTTGATATTGGATATTCATTAAGTGTGTGGTCTTCATGCCATTATGGGTTGTTCTACGAGGTAGCTTTCTTTGTTGGTTGGTTGTTGTTTGGTTGACATCTTTGCATCTGTAGGATGGCTAGTGTGCTGATGTGACCTTATTTTGGGGTAGTTTTTGGTAGAAATGCCTTTGCTTGCTGGCAAGTTATTTGGTTTGCTTCCTTGTGAAGCGGTTGTAAAAGGTTGTGGGACTCCTTTCAAAACCCTCTTTTTTAATTAATGATATAAAAAAAATTATAATTTTATAGATTGAGTCCTATTACTATTTTTTATGATGACATTTATAATGTATGATACATTATTTGTTTTTTAACAATTAGATATGATACTGATGGATTAATTTTAAAATATAATTGATTTTGTTTGAACACCCCTTCCTTTGGGACTTGTCTAAATATGTTTAATTAATCAAATCAGTTTTCATCCTAATCTTATTACCAATTACTTTATATTATAACTATTATAATTTTATAGATTGAGTCCTATTAGTAATTTTTATGATAACATTTATAATTTATAATGTATGATACATTCTTTCTTTTTGAACAATCGTATATGATACTAAGAATAATTTGAAAATATAATTGATTTTGTTTGATCACCCCTTACTTTGGGAATTGTCTAATAATATTAAATTCATCAAATCAGTTATCATACTTCTGTTATTACACATTACTTTATGTGATAGCATTTATAATTTTATAGATTGAGTTCTATTACTATTTTTTATGATAACATTTATAATGTATAATACATTATTATTTTTTGAACATTCATATATGATACCCATGGAATAATTAAAATATAATTGATTTTTTTTTAGGCTTTAGGACTTGTCTAATAATCTTTAGTTAATAAAATTAGTTATCATCCTTCTCTTATTACCAATTGCTTTATATTATAACATTTATAATTTTATAGATTGAGTCCTATTACTAATTTTTATGATAACATTTATAATTTATAATGTATGACACATTATTTATTTTTGAGCAATCAAATATGAAACCAATAGAATAATTTAAAATATAATGGATTTTTTTTAGCACCCCTTCCTTTGGGGCTTGTCTAATAATATTTAATTCATTAAAATCAGTTAGCATCCTTCTCTTATTACCAATTACTTTGTGATAACATTTATAATTTTATAAGTTGAATCCTATTACTATTTTTAGGATAACATTTCTAATGTATAATATATTCTTTGTTTTTGAACAATAGATATGATACCGATGGAATAATTTTAGAAAATAATTGATTTTGTTTGAGTTCCCCTTCCTTTGGGACTTGTCTAATAATATTTAATTAATCAAATATAATCCTTCTCTTATTACCAATTACTTTATATTATAACATGTATATTTTAATAGATTGAGTCCTAGTACTAGTTTTTATGGTAACATTTAAAATTTATAATGTATGATACATTCTTTGTTTTTGAACAATCATATTTGATACCAATAGAATAATTTTAAAATATAATTAATTTTTTTTAGCACCCCTTCATTTGTAACTTGTCTAATAATATTTAATTAATCAAATCAGTTATCCTTCTCTTATTACCAATTACTTTATGTGATAACATTTATAATTTTATATATTGAGTCCTATTACTATTTTTTATGATAACATTTAAAATGTATGATACATTATTTGTTTTTAAACAATCAGATATGATACCAATGAAATAATTTTAAAATATAATTGATTTTTTCGAGCACCCCTTCCTTTGAGACTTGTCTAATAATATTTAATTAATCAAATCAGTTATCATCCTTCTTATTTTTTTATAATATTAAGTAAAGAGAGTTTTGAAAGGAATCCCACAACCTTATACAACAACTCTCGAAGAGAGAAAAATTTGATCATAACGAACATACGATCTCCAAAAGTATACAAATAATCGACCACCCCAAAGGGGAAAATCAGCCAACAACATCGCCTAAGAAAAAAACAACACACACATCCAAGGCACCGGTGAGTACTAAAGAGCCGTGAGGAGGAGGCAAAAAATTAGAAAATTCAAAAGTTAAAAAACTCGCACAGGCCTCTACTCCACGATAAAGTCGAAATCAATAAAATTCAAATTTTAAAAATCTCGCCTGCCCGTCCAAAAAATAGGTGGACTCTATAAACAACAACTACGATGCATCGTCTAATCAATAGGCACAAAGCCAAAAACAACAACTATGATGCACCATCCAATCAAAAGGCCCAAATAGTTGGCACAAGGGCCTCACACCACCCAAACGGAAACAAAGAGAGTTGAAACAATTAAAAACACAGGTGGAAAACCAGAAAATCCCACTCCAATAAGATTCAAATAAAAATATATCCAGAATCCAAAACCGCCCATCGAAATCTAAAATAATGAAATAAACCAGATCCTACAGCATCAGAGCTAGAGACCGGGATCTTCCCTATGACGAAAACCAACCAGTGACACCAAGTATCCCTGAAACACCACATAAATAGGGTCTATGTGCATAAATAGGAACAAACCATCTACCAAAAATCCAAATATACAACTCACACACTGACAGATTCAAAAAAGAGGAAAGAGCAGCAAAGAACTATAAGGATAAGAACCCTGCTCCAACCAGACATCACCAACTGCACCAACTCCGACAAGCGAGAGAAGGAACCCTAAAGCCCCGGCAAATCGGGGCACCATCCAAGGCTGAGTAAGAGAGAAACTCATGAAAACATCTCAAGCCGAGGAATAAAGGCCCAAAATAAAAGTGGCCCTGCATCAAAAACACCCAACCAAACTGGGCCACCACAACGGTAACACTCCCACAAAAGGATCTAGAGAAAGGAACTCTACAACCATACACCAACCAACCACCCGAGCAATAAAACCTCGACTTGGTACCAACCAAGGAAAATAGCCAATGGCTACTACAACAACAACACCCCACATTCACCCAAATAGGTTTGGTTCAGCCATTGGTCCAATCCCTCCCCGAGGGACCCCTACCAAATATTCAGTGTCATGTCAAAACTAGAAAGAAAAGTAGAGCCGATTGACCAATACCTTCAGCAAGCGACCAAATCAAAAGGAACTGATGCTCACCAAACCAAGCAGGTCTAGAAAAAAATAGGGGACCACCATATAGAACCATCTGCACTACAACCAAAGCCTCAAATCACCCCTATAGGTTGGGTCGACCAGTAGCTTTTTCCCCCCAAGGAACTAGCCAAATCTACAATGTCATGCCGCACCCATAAGAGATCCAGGCAGAACTAGCAAGGTCCTTGACCAACAATAGACATTGCCCACCCAACGCCACCAAAGAAGAGTGTTTAATCCATGAAGAATAGCTAAATGGAAAATAGAGGAGTGCAGGGATCTCTCACTCAGACAAAATAGCATGAAGGGGCAGAGCGAGAGTATCATCCTTATCTTATTACCAATTACTTTATGTGATAACATTTATAATTTTATAAATTGAGTCATTTTGCTACTAGTTTGTAGATAATGGTGACAAGTGTGAGCTATAAGGATGGTGACTTGTGTTTCAATACATGAGAAGTAGCGGGATAGGTACTTAATAATGGTCGGTAGGGCATGATTCCTAGTTTTAGTTGGTCATCTTCAATATTTTTTTACCAAAAATTCTCTTGGATCCAAATAGTATAGAGGTTTATAGGAAAGTTCTCTTCTAAGAATTTTTTTGGTCCTAGAAGGTGATAAAATATTTTTTCTATACAAGCTCATTAAAATATCTATAGCTCAAGGTGACCTCCACTTGGTAGGTAATTTTTTGGGTGCCTACTCAAATTTGGATGCTCTTCGATGTTGGGCTCAATCCAAATGGTGTTTTCTTAGAAGTTTGCAAATAGTGGCCTTGCCAAAGAACTTCTTTGTTATTCATCTTAGCTTAGTGAAAAGTATGGAGTGGATTCTTTGGGTGTCATGGCTTATTTCTTAAATGTTGATAAAAGATATTTAATTTGAATACCTAGAATTTTAATCAATATTTAGTGTGCATTAGGATCCCAGGTCATCCTTTGCATCTATGATATGAAGATATTTTTATCAAAATTAGGTACTATCTTGGACATATTTTGGCTATTGATATGCCAACCATGGCTATGTATAAGCTTATTCATGGAAGAATTATTGTTAACTTCGATATGGATCAGCCCCTTTGAAATCCATTGAACTGATCTCAATGTTTGGATTGTGGACTCAAAGCCTAGAATTCAAAAATCTATCGGTTAAATTCAAATATTCTTCAAAAAATTGACATCTAAAAAGGGATTGCATTAAAAAAAGGTTGTTCCTCCTTTATGTATATGAGCTAATGTGGAATCGACATCTTGGGTAATGTGGAATATTCTTATGGTAATTCTTTAGGGGATAAGAATGGTGTAGATGAGCTCTCTAGGATGAAGGCATCCTCAAGAAGGAAAGAATATGGTGTTTCCAAAGAGACTAATATCTAGGTTAGTATTTTCAATGACCCTAGCCATAATGATTCATTTATTGTTATCACTTAGAATTACTTTGATACTTTAGTTAATTATATGGAAGATAGAGATCTAGATTTTCCAAATAAATATTTGAGTTGTAAGAGCATTGTTGTTTTAGAAGAAATTTAGTTGAACTCAAATACCTCTTCTAAACCAAATACCCTTACTATTTTGGAATTCCCCATACCTCAAACGGTTAATAAAGACCTATAAAGCCCTAATAGGCCCTCTAAAAACTCATGACAGAATCAAGAAGATGTGGAAAAAGATAAATTGACATGAAGATCTTTTTATATTAAAATTAGGGAAAGGAAAACAACCAAGAAAGTGTAGATGGAAATCAAATAACCTTGATATTGGGTGGTAAAAAGACCCCACCTAAATAAAAAAAATGAGAACCATATATTGGAACATTAGAGGGCTTAATGCACCCTCTAAACATCAGTTAGTCCAAAACCATTAGAAATATCTAAATCACCAAATTCTATTATTGCAAGAAACTAAACTGAATAACCAAAATGTTGAGAGTATTAAACAAAGTGTGTGGAAGGATATTGATTTTGTTGCTATGCACTAAATTAAGCATAAAATGGCCTCTTATTCCCATGGTATGGAAATTATGTAGATGGAAAAGTATTATTAACCATTCATAGATTAACTAGTGTGTTATTTCAATGTAGAATCACCATGAAAAACTAGATTTTAACAAATGTTTATGGTCCTAATACTATCTCTAGTAGAATGTATCTCTAAAAATATCTAACCTCCATGAGGAAGACCTTCCATAATCTTATTTAGGTTATTGATCAGTACTTTAACACCTCTCTCTATCCTTCTGAAAAGTTTAGTTGTACCTCCAATTGGTTCAAGAGTATGTTTGATTTTGAACAGTTTATTTCAAAAAATGGTCTAATGGACACTAGTGTTAGAGGGGTAAAATTTACAATAAGAAACGAACGGATAGGATGTCAACTCATTCAAATAATATTTGATATATTCCTAGTCTTCAAAGAGGGTTTAATTAAATTTTGGAATGCCTCTTTATTTGCTCTTCCTAAAACTAGAATAGACCACAATATTTTGATGTTTGATGTTCACTCAGATGGTAGATATTTGGTGTGATAAACATTTCTCTTGCTTCCTAGATAGCCAAAAAACTTAGATATATCAAATTCAATTTGAATGAATGGAATATGCATATTTTTAGGAATTTATTTCAAAAGAATATGGATCTAAAATAGTAAATTTTAGCCTTAGAAGTGAAAGTGAATGAAGGAATATATTTACAAGAATTAAAATAATAATGAAATAACTCTCCTTTCTAAATTACCCAACACCGTGGCTTCTTTGACTTTTTGGAGGCATAAGTCTCACACTCTTTGGCTCAAGGAGGGGGTTCAAAATTAAAAAAAAAAAATTGTCACTACTTTGAGACATAGAAGTCATAATAAAATTAAATAAATTCTACTAAATGATGGTTCCATTATGGAAAACATTGTGGAGATCCACAAGGAGGAAATTAGCTATTATAGAAACCTTATTGAAACTACTTAAGAGATGGTCATTGATTATGCCTCCATTTTCCCCCAAAATATTCCTCATTTGGTCTCTACTGAGCATAACGTGTTCTTGACTAGCCCCTTTTTAGAAGATGAAATAAAAAATGTTGTTTTTGAGATGGGAGGAGACAAAGGTTCTAGGCCAAATGGCTTCCTAGCCATGTTTTTTCAAAATAATCTGGTATATTATAGGGAATTTGGTCTGTGCAACTATTTTTGAGATTAAAAAAATCTTCTTTATTCCGTGTGACATAAATTCTACTTTTTGGAATCTTATTCAAAAATTGGTTGGATCAATAGACTTCAAGGATTTTTGCCAGATTAGTTTATGTAATACCGTTTATAAAATCCTCACCAAGGTGTTAGCAAATAGACTTAAAAACATTATGCATTTCATTATTAGTGCTAATCAAGAAGGGTTTGTTTTGGGTAGGAAAATTATAAATGGAATTATTACTATCCATGAAGTTCTCCATTTGATCGATAAAAGTGGATTTGTGGGTCTCCTTTTCAAACTAGACATGAATAAAGCCTATGATAGGTTTAGTTGATAATTTTTGTTGTAAGTTCCTCTAAGTTTGGATTCAATGAATATTGGATTAGGTTAATAAAAATGTATATATTCTACTATATTTTTAGTTTTTGTGAATGGATCCACTAAGGTGAATAATTTTCTTTAGATGTCTTGTTGTCTCCTTAAAAACGTAGGGTCATATTTTTGAGCTAATTTTTACCCTACTAAATCTTCTTCATTTATTTTAAATCCTATACCGTTAGATAAGGATAGAAAAGAGCTTTCAAACGGTATATGATATGACCTTTTTTGACATCGTTTGACCCTTTTAAATGCATTAAAACTGCATGGGGGTCCAACAGGTGTGACATCGCATCCCAGTTTTATGGGACACGTTTTTGTTGTTTCTAATTTAATTTATTTTATTTCATTTTATTTATTTCTTTTATTATTTTTGGACCACTTGGACCACCTGTTAAACCCAACCTAGGGTTTATTGGCATCAGTTTTAATAAAATAAATTAGTTTCAATTAGTTAATTATGAAGACTATAAAGAGGGTTTATTGGACTATATTTATCTTTTAATAATTTAGTTTCAATTAGTTAATTATGTTTTAATTAATTAAATAAATCTATTTTAATTAGTTAATTATGTTTTAATTAATTAAATAATTATTTTTAATTAATTAATTCTATTTTAATTAATTTTTTTAATTATGTTTTAAAAAATGCTTGAAAAACAACCCTAGGTTAACCCCATTCAACAATTAGTTAATTATGTTTTAATTAATTAAATAAATCTAATTTAATTAGTTAATTCTGTTTTAATTAATTAAATAATTATTTTTTAATTAATTAATTTTTTTTTAATTAATTTTTTTTTATTTTGTTTTAAAAATTGCTTGAAACAAAACCCTAGGTTAACCTCATTCAAAGAAAAGAATCATATTAGGTTAACTCTTGTATTTTGCATTTCTTGTATTCTATATTTTTCTATATTTGCATTCCATTTTAGTTTGTATTGTTAGTTAATTTACTCTTTGTTTATATTTCCATTTAATTTTTGTTAATACTATTATTTTTTTGCTTAGTTTAAAATTAGTAAGGCCAAACCTAAGTTGTTTGTTTAAAGTGAATACATTAAAACTTTTCTTGTATATCCTGAGGAGTCTCCTCCTGTATCCTGAAAAGGACTTGGAGCGAGTCATAAAACCGTTCCTGGTGAACCCACCCCCAATACTTGTTTAGCTAACCAGGTGTAGATAACAACATACCTACATGGTTCACCCCTACAAAGGTTTCCCCCTTTTACGGATCCAACCTTTGTTAGGGAATCATACATGGTAGGGCAGTTTTCCTCCTTCACATCTTTGGTGAACCTGACGTGAAAGCCTCCTTTTCTTTTGAAAACTTTAAACAAGATCATTAATTCTGTTTGAAATAACTTAAATAAAATAAAACTCTATTTTTGGTTAGTATTTTTCCCTATTTATTTTTCACTACTAATGGCTCCTTTCCTTAGAATTCAGAGAAGACAATTAGAATCTGATTATGTTTCCTTGGAAGATGACCAGATTGATAGGGAATATCCTAACATAGGTCCAAAAGAACAAGAAGAGGTAGGAACTGAAATCAATATTTATCATTTTAATGGTCCTAATGGTAGTTATGTCTTTTCATCATTTGATCATATTTGGGAATTTATGAAAGCTCATAATCATAAATTAGTGGAGTATATTGAGAAGGAAGCCAATCTTGAGAGAAATGCTACTTCTCCTCCTAATAATAATTCTCCTATGGCTGAACATAATATTTCTACATCTCAATATATACATCATAATAATCTAAGGAATCAAGTAGCTCATACCACTACTAATACCACTAATTTTGAAAGGAATCCACAAGTCCCTTTAACTAGTAATGGTAAGACCAATTGTTTTAAATTTCCTTCTCCATCCTCTTATATCAACACTATTTATTCTATTCCACCAGATGTTAGCTATCCATTATGTACCACATATAATCAAAATATGTTTAACATAAACCAAACATTAGGACTTCAACCTTACATCCCTCCTTTTGGAATTATGGGTAACATACATAGTGGTAATTCAGATGTGCAAAATTTAGCAAATGCGATGAATCAGTTAGTTTCAAGGATGGATATGATGCAACCTTCAGGTTTTACATGCAACTATAAGGACATGGGTAGTCAACCTTTGGATCCTATTGTTGTTGCAAGACCTTATACAAAGTATTTTCCTATGCCAGTATTGTCAATCTATAATAGGATAGAGGATCCAATAGAGCATCTCATATATTTCAAGACAACTTTCCATGATATTTTTTATGATGATATGCTTCTATTGAAAACATTTCCAAAGAGTATTGTTGGAGTTTCATTAGAGTGGTATTATCGATTACCCAAATATTCTTTGACAAGTTTTGAAAAGATAACAAAAATGTTTGTTCATCATATGCATTAGAGACTACTACTGTTACATCTTTAGATCAAGCTATTGAATTAGCCAAAAAACTAGAACAAGCACTTATTAAAAGATGTCAGCTTAAGTATAGAGAAGAAAAGTTTACTAAGTCTCAATATAAGAGTAGACATATAGGAGGTGATAATGATAGTAAGGTTGTTAACAATGTCAACAACAACCTACAAAAGATGGTTCTTCAAAAACCTTCTCAAAGGAATTTCACAATACTTAGTATACCTATGGAAGCAATCTTAAAACAATTATTGGATTTTAAGGTAATTGAGTTAACTCCTATTAGACAACCAAATACTTCAGCTCCTTGGTACAAGTCAGGTCAACATTGTGCTTATCACAAAGTAGAAGGTCACTGGACAAATAATTACAAGAAGTTGAAGCATGTGGTTCAGGATTTGATTGATGTTGGGTGTATTGACTTAGGAAATTTGCAAGCCACAAGTAATCAGACTCCAACTACAAATCAATACATGGGGATATTCAAGGATCCGCTACCAAAACATGATAAAAAAATAACCAACCAAGTAGCTCACCAAGGTGACTCTTCATGTCATAATAATGTAGTTGGAATGGTTGGGGTAACCACAAGAAAACAAGTTTATAATCAACAAGGTCAGAGTTCTACATCTCAACCTAGTTTAGTTCCAACATAAAGTCAAAATTAAATTCATCTACAAGGATGCCACCTATAGTGTTGAAACCACAACCAAAGGTTTCATTTTATCTTCAATAATAGTTAGCTAATACTCCAGAAAATATATGAGTGCTTGAACTTCTTCAAACTTCTCCAGATCATATAAATGCTTTAATGGAATTTTAAAACAATAGTCTATTTCTCGAGACATTCCTCCCCATGTTATCACTAACACCACAAGTTCTTTTAGGATACATCATGTTTCATTATCATATGATGATAAAACTTCCTAAAAATTGAATGGAGATTCATCACTTTACATCACCACACTTATTGGGGACACCCTTATCAAAAGAGTCTTGATTGATAATGGTTCCTCCCTCAATTTTTGTACATATCGATTCTTTCAAAAATTTGGATTAAAAGAGGAAGATTTAAAAAAGTATTATATCATTATCAAAGCTTTCAACAATGAGTCCCAAGATGCTTGTGGTGTCATATCTCTTACTTTGAAATTTGGACCAAAAATATTGGATACTTTATTTTATGTGGTACATTGTACTGCATCTTTTAATATTCTTCTTGGACGACCTTGGATTCATGCAATGAAGGTTGTCCCTTCTACTTTTCATCAATGTCTTAAATATGAACTTAAGGATCAAGTTGTGACTATCTTGAGTGGCCCTCAAAACATTTAAATTTTTTTCAAATATTGAGTTAGCCCAATTAGATTCTTATTCTTGTTCTTATATTTATTCAACAACTCCCTCATGTTCCTCATCTCAAATATCCGAACATCTTCAAAGTTTAAAAATAAATGAGGAACATGAGACTCATCACTCTTTTTCTAATCATGATCATAATTTTTTTCAAGAACCTCTTTTGGATCTAGATAAAATACCACCTTCACCCTAGACTATGGGCTTGCCTCATAAAAATAGTGATGTTATACACATTGGCACGTGTACTTTTGTCTCTAGTGGAACTGTTTCTGAAGAAAATATTCGTGGTAGTAACCCATATTCCAACAAAGGCTCTTTTGCTCAATGTTATCTCACAAATTATTATCCCCTTCCTAAACAAATCCTTTCTAGAATGGGTTATGTTGGTAAAGGATTGAGACCACAACGTAAGGGTATTCAAGAACCCTTGGATGTTGATATTTGGCCAGGAAGATGTGGTATAGGGTTTATACCTAATAAAAATCAACATTTGCTCTTTGAGGATGATGATAATCTTATGAATTATGTTGAATATATGGAATATAAAAAGATGTCAATGGATGAATGTGCTAGTAATGATTTATTTCCTTCAAATATAATGCATTGTAATATGATTGATTTTTAATTTTTCAAATCTTATTCCTAAACATAAACCTTGTGATTTTTTTTATGATATCTCTTATGTCAAAAAGCATGGTACTCTTAGAGAATGTGTTGATTATCACTCTATTGATGTTGATCGATAATCCTTAAAAATATTCCTTTGTGAGTTTAAGGGCATGTTCAACCCAACACTTCATAACTTTCTTATTTGGTTTGATAAAGGACATAATGCATATAGGCTTTGTTTAGATTTTAAATCTCCTTCATCAAATAACTTTAACATAACATAAATACATAAACATATAAAAATAATAATAAAAGCATCATGTAGTTACATACATGTTTCTTTTGCATCTTGTCTTGCTTGGTCATATTGCATTTGTTGTTTGTCATCCTTGCATGTTTATTTGACATCTAAAAATAACCTTGCATGATTGCTTGTCATATTTGCATGAATTATTGTCCATGGCTGCTTGTTCATATGGCTTCTTTTGGGGTTTTATGACAATGGCATGTGATGACACCTAGTTAGGTCATAGCTCACATGCATTGCATTTTCCACTAGGACTATGATGCCTAGTAAGACCCCCCCTAGGGATTTTTATTTCACTTTCTTCTACATTACTCCTTCTATATAATCTACTCTTCTTCTTACAGCCCCTCTTCATTATGGGTTAACACTTGAAATATTATATTATATTATACACCCCACATAGGATTCTCATACATCCTAGAGGGTATTACATTCTTATCTTCTATTGGATCATACTCTCTTTTGACTCAACAGTCTCAAAATCCTATTATAGGATAAGCTCCTTGGAATTTTACAGTAGGCCTTAGTATACATCCTAGTGGGTAATCGACTCATAGCAGTCAATAAGAGAGAAATCATCCATAGCGGATCATACTCTCTTACATTGTGACACCTCTATCGGGTTACATATCTCTTTTGACTCAACGGGCTCAACACCCCATTACAAGATCAGCTCCTTGGCTATTGATAGTAGGCCTCAGCATACATCCTAGTGGGTAATCACCCCATAGCAGTCATCATGTGAGCAATCACCCATAGCGGGTTATGCTTCATCATTTGATCATTATGAGCAATCACCCATCACGGGTTACGCTCTATATCTGGTTTATTGGTATACACTTTTTACAAGTGCTACACCCATAATGGGTCTAAATTTTGTTATGGTCTATAGCATTTTACTACATTTATTCCTTACAACCTACGCTAGTTCTATGACTTAGACCTCTTATTTTTCTCCTATTCTAATGGTTGACCTTTGGATATTTCTTTTTCTTTTTATTCTTCTTTTCTCTCCCCTTCTTATTTATTTCCCCTTCTTCTATTCATCCATGCATTTCATGCTAGTTGTATTAGGTTCATATTGTACCCAATGATCTTTGCTTTGTTGCTTTCTTGCTTTGTTCTTCATGTTCCTATATTTTGCTCTTTCTTTGCTTTGTTCTTTTCTTGTATTTTTCTCTTTATCTGCTTTGTTCTTCATTTTTTTGTGTTTTGCTTCTTTTTTTTCTCTATATTTTTTTGAGTTTCTTAAGGAAGTATTTTTTAATTTAGAAACTCGAGGGGGAACCCTAGCCATAGAGGAATTAGTGGTAGTAATGTATCGCCCTGTGTGCAAGAGTCTAGAGTGTCCTTCGTGATACTCCTTTTTGCACCACCCCTTTGTCCAAACCCGACCACCCGTTCTCTATGTTTGATGTTTTCTTGTCCATAAGAGTCTACATATTTATTTGATGTATTTACATGGCATTGAATACATAAAATAGGGGGTAAAATATAGACACGGAAAATTGACCCAGTAAGGTGAATAATTTTCCTTAGATGTCTTGTTTTATCCTTAAAAATGTAGGGTTAAATTTGATGCAATTTTTACCCTACTAAATTTTCTCATTTCTTCTAAATCATATACCATTAGATCCGTATTGAAAATTTATTTTCAACAATATATGATATGACCTATTTTGACTTCGTTTGACCCTTTTAAATGCATTAAAACCGCATGGGGGTCAAACAAGTGTGACGTTGCGTCCCACTTTTATGGGGCACGTTTTTGTTGTTTCTAATTTATTTTATTTTATTATTTTTGGTCCACTTGGACCACTTTTTAAACCCACCCTAGGGTTTATTGGTGTTGGATGTGAGTCTATTTGACCTATTTCTTTGCCTATAAAAGGAATATCAAATTCAATTTTTAAACTTGAACATGAACAGTACTATAAGCACGAAATCATGAACTCACGAATGACCCGCTCTTACTTACGATGTGATTTTTCTCTATTAATTTCTCGTTGCTTCTTCTTCATTGTGTGTTTAACTACTAACCCCCGAAGTGCAACTTCTGGATTTGATCTACATTGCGTGATTTACTTTCGGCTTGGTGGATCCGTTGGTGTGAGCTTGGTGAAAAGACGAAGTGCCTTTTATGGGGGCTCTCATATTATTCTTGCTATTCCCTCATCATCCATCAAGCACTGTATTTTGTTTCTTATATTTTTATTTCCGTCTTTGCATCATCATTAAAATAATTTAGTAAATTAGGATTTCTTTGTTATTTCTATGCATTGCATCTGTAGATTACCATAAAACGTCGCTCATCATATTATTTGCATGTTATTTCGCATCTTGGGCTTTGACTGGGGGAAATTTTTTTGATATGTTAATTCTGCTACTTTCATTTACGTATTTTTAACATAGCAACATATTATATTTCTATTTTTACTATTTCTGTACATCTATTTTATGTTTAAACTCCAAAGGTCAGTTTCCAATTTTATTTGCAAAGGTCATCTAATTGGACCTAGGGGGCTTGACTGTTGTGCCTCCAAGGACTCTCTTACAACGGCCTAAGAAGGCCCCCTAACACTAATCAAACATTTTTTTAGTCCACTATTTGTATTTACAGGAACAGGTTTATTTTGACTTCTTTAGGGCAAGGAGAATTAAAGCTTGGACCGACCATCGATTTGAGTTAAGTGATTTTGTTCTTATTACTGGTTTTTCTTATCTACATTCTTAGGCATCTAAATATTAAGAAGCATATAGTTTATATTTAGCTTAATTCCTACATATTTATCTTTAAATAATTCAGTTTCAATTAGTTAATTTTGTTTTAATTAGTTAAATAAATCTATTTTAATTAGTTAATTATGTTTTAATTAATTAAATAATTATGTTTTAATTAATTAATTCTATTTTAATTAATTTTTTAATTCTTTTTAAAAAAATGCTTGAAACAAAACCCTAGGTTAACCTCATTCAAAGAAAAGAATCATATTAGGTTAACTCTTGTATTTTGCATTTCTTGTATTCTATATTTTTCTATATTTGCATTCCATTTTATTTTATACTGTTAGTTAATTTTTGCTTTGTTTATATTTCCATTTAATTTATGTTAATACTATTATTTGTTTTCTTAGTTTAAAATTAGTGAGGCCAAACCTAAGTTGTTTGTTTAAAGTGAACACATTAAAACTTTTCTTGTATATCCTGAGGATTCTCCTTCTCTTGTATCCCGAAAAGGACTTGGAGTGAGTCCTAAAACTGTTCTTGGTGAACCCCCCAAATACTTAATTAGCTGACCTAGTGTAGAGTACAACATACCCCCATGGTTCACCCCTACAAAGGTTTCCTCCTTTTACAGATCCAGCCTTTGTTAGGGAATTGTACGTGGTAGGGCAGTTTTCTCCCTCTACAAGTAGTCATGGGTTACTTCTCTAGCTAGAGGAGCTTATATTATGTAATACCTTTTATAAAATCCTTACCAAGGTGTTAGCCAATAAAATTAAAACCATTTTGCCTTTCATTATTAGTTCTAATCAAGGATGGTTTGTTTTGGGTAGGAAAATTATAAATGGAATTATTACTATCCATGAAGTTCTCCATTCTATTGATAAAAGTGGATATGTGGGTCTCCTTTTGAAAGTAGATATGAACAAAGCCTATGATAGAGTTAGTTGAGATTTTTTGTTGTAAATTACTCTATGTTTAGATTCCATAAATATTGGATTAGGTTAATAAAAAATGTATATCTTCTCCTATATTTTTATTTTTTGCGAATGGAGTAGTCACGGGTTACCTCTTTAGCTAGAGGAGATTAAGACAAGGGGATCCTCTATCCCCTTAATTTTAATTATTATGGTGGATGCTCTTAATAGATACACTTTTGTGATCACTTAGGCTAGAAATATTGTTGGTATTAGGCCTACCACTCTCTTATTTTGATTTCCCATCATTAATTTATGGATGATACCATTCTTACCACCATCTCTTTTGTTTCCCATGTCAAAGAAATCAAATATATTCTAATCATCTATGAATCAACAACATGGTAAAAAATAAATTTATTGAAAAGAAAAATCTACTTCTTGAATACCCTTATAGGAAGGTAAGGTAAAATAGCTAGAATCCAAGGCTATGAAATCAAGTGCTCTCTTGCAATCTATTTAGTAATACCTCTCTTTAAAGGTAGCTTAAAACCTATTCTTTGGGATCCTATGGTGGAAAAAATCCAAAGGAAACTTGTAGGCTGGAAAGGGTCCCCTCTTAGTGAGGTTGGAAAATCCCAATTAGTTAAATCTATGCTCCAAAGTATTCCAATTTACTTTTTATCCATGTTCAAAATGCCTTCTAGAGCTGGAACAACCATTGAGTAATTTAAAAAATATTTCCTTTAGTTTGGTATAGAATAAAAGAAAATGTGAGGTTTGCGAGACAACCAATAAGGGAGACGAGAGGATGTCGATGGGCGGGAAGTCTGTAGGGGAGATCGGGAGTAGCGGTGGTTTGGTTCTTGGATGCAGCAGAGCAATCGGAGGGCATCATTATTTTGGAGGAGCAGAAATGCTCGGGCCCATTGAAGATGATCGGGCTGGCAACGGTTTTGGTTGAGGTAAGGACCCACCAGACAAAGGGGGTGGTGGGGCTCAAAAGTATTATGCCTAGGCAGCAGCCTCAGAAACCCTAAACGGGTTTTTTACCAAAGAGTTGTTTTCGGTTGGGGATGAGCTGGACATCCCGACGAAAGTTCTTTCAAGCTTCATGGAGTTTGAGAAATTTACCCTAATAGGTAAATTCATTGAAGGCCGTCCCAACATGGAAACTATCCAAAAATGGGTAGCAAGAAAATGTAGGAATTTTGGGCATTTGGAGCTAGCGGCCCTATCTCAGGGTTTTTTTGCCATTAGATTGAACAATAAGGAGGATTACTGTAAAATTTTGGCTAGCGGGCCATGGTTTTCGGGCCACAGAAGTTTATTTCTCAAGAAGTGGGACATGGATTTCAGTCCTGAGACCTAGAACATCAACATTGCCCCAATATGGGTTAGGCTCCCGAATCTTCCCCTCTTTGGCTGGCATGAAAATGTCATAATAGGTATTGTGCGTTCCATTATGGAGTTGGTCACCATTGACCCTCCCACATTGAACAAGGTTCGTCCATGCCCGATTTTTTGTTCTGGTAGATTTGGAGGCAAAAATCCCAACTTCCATCACTCTTCGGTCTGGAGGCACCATTCTTCATAAAAACGCTATTGTCTATGAAAATAGACCGGATTTTTGCACCTAGTGTCGGTCCCAAGGGCACCTCTAGTCCCAATGTCCTCTTCAAAAATCGAGAAAATAGAAACGTGAAAATGATAACCGCCTAGAGCACAAGGAAGATCAGGCAAAGCAACTAAATCTTCCAGACACGAAGGGCCATGTATCCCCAGGCCCCTTTAGAGACTGTGGTAGACTCTCATCCTAAAGAGAATCCCTCTCTCCAATCGGACCCCGAGCATCTTAAGGCTGACAACCAACAAGGAGCAGACTCCCACTTGGAAAGTGAATCACAGGAAGAGATGGAATGAACCCCTTCCCAAGTTTTGACTCAGGCTGTTCCTCTGCTCCAAGATACGGGTCATCCCGATTTCAGTCAGTCGTAGACGTTGCTAGAAGATTACCTCTTAGGAAGGAGGGGTGAACAATCCGATCACATTAGCCCCTGGAATACGAGGAGCCGAAAGCAAAGTGTGGATTTTGGTAGTGAGAGGAAGCAGGGTCATCCTCCTAACAAGGAAAGGTGAGACAAAGAGACTGCAACTGACGTTGCAAATGGAACCCAGCGTTTGCTGGTTCTGGATGACTGTGACACACAGTCGGATAAACTCATGCATCAAAACCTCCCCCTCAACAAGGAAGGGGAGGCAAGAAAAACTTCAAACTGTCTAGATGAAATTCCTCTCATGGAATGTGAGAGGACTGAACGGTGCAACCAAGCGAAGGTTAGTGGCTGATCTCCGTAGGAGGATTAACCCTTCTATCCTTATTTTGTAAGAGACCAAGCTTGATGCTATCTCCTCTGACAAAGTGGTGAAGGCCATTTGGGCCAGGACAAATTGTCTGTCCAACCCTACAGTGGGAATAGCGAGATGACTCATGGTTCTGTGGGACCCTTCGAGGTTTGAGGGTAGCTCATTGTCAACTTCCAACAGAATCATCGATGTACTGTTCCAGTCCAAAACCTCCAATTTTTCTTGGATTCTATCCAACATTTATGCTTCCAATTCTGCCACAAAGAGAGCAGAAATGTGGAAAGCTATCTCTCTGATGAGGGAGAATTTTAGCAACTTTCCTTGGGTTTTAGGGGGTGACTTCAATTGTCCCCTTCATCCTTCAAAGAAAAAAGGAGGGTCTGACCACTCCAGCCGCAACTTGGAAGATTTTAGAGATTTTGTCTCTGCTAATGGCCTGCTTGACATCGAACTCAAAGGGGCTTCCTTCACATGGAGTAACAGAAGGATTGGGGGCAATTTGATTCAAGTCAAACTTGACAAATTCTTCATTTCCCCAGAATCCATTCCCATCCTTGGCGGGGCTATACTTTCAGCTCTTCCAAGGATTGGGTCCGACCATAACCCTATTTTCTTGGAGGCGAATGATGGGCCTATTTTTATGACCCCTTTCAGATTTGAATCCATGTGGATTTCGAACAAAGACTTCAAAGGATTGGTTTCAGCATGGTGGTAATCGAAGGTGGAAGGAAGCGCTCCTAAGAGGGTGGCTTTAAAGCTCAAAATGGTCAAAGAAAAACTAAATATTTGGAACAAAGTGGTTTTCGGCAACATTTTTGAGTCCAAAAAATCCATCGCTGAGAACTTGAAGGCTGTGGAGGAAAGGATGGCTACCGAAGGTTACACTGAGGGTCTCAGGGAGGAAGAGCGGAGCCTTTTGGTGGACTTTCATTCTATTCTCGCTAGGGAGGAAACGTTCTGGTTCCAGAAATATCATGACCTGTGGTTGAAGAATGGAGACTCCAACACGAGATTTTTTCATGCATCTATTATGAGGCACAGAGGGGCCAACAAGATCAGAGAAGTGACTTGTAAGGATGGGCACATTACCAGGGAGATTGAGGAAATCATGAGCGAAGGGGTTAATTTCTTTCAGGATTTGCTTGGCACTCCTCTAGATAGCAACCTCCAGGTCCAAAAATCTATGCTCGCCAATTTTTTGACTAAAGTTCCCCATGAGGTAAGCATGAAACTTTTGGAACCTTTTTCCTTGTCTAAGATTAAGGAAGCATTGTTCTCCATGCAACCAGATAAGGCCCCTGGGCTCGATGGTTTCCCTCCCTGATTCTTCCAAGTCATGTGGGAGGTCATGGGCCCGGATGTGTGTGATGCTATTCGGGTTATCCAAGAATCCAGATATATCCACCTGAAACTCAATTCCACATTTCTTGCCCTCATTCCTAAGTCTCCTTCCTGCAAAAGTTTCTCTGACTATCGGCCCATTAGCCTGTGCAATGTTTTTTACAAGATCCTTACCAAGTCTATAGCCAATAGACTCAAAATAGTCCTCCCCCTCCTGATTGATCCTTGTCAGGGAAGCACTATCAAAGGCAGAAACATTCTTGATGGTGTTATCACTATCCATGAGACCCTTCATTCCGCTTACCGCTCTAAGAATGCTGCTCTTTTTCTTAAGATCGACATGAACAAATCCTTCGACCGTGTCGACCAAAATTTTTTGTGTGCGGTCCTCAAGTTCGACTTTCATCCCCACTGGATTGATCTTGTCTACAGCTATATATCCACTCCCTTTTTTTTTGTCTTGGTCAATGGGTCCCCAGCTGGGTATTTCCAAAGCTCCAAAGGCCTCATACGAGGCGATCTTCTTTCTCCCATATTGTTCATTCTTTTGGCGAAGGTTCTGAGTTGGTCCATGAAAGAGGCTTTTCGACAGAACAAGATTTTTGGCATCTTGCTGACTTCTAGAATTAATCCTGTCACTCATCAGCAATTTATGGACGACACCCTCATTTCCACTGGGGCATCTGTTGCTCAAGCCAAGTCACTCAAGAGGATCCTATCCCGTTATGAGAAAGCTGCTGGACAAAAGGTCAATTACATCAAGAGCAAAATTTACTTTATTAACACTCCTCTGCATAGACAAATTCATATTGCTAGAATTCTTGAATGCACTATTGATTCCCTACCTATGTCCTATCTAAGGTTGCCTCTATCTTATAGTGGGCGGGCCAGTGGGGACATGTGGAACACGATTCTTGAGTGCCTTCATAGGAAACTCGACATTTGGAAGGGCAAACTCCTATCGCAAGCTGGGAAAGACACCCTTAATAAATCCTGTATTTAGGGGATCCCAACCTACTTCATGTCGGTGTTCATGATTTTGAGTGCAGTCCACTCCAAGATTGAGAAGATTCAGAGGACCTTTCTTTGGTCTGGTAATGAAGAGAAATCTAGACTTCCCCTTGTAGCTTGGGAGAAGATGTGTTCGAGGATAGATCAAGGCGGCCTGGGGTTGAGAAGATCAAGACTTATGAAT
Organism: Wollemia nobilis; assembly: GCA_028583015.1. NCBI lineage: Eukaryota > Viridiplantae > Streptophyta > Pinopsida > Araucariales > Araucariaceae > Wollemia > Wollemia nobilis. The sequence goes on along the minus strand of JAQPPZ010003551.1, from coordinate 3,262,745 downwards.
TTGGCTTTGATCGTGAAGCACGCTTGGAGGATTATGTCTACCGACCCGGTGGAGTGGGTTACGCTGGTTAAAATGAATTATCTTGGCCCCACCCCCTTCTTGGATGCTGAAACATCCTCTATGGCATCGATATTTTGGAAATATGTGTTTCAAACCTGGCATCTGATCAGTCTGGGAGCCCACTAGATTTTGGGTGATGGCAACTACATTTCCTTTTGGAATGACAGGTGGGCAACTGAAGAAGCCCTTGGGTCGAGGGAGGACCTCACTGGACTGAGAAGCTTGACCGACCTTAACACCCAGCTTAGGGTGGTGGATCTCATTGATCGGAGCACCCATTTCCCTTGGTGGAAGCTTCCTATTGTGGAGGGGTTTAATAATGATATTACCTTCCTTGATAATATCCTTCAGTTGGTTTTAATTCCTTCTACCAGGAGGAATGATAGGATCATCTGGAGTGGTATGGAGGATGGGTGTTTCTCTGTTAAATTAGCTTATGAGCTTCTCACCACCAAGACTGCTCTGGACTATAGGTGGAATACTGTTTGGAGGAAAGGAGTTGTTCCTAAAATCAACTTCTTCGCATGGATTGCTTTCCACAATAAAGCCTTAACTATTGACAACCTTCACAAGAGAGGTTTTGCCTTCCCCAACAGGTGTTACTTGTGTTTAGCAGATTGTGAGACAAGGGATCATTTATTCTTGCATTGCCTATTTTCCCACTCTATTCTTAGCATTGTCCTATCCTCCTTCCAGATCCTTTGGTGCTCTCCTCAATCCCTTAGAGATGCTTTTCACCAATGGCCTAATCCTTTCAAGAATCCCAAGCTCCGCTTCCTCCTCGAGGCCTCCTTCCACCATTTAATTTGGAAAATTTGGTTAGAGAGGAATGCCATAATCTTTTGCAGAGCTCCTAGAGGGCCCCCTTATATCGCTCAAATGGAGTTATCTTACTCCATTGAGAATTCTATTGCGGTTCCCAGTCCCTGTCCCCATATTTGGAGTGAAGAAGCTATTCTCAAAATGATGAATCTCTAGTCGTTTCTGGAGGTTGTTAAAGGGCCCTATCAAAGGAATGTTGTGTGGACCAAACCCCCCATGGGGTGGATTAAATTAAACTTAGATGGAGCGGCTAAGGGGAATCCTGGGCCCGTTGGCGCTAGTGGGGTTGTCCGTGATCATGACGGGAATATTGTGATGGCCTATTGTGAAGATTTGGGCTCCCAGATGAATCACTATGCTGAAGCCCGAGGTGCTCTGAATGGTATTCAGATTCTCTCTGAGGATCCCCGACCTCTTATCATTGAGGGTGACTCGCTCAACATCATGAATTACCTTCTTGGTACCAAAAATCCATCTTGGAAAGTCTACAACATCATCCTCGAGGCTAGATCTCTTCTCTCCTATCGTTGTAGATGGGATGCAAATCATATTTTGAGAGAAGGAAATTGTGTGGCTGACCACATGTCCAATAAAGGGCTCATGACCATGTGGTCGGTTGTGTGGCGGTCTCACTTCCCATCCAAGGTGGAAAGGTTGGCCAGGGCAGACATCCCTTCCTGATGTTTTCCTTGCGTAATTTTTGGAAGGCCCATTTCGACGTGTTTTGGGGTGGCGTGGCAAAGAAGCTACTATCCGTTCCTGGTAGATCTTCCCAGTGCCTGCAAAAATTCAAAAATGTGGAGAAGGATGTCCATCCACAACACATCCCATAGGTCATGGAGAGCGACAAGGAGAGTCATGGTAATTCTCTCCTAGACTTGGCTACTTCCATTCTTACTTTTGTCAACTCCATGATTTCTATCCTGAATCAGAACTAGAAGTTCCCAAATTCGGGAGGATAGGAGGATCGTGATTAGCAGTCCATGGTTTTTGTCTCCTTATTTTTGGCCTATTTTTGGGTTTCTCTCGGGTCTGTCCTATTTTCTTTGTTGTTGGGTCTCCAGGCCTAAAAGTCCTTTTTGCTGTTTTCATGTCTGCAGCATTAGGATGATTTTTTTTCATTTAGGTTTATTGTTACAACCAAGAGGTATGATGCATCATTAGAAAGTTGGCTAATTTTGTACATAAGGTTTTGGGATCCTCTATAAAAACCCACTGTTAATTTATTATAATAATTACCAAAAAAAAGAATAAAATAAAATGTTAGCCCTTGTGGAGTGAGATCAAGTTTGTGTTTCGAAGTAAAAGAGGAGTGTGGGTCTAAGAAAATTAAAGATGATGAATAAGGTATTGATAGCCAAAATTGTTTGAAATTTGCTCATGAATGTCAAACCAGGGTCACCAAAAACTCTTCTAGAAAATTTCCTTAAGAGCAAAAATAATATTGTGGAAGAGACTAATGCCCCTCAAGGATCCTCCCTTTAGAATCAATTGCTCAAATCCAAAGCCCTTCTCAGGAGAGTAGTTGGATATACATTTGGTGATGGTAGTAATATTAATTTTCTAATGGAAACTTGTTACAATACATCTCGTTGATTAATAATATACATTTGGTCATCCTAGAACCTCACCTAACTTAGATTTATGGTAAGTTGATTTTACACGTCATTCAGAAGGATGAAAATGGAAAAAGTTGGAAACCTATTCTTATAGTAGACCTGGACCAAAATGGTAGGCAAGCTCTAGAGGATCTAAAAGTGTTGCTGAGAGTGAAAAAATCTAAATAATCATAGACAAAAGGATATATTTTTCTAGAAAATATATAAACAAGAATTATTTATTATGAAATTGACATATCAAATTTTGGAGGGTATTTAGGATGACTAGTGTTTGGCTTCCAAAATTTAGCTCAAATGCCTTACTCCTAAAATCAACTTCTTCTATCAAAATATGATCCTTCCAATTAACAACCTTTACAAGAGAGGAATGACCTTACCCAATAGATGGTAATTATGCAAAAAGGACTCTAAATGTGTTAAGCACCTATTTTTAGAGTATCGTTTTTTGCTAGAAGTGTTGTCCTTCATATTCAAAAAGTTTGGTATTTCTTGGGTCTTTCCAAATATATGGTCGATATATGCCTCAAATGGTTCTTCCATTTTTTAAGTCCAAGATTAAAATCTCTCTAGATGTTTAGTCTTCCTCATTTCATGTGGGGTTTGTGGAAAGAAATAAATAGAAGAGCTTTCTGCTACAAGAAAAACAAATGTAACTTTAATAGAGCAAAAATATATATTGCCTTGATTAAAAATATTCAAAACATAGATTTCGAATATTCCATAGAGTTAAAGGAGGAACTTGTTGTTGTTAATCATTGGGGTCTAAGGTCCAAGGTGTAGACCAATTGTTTTGATCAAACCTCGTAAGGGGTGAGGGGTCCAAGGTTCAAATCTTGGGCCTCCTCAGACTGAAAACTTGTCACTTTCCTCATGCTTTTAGTGGCATAAACTGTTTAAAATGATTGTGGAATGGTTTTTATAGGGGTGGACTACGTGAATATTTGTGTGGCAGCTTCTGTTGTAGACAATGCAAAGTACTATGGTGGCCATATAATCTAGACAGCCTGCTTGGATTCATGGCGGCTACCGATTTCACCATGTAAATTAAAAAAAAAATCATTGGGGTCTAATTAGGAATGAGAAGGTTTTGGCTAGATTATTCCTTAGATTTACTTTCAAACTAGATGGAAAGCTCCACTAGCTAGATAGGCTAAACTAAATTTTTATGGGATAACAAGGAAAATCCTAGTAGAGCTAGTACTGGATGAGGCATCAGAGATAAATAAGGGATTTTAATTGCCACCTATATGGAAGTCTAGGTTTTCAAACCAGCCATTTCATGAAGGTTTGTGCTTTATTTCAAGGAGTCCAACTAAAAAACTAAATATTAATAATTTTTCATAAAAGATGATTGGAAATATTATAGATTGTGTTAAATACCTAGAACATCCTAGCTAGAGTATAGAAGACATGTTGATTTATGTTAAATAAATATTGTAGATCTTGAAGAGTACCCAAGTAACTCATATTTAGAGAAGGAAATGTAGTAGTAGATTTTATGGCCAACCCTGGGGTGGATCAAGAGGAAATTTTAGTCTGGGTTCAATATTTACCTCCTAATCTCATAAAGACTCTTAAAAAGAAAATGTATGTGCTTGATATTGATGATAAAGTAGCTTACTAAAGGTATTTTTAAAGGTCTCCCTAATAGGTGTGTTTATACCTAGGCCTATAACTATAAACCCAAGAGAGATCTTAATTCCAATGTATTTTTGTGTAGAAAATCTATTGATCCTAGTCCTTTCCCATTGTCCAGTGTTTTTATGAATTTCTATGTTGGGGTTCGTTCTAGCCTAGTTATTGGGATGAGCCTTGAGGAGCCTCTCTTCTTGATTCCTAGTTTCTATAACTCGGAGATTGACCCCATCATTTTAGTTTTCTAGTAGAGGGTATTTAAGTGGGTTAATATTAGAATGGTTATGTTTAGGAAGGTCTTGGATTATGTTTGTAGGTCTTGACAAGTATAACTCATATTTAGAGAAGGGAATGCCGAAGTAGATTTTATGGCCAACCTTGGAGTGGATCAAGAGGAACTTTTAGTGTGGGTTAAAGATTTTCCTCTTGATCTCATAGATACTATTAAAAAGAAAGAGTATGTGCTTAATATTGATGACAAAGTGGCTTACTAAAGGTATTTTTATTGGTCTCCCTGGTAGGTCTATTTTGACCTAGGGATAGAACTATGAACCCAAGAGAGATATTAATTCCAATGTATTTTTGTGTAGCATATATCTTGATCTTAGTCCTTTTCCATTGTCCAATGTTTTATGACTTTCTATGGAAAATTCTTTGGGTATGGTTCTAGCCTAGTTGTTGGAACGAACCTTGAGAACCCCCTCTTCTTGATTCACGATATTACTAACTCAGAGCTTGAACCTCTATTTTTAGTTTTTAGTGGAGAGTGTTTAAGTGGTTTAAGCTTAGAATGCTATGTTTAAGAACATCTTGATGTATGTTTTTAGGTCTTGAAAAGTACCCAGGTAACTCATATTTAGAGAAGGGAATGCGGTAACTGGTTTTATGGCCAACCTTGAGGTCGATCAAGAGGAACTTTTAGTTTGGGTTCACGATTTTCATCTTGCTCTCATAGATAATGTTAAAAAGAAATTTTATGTGCTTAATATTGATGAAAAAGTGGCTTACTAAAGGTATTTTTATAGGTCTCCCTGGTAGGTATTTTTTTACCTAAGGCAAGAACTACGAACCCAAGAGAGATCTTAATTCCAATGTATTTTTGTGTAGCATATCTCTTGATCCTAATCATTTTCCATTGTCTAGTATTTTATTATTTTATATGGAAAAATATTTGGGGCTGGTTATAATCTAGATGTTGGGACAAGCCTTGAGGAGCCCATCTTCTTTATTCTTGGTTTTGCTAACTCATAGCTTGACACCCTAGTTTTAGTTTTCTAGTGAAGGGTGTTTGAGTGGGTTAAGCTTAGAATGATTATTTTTAGGAAGGTCTTGGCTTATGTTTGTAGGCCTTGATGAGTACCCATGTAAATTATATTTAGTGAAGGGAATGCAGTAGAAAATTTTATGACTAACCTTAGGGTGGATCAAGAGGAACTTTTAGTGTGGGTTCAATATTTTGCTCCTAATCTCATTGAGACTATTAAAAGCAAAGTGTATGTGCTTGATATTGATGATAAAGTGGTTTACTAAAGGTATTTTTAAAGGTCTTCTTGGTAGGTGTGCTTTTACCTAGGGCTAGAACTATGAACCCAAGACATATATTAATTCTAATGTATTTTTGTGTAGCATATCTCGTGATCGTTGTCATTTCCCATTGTCCAGTATTTTTATGATTTTCTATGGAAAACACTTTGGGGCTGGTTCTAGCCTAGTTTTTCATGTAAGCCTTGAGGAGCCCCTCTCATTGATTCCTAGTTTTTCTAAATCAAAGCTTGACCCCCTATTCTTAGTTTTTTAGTGGAAGGTGTTTAAGTGGATTAAGCTTAGAATGGTTATGTTTAGGAAGGTCTTGGCTTAAGAACCTCTCACATTTTAACATGTTAAGTCAGGTTTTTTTTAATGATGATAGTTTTTTTTTTTTAAAGAATAGAAAGTTGATTCTCATCACTTGCCCTGACATTTGTAATTATGTTTGGAATTGCTTCTTTGGTACTCCCATTCTCAAGAAGGGTTAAACTTAGAATGATTATGTTTATGAAGGTCTTGGTTTAAGTTTATATTTTTTAAAGTAAGCACTTACAATTATGGTGTAATTTACCTAGCATTTATATCAATAACCCCTTTGTTCATAATTTTCTAAACCTCTTATATTTTATCATGTCAAGTGAGGTTATGTGTAACGATGATAGTTTTTATTTTAAATAATAGAATGTAAATTCTCATCGCTTGCACTAACATTTATAATTATGTTTCGAATTTATTCTTTGGTACTCCCTCTCTCAAGAATGATAATAATCCAATTAGTTATTATAGTGGTGAAAACTTTGAGAACTTCAAAATTATGATATTAATCATGTTGATCGATAATAGGTTTGATTAAAATTCTTGGATAAAGAGGACTAGGTATTTTGATATGCCACATGGTGTTAGAAGTTTATTGATCAAAAATTGGTAGGGGCTGGGGATTTGGCTTGTTGTTCTGGGAATAGAGCATACTCCTTAATATTATTTAGCATAAACTACATTTCTAGCCCAAGGTGAATGTGGCATAAGAATGTTGTGTATGAGATAGTCATTTTCTTCTTTGGGAACTATTGGGTGATGAATCATTGTCTCAAACTCATATTTGGAGGACAACAAGGTTACCCTTACATGTTTATGGAAGTCGTTTCAATAATTCACATGAGAATAAATAATGTTTTTATCATTATAAGTTTTGGTTTGAATAGGATTTGTTGGAGGTTTCAAACGAAGGAAATTATAGTGTTTTCTAGATTAGAAGTGTGGATACAAATACAGAAAATAGAAGGTGATGTGTAGATTGGAACCTGCCAAGATGTCTATTGAGAAGGATGTGTGTGATATTTTAGATAAAGAGGATTTACTACAATATATCAAGAATTTTTATGGGTTTGATGAGTCCTTGTATCTTCAATTTATCCATTCTTGGATGGGAGGGAAGGTTAAAGTGGATGGTATTGAATTCACTATTAATATAATGTTGATTGTTGAACTGATATCCTTATCTTCTAAAGGTGATTGTATAAATAATGAAAAGTATTCCCTAGTTGGGTAATTAGAGAAGTTTTTGAAGAAGAATTAAAAAACAAAGAATGTAGAAAATGGCATTCTGAGAGACTCTTTGCCCAAGCCTTGGGATAGGGTGGTTATTTCTATCATGAGATACTTAATCCTAGATAGGAAATTTAGCATCATTTGTAGTTTACATGTGGTGTTATTAAATCATCTTTATTGTGGTAAGAGGTTCAATATCCCTACATTTTTATTGTGTTCAATTGAGAAGTCAATGGGGGATTTCCAACATGAGAAAACCTCCAAGAATTTACATTAGGGGTTCTAATTTTTACTCTTGTGGATGACAAAAGAGGTTTTCAAATTAATGTGAACCTGGGTCTAAGCTATGACTTCCCTTTTCCTCCGAAGGTGTGCTAATGCTCTTGGGAAGAAAATATTTGGTTAATTTTCCACTTTTTTTAAGGATAAGGAAGAGGATTCAATGGATGAATCCTTATATTATTTTCTTTGCACAAAATCTAAGAATCACAAGAATGATGTTGAGTAGTGCCCCACTTCTAAGAGTAAGTTAAGTCTTTCACTAATACAAGGTGCTCCAAACATCTAAAATAACCTCAAAATCAAAGTAAGAAAATGGAAGTTGCCCTCCATGTCATCTCTAACCACAATTTGGATAAGTTGGGTAGAGTGAACCCCAAATGCAAGTATTAATATAATGAGAAGCCTCATTCTTCTCTAGGAAAGAAAGTTTTGGATTTCTTTATAAGTGAAACCTCAGCAAAGGTGAATGGAAAATATATTCATTTGGACCTAAATTTTTTGGGGGTTGCATAATAGTTATTAAATAATTAAAGATCTAAATTAAATTATGCTTAGGATTAATAAAATGGTTGGAATGATGGTGGAGGAGGTGGCTACCCATCTATAAGATGTGAAAAAGAAAATGGAATTTTTTCCTAAATAGGAGTTGGATACTCTAGGGAAAATGACTAAAGAAAAGAACTAAGCCTTAGTCCATTACCTTTTTTATGTGTCCTCTCCCTTCTCAGCTATGCAACTCTATTCTAGTGATGTCTCTATGTTTTTATCTATAGTATTTGATTTTTCCCTTGTCTTGTTGGTTTAGGGCTTGTCTTCTTTGGTTACCTTTTATTTATCCATTTTAGAACTTTTAGAGGTCCTAATAGCTTTTTGCAAAATGTTTGGGATTGCTTTGTTTTTATGATACATGCTTTGTTTTTCAATGTGTTATATTAGTTGAATTGTCCATTCTAACAATAAAATAATTTTAAAGTGTAATTGAACATGATTAAGCATAATTTCATTTGAGACTTGTCTAATAACTAGCTATTATTGTGTGCATTTTGAAACATAACTTTATTATTTTAATATATACTTATGAATTTTTTGAAAGTAATAGATTTTACATTGTTTTAATATCCATGTTCCTTAGGTTATATGAATTAACTTAAAAATATGTATTTGAAATTCAAAGTTGTCATGCTTATTTTTTATATACTTTAAAAATAAAATTACACATAATATATTTATACTTAACTTTAAGAGGATTTTTTACGGTAAATCAATATATATAATATTGGTAAAACAAGGCTTTGGAAAGGGCCTGAACCCTTTTACAAGCTTATAGAGGTCTATCTAGTATCAAATTATGTTTTTTCTCTTACCAAAAACTTCAATAGATACTGAAATATTTATGTACATTCTTACACTATCCCATAGCTAATGTTCCTTTTATTTCAGCTACATCTAAACTACAAAAACTTTAATACATTCATTGTATTAGATCTTCAGTTTATTTTGGTAAATAAAAATACAACATACTCCAACACAACAACAAAATCTAATATCATTACATTCATAATATCTAGCAAATAAAGGCCTTAGTATACAAGTCCACGGATATTTAAAAAAGTAGCCCTCGACACAAAAATCCATAGATCTTCAAAAAATTGAATCCTAAGAAAAAAAAAATACATATCTTCAACTATTAAAAGCCTTATCACTTGGAGCTTCACAATGATTAAAAAAAATCACAAGGCCACATTCTTCTATAAAATGAGTCCCTCAATAGACAAGTCCATAAATATTCAAAATATTGAACCTTTAGTAAGCAAATCCATAGATTTCTAAAAGTTGGCTCCCATAGACAAATCCATAGCTATTGAAAATGGATTCCTTAGTATATGAAAATGTAGATATCTAAAACATGGGTCCATCTATTGATGCAAATATTCAATAAATTGAACCCTCATTAGATAAATCTCTTAGATTTATTATAGCCAAAAGTTGACAAATCCTAGAGATCTCCAAAGACAATGGACTTGTAGAGTGCAATTCCACAAATCTCCCAAAATAAAATTATTATGGAAATTTTGAACATTGGAAATTTCACCCATTGGCTTAACTTTTTAAATGTCCTCATTCATTTTCCATTATATGGAGTACAAATGGATGTATTCCATCCAACAATATCCATGTTTTATCTTCCTCTCTATGAGCTCCCTGGTTGGCTAGCTAATAGGCCATCCCATTTCCTTCTTTATATATATGTACCACTTGAAATTATTCCAGTGCATTTAAGTATCTTAGTGTATTTTTTACTATGTTTGTTACTCACCAAATATCCATCAAAATTTTATTGAGGTAATTAATAATATTCAATGAGTCTCCATGAATTATGAACCACCATCTTTACTCCTACTAATAGTACTCTAGTTTCAACTAGATGAATAGTCATAATACCCAAGTACTCACTCATAGTTATGATCACAATTTCTTAGAAATCCCATAGAATTACTCCTTCTCCAACCTTCCCTATATTACCTTTAGAAGCCCCATAATTTTTTTTGTTTTAGCCATCCTTGTATTTATGGCTGCCACTTGGTCAAGCTCCTCAAGCCTCCTTGAGGATCGTCATTCTACCAATTAGACTTAGGTTCTAATTTGCACTTAATTTATGCTCCTCTTATGACTCTATAATCTTATGCACTTTTATTTCTTTAATATTCTCCACTATGATATCTATGATGTATTTGCTATTATTGGTTGTATATCTCTTCTCCCTTTTAAATATACTTCTATTTATGTCTAACCAAACTTCCCACACATAATGAAAGAGAATCAGAATATAAATTTTATTTAATCTTAGGCTTTTAAAATATTTTTGCATTATTCTATCCACGTTGCTATGTTATTAGGCATCACCTACACCACCTCCATATTCTTTATTATAAAAAACAATATTTGGATGGAGTAATTGCATTCTAAGAATAAGTGATTCACTTATTCCTCATGATATTCACAAGGGTAACATCTATTAGGGAATTGAAAACCCATATTATGAAGGTTATATATTATTAAATATTATTTTGGACTATCAACCAAATAAAATTTGATAACGTTGGAATGGATTTCCTTTCCCATAATTGATCCTATTGAAATCCCCCCTCAAGAACATCATATGATAGATCATAGACTAATTTAATAGAGAGTGGACCTTCTTCAGTGTCTCCTTATACTATTGTATCCTAAGACAAATTGGGGATTACATAATATTCTCTTAATCTATTTGTTAGCTTGTAGAGCTTTTCCTCATACTAATTATGGATTTTCAGCTCCTTCCATCTTACATCTACTCCTTTTATTTTTGAATAATCACTCACCATATTTCCATATTTATGTTCTAGATTTATTTTGATACTTGATAATTCTTCATCCTTTACTAATGGGTACTTCTTTATCCATGCATATTCCTAGAAGTAGATAAGCCTACCATTATCTATCTTCCATTGGGTGCCTTTCCATAGAATCTCTCTACCCTTTACATTATGGTTCTATACTAAATATCCTCTATAAAGCTCTATTATGGTAAAAAATATACTATCATCTTAGTTATCAAGGTACTTGTCTCTTAGAATTCTTTCCCGTAAGGTATGACCCTCCTTCACTAGAATCCATACCATATTTTTTGCTACAACCTTATTCATATCCCTTATTCTTCTAAGTCCAAGTTCTCTTTATTTATCATCACATAATTTCTCCCAAGCTACAAGGAAAATTATAATCTTCTCCTCTATTCCTAATTGCAAATATCCAAAATTTGCACATGCTCATTCATAGACATCTTTAGATCCACATAGGCTATCCTAGACCATCCTAGGCCATCATAGGATGTCATAGACCATTATTGATCAGCATAGACCATCATAGGCCATCGTAGGTAGTTGTAGCTATCTATAGGTACAAAAAACCACAAAGCAATATCCAAAATGCATTTTACCACTAGGAGGTCACCTGTTAGCCCCATAAGGCAACCTAAACCCTTTCTTACACTTAATGAGGACCTAATTAAGCTAATTATAAATCTAATTTACAAGTTAATTTCACTAAACATGCACTTTATCACTTAATAAGGTTTAATTACGGTTTAATGATCTAATTATCCCTAAGCACACTCTCACACATGTGTGCACCCTAATTTAGTTAGGATATTTTTAGAAACACTAAATAAACCCCAATCTAACCTAGGATATAGCTAACCCTAGTTAAACCTAACCCTTCCTCACACATGTGTGAGGATGAGATATTCCTTTATGGAATGTAGGCTTGAAACCTCCCCAAACCCTAACCTAACCTCACTAGGAACTAATTCTAGGGTTTGGTATACCTAACCACCCCCTTGACCTTAGAAATTCCTATAAATAGAGGGCCCCTCCCTTTAGTTTAGCTCTCTCCCCTTTTATTCACCTTACAGAAACTCTGTAAAAAATGTACCCAAACTTCCTTCAACAACTTTACATTGCTAAAATATCATCAGAGCACTTCTGGAGCCCATCTGAACATATGATCTCCAACAGAAACCACTCATAGACCAATTCACCCTTCACCATGTGAATTCGAGATATATTTCACAAGACACCCTATGAATTGATCGTACAACAAATCTACATCAAAAAATTTAGCAAGTATCCTTTATTTTATGTTTTTGTAGTGTTTTTTGCAATTTTTATCATCTTTCAATACAATTTATTGTATGCTAGTTTATCTTCCATAATCATGGGGCTTTACTAAGGCAAAATCCAAAATGAACAAACAATCATTTGCAGGCCCTAAATAGATGCAAAAGAACACATATTAGTAGAATATGGGTGGCTCATGCACATAGAAGCCCACCTTCACTAAGGAGTTATGAAAGACATCATCAGGATATTTATGAAGAGAATGAGAAGACTCACTTTGTAACCTAAGAACACTCTAAATGAATGAAAACATCATTTTGAGCAATCTATATTTTATTTTTTTGTTTGATCAAATGAATATCTTTCGATAGCTTCATTCTGGCATACCTGGTGGGACCCCCATAAAATTTGTGTTAGACTAGTTCTTTTTACAAATTTGACATATGGATCTAATACCACTATTAGATTTTATGCTTGATACTTAAATCAAAATAACCACAAGATATAAAATAAATATGTTATATCAAACATAATATAATGGCAATATTATAATCATATAAAACTCATAAATAACTTATGCAAAAGCTTATAAATTTTTTATTAATAAATGCTCATGAAAATAGTATCTTGATATAGAATAAATATCTCAAATACACCATATCTCCACACACTCTCACTCTACATTGTGTCTTACACACACACACATAGGCACATATATAATGGAATGTGACTCATCATATGGAGTGCTCTTGACCTTCACTCTTCTTTATACTCTTCACTTTACTACTCTATGGACACATGTGCACAAGGACTATTATGCACATTTACATTATTAAATACTTTGCACATTTTAATAATATTTATGCATTAATCACATTTCATAAATTAAATACTCACACTCTAATATAATATACAATCCTAATCTAAATATGTACCCAAGGTGGTACATTATCATGTACCAAATAATATAATATACTCTAACAATATGGTATATCACAGTTGTATAATTAGGTTAATCTTATAAAATATTCTTTAATTATACGATAATATTAAGTTGAATTATATGTAATGTGAAATCAATTTTATGATTGCCTTCATTATACGACCAACATCTCTTGATGTCCTGGTACTATTTTAATATAAATACATCTAGATGACCTTGGCATATCATTCAAATGATGATGGTTTACTTTGTATTGGATGATATCCACCAATGAATGGTGATCACACTTTCCTACTTCACATCATTACAATCCTTCTATGTCTTACACAAAATGTTCCTAGATAGTAACCAAGGTTATCTCCTTTTAACAACATCCATACTCATACTACTATCAAATGCAACTTCTTATATAGAATTATGCCCTATTAACGAAATGTTAACTAATAAATGCATCTAGAAACTCTAAAAAATTATCATTAACACATAAAACATAGGATATCTTAGAATTTGGAATGTATTCTATTTTATTGAAAAATAAATACAATAAATAATTAATTCTTATGTAGTTCTTTGACTCCTATTTACTTCCAAATAATCATATTTTCCAACTCTCTCTTTCAAGGTCTTTGTTCTATTTCTTTATCTCATTGTTCCTCTATCGTGTACACCATTCCAAACCTTCACTCTAGATATTCTCATCTTCTTCATGCCAATTCTTCTATCTCCCTGTTTCTAGATCTATCGTTCTCTCTCCTTGCATCCCTGTATCCTTTCAAACTCTCTCATCTCCATCCTAGGATATTTTTAGTCCATCCCTTAGACATGCATTCTTCTATTCATCCTCCAATTACTTTTATCTACATCCACCCCTTTGTCTTCCACTTCTCTCTATCTATCTTCCTACCCTTTTGCTTCTTATTTTTATCTTCAATGACCACCTTTCACTTCTGTTTTTGCTTCTTTTTCCTCTTCTCTATATTTTTACCATCACTTTACCTTCTCTTCACTCAATATCTTTCTCTTCCACAAAAAAGGTTGGTATATTGGATAATGACAAATATCTACAAGGGGTGGTTACCTTGCATCAAAAATACTAATTGATACTACGATCAAACTTGAAGTTTAAAATTATTTTTTGTAACTCAACTTAAATTTTGGTGATGGTAAAATGTTTGGAATGCCTATCAAATTTAAGAGCACTATCCAAGACTTCTAGGATTTCAAAATAATACATAACATGGATTATAAAATAACAGTATATCGAAGAATATTTATTCACTCTATATTGCATATAGTATTTTGATTCAATCATTTCAATATAGCTTGAGTAAATTTATATATAAGACTACTAACAAATCGAATGGAAATGTGGTGATAGGATGCCAATGTTTACAATTAATTATATTATTTAACTATAAAGTACAACTTATAAACCAAAATATACCTAAATAGAGATAAAATTTTACATGTTTGGATAGTGATCATCAAAGACATGAAATTTGTAAAACAACAATATAGTTCTAGTTAGAAATATTTCATATGAAATATATTGTTCTTTTTTATTTGTAATTAATTATAAAATAGTCAAACATAAAATCGACTTTTCTTGATAAGACAAAAAAGGCATGCATTAGTGAATTAAATAGAAAATAAAATATTTATATATGATGTAAGATTGTGTCAATAATATAGTTTTGAAAACTTCTAAAAATAAAATTTCTATTAATTTAAAATTCTAAATCTTTTTAGATAACTTTTATGGAGAATTACAAATTTAAATTGTATAACCTTGAAATGAAAAAAATATGTATTTTTTAAATGATCCTTAAATTTGACTAGCCCCTCTACCCATCGAGGAGACACTAGGTGATAGGTAAATCATACCTAAGTTCAATTCTATATTTAATAGACATAAAACTTATTTTTATTATGCATGGTCCTTGTATGTAAATGAAATAGTGTTAGAATTACACAATAATAGATATGCAAAGTATTACACAAAATATGAAGAGAAGAGTGGAACTGATTGATTTATCTCTAGGATCAACTCTGTATAAATAGTAGAGTTGATCATTGAGAGCCGTTGGATTACAACAACTCATCAAACTTGATGAAGACACCAATGAGAGAACTCTTGACACATGGAGGAGTGGAAACTCAGGTGTGTATCCTAGTGAACTTAAGAGAATATTCACTTATTCTAACACCCCCCTTAAGTGATACTAGGGGAGATATTTACAAATGAGTCCCGAAAATGAGGCCTGATTAGGTACTCATGTACAACATGGATAGTTGGTGGAAAAAATCCTATGGGGAAAAACCAACTATCATCCCTTTGTTTTGAAATTATGGTAAAAACCTAGTGGGAAAAGCCACCAATCAAAAGCAAATAAGTATGAAAGAGGCTTGTCTTCAGATGGCGAAGATTGTCCTCTTTAACAAATAAAATATGAGTCCCAACAAGAAGACCTGATTAGGTACTCATGTACAATATAGTTAGATGTGGAAGACCTCTTTTTAAAATGTAGGTGTAACACTCCAAGTTTCTCTCACAACTGAAGGTAACATGGAGAAGAAAATGACTTAGTGAAGATGTCTGCAAGTTGATCCTCTATCAGAATATATTCCAAATGTATAACCCCAAATGTATATCCCCATTTTGAATATGTTGTATGATGAAGTGCATGTGGATCTCAATGTGTTTCATGCACTGATGCTCAACAAGATTGCGTGCAATATGAATTGTGCTTTGATTGTCACACCAAAGAGTTATAGGATCTTTATGAAAAAACCAAATTCTTTGAGAATTTAACGAAGCCAAAGGGCTTCCTTACTGGCTAAAACTGTTGCTCTATATTCTACCTCTATAGAAGATAATGCTACTTGAAAACACAAGGATACAAAAACAAAAAATGAAAAAGCTCCAAGTACAATGTGAAAATGGAACTAAACTTAACGCTAAATCCTACGAATTGAAAATGCATGAACTGGGGAAAGCATGAAGGAATTGAAACGCAAATGAAAAGCCAATGTGGAAAACAACCATTTATTTTATTGATACGTTTATGAATTCGGTTACAATTTTCCTCCTCCATTTTTAGGGGCGAGGAGTGTTAAATTTGTTTCTTTGTTACATCCATGGATGCCATTCCTTCTTTCGCGTGCCCACATGTAAGATGGGCAGACCAAAATGTCGCCACCACTTGTGTGTACAAATTTTGACTCCCTTCTGCTCCTCTAACATCTCGATCCTACATTCAAAGAAACAAGAAACAATCAGTAGCACCTGTGGATGAAATGAAACATGCAATCCCCAAGCCTACGATTAGTGCATGCAAAGAATAAATAAAATGATAACTAACACATATCCAAATGATCTAAAAATTTGATAGGGGCATCAAGACATCACAAAGAAAACACTGCAAATGGAACAGTCGGGAAATCCCTCATAGATTTGAATTTGTTTTGAAGCGGGATGAATAGACCTGCAACAAAATGCCAGATAGCACCGTTCAAAATTTCACATATGGACAGCTCCAAATCTCTTGAAAACATGGGGGTTAGCTAATTGGGGGTATTTTGGGATGACCCAGATGGTCATATTTCCCCAATTTGGCATCTAATGCCTAAATTTTGATGATGCCCTCTACAAGTTAGTGAAGGCGAAAAAATGATAAAACATGACAAAAATTGATCAAAACGATATGAAATCAAAATTGCAAACTATCTAAGCAGCATAAAGATCAAATAAAAAAAATTAAAATGATAGAAAGAAAAATAGGCCACATATTCCTAATCATTCCTAAAAGGGACGATTAGACCTGCAGTAGTGCGGGGGCGCTCGGGTAGGCCGCCCATCGTTTGGGGCCTGATTTCGGCACCAATCCACTTGGGATGAGTCCAAAATCACTTGTAAAGTGTTGTCAAAAAATTGGGTGGTATACTGTGGTCAAATGTTAGGTTTTGGGCTCAATATTCATCCTTCCAATAGTCACCCAATGACCTCCTCTCTAAAAGAGATCACGAATGTGAAAGGCACAAATCAACTAGGGGCATGTGGGGAAGTAAAACGGTAGCACTTCGTTGCTCAAAATGCTCCTTATCTATATATTTTGGGGTGAGGAAACTCACCAATTTATAGACCTGGAGGTCTCTTGAATTGGGCATGCAAAGGCGCCACTTGGCAATCATGCCCTCTCAGGGGGAGGGAGATTCCTCCCTGATTAGGGACTTCATGACTGCCCTATGAATCGCCTATAACGCTCGAAAATGCTCACCCACACTCCCATGCGATGAAGGAAGCGTTAAGTGGTGGATCTGAGCTACCATTTGTCAAGATTTGACTTTTTTCTCATCAAACCTGCAATTCACCCCACCCTGGAGTAAATACTGATATTCTTCCCTAGGTGGGGCGAATCCCAATTTGAAATCGTCCCTGGGTGAAACGAGTATTAAGCAAAGTGGCTGAAGGTGCCAAATTGACTCCTGATCTTCCAAAAATGCTGTGAGAGTTGTTAGGACCACTGTTTGACCTCTGGAGGTTGCCCTTGGGGCTGTGTGTGTTAATGCGATCAATGTTTGCATTCACATAATCAGATTGGTGTTGTTTTTGTGTCTACAAATACCCCTTTTTGGGAAGCGTTGTGCATGGTGCAGTGCTGAGCAAAAATAGATAACCAAAGCACTAATGATTAGGGTTTCTTAGTAACCTAACCAAATTTTTATGCCCTAAGTATGGAAAGGGCATGCATTCTTGAATTCTTGCTTATGACGAGTGAAGGAACTCAATTCAAGTGTTAACCTTTTTCGGTGAGGTGTTACTTGAGCTTTGACATTGATCAGTCATGAATAGGCAAAGGGTGCAACCTTTGTCTATGGGAACCTTGAGTTCATGATTCACGAATGCTAAGTGATTGATCAACTTGTGATTATTGCGTGTTTACTACCCCAAGTAGGAGTGTAATTGTCTTTGCCAATGATTCTTTGAATGCATGTTGTTTCCATGATTGGGTGTGTATTTGTTGATTGGTGACTAAGTGTGACTACCCCCTCAAGCAACAAATCGATGAGGGAATGACCTGCATGAGAAAAGCGGCGAGTTGCTTGACCCAATATGACTTGTGTAAGGGTGCCTTCAGATGCTTATCGTTGAACGTGTGTGCAGTTTTTCGACATTTAGACCTGTTTTTGGTGGGTGTTAACCCTATTGGTGACGCATTTTGGAGCTGAAATTGTCAAAAATTCATCTTCTCATGGAGTGGTCCGGCCATGGTGGCATTCTTGGGGAGTAGGATAGTGACAATTTGTAACCCCAACATCTATTTTGGATGCCAAGAATTTTAGGCGCAAAGGCGCCTTTGTTCAGCAATGTTAGTGCTATTTTTGGTTGGGTTTCGACCCTTTTGGTGACGTCATTTGGGGATGAAATTCTCAAAGATCCATCTTCCCGTGGAGCGGTCCGGCTATGGTAGCCTTCTTAGGGAGTAGGATAGTGAGGATTTGTGACCCCGAAATCTATTTTGCATTCTCAGAATGTCATGTGCATAAGCACTCTCATTGGACAGTTTTATTGTTGTTTTTGGTGCATTTTTTGTGCATTTTTTGCTGTTTTTGAAATGTTTGCTCTGTATTCATCCTTGGGTGGGATGAATTCCTATTGAGGATTCATTATAGGGTGGGATGAGTGCTAACCAGAGTGCTCATCCCATGGAGGAATGATTATAGGCTCAAAAAGCCTATTTAAAGTCCAAAACTAGGTTTTGGGCTCATTTGCACTTGTTTTTTTTGGCGATTTAGAGCTCTGAGGAGGAGGTCAATTCTATGAAGCGAAGCGCTGCCAATTTTTTTTGCCACCATGAGTTCATAGACTGGATTGAGCGGCGGAGTTGAAGCGATACTAGTAAGTGAACTTCATCTTTATTAGTTTCTTGTATTACAGTTTTAAAAACCGCAAGTTATTTTTCGTTTCCTTCTTTTGTATTTTGTTTTTCAAATGTAAAAATGAAAAACCTTAGTGAAATGAATGTGTTTATTTGTTTTTTTATGGCTTCATTAAAACGTAGGTTGAAATCCTAGTGGAAACCATGTTTGTTTGTGTTCATTTTTTGTAAACTGACAGAAACCCTAGGCTAACAAAAATCAAAACTTAGCGAAAAAATGTAGGCTAACCCTAATTAAACAAAGATCAAAACTGAGCTTAAAAACTTAGGGTAAAATTGAGCTTAAAAACTTAGTGTTAAACATAGTTTTTTTAAAAACTTCACTCAACCTTAGTCATTTTTGTTGTTTTTGTTTGATTTATCAATGTAAAGTTAAAAACCCTAGATTGACAAACTAAGTTTGTAAGTTTTGATTTTTTTTGTTTTAATTTATCAATTTGAGAGTACAAAACCCTAGGTTGACAAATTAATTTTGTAATTTTTGATTTTTTTGTTTTAATTTATCAATTTGAGAGTATAAAACCCTAGGTTGACAAATTAATTTTGTAGTTTTTGATTTTTTTTTGTCAGTTATCAATGTAAAGTTAAAAACCTTAGATTGACAAACTGAGTTTGTTTTTCTTTTATACTGTTTGTAGCTGTACACTTTTTTTTTCATGATTTTAATGTGTTTATTTTGTTTTCTTTTGCAGGTTGTGAAGAGCCGGTATCGTGTGCCTACTGTGTTTCGCTAAAGCATGGGAGGCGCTAGTTGTGGCTGACTGGGAGTGGCTTGACGCCCTTGGGCTCAAGCAGGTTACTCGGCTAGAGCCAGTGGTCAGGGATCAGGCTTATCTGATGGCCCTGATCAACTTGTGGGATCACCGAACCAACACCTTCCATATCCCAATAGGGGAGATGACAGTGACCTTGGAATATGTCTATCGGATTCTACGGATTTTGATAGATGGATTACCTATCAGGACGACGTCACGCGATCAGCAGACAGCAGTGCTGACATGCTACTTCAGGCATGGGGAGGAGGTGAGGGTGGATAGACCAGTGGAGAGGGCAGAGGTTGAATGTTAGATAGGCGAGATTCTAGTTCGATGGTGGCTGGAGAAGGGGGTGTTGGGAGTGAGGCATGCAGTACTTATAGGCCTCATTTCCAACATGCTGCTACCTGACTCGTCAGGCGTGAGGTTCTCGTAGAACTTGTTGGATGTGGTCTGTCAGCTGGTGGAGTGTTCAATGCATGAGCCTTTGATCATGAGATGGGGACAGATGTTGCTGGAACAGCTCTATGGTGAGTTGTATGAGGTCCACTATTGGAGGCGAAAGGGTATTAGCTTTAGCTATCTGTTGCAGAGCTGGGCTTGGTAGCACATAGCAGTGGAGAGGCCGATAGGGTTACCTTGGACGACTCAGGTGAAAATGTTGGATAAGGATATAGGTTACGTGGCTTTATGGCGGTGGTCTGAGGAGTAGGGACAGAGTCGACGATGGACAGGTATCGTAGGGCATTATGTCGATGCCTTCGCTCGACTTGCTCTAGGGGAGGTGTTATGGTGCCCCTATTGGTATTGTCCAGCCTGGACGGAGGCTAGAGAGTGGCTCCGGTGGGTACGTAGGGAGTAGTGGCTGATTGGGCAGCATGGTATCGAGCAGGAGTTCTTTCCTTAAAGTTGGGTGACATGAAAATTCAGGGTGCACCAGGGGTTGCCTGGTGAGCCTGTGATCTATCGACATCAGGGGGATGAGAGGACTCTGGACCAGCCAGTCATCATGCCACTCGACGAGGATTCAAATGTGGTGATCGATGTCCCAGACATGGACAACGTTGGGACTATCATGGAGTATGACCAATGGTGGATACTATGGCGATGGCAGGGAGAGGGACCATTAGAAGGCGTAGAGGCAGCAAAAATAGGCAGGGAGGGTGTCAAGGCACCAGGATATGATTGGGGAGCTCCGCTAGAGGATGTGGACATGGTGGAGGTAGATGATGTGGGTGTAGATTATGGTGTTCCGGATCAACCGGAGATACAGGATGCCCTAAAGCAGTGGGAGCTAGAGTAGGCTACAGTCTTAGATTCACCTATGCACCAGGCAGTGGCGGAGGACACAGAGGCAAGGGTGTGTGCTGAGAATGCACGATTGGTGGGGCTGCTACGAAGGAGATATGAGGAGCTAGGGGAGGCTCTACAAGAGAGAGATCTCTTGCAATCTCAGCTAGCAGAGCAAGAGAACACATGGGCTGTGCACCGCCAGTAGGAGGGGGATATCGACGCTGCACGGGAGAGGGATCTCCTATGGATGTAGCTAGCACAGTGTGATGATGTAGTAGCGATGTACCATCGGTGGGAGGCGGAGTGGTGTCAGCATCAAATGGATTTAGAGGGAGAGATCATCCGCCTCAGGGGGTGGGTACCTAAGCCCTCTAGAGGTGGATCTTCATGTCGGATGAGGGGTAGTGATACTGAGCAGTCAACATCATCTCATCACAGGCAATTAGATGAGGGAGGGGAGAGTAGGCGTGATGCGGGGGCTAGCAACAGCCACCCTGAGGGGTCCCATAGGACCCACACCACGAGGGGTAGTTCCCATCACACCGATCTTGCATGATCATGGTGGTCGACACCTTAGGCTTTGGGGATTTTTGATATTTTGGATTTTTTTGCGGGGTTACAGGACCGGTTCATTATAGCCTGCGGGAATTTTTGATGATATATACAGATGACTTTATTGTATTTATGCACATGTGATGATTTGATGTTATGCATGATGATTGATGAATATGGATGTATGCATGTTAATTTATTTTGATGGATGCATATGTTTTGATGAAATGAAAATGTGTTTAATTTATATGATATGCAAATGGAATGGATGAATGGAAGTTGTGGTTTTTGGCGGTCGCACCATAGACTGTTTAGAATTTATGGCTTTTTGTGCTAGGTGATTGTTGTGTGACCTGACTTTCTTTATGTATACGGGCTATTTTTTTTTGTATTTTCTGATGGCAATGAAAGACAACAAGTTGGTTTAGAATGTAGGTAGGGTTTTTCGAGACTCAGATGTTTTAACTATCTAGCCAAGACTATACTTTTATCTTACGAGACTTTTTAACAAGGTATGAATCGGACTTGTTTTTGACCAAGTTATTTCACATCCTTGTGTGTGCAATTCAGTTCATTTATGTGGTGTTTGTCAGGATACCGCCAGTGCAAGATAGGCTATCAACCAAACCTGTACTCAGGATCACCTGATTAGCTCCTGAAACCATGAGGATATGGAAACAAAAAGGAAAAACTCCCAAGCACGATGCAAAATTGAAACTAAGCTTAACGCTAAATCCTATGAATTAAAATGCATGAAATGGAGAAAGCATGAATTGAAACTCAAAATGAAATAATAGCCCTTCTCTTTTTATTGATGTATTTCACAACTCGGTTACAATTTGCATCCTCCCTTTTCAGGGGCGAGGAGCATTAGATTCATCTCTTGGTTACATCCATGGATAGCCTTCCTTCTTCCATGTTCCCACATGTAAGATGGGCGAACCAAAATGTCGTTGCCACTTGTATCTATGAATTTTGATTCCTTGTTGCTCCTTTGATGTTCTGATCCTACGTTCAAAAGAATAAGAAACGGTCAGTAGCACCTGCGGATAAAACAAAGCATGCAATCCCCAAGCCTACGATGAATGAATGAGAAAATGAATTAAACTATGACTAAAATAGATCCAAATGCTCTAAAAATTGGATAGGGGCATCAAGAAACCACCAGGAAGGCCCTGTAAAAAGAACAGTCAGGAAATTCCTCACCGATTTGAATTCACTCTGGAGTGGGGCGAATTCACCTACAACAAAATGCCGAAAAGGTACTATCCCAATGTCCTGCCTAGGAAACTCCAAAATACCTGCAAACTTGGGGTTAGCTAATTGGGGGCATTTTGGGAAGACCCAGATGATCATATTTTGCCAATTTGGCCTCCATTAGTAGGAATTTTATGATGCTACCTACAAGTTAGTAGAAGCGAGCAAAGATAGAAATATGGTCAAAATTGTTCAAAACGAGATGAAATTCAAATGACAACCTATCTAAGCATCATACAAATGAATGAAAAAATGAAAGAAAACAAGTTTGCCATGGAATTCCTATCATTCTGAAAGGGGGCGATTAAGATTGTGGCAGTGTGGGAGGGGACGCCCATGGGGCAGGCCGCCCGCCATTTGGGGCCTGATTTCAGTGCCAATCCACTTGGGATGTGTCCAAAACCTCTTGTAGGGTATTGTCAGAAAATTTGGTGGGATGTTGTGGCCAAATTTTGGGTGTTGGGCTCGATATTTGTTCTCTCAAGAGTCACCCAATGACCTCCCATATAAAGGAGATCAAGGATGCGAAAGGCGCAAATCCAAAAGGTGTGAGGTGTGTAAACAAAACGATAGCACTTCGTTGCTCTAAAATTCTCCTTCTTTGTATCTTTTAGGGTGAGGAAACTCACCAATTTATAGATCTGGAGGCCTCTTGAAATGGGCATGCAGGGGCACCACATGGCAGCCATGTCCTCCCAGGGGGAAGGAGATTCCTCCCTGAATTGAGACTGCATGACTGACCTTGCAGATGCCTCTAACGCTCGAAAACGCTCACCCATACTCCCATGCGATGAAGGAAGCATTGGGTGGTGGATCTGAGTTGCCATTTGTCAAGATTTGAATTTTTTCCCATCAAACCTGCAATTCGCCCCACCCTAGAACGAATTTAGAATTCATCCCTAGGTGGGGCGAATCCTAATTTGAATTTGTTCCAAGGTGGAACGAATATTGAGCAAAGTGCCTGAAGGTGCCAAATTGATCTCTAGCCTTCCAAAACTGCTGTGAGAGTGGTTAGGACCACTATTTAACCTTTGGGGGCTACCCTTGGGGCTGTGTGTGTCAAAGCGATCAGTTTTTGCAGTCACATAATCAGATTGGTGCTATTTTGGTGTCTACAGATGCCCCTTTTTGGGATGCACTGTGCATGGCATAGCGTCGAGCAAAAATAGATAACCAAAGCACTAATGATTAGGGTTTCTTAGTAACCTAACGAACTCTTGACTCCCCAAGCATGAAAAGGGGCATGCATTCTTGAATTATTGCTTCTGACGAGCGAAGGAACTCAGTTCAAGTGTTAACCTTTTTCGGTGAGGTGTTACTTGAGCTTGGACATTGATCAGTCATGAATAGGCAAAGGGCGCAACCTTTTGTCTGTGGGAACCTTGAGTTCATGATTCACGAATGCCAAGTGATTGATCAACTTGTGATTATTGCTTGTTTATTGCCCCAAGCAGGAGAGTGATTTGTCTTTGTCAATGATTCTTTGAATGCATGTTATTTCCATGATTGGGTGTGTATTTGTTGCTTTGTGACTAAGTGTGACTACCCCCTCAAGCGACGAATCGATGAGGGAATGACCTACATGAGAAAAGCGATGAGTCTCTTGACCCAAGATGACTTAGGTAAGGGTGCCTTCAAAGATTTATCTTTGAATTGTGTGCAGTTTTCCGACATTTAGACCTATTTTTGGTGGGTGTTAACCCTTTTGGCGATGTCGTTTGGAGCTAAAATTGTCAAAAATCCATCTTCCCATGGGGCGGTCCGACCATGGTGGCCTTCTTAGGGAGTATGCTGGTGATGATTTATAACCCCGATGTATGTTTTGGATGCCAATAATGTCAGGCGTGAAGCCACCTTCATTCGGCAATGTTATTACTATTGTTGGGTGGGTTTTGACCCTTTTGGCGACGTCGTTTGGGGATGAAATTATCGACGATCCGTCCTCTCGTGGAGTGGTCTAGCTATGGTAGCCTTCTTAGGGAGTAGGATAGTGAGGATTTGTGACCTCAACATCTATTTTGCATGCCCGAAATGTCAAGTGCAAAAGCACTCTCATTGGACAGGTTTATTGCTACTTTTGGTGCATTTTTGTGCTTTTTTTGAAATTTGTGTGCTGAATTCATTCCAGGGTGGGACGAATTCCTATGTAGTATTCATTCTAGGGTGGGATGAATTCCTATGTAGTATTATTTCTAGGGTGGAACAAGCACTAACCAGAGCGCTTGTTCCAGGGAGGAACGATTACAGGCTCAAAAAGACTATTTAAAGGCCAAAACTAGGTTTTGGGCTCATTTGCACTTGTTTTTTCTTGCGATTTGGAGCTTTGGGGAGGAGGAGGTTAATTTTGTGAAGTGAAGCATTGTCAAATTTCTGTAGACATCATGAGTGCACAAACCGGCTTGAGCGGCAGAGCTGAAGCGAGACCAGTAAGTGCTCCTGAGCATTATTGCTTTTGTTATATGTTTTAAAATTGCAAGTGATTTGTTTAATTTTTCTTTGTTATGTTACGTTTCAAAATTAAAATTGAAACCCTAAAACTGAGCTGAACACAAACCAAGACTTAGCTTAAAACTGAACGGAAAACATAGTTAAACCTAGGTGATTTTTTTTTTTTAATGTTTGTGTGTTGTTTGCTTTTGCAGGTTGTGAAGAGCCGGTATCGCGTACCTACTGCTTTTACGAAAGTGCAGGGGGTGCTGACTGTGGTTGATTTGGAGTGGCTTGACTGGAGCCTGTGGTCAAGGATCGGGCCTATTTGATAGCCTTGATCAACCTATGGGATCCCTGGACCAACACCTTCCATCTCCCAACAGGGGAGATGATAGTGATACGGATTCCGATATATGGACTACCGATCAGGATGATGCCACGGGATCAGTGGAAAATGATGCTGATACGATGCTTCAGGCATGGGGAGGAGTTACGGGTGGATGATCCAGTGGAGATGGTAGAGGTTGACTACCAAATGGGCGGGATTCTGGTTCGATGGTGGTTTGAGAGGGGGGTGTTGGGAGTGAGGCATGCATTGCTTATGGGCCTCATTTCCAACATGCTACTACCTGACTCATCAGGTGCCAAGTTCTTGTGGAACCTATTGGATGTGGTCTACTGGCTGGTGGAGTGTTCAACACATGAACCTTTGATCATGATATGGGGACAGACGCTACTGGCATAGCTCTATGGGGATCTATATGAGGTCCGCTACCGGAGGTGGAAGGGGATCAGCTGTAGCTATCTGCTGCAGAGCGAGGGATGTCAACACATAGCGGTGGAGAGACTAGGGGGGTTACCATGGATGACATGGGTGGAGATGGCAGATAAGGATATAGGGTATGCGGCTCTATGGTGGTGATCTGAGGAGCAGGGACAGAGTCGATGGTGGGCAGGTGCCATAGGGCACTATGTCGATGCCTTCGCTGGGCTTACTCCAAGGGAGGTGTCTTGGCACCCTTATTGAGATTTTCCAGCCTGGCCAGATGCTGAAGAGTGGCTTTGATGGGTAAGTAGGAAGTGATGGATGATCGGGCAACATGGGACTAAGCATGAGTTCTTCCCTTACAGTCGGGTGATACGACAGTTTGGGGTGCACCAGGGGTTGCCTTGTGAGCCCGTGGTCTATCAATTCCAAGGGGATGAGAGGACTCTGGATCAATCGATCATCGTGCCATTACGCAAGGATTCAGATGCGGTGATCGATGTCCCAAATGTGGATGACATCGGGACTACCACAGAGTATGACTAGTGGTGGGTACTATGGCGATGGCGGGGAGAGGGGCCACTGGGAGGCACAGAGGCAGCAACCACGGGCGAGGAGGGTGTCGAGGCACCAGGAGAGGCTTGGGGAGCTCCTCGGGAGGATGCAGATATGGTGGAGGTGGAGGATGAAGATGTGGATCTAGGGGTTCCGGATCGGCTAGAGATGCAGGACATTATAGAGTAGTGGGAGCCAGAGCAGGTTGCTGTTCTAGATATGCCTATGCCTCAAGAAAAAGTGGAAGAGACGGAGTCTGGGTTACACGCTAAGATTGCGCGATTGGTAGAGCTTCTACAGAGGTGGGATGAGGAGTTGGGGGAAGCTTTGCAAGAGAGGGATCTCCTGCGGGATCAACTAGCGAAGTGGGAGAGCGCATTCGCTGCACACCATCGGGGGGATGGGGACACCAGCGCTACACAAGAGAGAGATCTCCTATGGACGTAGCTGGCATAGTGCGATGATGTAGTAGCTTACTATCATTGATGGGAGGCAGAGTGGTTGCGATGGGAGGCAGGTTGGTCTCGACGGGAGGTATATTGGTCTCGATATCAGTTGGATATGGAGGGAGAGATTATCAGGCTTGAAGGGTGGTTACCTAAGCCCTTGGGAGGTTTTTCTTCACGTCGAACGAGGGACAGTGGTACTGATCAGTCAGATTCATCTTGTCACAGGCGATTGGATGAGGGAGGCAGTAGCAGGCGTGATGCGGGGGCTAGAAGTAGTTGCCTTGAGGGGTCCCATAGGACCCACACCATGGGGGGTAGTTCTCGTCACACCGATCCTGCATGATCATGGTGGCCAACACCTTAGGTTGGGGGGTTTTGGGATTTTGGATTTTGTTGCAGGGTCAGAGGACTAGCTCTTTGTAGCCTGCGGGCATTTTTTCTTATATATATATAGACTTTATTTTGTTTATGCGCCTGTGATGATTTGATTTTATGCATGATGGTTGATGAATATGGATGTATGCATGTTAAGTTATAGTTATGAATGCATATGTTGTTGATGAATGCAAATGTTTCTAATTTATATGATATGCAAATGGAATGGATGGATTGAATTTTTGATGTTTGGTAGTCGCACCATAGACTGTGCAGAACTTTATGGCTTTTTGTCCTAGGCAATTTCTGTGGTGAATAGCTTTGTAGGCATGCATGTTCTTTGTTTTTTTTTTTGGCGAGGCTAAAAATATCAAGTTGGTTTCAAATGTAGTTAAGGTTTTCTGAGACTCAGATGTTTTAACTAACTAGCCACAACTGTACTTTATCTCACAAGACTTTTGAACAAGGTATGAATTAGACTTGTTTTATACCAAGTTATTTCACATCCCTATGTGTGTAATTGAGTTCATTTATGTGGTGTTGGTCAGGATACCGCCAGTGCTAGATAGGCTATCAACCAAACCTGTACTGAGAATCACCTGATTAGCTCCACTAACTCTGTTGTTGTATTTAGTCTGATTAATCTGTGGTGCTATCATAGGATACCATAAGCTAGCTCATCCACATGCAAAAATTGATCTACACACAAGTTAATGTGGCAGATATATCATCATGTGAGAGGTTTACCACCAGTGACCAATAGGCTATCAACCAAACCAGTGCTGAGGTTTGCCTCGTGACCTTTCGAAATGCTGAGAGTTCCAGGGATTCAAGTTTGACTCCCTTCTTTTCTTCAATTGTGTTGGGATACTTGCTCTTTTGTAGTGATAAAAATCACTATTTATTTTTGTATTAATTTTTCTTTTGAGAAAGTGATTAGGATATGGAGTGACAAGAATCACTATTGTTTGTGCCTTTTGATGTGTGCACTTTGGGATATCAAATTTTGGAGTTTTGACTTTTGCAAATTGTTCTGATGTTTTGCAATTTTTTTGAGAACTTTGGGATTCTTGGGGAATTGGGTAGGGAGGATGCTTGTCCTTTTGCCAACTCTTAGCATTCTTT
The DNA here is from genome assembly GCA_028583015.1 of Wollemia nobilis. Lineage (NCBI taxonomy): Eukaryota > Viridiplantae > Streptophyta > Pinopsida > Araucariales > Araucariaceae > Wollemia > Wollemia nobilis. The sequence goes on along the minus strand of JAQPPZ010003551.1, from coordinate 3,234,155 downwards.
GGGGATATTCGCACAGGGGGATGAGAAAGATAGTCATTTCGCCTCTGGTGACCTAGATTGCTTTGCAGGTTTCATCTTTCGTTCACACAACTTGGGAATGTGTTATGTGTTTTAATTTTGTGCTGGGATGCTACGTAACAAGGTGTGATCCAAGTAGAATTCTACCTGTGTAAAATATGTCTGACTTGGTACAGTATGTGGCTAGACAACTAATGACGACTGAATGACAAAAAATCTTGATACATTAGGAACAACTAACTATAATGCGGGAGAATAATGTGAGTGGCGGTTATAGGCGATGAGCTATTTGATAAAGCAAAAAAATGTAGAAGATGATGGTTTTTGCCAAGTAATGACAGTCTATGGTGCTTTGACCTTTATGACCACAAATATGCAATGTATGGATGTGATGCTTAATGCAGCTATATGTTTTTGTATTTTTGATGGATTGATTTGTGTGAATATGCAGATGAGATGCAAAAAACTCTGTACTATTATGATGATTTTTGCGTATGCATGGAAATGAGATGCAACTTTTTGTTTATTTGTGATGATTTTATTGCCTTTTTTTTTTTTTGACCAAGCGATTATGGGAATCCTTGGGGCTTTTTGGGTTGACCAAGCGATTATGGGAATCCTTGGGGCATTTTAGGTTGACCAAACAATTATGGGAATCCTTGGAGCATTTTGGGTTGACCAATCGATTATGGGAATCCTTGGAGCTTTTTAGGTTGACCAAGCGATTATGGAATCCTTGGAGCGTTTTAGGTTGACCAAGCGATTATGGGAATCCTTGGAGCTTTTTTGGTTGACCAAGCGATTATGGGAATCCTTGGAGCTTTTTAGGTGGGCTATGGCTCCTTTAAATATGGAATGGCCACAAGTGACTGATGTTCAAGGGTTCTAATTCCTTGATTCCGTCAAGAGAGGCTAGCCGATATGTTCCAGGTCCTATTTTGCTATCAATTACATAGGGACCTAACCAATTTGCCATGAACTTGTCCCTTATATGGGACAAAAAACTAGAGTTCTGTTGGTTTTCTTTTAAGACCAAGTCACCAATTCGAAAGTCCCTCAGGTGAACTTTCATGTTGTATGCTTTCTTAAGTCGCTCTTGATAGATACATAGATGCTCGAGAGCATTAACACGTCGTTCGTCAAGCAACGTAAGATGGTCTAACTGGGCTTGCTGCATAGTGTCATCATCGATGAACTCTTGCATTGATATGCGTAGGGAGGGAATCTCCAACTCGAGAGGCATGACTACCTCGAAGCCATACACGAGCAAAAATAGAGTTGCCCCAGTGGGTGTCTGAATTCTAGTGTGATAAGCCCATAGGGCAAGTGGGATCTAAATGTGCCAATCCTTATGACTGTCTGTGACTGTCTTTTTAAGGATAGCAACTAGCGTTTTGTTTGACGCCTCTGCTTGCCCATTTGCCTGCGGATAATAGGGTGTCAAAAAAATATGTTGAATTTTGTACTTTGTGGTCAAAGCACACACATATTTGTTCTTGAATGACGTCCCATTATCCGAGATTATCTTGGATGGAATACCAAAATGACATATGATGTTATGCAAAATGAACTCCACAATGCGGGGTCTAGTCGTAGAGGTTAGCGAAACCGCTTCCACCCACTTGGTGAAGTACTCTGTGGCCATTATGATAAAAGTGTGATGACATGACGACGCAAGGGAGATCTTTCCAATTAGATCTAGGCCCCACTACGAAAAAGGCTAAGCCGATTGGATTAGCTGCAAGGCCTGGGAAGGTACGTGTGTCAAATTGGCATGATGTTGACACTTCATGCACTTTCGCACATATGCACAACAATATCGCTCTAAATATGGCCAATAATAGCCCATGCAAAGAATGTGCTTGGTGATGGCCATACCGCTAAAGTGGCCACCGCATGTACCATTGTGCGCTTAGGTGATCGCCCAAGTGGAATCTTGTTGGTCCAAGCACCGAAGGAGGATCCCTTCATAGCTACGACGATAAAAAATATCCCCTAACAAGACATGCTTTGTCGCTTTCTGCTTGAGTGCTCATTTTGCGGCATACGTCAATCCAAGCGGGAGATTACCTAACTTGAGGTAGTCCCTGATGGGTGAATACCAATCCTGTTGATCAGAAGCCTCGATGGTATGAATAGCCTATCCCTCTTGAAGTTCATCCCTAGAAAAAGCTAAGTGGGAGAGAACTTGTAAGAATAACGTTGTATTGCTATTAAGGGGAGTAGGGGAGAACAAGGACCCCCAATTGGCGAGTTTCAGATGATCGTGGATTCGAGAGAACCGGTCCATGGACGAATCAATCTAGATCAAGTGGATTCCTTGCGTTAAATCAGAGCTTGTTCGCTCCATCGTTGATTGCGATAGTGTTTTGACTTGAATGGTTGTCATATCACCAAAAAGGTCTTGCGGAATTAACGACCCCAAATATGCCATAGTGTCCGCAAAATGATTCGATGACCAAGGGAGTGCCTCGATGTCGTACCATTCAAGATTTTCTAGGAATTTGTCCACGAGGGCTTTGTAGGCCTGCATAACTGGGCATTTGCATTGGAATACCCCTTTGACTTGATTGACAATTAACAACGAATCACCAAAGATGTTTAATTGTTTAATGTTCATGGTGATTGCTATCTGAAGACCTATGAGCAAGGCTTCATACTCTGCATTATTGTTGGTGCATGAGAAATTTAATTTAAATGACAGGGGCATAGGAGTGCCCTGCGATGTGAAGAATACTATTCCTGCGCCGCCACCTTGCTCACATTTAGAACCATTGAAAAATAGGGTTATGTCAGCCTGTGACTCAGGCTCGTCAGAATCTGGTGATTCTGAGACATGGAAGACCCCATCATCGGGTAGTTCTATAGTCAAAGGTTGGTTGTCTTCGTGAGGAGCCTCTACTAGTTGATCGGCTATGACCTGACATTTTATGGATTTTTGTCCAATAAACTCTATGTCAAATTCCATCAACAACATGATCCATTTCATCGTGTGACTACTATGATAATTATGACTCATCATGTATCGCAATGGATTCTCCTTAGACACAACATACATATTGTTGCTCAGCATGTAATGGCACATATTTTTGGTAGCAAACACCACTGCCAAGCAGAGTTTCTCAATGTATGCATAGTTAAGTTCATAGCTGACCAGGGTGCGGCTAAGATAGTAAGTAGCCTATTCTCTATGAAGTTAATTCTTTTGGGCTAACATGGCTCCTAGTGCCACCTCAGTAGCTGAGATGTATAAGTAGAACGACACTCTTGGTCTAGGTGGTGCCAATACTGGAGACGAAGCCAAGTATTGTTTGATGTTGTTAAAGGCTGACTAGCACTCGTCATCCCAGTGAAATGCGACCCCCTTGTGCAACAACTTGTTCATTGGTCGGCACTTGTCAGATAGTTGTGCTATGAAGTGCTTGATCGACGCGACCTTTCCTTGCAGGCTTCTGAGCTGCTTGATGGTAGTTGGAGGAACCATTTCAAGGATTGCCTTGACTTTGTTTGGGTCCACCTCAATGCCTCATTTTGAGACTATAAAACCCAAGAGCTTTCCAGATGTGATGCCAAAGACGCAATTATTGGGATTCAGTATGACTTTATGCTCCATGAGGCGATCGAGGATCTTGCTTAAGTCACTGAGATGATCCGGGCACAAAAGAGATTTGGCCAACAAATCATCCATGTAATCCTCCAAAGTCTTGTGCATGTAATCATGGAAGATGTATGTCATGGCACGTTGGTAGGTGGTGCCGGCGTTTTTAAGGCCAAAAGGCATGACCTTATAGCAAAATGTTTCCCAAGGCGTTGTGAACACTATTTTGAGCTGGTCCTCAGGATTGATACAAATTTGATTGTATCCCGAGAAACCATCCATGAGGGAAAGAATTTTGTGATCCACTGTAGCGTCTACCAATGCATCGATGCTTGGCAAGGGGAAATCATATTTAGGACTCGCTTTGTTTAGATCTAAAAAATTAATGCATATGTGAATCCTCCCATCAGGCTTCTTGATGGGCACCATGTTGGATAGCCATGGTGGATAATCCATGCATATGACAAACTGTGCATCCAATAGCTTTTGCAATTTGTCTTTGACCATTAAGGCCACTTTTGGGTGCATCTTGCATAGTTTTTGCTTAACTGGATTGACTATCAGATGTGACACATGTAAGGACTCCTCCTAAAAGTGGCTATGACAAATGGGTGTGTCCCTCAAGGGGGTGTCCCTGTAGTTCCATCTTGACATGGACTGATGCAGACTCTCTTGCGGGTTGGGCTACCAAGGCAGTATGACCAAGTCCCTAGTGCTATAGCAGAGGCAACTTGTGCCCCCTTGTACACTTTCCACAGATTTTGCCCTTGATTGGGCTTGGCTACGTGTGTACACCATGGTGGTGCTTTCCTACAAGCTATGTAGGTTTTTATCTCTTTTATGATTTTTCTTTTTTATGCTACACTAAACAGAAATGAGCACACACACACAAGCAGTGATTATCTCGTTTAAAGGTTGAGAGTGTGTCCTAAACCTGGTTTAGTGTGTTTTGATTTTTGTTTTTGTTTTTTTTTTAAGGTTTTTAAAGAACGTTTAAATGCAAAATGAGGGCTCTTATGACTCCCAAAATTGGTTGCCCCTTCGATATACCATTTCCAGGCCGATATACCAACCTCTCTATATACCCGCCCTTATGTGAGGGAAACTATAGGTACATGAGAGCAGATGGTACGTGGAACATAGGCGGTATGGAAGGGGAATCGCCCTGTTTATGACACCTACCATAGAAGACTTATCCTCATGTGATGGGAATCACCCCAGCTACACTCAGTCAGCTTTCATCAGGATTTACGTCTAGCAACAGTTGCAATCGGGGTAATGGATGCAAAATTCAAGCCAAGGTGGTGATGAAATCCACCGTTGGTCTTAATCAAGGGCTGGGGTTTTACGACCAGCGCATTGGTTTTTAAGTTGCCACGTGGTGTGTGGGGTTCTTTTTATTTTGCAAAATGGAAATAAGCAAACAGCAAAAAGAAAAAATTTCCCTAAGTAGACAATTAATCTAGAAACAAAAACACTGAACAGAAAATGACAGAGAACATGCAGAACCCTTACCTCTTCTCTGCCCACATATATTGGTCCTGAGTTTCTGCTCGAAATATTCATAGACTGGAATTCATCCCAGGGTGGAACGAATTACAGGACTGTATTCGTCCTCGGGTGGGGTGCATTCCAATTTGTCCCTGGGTGAGACGAATTACAGTTCTGTGTTTGCCACAAACTGGAACGAATAGCAGTCCCGTGTTCCAAAAAAAGATACCTGCAAGCAAGGTAAATTTTGATCAAATTTTTGATCCAAAAAAGTAGAGGACAGAGTCCCACCGTGATCACCACTGAAAGCACAAGGATACGAAAACAAAAAGGAAAAACTCCCAAGCACGATGCAAAATTGAAACTAAGCTTAACGCTAAATCCTATGAATTAAAATGCATGAAATGGAGAAAGCATGAATTGAAACTCAAAATGAAATAACAGCCCTTCTATTTTTATTGATGTATTTCACAACTCGTTTACAATTCGCATCCTCCCTTTTCAGGGGCGAGGAGCATTAGATTCATCTCTTGGTTACCTTCCTTCTTCCGCATGCCCACATGTAAGATGGGCGAACCAAAATGTTGCCACTACTTGTATCTAAAAATTTTTATTCCTTGCTGCTCCTTTGATGTTTCGATCCTGCGTTCAAAAGAATAAGAAACGGTCAGTAGCACCTGCGGATAAAACAAAGCATGCAATCCCCAAGCCTACGATGAATGAATGAGAAAATGAATTAAACTATGACTAAAATAGATCCAAATGCTCTAAAAATTGGATAGGGGCATCAAGAAACCACCAAGAAGGCCTTGCAAAAAGAACAGTCAAGAAATTCCTCACCGATTTGAATTTGCTCCGAGGTGGGGCGAATTCACCTACAACAAAATGCCGAAAAGGTACTATCCCAATGTCCTACCTGGGAAGCTCCAAAAGACTTGTAAACTTAGGGTTAGCTAATTGGGGGCATTTTGGGAAGACCCAGATGATCAGATTTTCCCAATTTGGCCTCCATTAGCAGGAATTTGATTATGCTACCTGCAAGTTAGTAGAAGCGAGCAAAGATAGAAATATGGTCAAAAGTGTTCAAAATGAGACGAAATTCAAATGACAACCTATCTAAGCATCATAGAACTAAATGCAAAAATGAAAGAAAACAAGTCTACCATGGAATCCCCATCAATTCGAAAAGGAGCGATTGAGATTGTGGCAGTGTGGGAGGGGGCGCCCATGGGGCAGGCTGCCCGTTGTTTGGGGCCTGATTTCGGTGCCAATCCACTTAGGATGGGTCCAAAACCTCTTGTGGGGTATTGTCAAAAAATTTGGTGGGATTTTGTGGCCAAATTTCAGGTGTTGGGCTCGATATTCGTCCTCTCAAGAGTCACCCAATGAACTCCCCTCTAAAGGAGATCAAGGATGCAAAAGGCACAAATCCAAAAGGTGTGAGGTGTGTAAACAAAATGACAGCACTTCGTTGCTCTAAAATGCTTGTTATTTGTATATTTTTGGGTGAGGAAACTCACCAATTTATAGACCTGTAGGCCTCTTGAAATGGGCATGCAGGGGCACCACATGGTAGCCATGCCCTCCCAGGGGGAAGGAGATTCATCCCTGAATTGGGACTGCATGACTGACCTTGCAGATGCCTCTAACGCTCGAAAACACTCACCCATACTCCCATGCGATGAAGGAAGCGTTGGGTGGAAGATCTGAGCTGCCATTTGTCAAGATTTGACTTTTTTCCCATCAAACCTGCAATTCGCCCCACCCTAGAGCGAATTCAAAATTCGTCCCTGGGTGGGGCGAATCCTAATTTGAATTAGTTCCAAGGTGGAACAGATATTGAGCAAAGTTATTGAAGGTGCCAAATTGATCTCTGGCCTTCCAAAACAGCTATGAGAGTGGTTAGGACCACTATTTAACCTCTGGGGGCTGCCCTTGGGGTTGTGTGTGTCAAAGTGATCAGTGTTTGTAGTCACATAATCAGATTGGTTCTATTTTGGTGTCTACAGCTCCACTAACTCCTTTGTTGTATTTAGTCAGATTAATCTACGATGTTGTCGTAGGATACCATAAGCTAGCTCATCCACATGCAAACATTGATCTGCACACAAGTTACTGTGACAGATATATCGTCATGCGGGAGGTTTACCACCAGTGATCGATAGGCTATCCACCAAACCAGTACTAAGGTTTGCCTCATGACCTATCAAAATGCTAAGAGTTCCAGGGATTCAAGTTCAACTCCCTTCTTTTCTTCAATTGTATTGGGATACTTGCTCTTTTATAGTGATAAAAATCACTGTTTATTTTTTATTTTCTTTTGAGCAAGGGATTTGAATATGGAGTGATGAGAATCACTATCTTATGTGCTTTTCTTGATGTGTGCACTTTGGTTGTGATGTCAATTTTTTTTGGAGTTTTGAATTTTGCAAATTTGTGATGTTTTGCAACTTTTTGAGAACTTGGGATCCTTGGGGAATTGGGTAGGGAATATGCTTGTCCTTTTGCAAACTCTCAGCATTCTTGGGGTCATTCGCATAGGGGGATGAGCAAGATGACCATTTTACTTATGGTTATCTGGATTGCTTTGCGGGTTTCATCTTTCATTCACACAACTTGGGAATTTTTATGTGTTTTAATTTGTGTTGGGATGCTACGTACCAAGGTGTGATCCAAGTAGAACTCTACCTTTGTAAAATCTGTCTGACTTGGTACAGTATGTGGCTAGAAAGCTAATGATGACTGAGGGATGAAAACTCTTAATACATTAGAAGATAGCTAACTATGATATGGTGAAATGATGTGAATGGCGTTTATTTTTGATGGACTATTTACAAAATTGGAGAAATGTGGAACAAGATGGATTGGTGGAGTAATTACAGTCTATGGTGCCTTTGACCCGTATGACCACAAATATGCAATGTATGGATGTGATGCTTAATGCAGCTATATATTTTTGTGTTTTCGATGGATTGATTTTTGTGAGTATGAAGATGAGATGCAAAAAGAGCTCTTTATTGTTGTGATGACGGTGAGTATGCATGGAAATGAGATGCAAATTTTTGTTATTTTTGATGATTTTGTTGTTTTTGAATTTTCTTATTTTTGACCAAGCGATTGTGGGAATCCTTGGAGCTTTTTGGTTTGACCAAAGGGATAATGGGCACCTTTGGGGTGTTTTAGGGTTGACCAAGCGATTACGAGAATCCTTGGGGATTTTTGGGTTGACCAAGAAATTACGGGAATCCTTGGGGCTTTTTGGGTTGACCAAGCGATTACGGGAATCCTTGGGGCTTTTTGGGTTGACCAAGCGATTGCGGGAATCCTTGGGGCTTTTTGGGTTGACCAAGTGATTGCGGGAATCCTTGGGGATTTTTGGGTTGACCAAGCGATTACGAGAATCCTTGGGGATTTTTGGGTTGACCAAGCGATTGCAAAAATCCTTGGGGCTTTTTGGGTTGACCAAGTGATTGCGAGAATCCTTGGGGATTTTTGGGTTGACCAAGCGATTGCGGGAATCCTTGGGGCTTTTTGGTTGGGCTGCGACTCCTCTAGATATGGAATGGCCATAAATGACTGATGTTCAAGGGTTCTAGTTCCTTGATTCCATCAAGAGAGGCTAACCGGTATGCTCCAGGTCCTATTTTACTATCAATTACATAGGGACCTAACCAGTTTGCTACGAACTTGTCCCTTAGATGGGATGTCAAACTAGAGTTATGTTGGTTCTCTTTCAAGACCAAGTCACCAACCTGAAAGTCCTTCAAATGAACTTTCATGTTGTATGCTTTCTTAAGTCGCTCTTGATAGATACATAAATGATCGATAGCATTAATGCGTCATTCATCAAGCAACGTAAGCTGGTCTAACCGGGCCTGCTGTGCAGTGTCATCATCAATGAACTTTTACATTGATATGCGTAGGGAAGGAATTTCCAACTCGAGAGGCATGACATCCTTGGAGCCATACACTAGCAAAAACGGAGTTGCCCCAATGGGCGTCCGAATGCTGGTGCGATAAGCCCATAGGGCAAGTGGGATCTGAATGTGCCAATCCTTATGACTATCTACGATTGTCTTTTTGAGGATGGCAACTAGCGTTTTGTTTGATGCCTCTGCTTGCCCATTTGCCTGCGGATAATAGGGTGTCGAAAAACTATGCTGAATTTTGTATTTTGTGGTCAAAGCACACATGTATTTGTTTTTGAATGATGTCCCATTATCCAAAATTATCTTGGATGGAATACCAAAATGACATATGATGTTATGTAAAATGAACTCCGAAATGCGGGGTCCTGTCGTAGAGGTAAGCAAAACCGCTTCCACCCAGTTGGTGAAATATTCTGTGGCCGTTATGATAAACGTGTGATGACCTGACGACACAGGGGAGATCTTACCAATTAGATCTAGGCCCCACTATGAAAATGGCCAAGCCGATTAGATCGGTTGTAAGGCCTGGGAAGGTACGTGTGTCAAATTGGCATGATGTTGACACTTCACGCACTTCCTCACATATGTGCAATAATCTCGCTCTAAATATGGCCAATAATAGCCCATGCAGAGAATGTGCTTTATGATGGCCATACCACTGAAGTGGCCATCGCATGTACCATCGTGCGCTTGGATGATTGCCCAAGTGGACTCCTGTTGGTCCAAGCAACGAAGGAGGATTCCTTCATAGCTATGACGGTACAAAATGTCTCCTAACAAGACATGCTTTGCCACTTTCTGCTTGAATGCTTGTTTCACGACATGCATCAATCCAAGCGGGAGATTACCTAACTTGAGGTAGTCCCTTATGGGTGAATACCAATCCTGCTGATCAGAAGCCTCGATGGTATGAACAGCCAATCCCTCTTGAAGTTCATCCCTAGCAAAATCTGAATGGGAAAGAACTTGCAAGAATAGCGTTGTGTTGCTATTAAGGGGAGTAGGGGAGAACAAGGACCCCCAGTTGGCATGATTCAGATGATCATGGATTCGAGAGAACCTATCCTGAGGTGGTTCAATCTGGATCATGTGGATTCCTGGCCTTAAGTCAGATCTTGCACGCTCCATCACGGATTGCGATAGTGTTTTGACTTGAATGGTGGTCATATCACCAAAAATGTCTTACGAGATTAGCGAACCCAAAGAGGCCATAGTGTTCACAAAATGATTCGATGACTGAGGGAGTGCCTCGATGTCGTACCATTCAAGCTTTGTCAAGAATTTGTCCATAAGGGCTTTTTAGGCCTGTAGAACTAGGCATTTGCATTGGAATACCCCTTTGACTTGGTTGACTATTAAAAATGAATCACCAAAGATATTCAATCATTTAATGTTCATGGTGATTACTGTCTGAAGACCTATGAGCAAGGCTTTGCACTCTGCATTATTGTTGGTGCATGGGAAATATAATTTAAATGACATATGCATTGGAGAACCTTGCGGTGTGAAGAATACTATTCCTGCACCACCACCTTGCTAACATTTAGAACCATCAAAAAATAGGGTTATGTCAGCCTGTGACTCAAGCTCATCAGAATCTGGCGATTCTGAGACATGGAAGACCCCATCATCGGGTAATTCTATAATCAGAGGCTAATCGTATTTGAGAGGAGCCTCTGCTAGTTGATCGGCGATGACCTGACCTTTTATGGATTTCTGTCCAATAAACTCTATGTAAAATTCCGTCAACAAAATGATCCATTTTTTCGTGTGACTACTCTGATAAGTACAACTCATCATGTATCGCAATGGATTCTCCTTAGACACAACATACATCTTGTTGCTCAGCATGTAATGGCGCAAATTTTTGGTAGCAAACACCACTGCCAAGTAGAGTTTCTCAATGTATGCATAGTTAAGTTCATAACTGACCAGGGTGCGGCTAAGATAGTAAGTAGCCTGTTCTTTGTGAAGTTCATTCTTCTAGGCTAACATGGCGCCCAGTGCCACCTTGGTAGCTGAGATGTATAAGTAGAACGACACTCCTGGTCTAGGTGGTGCCAATACTGGCGATGAAGCCAAGTATTGTTTAATGTCATCAAAGGCTGATTGGCACTCATCATCCTAGTGAAATGCTACCCCTTTATGCAATAATTTATTCATGGGTCGGCACTTGTCAGATAGCTGCGCTATGAAGCGCTTGATCGACGCGACCTTTCCCTGTAGACTTTTGAGCTGCTTGATGGTAGTTGGGGTGAGCATTTCAAGTATTTCCTTGAATTTATTTGGGTCCACCTCGATGCCTCACTTTGAGACTATGAAACCCAAGAGTTTTCCATATGTGACGCCAAATATGCACTTCTTGGGATTTAGTCTGACTTTATGTTCCATGAGGCGATCGAGGATCTTGCTTAAGTCATCGAGATGATTTGGGTGCAAAAGATATTTGGCCAACAAATCATCCATGTAATATTCCAAAGTTTTATGCATGTAATCATGGAAGATGTACGTCATGGCATGTTGGTAGGTGGCACTAGCGTTTTTAAGGCCAAAAGGCATGACCTTATAACAAAATGTCCCCCAAGGCATTGTGAATGCCATTTTTAGTTGGTCCTCGGGATTGATAAAAATCTGATTGTATCCTGAGAAACCGTCCATGAGGGAAATCATTTCGTGGCTGGCTGTAGCGTCTACCAATGCATCGATGCTCGACAAGGGAAATCATCCTTAGGACTCGCTTTGTTTAGATCTCAAAAATCAATGCATATGCAAATCCTCCCATTAGGCTTTTTGATGGGCACCATGTTGGACAGCCATGGTGGGTAGTCCACGCAGATGACAAACTGTGCATCCAACAACTTTTGTAATTCATCTTTGACCATTAAGGCCACTGTTGGGTGCATCTTGCATAGTTTTTTCTTAACTGGCTTGACTGTCGGATCAAGTGTTAGATTATACGTGATTAGCTACGGATCTAGCCTCAACATGTCTTTGTATGACCATGCAAAAACCTCCTTCTTCTCTTTGAGAAGGGAAATGTAGTCTGCTTGCTCTTCAGGGGATAAACTTACCCCCAACTTGATGATCTGTGGATTCATTGGATTAGAACCGATGTCTACGTCAGTCGTCTCCTCGATCGACATGTGGGATCCGTCCTCCAAATGGTGTGGAGTTGGGATCAAGTGGATATCATTTGCTGAGTTTAAGTCTATGTTGGGAACCTCGGGTTCCTCTTCAGCATGGAAAATATCTTGAGTTAGCCCTGGGGTGAGATGAAGCATCTCACCGAAAGGCTAGTACTATGATGGGGATGGAGGTGAATTGACGCGATCCTAGTCTATAGCATCTATATCTAGATACAATGACTGTGTCAGATCAGCCGAGTTGTGGATGGAGGTGGTTAAGTCAATGGAGATCATGTTGATGAAATGATTTTGGTCTCCATTACTACAAGTGTGATGAATCGGACATCCTAGATGTTCTCTATGCTTTGGGTCTGGCTCTAGAGGTATTGGCACGAATGGATCGGCCCTATGTGCGGATAGGAAGACATGGTCTACCCTCGACACTGATGTCACTATAGGGTCTCTGGGTGGAAGGTATGCTTCTTATGCCCAGAGTGGCGGATCCAACACTTGGTCCCACCATGCTGGGTCTACGTACCACTCATGCCCTGGCACTATGTTTAATTGTTCAAATATGTCATTAATCTCTAAGGGGTATTGTTGTTGTCGCATGTGATTGAGATAGGCCATCTCGGTCTCATATTCATAATCACTGTCAAAGATCCAAAAGCCTTCATTGGCTCCAACAATTGTTTGTGACATTAGAGGCTTGTCTTGCTCGAGCAAATTGATCTGGCCCCATTGGGGTTGTTCCGCTCTCTACGGTGGGGCCTGATTACCTTGGAGTGGCGCTTGCTCAATTGGAGCATCTAAAGGGAACATTGTCAAGATGTTTTCTTGATAATCATCCATGGGGATAGCCTATGAGTGATTGCTATCTGATTCAAAGGGGTCCCATGGTGCTAACTCATATTATAATTCGTCCTCGGAGGACCCTTCTTGACATTTTCTAGACCCTCCTTGAAAATGATCTCTCGAGCTTTCTCCTCTCTCGAGCGAAGGGAAGGGATTGCGAGGGTGAACAAGGTTGATTTCCGTCAATGGGAGATAATCCCTCAATGTATATGCCGTGTAAGGGTTGGCATATGGATCTGATGCCAATCACTCCTTGTTGCCTATCCCTAGGCCTTGCATGTTCTCCACCAATATGTCCAAGGGCAGGGGGTGGTTGAACCCTACTCCTAACTTGTCATATGGCATTTGGTATCTCGATTGGCAAAGAACCTATACCCCTTGCTCATATCTGCCTAACCCATATCCATGCCAATTGCATTGGCCAAGGTATCTCAAGGCAAATTTTAGGTTAGACAAGTAGTTGACATTTTTAGCAAAATGCTCTTCATCTTCATCCTCTTGCGTGCATGGTGCAACGCCATGATCAAGGACCCCATACACAAAGTTTGTCTGGCGGGTAGCCTAGGGGAACAATAGTGTCGATGGGGAGGCGAGGTCTCCCCATGTCCTACATGGACTCCAATGTGGTTGTTGCTACAATATTCTGCACCAGATACTCCTCCAGGCACGTATTGGCCATATCAACAGTGATTGTTGGTGGTTTAGGGGGAGGGAATGGAAGTTCTCCCTGAGTCCACTCCATGTCGGGTGAACTAGGAGTCTCAACTTCCATTCGGCTAGGTGTCTCCTCAATAGAGATAGTTGATACTGATGGTAGTGTCTCTTCTAGAGGTTGCATCTCTTCCAGAGGTTTCTTCCCTTTGTCCTTCTGTTTAGCCCCCATTGGTGGCGTCGTTGGTGGAGGACCAAACGATGAAGATGGACCCAACTGGGGTTTTGAAGAACTTGCTAATGGGGATGCCTACGGAATCGAACCCTGTTTAGATGAATTCAATTGGAAATCCAAATGCATTGATGTAAGGGTCAATTGCGGCATCAGTTGCACCGCATTACAATACTTGAAGGGTTCTAAATCCACCGGGACTACATGCACCTCCCCTTCAAATGTATACTTTAAGCACTGGTGAGCTATTGAAGGGACACACTTCATGTCCCTGATCCATGGCCTCCCCAGCAAGATGTTGTAGGCCATATCACCTTCCAATATGTGGCACAATGTAGGTATAGTATTTTGTCCCACTTGGATGGGTAGGACTATTGTGCCAACTGTCAAGCATATTGCATCATTGAATGCTTGCAGTGTATATGTGGAAGTCGTGATGTGAGATGTTGGCAACTTCAGATGTTTTAGGGTCATGATTGTGATGATATTATTGGATGAGCCAGTGTCTATCAACACCCTCTCATATGGGATCCCATTGACCCATGCGATAATGTGTAGGGGTGGATCCACCATGTCATCAGCCACTGATTTCACTTCGTCTTCTCGAAATGTGATGACTAGCTTAGTGCATTATTTGACATGCCCCACGAAGTTGTTGAAATAATTTATTTCATGGGGCTGCAACTCGATGGCTTTCAATATCTCCATTAGAGCCTCCCGGTGAGGCGTTGATTGTTGTATGAGCTCATATATGGATAGCCTAGCTGAGGTGGTCCTCAAAATTTGAGTGAGTTTGGTACGAAGTGTGGCCACTGGTCTAGGCAGAGGGGGGTGTGCAAGGTGCTGTTGTGGTTGTGTCGTTTTTGGAACCTCACCTGTAGTTGTCGCGGTGGTAGCTACACTCAGATATCTCCTGTTCCGTGTCACTATACTGATCATCCCTACATACCCCTGCATGGGGCAGTTCTGTGTGACCTCGTTAACTTATAGGGTTTTTGCCTATGGAGCATGAGTAGGCAAGGGGTCTTTAAAGACCTCCATTTGTTGATTTCTTGGTGCCATGGGATTATCCACCGCTAATGTCTTATTATCAATTAAGTCTTGCACCAAGCCCTTAAACTTCCAGTAGGCATTTAGGTCATGTCCCTACCTTCTGTGGAACCTACAGTACAAGTCCTCCCTGTACCCCTTAGGCTTGGGAGCGTTGGGGTATATGGTTTGAATCTATGGTAGGTTGATCAAATTTTTTGGTAACAAGCAGTCAAATAGGGAGTCCCTAGACTCTGTGTAGGGTGTGTATTATCACCTAGGGTGATGCTGCTGATTCTACTCTTGCCTCTGATTTTCTCTATCATAGTTGTTAGGAGGCACTGCCTGATAATTAGCCTTTTGGGGCTGTGTTACTTGTGTAGGATTAGGGACATTGATAGCAACTTGATTGACCACAACAGGTTTCTATTACGTGGTCCCTATTTTAGTGTTCTTTTTTCTTAGGTTTGGCTATCTCGCCATCCTATATCTTGATCTCTTCAATGATCCTAGCTTGCACCAGAGCTTCTTCTAGGGTGGCATATTGCTACAGCTGTAATAGCATAGAGATCGATCTCAAACAGCTCTTTGAGAACATTTGAGTGAGGTCGGACATAGGGGGGAGGTAGGGCAACTTTGAAAGCAAAGTCCTCCATCGATTCCCATAGGCCACCATGGTTTCTTCCTCATACTGCCTAAGGCTGGCTAAGTCACTTAGTGACACCTTCTTCTTTGTGTTGAAGGAAAAGCGTTTGAGGAACGCATCCACTAACTGATCTAATTTGTTAATATTGTGCTTTGGTAATTGAGTAAACCAATCCAAGGTAGGGCCTGTGAATGTGGTTATAAACATTCTTAATAACAAAGCATCATTGTCCTGAATGTCGAAGCATTGGCTCAGGAATCTTGTCACATGCTCTTGAGCATCCTCCTCACCTCTAAAGGTTGCCAACTGAGGCAGCTTAAAGTATTCAGGGTAAGGGGGTGTTGGCACGAATGGATGCATAGGATGACTGTAGAATTGGCATAAATTGGGCTTTTGGGGCCCAGAAGTTTTGGTCTCCACAGACTCCAAATGCTCTAACAACACTTTATATGCATCTGAAGATTTAATATCTTCCTATTTAGTTTGCTCCTATTGTGGGTTGTGGGAGACTTGAGGCCTATAGAGGGGTGGTCGGATGGCAACCCCTCCACCTTGGTAGGGTGTTTTGGCCCGCTCTTCTTCTTGCTCATACTCATCATAAGCTTCTTAAGGAGTCTCTAGATGAGACCTATGCCCTGGGTGGGTCCCTGTGGAGGGTACCCATCGTTGTTCTAGGGAGTGACCTCCCTCTTAGGTCTAGAAGGTCTCGGAGGTAGCACTTGGTAAGGTCACGGAGACCTATCTCACACCAAGGGATTACACCTCTCATACGGTTCCACTCTTTGGGTGCGAGGGGTTGGAAACCTTTTAGGCACCGGGTTATGGATTAGCTCATCTGTTTGGCGCCGAATGCACTCTTTTATAAGGTGATATAGATGCTCTATCTACTGCTGGTATTGCTCAAGCCACATGATTTGTGCTTGGCGGGCGACATGTCTGGTGATGACCAGGTCAATTTGTTCTACCATCTTGAGCCTAGGATGCCTGGATGCCTCTCCTATGCACTTACCTCGGTCATGATGATCCAAGATCTCAATAGGTTGCTTCCCTCTGTCGAGGTTGGCAGCATTTACCCAAGGCTCTGGCCTTAGTAGGTGATCATGGTATATAGCTGGTGCGGAAGCGCATGGATCCCACACTGTACATTGCTCTTGAGAAATGTAATGATCTTCCTCGTGCTCCCTTTCGTATGTGTGAAAGGGGCGGGCAGAGTTGGCTCGCCCTGCTTGAAGAGCCTTGCGCTCTGGGTTTTGTCTATTGGTTCTAACAGTGATGAGGGGTAAATATGGGGGGTAAAGGAGGGATGCCATAATCATGTGGCATCTCCTCATGGACCTTATGCTACTCTAGCGCTTCATCGCATGATGGCCACTCATATCGAGCTTTTAAGGGAGCCTTCCTGTCTATGTTGAGTGCCACGTGTAAGGACTCCTCCTGAAAGGGGCTATGATGAACGAGTGTGTCCCTCAAAGGGGAGCCCCTATAGTTCCATTCTAACATGGAATTATGTAGACTCTCTTGTGGGTCAGGCCACCAAGGCGGTATGACCAAGTCCTTGGGGCTATAACGGAGGCGACTTGTGCCCCCTTGTACACTTTTTGCAACTTTTGCCCTTGATTGGGCTTGGCTACGGGTGTACACCATGGTGGTGTTTTTCTACAAGCTATGTAGATTTTTTTTTTTTTTTTTTATGATTTTTATGCTACATTAAACAGAAAAGAGCACACACACACAAAGCAATGATTATCTCGTTTAAAGATTGAAAGTGTGTCTTAGACCTGGTTTAGTGTGTTTTGGTTTTTGTTTTTTTATTGTTTTTGAAGGTTTTTGTAAAGAATGTTTAAATGCAATATGATGGCTCTTATGGCTCCCAAAAATGGTCGCCCCTTCGATATACCATTGCCAAGCCGATATACCAACCTCTCTATATACCCGTCCTTATGTGAGGGAAACTATAGGTATGTGAGAGCAGATGGTACGTGGAACGTAGGCGGTAAAAAAAGGGAATCACCCTGTTTATGACACCTACCATAGAATACTTATCCTCATGTGTTGGGAATCACCCCAGCTACACTCGGTCAGTTGTCGTCAGGATTTACGTCTAGCAACAATAGCGATCGAGGTAATGGATGCAAAAATTCAAGCCAAGGTGGTGATGAAATCCACCGTTGGTCTTGATCAAGGGTTGGAGTTTTACGACCAGCTCATTGGTGTTTAATTTGCCACATGATGTGTGGGGTTATTTTTATTTTGCAAAAAGGAAACAAGCAAGCAGTAAAAGAAAACTTTCCCTAAGCAAGCAAGTAACCTAAAAACAGAAAAATTGAAAATAGAAAATGACAGGAAAAGTTTAGAATCCCTATCTCTTCTCTGCCCAAATCTGTTGGCTCTGAGTTTCTACCCTAAAACTGTGTAGAGATCTATTCATCCCTAGACGAAACGAATAACAGAACAAAATTTTTCACAGGGTAGGGTGCATTCCAATTCGTCTCTAGGTAGGACGAATTGTACCTCTGTATTTTCCACAAACTGGAATGAACAACAGTCACGTGTTAAAAAAAAATTATACCTGCAAGCAAAAAGCAAGTTTTGATCAAATTTCTGATCTAAAAAAAATAGAGGACAGAGTCCCACCGTGATCGCCACTGAAAGCACGAGGATATGGAAACAAAAAAGGAAAAATCTCCAAGTACAATGTGAAAACGGAACTAAACTTAATGCTAAATCCTACGAATTGAAAATGCATGAAATGGGTAAAGCATGAACGAATTGAAACACAAACGAAAAGCCAATGTAGAAAATAGCCCTTTCTTTTATTGATACAATTTTGAATTCGGTTACAATTTGCCTCCTCCATTTTTAGGGGCGAGGAGCATTAAATTTGTTTCTTTGTTACATCCATGGATGCCATTCCTTCTTTCGCATGCCCACATGTAATATGGTCAGACCAAAACATCGTCGTTGCTTGTGTGTATGAATTTTGACTCCCTACTACTCCTCTAACATCTCGATCCTGCATTCAAAGAAACAAGAAACAGTCAGTAGCACCTGTGGATGAAATGAAACATGCAATCCACAATCCTACAATTAGTGCATGCAAATAATAAATAAAATGATAACTAGCACATATCAAAATGATCTAAAATTTTGACAGGGGCATCAAGACCTCACAAAGAAAACACTGCAAATGGAATAGTCAGGAAATCCCTCACATATTTGAATTTGTTTCGGGGTGGGACGAATAGACCTACAACAAAACACCAGATAACATTGCTTAAAATGTCACATTTGGACAACTCCAAATCTCTTGCAAACATGGGGGTTAGCTAATTGGGTGTTCAGTTTTACCTTTAATCATCCAATTCCTAGGTTTGGCCAAATGAATCTAAACTGTTCTATATGAAATGCAATTTTTTTTTTTGATTGGTTGAAAGGGTGTTGAAAGGTCCCTGAACCTTGTACAAGAGGTTTTTACATGTTTTCCAAGTCGACCGAGGAGGCCCAAGAGCTAAGGATCAAAGAGAAAGTAAAACACCACACGAGGGAAGGTGTCGCGATATCGCGACCAGTTACGTTATCACGGCCCACAACATAGGGAAAAAGCAAGGAGGAAAAGATGTTGCGATATCGTGACATGTTGTACTGATGTAGCCAAAGGAGGAAAAGATGTTGTGAAATCGCAACAATAAGCAACAACGCAGTTGAAGGAGAGAAAGTGTTGCGATATCACGAAAAGTTGCAAGGTTGCTGCCAAAAGAGAAGTGTCGCGATATTGCAACAAGTTGCAAGGTTGGTGCCAAAAGAGAAGAAGTGTCACGAAATCATGACATGATGCATCAATGAGGCTGAAGAGGAAAAGTGTCACGATATCGCAACATGTTGCAAAATCTCGACCGAAGGGAAAAAGTGTCGCGATATCGTGACATGTTGCAAAATCGTGGCCGGAGAGAAAAAGTGTCGCAATATCACATGTTGCAAAATCACGATCGAAGAGAAAAAGTGTCGTGATATCGCGACATGATGCAAAATTGTGACCAAAGAGAAAAAGTGTCGCGATATCGCGACATGTTGCAACATCGTGACCGAGGAGAAAAAGTGTCATGATATCGCGACATGTTGCAACATTGCGATCAAAGAGAAAAAGTGTCACAATATCACGACATACTGCATCATCGAGGCCGAAGAGGAAAAGTGTCATGATATCGTGACATGTTGCAAAATCTTGACCGAAGGGAAAAAGTGTCGCGATATCACGACATGTTGCAAAATCACGGTCGGAGAGAAAAAGTGTCACGATATCGCGACAAGTTGCAGAATCACGACCGAAGAGAAAAAGTGTCGTGATATCGTGACATGATGCAGAATCACGATCGAAGAGAAAAAGTGTCACGATATCGCAACATGTTGCAACATCACGGTCGAAGAGAAAAGGTGTCACGATATCGTGACATGTTGCAAAATTGTGATCAAAGAGAAAAAGTGTCGCGATATCACGACATGTTGCAAAATCGCATCTGGAGAGAAAAAGTGTCACGAAATCATGACATGTTGCATCATCACGACTGAAGAAGAAAAGTGTCGTGATATCGCGACATGTTGCAAAATCACGACCGAAGAGAAAAAGTGTCACGATATCGCAACATGTTGCAAAATCGTGATCGAAGAGAAAAAGTGTCACGATATCGTGACATGTTGCAAAATCACGGCCAAAGAGAAAAAGTGTCGCGATATCGTGACATGTTGCAAAATCATGGCTGGAGAGAAAAAGTTTCAAGATATCGTGACATGTTGCAAAAACGTGGCCAAAGAGAAAAAATGTCGTGATATCGTGACATGTTGCAAAATCACGACCGAAGAGAAAAGGTGTCACAATATCGCGACATGTTGCAACATCGCGGCCGAAGAGAAAATGTGTCGTGATATCGTGACATGATGTATCATCGCGGTCGAAGAGAAAAAGTGTCACGATATCGTGACCAGTTTCATGAGCATACCAAACCAATCCCCTGCCAACATCTCACATTGTGCAGACATTGCCACTTATAGAATCGTTCCTTAGGCCAATGGGAAAGGAGTCTCTCCATACTTGAATGTCATATTTGTCGACTCCCTTGTTAGCAAGCCAGTCCGTTGCTTTGTTTCCTTCCTGATATTGATGCTTAATGACTAATTCTGGGTAATTGCCATTAGATCCTTGCATTCTTGGAAAATTGAAACAAGGGTGCAGGGAGGCATAGCAGTTCCATTGAGCTAGTTGATGCAGTGCAGTGAGTATCCTTCGATGATAAGTTTGTTGATGGTCAAACCTTCCAAAAGAATCAAACTTTGGAGCAGAGCCCATGCCTCTACCATATTGTTGGATTGAATTCCCAGGTTCTGGGCAAAGGCCAAAATTATTTCTCCTCTGTGGTTTCTGAGTATTCCTCCTCTGCCAGCTGCTCCTAGGTTGCCTTTGGCCGCACCATCGAAATTGAGCTTGTGCCACCCAGTAGGTGGTGAGACCCACTTGATGACAGACTTGTCAACATAAGTACGGGGCATGGTAGAGAAGTTAGAAAGATTGAAGAGTTTGGTTAGGTCTGATTCAAGGCCAAGAGGGGGGTTTGGAAGACAAAACAAGAGAGGCATTCTCTGTAGCAAGGGCCAAGATTTTGGCAACGATAATATTCTTATCAATGGCTTGATTTTTGAAAATTCTGGCATTTCTCTCTAGCCATATCTGCCACAGGAAAAGGTGGAGGAAAGCTTGCCACATGAATTTAAGTTGGTTGCTCTTGAAAGGCCAGGGCCATTGCTAAAAAAGGAGGGGAATCGAATGAGGGAGGACTGTGGAAATGTCGAAGGTGTTAAGAACCTAGTTGAGAACTGCTAGAGAGAAGGGAAATTCCAAAAAAACATGTGAAGTTGACTCACAAGCATTTTTGCATAGGATGCACCAATTGGGAATGAGTAACCCTCTGATTATCAGGTTGTCAGTGGTGAGGATTCTATTTTGGATGGCCAACCAGCAAAATAATTTGACCTTGGGAATGATCTTGGGAACCCAGACCTGATTTGATAAGTCTCGACCATCAGTGGGAGTTTCTTGACTGTAGTAAGTTGATTTAACAGTGAAATTTCTAGAATCTTCAAGGTTCTAGACCATGGAATCATCTTTGTGTGAGTTGGGGATGATGCAAGTCCTCAACAAGTTTTGTAACCACCTGAGCACCTCGGTGATATGCCTTGGCCCGTTAAGAGCCAAGTGTTTCCATTCAGGTCTTGTGGTACCTGGGTTAATGAAGTGACACACCTTATCTCCAAAGGTGGCTTCGGTAGCTATCTTGAGCACTACAAATTATGGATCTTGGCTGAGAGGTTTATCACGGATCCATGGGTCATCCCAAAAATGAATGGTCATTCCAGTTCCTAGACACCACCTTAAGCCTTCCATGATGATATTCCTTGTTTTGGTGATGCCATTCTAGAAATGGGATCCGATAGGAAGGTTGTGCTCTCCAAGAAAGGAAACTTGATGGAGGTATTTAGCTTTGATGATGTCAATCCAGGTGACTTTTTCATTGATGGTAAGTCTCAAGGACTGCTTGGCAATGAGGGCCATGTTCATCCATTTGATGTCTCTGAATCTAAGTCCTCCATCCTTTTTCTTGGAACAGAACCTATCCCAGGCAACAAGTGAGAATTTATTCTTGTTTTTGTTTCCCACACAAAGGAATCTGCATTGAATTTGTTTAATTCTTAGGCAGATGGTAGCTGGAGCTTTGAAGATAGATAAGAAAAAAATGGGAATACTTTGCAGGCAAGCTTGGACTAGAGTGGCTTTGGCTGCCTGACTGAGCATTGAGCTTTTCCAACCTGCAAGTTTCTTGTTGAGGCGATCTAAAACAGGGTTCCACATAGCCGAGACAGATCTACTGTGGAAAAGCGGTAATCCAAGATAAGTAGTTGGAAGGCTCCCAATGTTGCACCCAAGGATCTCAGCAATCCTATTTTTCTTATGAGTGGGAGTATTGAGAAAGTAAAGCTTGCTTTTGTGGTAGTTGACTTTCTGACCAGTCGCCTCTTCATAAGAATCAAGAATGTTCTTAATGATTTTTGCTTTGGGAACGAAGGCACAAGAGGATAGAATAGTATCATCCAAAAAATGTTGATGGGATATGGCATTGGTTGTTGAGGCTAGTTTTATCCTAGAGACAAGACCACTATTGTAGGAAGCTGTAAGGGTTCTTCCGAGGGCTTCGGCCAAAATGATGAAGAGAAAGGGGGACAGAGGGTCCCCTTGATGGATGCATTTAAAACTTTGGAAGAAACCTGCGGGTGAGCCATTAATAAGAACAAAGAACCAAGCAGTCGAGATGCATTCATGAACCATCTTGATCCATTATTTATGAAACCCAAACTTCTCTGGGACCTCGAACAAGAATTTCTAGGAAACCCAATCGAAAGCCTTGTTCATGTCAAGCTTAAGGAACATGCTGGGTTTTTTTTTTTTTGATGTCGAGTGGGCCAATTCATGGATGGTTATCACTCCATATGAAATGAATCTGCCTTTGACCGATCTCCCTTGGAACTGATCGATGATGGAGGGAAGGATGTCTTTCAACATATTTGCCATAACTTTGGTGATAATTTTGTAGATGACACTACAGAGACTAATCGGTCTAAAATCAGAGAGAGAAGCATGATCATTGGACTTGGGTATTAAAACAATGAAAGTGGAATTGGCCTCTCTCGACATCCTTTTGGCTCTCTGGAAGAACTTAACCGTAGCAACGACATCTTGGCCCACAATATCCCAAAAGTGTTGAAATAACCGGGGTGGGAAGCCATCAGGTCTAGGGGCCTTATCAGGTTCCATTGTGAACAAAGCTTCTTTGACCTCCTCTTCAGTGAAGCATTGAAGCAATTTATCATTATCATTGTTAGACACCAACATTGGGATGTTTTGAAGCAGAGAACTTGCGGTGTGGGGATGGCAGTCAATGCTTGGTCCTAAGATTTCTTGTAAGTGGCACACAACTTCTTGTCTAATTGCTTGGATGTCAGAGACAATGGATCCATCAGCCTTGGTCAACTCAGAGATTTTATTTGAGCCTTTGTGATGCATGGTGGAAGCATGGAAAAACTTCGTGTTGGTGTCTCCTTCATTGATCCAGAGAACAAGCTAGATGAGAAAATCCATACCTAATTTTGGATGTTTGATGGAGATTCTGATTTTTGAAGTAGTCCAGATCATCTGGAATTTGACAGGATCATCTTTGATCTGACAGGATCATTTCTAATCTATTGATTTGACAAGATCGTCTCTAATATGACAAGATCGTCTCTAATCTGACGAGATCATCTCTAATCTGACGAAATCATCTCTCATCTGATGAAATCGTCTGACGATTTCATCAGAGACCTGCAACTATAGAAATGGATACCAAGAACAAAAAATACAATTGCAAAAGCAAGGGAAAATGATAGAAATGAAAGTATGAATGTTAGAATGACAACTTTAGATAACAAATTAAGTAAAATGCATTGTTTTAATGACTAAATTTGACTCTATCATGCATCTATGCTACGTGAAGTGAAATCCAAGATGCAAAATAGAAATAAATCTAACTAATGCAAAGCAAAACAGCAGATAATGGACAGAGAATGCAAACTCAGGGCATGGATTTGCCCCCAACGTTGGCTGCAGTCAAAATCATCTACAAAATACATAATCGTCTTGAATTGTGGCGTGATCGTCCGATATCGTACAGGATCATCTACGACGATCTGAGCTTGCTTCGATTGAAGAATGACAAAGTTCTTGTAAGAAAATTCAAAAGGGGGCAAAGGCAAACAGTAGTATAAGATATTCTAATGCATGTAAAACTCGAAGTGCAGTAAAATTCAGCTAGGGGAATGTCAAGGGGAGGGCCTAAGATTAAATAGGCTTAGGAGGGAGGTTAGGATGTTGGAGATCATCCTAATCTGGAAGATCTCCAACGGGGGAGACTCTAACGATGTAGACGCATCTCTGCCCGAGTTAAAGAAGCTGTTGGAACAGAAGCTAATTATGAAAATTTAGTTTTGGGAGGAAATCGTCTAGACGTTCTACTCCAGATGAATTCGTCCGATATGAAGCGATATCGTCTGATCGGCAACGATATCGTCCAACGGTCACAACAAATCCTAAAAATGGCATAAAAAATGAGGAAAGTGGTTTAATAGGCGGTTAACGGGCGGTTCGGGGTTAAAATTTGAATTTGAATTATTACCAAGGTAATTTTAATTATTTTCTAAGGTTTACTACACCAATTTTAGGGTGCTACATTTTGCCCCCTCTTTAGCAAATTTTTCAAAGAAAATGTGTTAAAGATGATTTCTTCTCGATCTACGAGAAAGAAAAAATTATTCCCATTTTTAGGCGATGATTCTAGGTCGAATCGTACAACAGCTTACTATGGTGCCCCCTCCATGTTTTTACCCAAATCGAACGTTTGAGGTAAAAACACGGAAAAGCAAAATTTAAAAATGTTGTTAATTGAATAAAATTAAGAAAATAGGGTAAAACCCTAATTCATTTTTACTATTCATTTTCTCTGATGATATTTTTGATGATATGACTTGTGTATATGTTTTATGATGCTTTAATGTTTTGAATTGTTTGCGTATTGGATTGAGGATTCATGTAATTATGTCGTTTTGAAATATTATAATTTTTATGTCATGCTGTAAGATTTTAAATGAAATAATCTGATGTAAACAATTGGTGGTTGTGGTGTGATTTGATAAAAAAATAAAAGGGACTTCTAACAATAATTTCAAATGACATTGTTGCTATTATAGACAATTTCATGGAGTCACCGCTCACTTGGTCGTCAAGCTAATCCCAGTATAGAAATATTGTCAAAAGTAAAAGAGTGCTTAAGAGACTGTCTTAAGACTTTGTGTTGTAATGATGAAGATAATGATGGTTTGATGATTTGTTTTCAGATTTTCATAAAAATAGTATGCATGAAAATATGATGTTGCTAGGCATAAATTCTTAAGTGTGATAAAATTTTTAACAATTCTTTTAGAATTTATACCATGGGTGCAATATTGAATTTTGAACATAATGTCATGAAATAGAATAGGTGTTTGTTTGTTTGTAAAGCATAATTGTGTAACATAATGATGCAAGTCACATGTTTTGATGAATTTTGTTTTTAAAATAAATGGAAAAAAAAATTAGAACGATGGTTTGCGCTAGGCATAGAATTATAGGTATAAACTTATACCATCATCACGAAATCCAAAGAAGAAAATAGATTGTTGGTTTTATTGCAAGATGCATTTTGGACCTTTGATAAACAGAAAAATAATAATATGAAAATGTTGTTTGAAATTATTTTTGAGATTTTATGAGAAGATGTATGTAATTGCTTTTATACAAAACAAAAATTCTGAAATAAAAGGATAAAATTATTCCGAAAATATTTACAGAGATATTTTAAATTATCTCAAAGAGAAATGTAGATTTTATAAGGAATCCTCATGTGCAAATGTGAATTCATTACCGATCTTGATTTATCATAATAATACAAAATCTCTCAAATACAAATGTGTGTGCGATTGTATTGTTCATTTACCAATTTTGAACAAGATAATTTGATACAAGTAATTTGCCTTGACCAAATAAATGTATATTGACCATGATTTATATGCATGTAACCATACAAAGTTACTATATAAGTTAGGTTATTAAGAGCTCGCTAATCCATAAGTTGATAGAGGTTTGTACAAAAGAAGGTCGCTAATGTGACAGACATATCGCCATTGCTAGGATTTACCCAATGCCAAGCGAGTTGGGCACAAACCACCTGTTATGGGGCTTACCTCACAGTTTTTGAATAATTGAGAATTCCAGGGATTCAAGCTCATTCACCCTTCTTTTCTTTTCAAGGGGTAGGGAAAGGAGTTTATTGTATTTTGCTTTTGCTTTTCACTTTTGCTTCTCTTTTTTTTTTTTTTTTTGTACTTTTGTATTTTTGCTTGATATTTGAGATAATGCTGAAATATTGTTGTGATGATTCAAAATAACCTTTTTCTTTTTCTCTTTTTCTTGAACTTTTATTTTTCTTCCTATGCTAGGGATACTTGCTTGGATTAGCTGTAGAGCAAGGGATTTTTATTCTAGGTAGGGGTGAGCTTGTCCTTTTGTCAATTCTCAAAGATTCTAGACCATGTGCATGATAGGATAGCAGGGGAAACTTTTCGCTCAAGAAACCACGTCTACTATGTAGCATCATATCGAATGTGCAAATGAAATCATTTTAATGTGAAGAGATATACTTGGTTCAAGTAAATAACAAGATCAGTTCTCTATGCTCAAAACTTTATTTAATACCGATGTGGACTTGGATATAAGAGAGATTAATAATCATAACAAGTAAAATCAAGAGATTTATTCATGTGAATGTGAAAGTGCGGGATTCCAAATAAATGCTAATTTATCCAAAATAATTAAAAATATAACTGCCATACTTCAAGAATTGACAGGTATGAAGATAAAAGATGTTTTTGAAAATTTTGACGATTTTGATGTTTTTATATATATATTTTAATTTATGAAATTGATGGTATATACAAGATGATCTATATACACTATACAATGTTTTTTGAGTATAGCATGTCTAAGGTTGCTTCAAAATCAAAGGAGGTTTTGAAGGATAATTTGGTTGTGTTGAAGGTAAGAACAAAAGGTGATGAATAAAAGGCAGTGATAACAAAAGCTTTGTTATAATGTAGAATAATGTAGCAAAATATTTGACTTTTATATGTGGAAAATTGATCATGTTACAAAATAGAATGTAAGAAGGATAAGAAAATTCTTCATTTTTATCACTATATTCCAAGTCTTGATAAGATGGAGGGAGCGTATATGAAATATATGCATGGGTGTTATTTGGTAAACAAGGATGATCATATATGAATGAAGAAAAGTGATGGATAGAAGATAATTGTGACAATAGAGAATGTATAGAACTTGATGTTTCAATCGTTAAATATTCTTCAAATGGTGTCGAGTCATTATGTATGGTAACAATTTTATTTGCAATTTCAAATTTCAAACATTGGTGAAGAGTGGAAGGGACAACCCTCATCGTATGAATCCAAGGACTTATGAGAAGTAGGTTGTAATGTGAAGGGCAATATGCTACATAAAACAAAGTATCTAGGATCTTGGATCCAATATTAAGGGGAAGAATTATAATACCTTGAGCTTCTTGAATTTCATTGTTAAAATATTTTATAATAACATTTGATTCATTAAGATCTTCTTCTTTTAATTTGAGTTTTTGGAATAATTGATAAGTGCATAAATTAAGAAAGGAGCCATTATCTACCATGATAGTTTTAACAGGTGTTTCTTTACTAGATCCTGTAATGTAAAGAGATGAGTCTTCTTGTGGAGTAGAGGAAGGAATATCCTCATCATAGAATGAAATATGATTAACCTCAAGAGGGTTTACATCATTAATTATGTCCTTAGGGAAAATATCATGAAGGACAAATTGTTGGCTAGGTATTTTGAACAACGTTTCCTTATGAGAACTTTGTAATACTTCTAAAAGGGATATCTTTGCTTGAGGGTTAATCACTTGTTGTTGGCTATCAAAGTGGAATTCAAATTGAGATTTTGATTCTAAATATAAGCTTTCTATGCTTACATTCCATTTTGGATCATTCTCTAGAGCCAAAGATAGTTTTGAAGGTTGGTCAAATGAGGAATCCATATCTTGAATATCCGATTGAGTTGATTGAACTTGAGGTTGCTCATTTGTAGTTTTTGTTACAATATTAATAATATCATCATGATGGGACACATTAACATGCAATATTTGATTGGTTTCTTGTTGTTGATAATTGAATAGGGGTTCTTGGGAGATCCCCATGTCTTGATTGATTATTGGTATTTGTTGTGTAGGAGTTTGATTGTTTACTGGAGATTTATCATCAGTTGTAGATTGTAATTCCTTTATATTAAAAAGAATCTCATCAATCAAATATTGAATTGCACATCTTAAACCTTTACACTTTTGTGTCATATGTCCATCTACTCTATGATATTCACAATGTAGCTTAGGTTTAAACCAATCTGCTATGGTATCAAGTTGTATTATGGAAGGGAGTTCAATCTTATTTGTATCAAGTAAATTCTTGAGAATTATATCCATTGGTTGATTGAGCTTAGTAAATTTACATGATGAAGGTTTTCAAGAGTTTTTTGATACGTGCCATAGGAATTTAGTCATAAAATGACCTAATGGTTTTTTACCTCTCTTTTCTTTGATATGAGTAGAATGATGATAGGAAGATTGGGAAGTATGATGTGAGTGCATGGTAGGATTGGAAGAATAAGTATTTTCTTGTTGAAATGGATGTGTTGTATTGAAAGAAGAATATTGAAAGTGTGGAGGAGAATCATATGTGGGTTGATAGACATAATATGGATATATGGGAGAGTTATGAAGAGGATTGGAAAAGGGATTGTCCTGTTGGGGTATGGATGAAAAATGAGAAAAGTGTGATGGAGGTGGTGTTGAATAGGGATGAGGTTGGTCATAATCAACAAATGTATTTAGCTGAATTCTTCCAACATTACTGATGGGCTCATATTGATTTGAGTAAAAAATCATGGTTTCTTTAGTACTTCTAAAAGCAATATTTAGTATCTACTATTAGAATTGAATCTAAAACATACAAACTTGAAATGATGATTTTGTTACTTTTTTTTTTTTGTATACATATATATATATATATATATATATATATATATATATATATATTGTGTTTTAATATTTTGAATCAGAAATATGTCTATGTTATTCATGTCGGGTTCACCAAAATGTATCGCTCCAAATTTTGCGCACCCTTACCTTCAGGCTATAGGATCCGTTCCCATAAGGGGGATGTGAAAAGGATGGGACAATACCTCGGACTGAGAGGCCCTTTGAAGATACCGCCTCTTAGGGGAGGTGTATAAGGGTGAATTTTTGACGGATGGTGGGTTCACCAGGAAACTTTTGAATGGTGGTTTCCATGCCTAGGTTGGGAATGTGTTTGATGTGTTCAGTTTTAACTTTAATCATCCAATTCCTAGGTTTGGCCAAATGAATCTAAACTGTTCTATATGAAATGCAAATTTAAATGAATATAGAAAATAGATTTAAATAGAAAATACAGATAACAAGGTAGATGAGAAAAGCCATACCTGATTTCGGATGTTTGATGGAGATTCTGATTTTTGAAGCAGTCCAAATCGTTTGGAATTTGACAGGATCATCTCTGATCTAACAGGATCGTCCCTGATCTACTGATATGACAAGATCATCTCTAATATGACAAGATCATCTCTAATATGATGAGATCATCTCTAATCTGACGAAATCGTCTCTAATCTGACGAAATCATCTGACGATTTCGTCAGAGACCTGCAACTACAAAAATGGATACCAAGAACAAAAAATATAATTGCAAAAGCAAGGGAAAATGATAGAAATGAAAGTATGAATGTTAGAATGACAACTTTAGATAACAAATTAAGTAAAATGCATTGTTTTAATGACTAAATTTGACTCTATCATGCATCTATGCTATGTGAGGTGAACTCCAAGATGCAAAATAGAAATAAATCTAACTAATGCAAAGCAAAACAGTAGATAATGGATAGAGAATGCAAACTCAGGGAATGGATTTTCCCCCAACGTTGGCTGCAGTCGAAATCATCTACAAAATACATAATCATCTTGAATTGTGGCGTGATCGTCCGAGATCATACATGATCATCTACGATGATCTAAGCTTGCTCCGACTAAAGAATGACAAAGTTCCTGCAAGAAAATTCAAAAGGGGGCAAAGGCAAACAGTAGTCTAAGACATTCTAATGCATGTAAAACTTGAAGTGCAGTAAAATTCAGCCAAGGGAATGTCAAGGGGAGGGCCTAAGATTAAATAGGATTAGGAGGGAGTTTAGGAGGTTGGAGATCATCCTAATATGGAATATCTCCAACGAGGGAGACTCTAACGATGCAGACATGTCTCTGCTCGAGTTAGAGAAGTTGTTGGAACATAAGCTAATTATGAAAAATTAGTTTTGATGAAATCGTCTGGACGTTCTACTATAGATGAATTCATCCGATATGAGGTGATATCATCTGATCGGCGACGATATCGTCCAACGGTCACAAAAAATCCTAAAAATGGCATGGAAAACGAGGAAAGCGGTTTAACAGGCAGTTAACGGGCGGTTCGGGGTTAAAATTTGAATTTGAATTATTACTAAGGTAATTTTAATTATTTTCTAAGGTTTACTACGCCAATTTTAGGGTGCTACACCCATATTTGGTTTTGAAGAACCATTTACATCAAACTAATTTTTTTCCCTTAGGTAAGGGAACTAAATCCCAAGTATCATTTTTGATCAAGGAAGAAAATTCGTTATCCATGACATCTTCCCATTCTTTTATACATGAGGCTTCTTTGAAGGATTGAGGATCAGATAAAATGGATTGACATACAAGACTAGTACCTACGGGGTTGGATGATCTGTTTGAAGCAATATTTTGGATGTAGAGAGTAGCTTCTTTAACAATGATGCGGACCCATTTTGGCATAGAATAAGGAGTGGAAGGATTTGAAAGACATTGAGAAGGAGTTACAGGTTCTTCATCTTGATTATCAATAACTAAATTAACTTCAAGTGTGGGATCTTCATAATATTGAGGTTCTATTATAGGAGAAGGATCAATGGAGGAAGAGGCCTTTGGAGGATCTCTTTGAGGGAATGTTTCATCGAATTGGACATTACTATGAAAGAATACCTCATGATTTGAGGGATCAAGACAACTGTATGCTTTCAATTCTTCACAATAACCAAAAAATATGAGCTTTCTACTTTTCTTATCAAGAGCCTTCCTTTTTCTTCTTTGGGATGTGAGCCCAAGCAGTACATCCAAAAATATTGAAATTGGAAACATCTAGTTTTAAGCTAGACCATGCTTCTTTAGGGGCTATTTGTTCAAGATCTTTATGAGGTGTGTGATTTTTAATATAGTTTGCATAGTTAATAGGCTCTGCCCAAAAAACTTTTGGAAGATCTCTTGAATGGAGCATACAATTAGCCATCTCTTTTAATGTCCAGTTTTTCCTTTATGCAATAACATTTTATTGGGGATTATGGGATACAGAATGTCAATGTATTATACCATGATTAGAAATAAATATGGAGAACTCATTACTGTACTATTCTCCCCCATTATCAGTACAAATCTTCTTGATTTTGCAAGAAGCCTTATTTTCAACTAAGGCTTTAAATACTTTAAAGTGGGATAACACATCACTTTTATATTTGAGAAATTAGACCCAAGACCTTCTAGAAAAAACATCAATAAAGATAAGAGCATACTTTGCTCCCTTAAAATATGTTTCATGAAAGGTCATTAAGTCACTATGGATTAAATCTAGAGGAGATGAGGTTTTTAGAGAACTACTTGGGTG
This sequence comes from Wollemia nobilis, assembly GCA_028583015.1. NCBI lineage: Eukaryota > Viridiplantae > Streptophyta > Pinopsida > Araucariales > Araucariaceae > Wollemia > Wollemia nobilis. Next base: position 3,202,060 of record JAQPPZ010003551.1, on the reverse strand, counting down.
AAAAGGATCTTGATGTTGCTTTCCAAGAGCACATCCAGGAAAAATACCATCACTGGAAGAGACTTGAGGTAATCCATTAACCATATTATGGGTGCACAAATCCTTTTTGTAGTTATAATTAAGATGCCCAAACCTTTCATGCCAAATTTAACTTTCATGATTACTATGAGCCACAAAACAGGAGGCTCCTAATGGATTTTGAAAGCCTTTGAAGTGAAAAAGATGAGATTTATGATCAATATTCCCTTTAGCTATAAGAGAATGAGGGAGTTGAAAATCTCTTATCTCAAATCTTGTTGGGGAGAAGAGAACAATTTTTCCATTTCTAGAAGTGTAAATTTTATAAATGGATAGGATATTGGTGGCAATGTCTAGAACATAGATAACATTGTTTATAGAGCCACCATAAATGGTTATATCACATTTCCCTTTGACAAGGATGAAGGAAGAGTACCCTACTTCTATGTTATGAGTAGAGCTAGAGAAGACAAAAGAGTAAGATTTGTTTGAAGCAGACATGTGATGAGTTGCTCCAGAATCTAGTACCCAATAATTAGAGGAAGAATTGGAGGTTTTTCCTTGAAAATTAAGGGCTTTTCCTATTTTCTTATTATTTTCTATCTTTTAATCCTTTATAGCTGCTTCTAATAGCTGTAATCTTTTCCAGTATTTGTTAGCAGAGTGACCATTATTTTTACAGTGAGTATAGGTAATGGGAGTCTTTTCCTTCTTTTTAAATTTTTATTTAGAGGAGGTGGAGGCTACTAAGGCTTTTGAATAAGAAGAAGATATTTCATATCTAGCAAGTTTGGTTTCTTCCGTAGTTAATCTATCACAAAATTCTTCTAAAGAGGGCATTTTAAGGTTTGCACCAAGAGCATATTTAGTAGATATGAAGGTGGTTGCAAATATTTGAAAAATACCTTTTATATTAGAAAGGATTAGATAAATTAATTCTTCTATATTAGTCTTCCCACTACCTTTGTATTGATTGAGGACTTATTTGAATTTAGTGAGGAAATCATCAATACTATTGAAATCTTCAGGAGATAAATAAGTTAGTTCAACTTCTAGTTGTATTGATATCATTTGATCTACTTTTCCAAACAAGGTTTTAAGTTTCTCCCAATTTTCATGAGGAGTTTTGCAATTTGTAATATGAAACCACAAGATTTCATGAACATTGGTTCAAATAATACCCATAGTTTCTAGTATTTTTGCCTTATGAACAAATATTTCATATTCTTTATCAAATTCTGGTTGCTTTTCTTCTAATAAATGAGTAAGACCTTTTTGAGAGATGAGATTTAAAATTTTAGGTTTCCAAGTGTGAAAATTATGAGGGGTGAGAGGTTCAATTGAATTCATTTTTGAGGATTTAAAATTGTTAGTATTCCCCCCTTTAAAACTTCAAAAAATGATATATATTTTAAGAAAAAATGAAGCTTGTTCAATAATAGGTAACCCAAATATACCCGCCCTTACGAGAGGGAAACTATAAGTATAATGAGGCCTATAATTGTTTACTTTAGATTACCAAATCCTTTAATGGTCACAATACCCGCCCTTACTTGAGGGAAACTATAAGTAATGTGAGCATAAGAAGGGTTTTGGTGTGAAATCCAAGGGGTAATTAGTTTAAATGGTTGTCTCAAAACTTGCCCTGACGTGAGGGAGACTATAAGTTTAGAGAAATCAAGAAAATTGTTAATAGGAAAATATCTGTCATATCTTTATACCAAGTGCCCAAAAAACTTGCCCTTACATGAGGGAGACTTTTAGTTTTAAGGAGTTTGATACATGGAACATAGACAAAAGATATTTTGAAACTTATAGTAATTTAAAATTTGGCTTTTAAAGGAATTAATTTTTTTTGAAAAGAAATTATATATGAATTTACTTAGGAAAAAAAGTTTTTATTTTTCTTTAAAGGTAAAACCAAAGACAATAAAAATTTGAACTTTAAACAAATTATCTTATAATGGGTAATATAATTTAACCCCTATTTAATTTTAAATTTAAATCAAGAAGATAGATATCTAGATGAAGTAAACTTTTTAAAGAGAGTATGCAAAGAAAATAAACCCCCCTTGACACACAAGAGTGCAAAAACTTGCACTAAAAAACCCCCCCTAAAAAAGGAATATTCTATTATTAAATTTAAAATACCTATCTTCCGTCATTTTTTTGATAGCCACAATTAAATTATGTGGCCTGCCTAAAAAAACGAAGACAAAAGGCTTTGAAATTTGCTATTCGAATGAATCGAATGCGTAAAGAGAAATTCAAAAAATAAAAAAAATACAATAATTTTACCACGAAATAGCAAGAGGCTGAAGATGAAACCGTCGAAGAGTTCAGTATGGTGTGCCTAGTGCCTCCTCTAGTGCTACTTTAGCATTTTTGAAAAATGAGTTGAAATATTAATTCAATTAAATTCCTATAGCTAGCTTGATTAGACTTAAAGCTATATTAGAATTCTTCTCAAGTTGTGCTTTTTCTTTAGGGTCTGTAGGTGCAGTGAGTGGGTCTTCATTAGCCTACCTATCTTTCACAAACACATGTCATTCATTATTAATATTGATTCCATCTCGTACTTCCAATTTGCAAAAGTTTGTGCTCATTCAAGTTTCTTTGTAAGTCCACTTAATATATTTGTAGTAGCCATGATTTAGAAAATGATCAAAATAAAAGGGAGATCAACAAAGGATGAAGTAAGAACGACAAATACCAAATTAGAGCCCTAAAAAAAATCTAGGGTACACCGCGGAAGATCCAGAGGAGGGTTTGCCTAGTTTTTCCACTTTGAATCTTCAAGTGATTCCAACAGTGGGAGGGTTAAGTTGAACACAAGTACATTTTTCTATCCAAAGAGAGTAAGAATTAGAATTTTTCCAGACCTTTATACCAAACTTCTCAATATACCCGCCCTTACGTGAGGGAGACTATAAGTATTTGAGCAGTTGATACGTGGAACATAAACGATTCTGAAAGGGAATAACCTGCCAGATATTTATACCAAACTACTCAATAACCTGACCTTACATGAGGGAGACTATAGGTATATGAGCAAATTGATACGTGGAACATAGGTGGTTATAAAAATGTGATGCTTGCTTGCTTATTTTAGAATTTTTACAATAGGTGTGTCAATGTCTTATTGCTTTATGAGAATATTCTTGTATGTGTTTGCTTTTTTGTATATGGCTTAGTGTAAAGTGTGTATTCAATGGAACTACACTTGATTACAATTATAAAACCCAAGGTCATGTAAGGGTAATAACAAGCATAAAATATAGACAAAGCCCAAACAGAAGATGCAAGCAAAAAACACCAAGTGGCCAAGAGAGTGCCACAAAATGAATCCATCGGAAAGGGACAAGGGGCCCTAAATCACCCCTTGATAGGATGATTTGTATTGGAAACTTGGCTAAAAAATTAGCCCCAAATGTACCTAAAAAATGATACAAGTTCAATGCCTTCAAGGATAAAATTACCCCCAGTCTTGCCAAAGTGAATGAGTAACTTGGCCTAAAGTCCCCCCAAAGACTTAGAATTGTGCTTCTTACAAGTTTGCCAAAATTTTTGTTCAAGAGTGTCGGATGCAACCAAAAATGCACTCTTTTCTTACAATGAGAAATTCAATTTAAAATTTAGTTGAGTAAATGACCTCAAAACTAAAAAATAATCACACCAATAGATTCCTCTCAAAAATTGCTTTCCAATGACTATAAATAAGCCTATATTTGGATACAAATAATTCTTAACTTGGGAGTTATTATAAAATGTAATGCCAAAAAGTGAACCTTCCATTGGAATAATCTTTTAAATCAAATAAATCTTTTATATGCGTGTTATTGCTGCTAGCAATTAAGGCATTATAATCAAATAAAATATTATTCAAAACAAATATTCTTTTGACATATATGGAGAAAACTAATGGACCGAAGAATGTACTAGGTAGTCTAATATTGAAAAACACCTATTTTCAATCAAGTAGCCCTCATCACCCGATTTCAATTGGAATTTTAATTATTTAGATGTCGAATGTTGGCCTGGGCCCCACCAGTTCTTAATGATTCAAAAAAAAATATTACCCAATGTTATCGTATGGGCTTTTACTCCTAGCTCGATCTACGACATCTTGAGAGCACATGTTCTTCTCATCAAAAATTTATTTCATGGCCACCAGAAAAATTTGTACAAGAAAATGTCATGTTCGGTAGCAACAGCCACAAACTTCAGCGGAGTCAGTGCCACGTCTTATTTACCTCTGAATGCTCAACGTCTGACAGTAACCTGCAACATGAAAATATAGTAGCAGATTTAATCTTCTCTCACATATCCAGATCTGCTTCGGGCGTAGCCAGATATGATTTTGAGTGACCAAATTTGCTATGGGTGTAGCCAGATCTTACAACAAATGCCTGTATCGTGCAAATTTTGTGGAAGCCTTGTCACCGCAAATCAATCTCTTTAGGTGGAAATTAGAAATGGGTGAACAACATCAAGGTTGCGGGGAAGGAATTGCAGAGCAAGAAAAATATGGGAGATGGATGGTTGGTTTGATAGATATACAACATGATCCATATCAAAGTTATTTTGTTGCTTGAGCAAGATCAATAGTGAACCCAATGAAATGTTGCTCCTCATCCATTAATAGGAAATGCCATCATATTATTTTTGGAATGGCCTCAAAACTCCAGGGGATGATGAATTGTATTTCTAACGCTCTCATCCCTATGGGCCAACTAACCGTCACCACCTCCGCAGCTTTTCAGATGTCATTGCAATAGCAACACACATGAAATAGCAGCACACAAGTATTTATTGTTGGTATGAGCTGGACAAGTCACCCCCAAAAAATGTTGAAACCCTAACATAGCTGCAATACAATTTAGAGGATGCTACTATGTTGGTGTCGGTGGCTATGTCTGTGACGTCAAAACAGACACTGACCACTTTAGAAAAAACAATGTAAACAAGCTCTACAATGGTATTTATGAAGAATATCCTTCAATGTCGATGATACATTTATACCCTAGGTGCTACACGAATGTTCAACAAAATGTAGATCTAGTTCTACATAGAGACACATCAAACCCGAACTATGTCGTAAAAAAAAATTGCTCTCATATAATTGAGGCATGTCCTCGGATGGCGAGGATTGTCCTCTTCTGAATTGAGCCTCTTATCAATATTTAAAACAATCCTAATCAAAGGGGTAGACAACATCAAATATACCCATAGTACCAACAACAACCAAATTAATAGTACCAACAATAGCCATGTTAGCAACAATACAAGCAACACAAAAATTAGTAGTACCATCAGCAGCCACATCAGTAACAGTACCAGCAATAGCAAAGATGGCAAACAAGACCTCAAGGGGGTCAAAACAACAATCAACAAGGATGTGAATATTGTGGAAAATGGAATCATAATTTTGCTAATTTCTATAAAAGGCAAACAGAATAGGGAGAACCAAAAAATAATAATCTGAACACATTGTATGCAGCCAACCAAGTTAACATTGAAGATAAATAATGTTGGTATATTGATTCTGGAGCAGCAAAGCACATGACAGGAAGGCAATATTGGTTGACCAAGTTTCAGCCTACATCAAATCAATTAATTACTTTTTGTGATGAAAGTGCTCTACCCATTGAAGGTGTTGGGGAGGCACCACTTACTTTGCATGATGGTAATAATATTCCTACAACAAATGTTTTGTATGTGCCTAGTCTTAAAAGGAGTCTTCTTTATATTGAACAACTTATAGATAAGGGCTATAATTTCTATTTTAAAAAGGACAAATGCTACATTAAGGAACCCAATGGCAATTTCAAGGCCATGGGAGTCAAAAAGGATGGTGTTTACTACCTCCTTACAAAATCTATAACACAAACATATTTTCATACAACAACTATTTTCTCTTTGGAGTACATGTGGCATGAAAGAATGGGACATTTAAATTTTAATAATCTTCAAATGATGGCTAGAAAAGGATTATTTAAAGGACTTCCACATCTTAAGGAGTCAAAATGTTTTTGTGAGCAATGTGTAATAGCCAAACACCATAGGCAACCATTTGAAATAGGAAAGGCATGGAGATCCAATAGACATTTGCAATTGGTTCATTTAGACACTTGTGGACAAATGTTTGTTCAATATTATACTGGGGCTAAATACTACATCACTTTCATTGATGATTAGAACATAAAGGTATGAATATACCTAATTCAATATAAATGGGAAGCCCTTGATAAGTTCAAAGAATTCATCGCACTTGTTGAAAGAGAAAGTGGCTATCAAATCTCCACCTTAAGATTAGATAATGGTAGAGAACATGTCTCCAATGAATTCTTTAATTTTTGTAAGTATCATGGGATAAGGAGGCAATTCACAACCCCTTATACCCCGCAACAAAATGGATTTGTTGAGAGGATGAATCAAACAATCACAAGTAGGGTAAAATCAATGTTACATGTTGCTATATTACCTAACTCATTTTGGGGATAAGCTGTTCTTACTACTGCATACTTGAATAATAGGTCATACACAAAGGCCTTACATGAAAGAACACCTGAAGAAGCATGGAGTGGAAGGATGCCCTATGTGGGCCATTTGAGAGTCTTTGGATGTGATGCCTATGCTCATATTCCTCATAAGAAAAGGAAGAAGTTTGATGATAAGAGCCAAAAATGCATCTTTGTTGGCTATAGTGATAGTGCCAATGCATATAAATTATATGAGCTTGTTTCCAAGAAAATCATTTTATCTAGGGATGTTACCTTTCATGAGTATCCCCCATCTAATACTACTAAGGCTCCCACCTTAGAAAAAACTAATGAAATAGTTGTTTCATTCATGCATACAATATCATCTAGTCCTTCTCCTTCACTCATAAATCAAGAAATTCATCCACAAGAAGAACTTACTACAAATGATCCATGTCCTCCATCTCCTCCTCCTAATGATCGAGTAACATCATCCAATCCTTTACCCAAGTGGGTTCAAGCCACAATATATGAAGTCCAAAATCATTTGCCCACCTATACAGGTAAAAGGCCTTCAGCCCTAAGACATCAAGTGAATTATGCCCTAATGGCCAAAGTCCTTATCCAACCTAAACCTTCTAATGTCAAATAAGAACTTGGTGATCCTAAATGGGTTCATGTCATGGATCAAGAATTGGATTCCATTGAAAGGAATCACACTTGGGAGTTAGTTGATTTACCCAAAGGAAAATATACCATTGGCACAAAATGGGTATTCAAGGAAAAATATAAAGCAGATGACTCACTAGATCGCTACAAGGCTCACCTAGTAGCTCAAGGCTATAAGCAACAAGAGGGAATTGATTATGAGGAGACCTTTGATCCTGTGCCTAAGATGACTACAATCAGGACAATTATTGCTATGGCAACTCAAAAACATTGACCAATATATCAAATGGATGTCAAAAGTACATTTCTCAAAGGTCATTTGGAGGAAGTGTATGTGAAACAACCACTAAGGTACATAATTGAAGGCCAGAAAAACAAAGTCCTCAGATTAAAGAAATATCTATATGGATTGAAGCAAGCACCCCGAGCTTGGTATGCAAATAATGACTCCTATTTTCTCAACCTTGGTTTCACTAGATCTACAGGAAAATCTACTCTCTATGTGAAACATTGGAGGAACCACATCATTTTGGTTACATTGTATGTGGATGATATTCTCATTACAGGTGATGACATAGAAGGAATAAGGTTTCTCAAGGAGGACTTATGCAAGAACTTTGAGATGATAGATTTATACCTCCTCCACTATTGCTTAGGCATAAAGGTATGGCAACAGCCTGGTAAGATTTTTATCTCATAGGCTAAATACATTCAGTCTATTTTGGATAGGTTTCGCATGGAGGAGTGTAAGCCCTCTCTCACTCCCATGGAAACCAGGTTGAAATTTGTCAATAGTGATGATGAAGAAAAGGTTGATGGTACCCTTTACAGGAAGCTAGTTGGAAGTTGGATCTACTTAACTTCAACTAGACTAGATATTTGCTATTCAGTTGGCCTTATTTTTAGATTCATGTAGGATCCTAAGAAGAGCCATTGGATAGCAGCTAAGAGGATTGTGAGATTACTCAATGCCACATATCATCATGGCCTTATCTATACATCAAGTGATGATTTTGCATTGGTTGGCTACACAGATTCAGATTGGACCAATTGTACTGAAACTAGAATATCTACATCAGGTTATTGATTTCAATTAGGTCAAGGCTTTATTTCATGGAGCACAAAGAAGCAGAACACAGTTTCACTATCTTCAGTAGAAGCATAATAAAGAGCAGCAGTTGAGGCAACTAAGGAGGCAATATGGTTGAGGCAATTACTTCAGGATATTGGGCTATTCATACATGGTCCAACATATATATTGTGACAATCAAAGTACCATCAAGATGACCAAGAATCCAGTTTTTCGTGCTAGAAAAAAGCACATTGATAGCCATCACACCTATACATACACCAAATTGTTTATCCCTTGAATATTTGGTTAGCATTCTAATTTTTAGTTGATTTAGCCAATTCTTCTAGACCAGATTTGGAATACGAGGTTGCACACCTGTTAGATGTGGTTGGTTTTAATTTCATCACATTGAGGTACTTAAAAATTATTTGTGGGTCTTTCCTCATTGAATTAACACTCCTTAATCGATTTTAACTCCTCTTTTGGTGCTTGTCTTTACACTCCTATTATTTTGTAGGTGGTTGCCCAATTTTTTTGAAGTTGCTCTTTCATATGTTGTGTCCAATTGTCTTGTGTCTTGTTTCAGCTGCAACATATCTATTTTGATACTACATCATCCTAGCAACTAATTTTAGGTAAGAAAACACTTCAAAAATCCTTAACCATTCAGATGTCATACAACCTTTATTTTCTAGTGATTTTTACTATGCTAATTTACTACTAAATCATGCAAAAAGATGGCAAAAAGTGCAAAAAAAAAATTAAAAATGTAGAAAATTATTCCATAACATTTAATCATGGTAACATTAATAAAATAATAAATTTTATCAAATATTTGACATAGAACTACATTATTTATTAAAATGTGGTCGTTTTTATTTAAAAATGATGCAAAAATTAGGTATTATTTGGCCTCATCACCAAGTCCACCATTCTCTCTCTCTATTCATTCCTATGTCCATTCAAACTCTCTTCTCTCCCTCCTAACATATTTAAGTCCATCCCTTGGACATATCTCCTCTTTTCCCTCTAATTATTTTTCTTTATGTCTTCCACTTTGTCTTCTACTTATCTTTGTCTATATTTCCTACCCTTTCGTTTCTCCTTGTTTTTATCTTGCATGGCCACCTTTCATTTTTGTTTCAACTTATCTTTTCCTCTTCTTTACATTTTATTTATTGCTTCACCTTCTACCATCTCATATTTGCTCTCAATTTTTGTATTCCACACAAAATATTGATAGACATGAAAATAATGATTATGTAAAATGGATAGTTACCTTATCAATACCTATTTATATGCCCTACATCATACTCATTGGATAAGAGGAAATATTCCATGAGCTCTAGCTCATGAACTTGAATTGTTCTTCAAAGCTATTATTTCTTTAGCTTAGTTGTCTTCACAAGGTCAAGTTTATTATCTTATACTGACCTTCCTCCAAGAATTAAACCTCCTCATATAGAACGTACTTAGAATTTATTTCACCTTGTCCCATTACATCACACCCATCCAACCACAATCAACATGAACTTTGTTTATGATGACTTCTTTACGCTAACACCTTCTTCTATAGTAATCATATCATACACAACTCTCATAAGGATGTGGGTTCCAAAACCTAATTGTAAGATGTCCAAGTATTCTACACTAACTAAAACAACCCATAATAGAATCTTCATCCCTTGTATTGCTCCCTCTTTTCATAAATTTGGTCTTCCCACTTTCTACATGACTTGTATATCTAATATCTTCATTCTTTTGCATTACTTATGGCATTATGGATATTTTCACACATTGCCCATATATTTCCAATCTATTTCCATTATATCCCATTCTTCTTATTAACTTGGAACCAATTCCTTTGATGTGTATTTTAAAGCAACCAAACTCTTCATCCCGACTCTGATAACAATGTCCTTCATTGCACTTTGAAGTACCATTGTTACTATCAACTCTAGCAATATGGCCTTTATTGCATCTATCAATGAATTAATGAGGTTCATCTCTCTCTCTCTCTCTCTCTCTCTCTCTCTCTCTCTCTCTTTTCTTATCTACAATAATATGTGTTGCACCATCATCTACATCATCACTAGTACTGGTGACCTAGGCTATCTACCTCTTTTCTATGTTTATTTTTTTTCTTTTTTTTACCTTTCTATCATCATTCTCTATTTGTGTCATCCTATAAGTTGTCTTATTGTGTAAGCATAATCTCATACTGAAATCTATGTGATGACCTGTTGGCATTTTTGCCACATTGATTCTCATTGATGAATGCATTGATGTATTGTTGGGGATCTGACCTTTGATTGATGCAGCTTGGGCGAAAAAAGGAGAAAAATTGAGCAAAAAATGGTTAAGTCTGAAAACTGCGACGACGCGCTGACATGTTGCAGAATCGCGGTCAACGCAGTCAACGCAGGCCAGGTTGGCGGAACCGTCGCGATATCGCGACGTGTTCCGAAATCGCGGGTCGGCGGGCAGAAAAAGCACTAAGTCTGAAAATTGCAGCGACGCGCTGACATGTCAGCGAATCGCGACCCGGGCAGCGTCGAAGGCAAAAAGTGCAAACTTGCAGCGCGTCGCTGACATGTCAGCGAATCGCGACCAAAAATGGCGTTTGGTACGGCGACGGAAACATGTAGCGAAATCGCTACATGTTCCGATTTCGCGGGGCAGAGCGCAGGGAGGAGCAACGACGGAAACATGTAGCGAAATCGCTACATGTTCCGATTTCGCGGAGCAAGCTTGCGATGGCGAAGAGGAAGCCGGACATGTAGCGATATCGCGACATGTTCCGGAATCGCGGGTCTTCAGCAGCGAAGCGTACGGCGTAAAATCATGTCGCGATTTCGCGACCCGTCGCGTTTTCGCGACCTGCGCAGTTTTCCCGCCAAGTGCAGTATGAACGGCCGAGAGGGTTTTTCCGATTTCCGATGATTTAATGCTGACCCGAATTAAATAATTTGCGGATTTCCAATGCGGTTAAGGTCAAAGAGTGCCCAGGCTACCAAAATTAAAGGGTTTATTGGTTCGAAGTTGCCGTTCATGGATTAATTCAACGGTTTTTCATGCACATATTCAAAGAATCGAATTTAATGAAGGGCCGCAAGCGTTTCATGGAATTTAATTTTTATTTCTTCGAGACTGCGATTAAGGGGATCATGTTCCTCGTTTCCTTCGCATGATTGTAGATCACGAGGAAGTTGGTTTTAATTATTTAATGTTGCAAAGAGGACGGACCTCTATAAAAACCAATGTAATTTTCATTTGCAAAGGTTGGAAAAACTTGCTGCTAGAAACTGGAATTGTATCTGCGGGAATACAAGGATCAACTTCTAATTTTTCAAGCGTCGCATGGATGAATTTGCTTTCTGTTTTCTGCATTTCTAATAGCATTCGGCCATATTTCTAATGCTTTCCTGCATTGCTATTACATTTAAATTCTGCATACTGGATTTAAATACTGCGGTCAGGGTACAATTCCTGGAATGTGGGTTTGGAGGGATTTGCGGCATGTGATTGTGCGAGGATGAAGCTGATTTCTTATGTTACTTGCTTTGTTGTTGCGTTTTTAGTTTCCTGCTGTTGTTTTTCTGATCCCATCACTTCGGCCTGTGGCCATATTTCCCATTTCTTTCTGCAACCTTTTAAATCTCTTTCCAGCAACCCTATCTTAAACCCATTTTTAGAGTAGTGAAGGGAACCAGCCCACTCTGGAGATTGGTCTGGGAGCCATTTCTTGCTTCCAGCCTTTCAATGTTGGCCGGGTCTAGGGCGCAATTGTAAAAATCCTTTCCTGTGGCAGATTCGTGACCAACAGTTTTTGGCACGCCGGTGGGACAGATTGTTCTGTCTCCAAGAATTCATAATTGGTGGGATACGCATAATTTTCCAAAGTGATAACCCTACCGGTGCCAACAGTTTTGGCACGTTTTAACACCCGGAGGTATCGAGATTTGATGGGCTGTCTTGGCCTCACAGCGGAGATTTTTAAGTTCATCTGGCGACTTTCTTGAGTTGAAGATCTGTTCGTGGACGCCTATTGTTTTAAAAAAAAAAAAAAATTTCAAAGAATGTTCATCTGGCGACTCTGACTTAATGGCGATGGCCGTGATTCCATGAGACCATCGCCACAAAGGCGAGGGTTTTTCCTAGATGGGATGATCCTCGGCCCTCCGAATCTGCAAGTTCGGCATGAAATTCCCGAAGGTGCCCTGAAGAACCCGGCAAAATATGATGGTACCGAAGGCATGGCTCTGACACATGTTGAAGATATTGCTATTCTGTCCATGATCCATGTCATAGAACACGAAGATGTCATGATCCGACTTCTGGTTCAGTCTTTGGAAGGAAGAGCATTGCAATGGTACAGACTGCTCAAACGTCAAAGCATCAGCTCATGGGATGATCTCGCGGGAGCACTGATCAAAAGATTTGATGAAGATCCTTTCTACAGTTCTTTGGATCTCTACCAATTTTTCATGTACATCAAGAGAGCACCTCAAGAGAGCATCACGGACTTCAATGTCCGATTCTTGATAAGTTGGAAGAGAATTCCAGAGAAGATTCGTCCATCACCCACCCAAGCCCACCTCTTTTATGTTCGAGCTTTGAACTCTGACATAGGTCTCTTTTTGCTGCAGTCAGGTGAACAACGGTTCCCACAAATATTTGAGGAAGCAGTGCGAGCAGAACAGCTGTTGCTCTTATCAGGAAAATTACCATGGGGAGAAACTCCATTACCTTCTCCGGTGGTTGCTGCTCCTGTTTACCCTGCACATTCATGCCAGATCCCTAACCTGAGATGCAGTCATGTGGAGTTCAAGGGACAGATCTCGTCCAAAGTCAAGGATTGGAACATGCAAGCACTTTTCCAGCAATGAACAATATGGTTGCTTGCAGTTTTCAGCAAGAGATGGGCCAAGTAGAAGAACAAGTGCAAATTCCAGAACCTGAGGAGATCCCAGAATCCGAGTTCTCACTTGAAGAGCCCTGTGATCACATCAAGGAGTTAGAGGAGCCTGTACTCAACCCACAGCCAGTAAAGTCTGCAAAGTGGTGGTGTTGGTTCCAACCACTACATCCAGTACCTGAAGAAGTCTTCCATATGGGTACTAGTAAGAAGGATAATCTGCTGAATTGCATCCTATCAGCACCATGGAGAACTTCGGGGAAGGAGCCGGCCCAATTTCAAGGACCGACTTAAGTATGATCGGATCCGGTCGGGACATTGCAGATTTACCGGATAACATTCCGAGATTGGGTGTCTGGTGGCGACATGCCAATCATGTCGTGCATTATTGTATATAGTATTTTGAAAAAAACAAAAAAAATAGAAAAAGAAGAAGAAAAAAAAAAAAAGCTGGTATTGTTTTTATTTGTTCATCTCGGCTCTTGTTGCCTGCGAGCCGTAGGTGCTTGTTTTTTTCCTTTGTTTTTCTCCTCCCAACAGTTTGGTGGCTTTCTAGCACTTTCTTCTTTTCCCTTCCCCGTTTCCTCTCTTTCCTTTCTTCATCTTCTTTTACTTCTTTTTCTTCTGCATTAAAACAAAATGAGCCACAGCTGTTGTTTCTTTTTCCCTTTTCTGTTTTTCCCCGTCTCTTCTTATCCCTTTCCTCTAAGTTCAGTCTTTTATGCATTTGCTAACAGTCTAGTTCATTTCATTTCACAGCTTTTCTAGTTCCATTCCCACTCCATAACTTCGTTCATTTTCATTTCATCATTCCATTGCAGTCACCGCTTGCGCAACCGCAAGAGCTCACTCCATCATCGCGTTCCATTAGTCATTTCATAATCAGTTATATGCAGGTTTTTTTCAGTTTCAATTTTTCAGCAGCACATGTATTGCAGCAGCCAGCTTCTGTTCGGATATGACTCTATGCCCAATGGACTAAGGCCTGGATTCTTGCATACAGCGAGCTGTATACCCCGCGAGCCGCCAAGAATGTTGGCATTTTTGCCACATTGATTCTCATTGATGAATGCATTGATGTATTGTTGGGGATCTAACCTTTGATTGATGCAGCTTGGGCGAAAAAAGGAGAAAAATTGAGCAAAAAATGGTTAAGTCTGAAAACTGCAGCGACGCGCTGACATGTTGCAGAATCGCGGTCAACGCGATCCAACGCGAGCGAGGTTGGCGGAACCGTCGCGATATCGCGACGTGTTCCGAAATCGCGAGTCGGCGGGCGAGAAAAAGCACTAAGTCCGAAAATTGCGACGACGCGCTGACATGTCAGCGAATCACGACCCGGGCAGCTTCGAAGGCAAAAAGTGCAAACTTGCGACGCGTCGCTGACATGTCAGCGAATCGCGACCAAAAATGGCGTTTGGTACGGCGACGGAAACATGTAGCGAAATCGCTACATGTTCCGATTTCGCGGGGCAGAGCGCAGGGAGGAGCTAACGACGAAACATGTAGCGAAATCGCTACATGTTCCGATTTCGCGGAGCAAGCTTGCGATGGCGAAAAGGGAGCCGGACATGTAGCGATATCGCGACATGTTCCGGAATCGCGGGTCTTCAGCAGCGAAGCGTACGGCGTAAGATCATGTCGCGATTTCGCGACCCATCGCGTTTTCGCGACCTGCACAGTTTTCCCGCCAAGTGCAGTATGAACGGCCGAGAGGGTTTTTCCGATTTCCGATGATTTAATGCTGACCCGAATTAAATAATTTGCGGATTTCCAATGCGGTGAAGGTCAAAGAGTGCCCGAGGCTACCAAAATTAAAGGGTTTATTGGTTCGAAGTTGCCGTTCATGGATTAATTCAACGGTTTTTCATGCACATATTCAAAGAATCGAATTTAATGAAGGGCGCATAGCGTTTCATGGAATTTAATTTTTATTTCTTCGAGACTGCGATTAAGGGGATCATGTTCCTCGTTTCCTTCGCATGATTGTAGATCACGAGGAATTTGGTTTTAATTATTTAATGTTGCAAAGAGGACGGACCTCTATAAAAACCAATGTAATTTTCATTTGCAAAGGTTGGAAAAACTTGCTGCTAGAAACTGGAATTGTATCTGCGGGAATACAAGGATCAACTTCTAATTTTTCAAGCGTCGCATGGATGAATTTGCTTTCTGTTTTCTGCATTTCTAATAGCATTCGTACTCTTGCATTGCTATTACATTTAAATTCTGCATACTGGATTTAAATACTGCGGTCAAGGTACAATTCCTGGAATGTGGGTTTGGAGGGATTTGCGGCATGTGATTGTGCGAGGATGAAGCTGATTTCTTATGTTACTTGCTTGTTGTTGCGTTTTTAGTTTCCTGCTTGTTGTTTTTCGATCCCATCACTTTGGCTCGTGGCCATATTTCCCATTTCTTTCTGCAACCTTTTAAATCTCTTTCCAGCAACCCTATCTTAAACCCATTTTTAGAGTAGTGAAGGGAACCAGCCCACTCTGGAGATTGGTCTGGGAGCCATTTCTTGCTTCCAGCCTTTCAATGTTGGCCGGGTCTAGGGCGCAATTGTAAAAATCCTTTCCTGTGGCAGATTCGTGACCAACATGACCAATGATCCACATGGGTGGCAATCCATATTTTGAAAGAATATTTGTATATTCTTCCAACAAATCCTTCACTTCATGTGGTATTTCATCCATCTTATCCACTATCCCTTCTTCTTTGGGTTTAGCAATGAAAGCATAATATACTTCATTTTTCTTCATTCTTTTTAAGGATTGTCTTTGTACCCAAGCACATTGTAGGACTAATGACCACCTCTTTTACATTGTTCTTCAATGGACTTAATGTATATCAGATTATCATGGTCTACCGAAAAATACATGATAAGCATACATAAACATAATATCACATAGTTTCTCATCCATGTAATAACCAATTTGGATGTCAGCCATATATTTTTCAATTACCAAAATTTGATACCCCTTTTACAACCATGAGAATCTATATAGATTTGTGTGTTTAGTATTCTTCAATCCAATCTTTCTACCATATCTATAGACACTAAATTATCCACACTTCCATTGTGTATAATCATCTTGTAACATTTATCTCCTAATTCACAAATTATAATGAAGATATTCCTTCTATACTCAAACTCATACACCTCTATCGATTTCAACAATACTCTCTCCATAATAAGGTATTATCCTTATTTTGGTTCCTCCATGTGCTTTTATGAAGTAATGCTAACTTAAAATGAGTGTGCAAGTTGATTATGGGATTCCTTTTCTCGCTCACTAAACTGATGTATATGAGGACATTCAAAATTTTTATGTCCTTCTTCGAAGTATCTATAGCAGTTGCCAACAAAGCATGACCTCTACATCTATCAAATATACCTTATCCTCTTGATGATTCACCCTTTTCTCAGGTACTTTGGTTAAAATAATCTTGATAATTAATGACCTCTCCTTCTTGGAAATTTTGCCCTCTACCATTATTTTATTGTTCTCTTCCTCTAGAGAACTATTCTTTTTCTTTGGAATTATTTTATTGCTTGTAAATAAACTTCCCTTCTACCTTGAGTGTGTAATGATATACCTTTTCAATTGTTCTAATTCAGAGAAAAATAATATCATCTTGTATGTATAACCTTTGTCCATTTATATATCTTTCCATTTTATCCTCATCATCTTCAATATGACCAACCCTAATGGTCAATTTATAGAATTTTTTTGCATACTCTTCCACTGCTAACACCATTTACTTGAGGTTTGATATTATTCTAAACAACCCTATTTGGTAATCCAATAGGAGGAATTTGACCTTTATTTTAGTAGTCATTTTATTTCATCTCTTAATATTTCCTTTTACTTTTTTTGTGTGTTTTTGGACATGATTACTGCATAAGCATGCATGCCCCTTTAGTTTTGTATAAGAAAATTTCACCTTAATGGGGTATTTTATCAATTCAAAATAAAAATATTTCTCCATATCCATGATCCAATCAATGAGTTCCTTAGGGTTTAAACTTTCATTATATGATAATATTTCTAATTTTGGCTTCCTAATCATGTTATAAATTTCCTAGATTAGTTATTCTTCTTGATATCCTTCTTGCCCTTCATTGTGAGGTTTTAGTTGATTTACTTCCTCCTCTTCATTATCACTTACGTCTTCTTTTTTAATACCCCTCATTTGGGTAGTTTTAAGGGCATCTAATAAAATGATGCTTCCTTTCATTATATCATCTATATTCATGGCTTGAAGGTCTTGTTATATTCATTTTACTCATTTTGGTATTAGATCTAGTTGATATCTAAGGATTGATACATACCTAAGGTAGATATCAACTAGATCTAATACCAAAATGATGTAGACAAGAGACGATAGTCCTCATATGGATGACCTTCTTATGCAACATAATTTTACCTTCTATTCATGACCTTAATATGTATAGAAATCACACATATTATCAAGGTCTCATGATGACGAGAAAACTCTTAAGACAACACACAAAAATTTCCTTTGTATGAAAATGTCTTCCTATCATATGATCTCTTCCATTGCATGATCACACTCATCATACAACAAAATTTATTATATGACCTATATCGTTCCTTGTACAACATATTACAGTTGTATAATTAGGTTAATAATACAATACATTCTTTAATTATATGATAATTTTAAGTTGAGTTATATGCCAAGCAAAAATAATTATATGTCTGCCTTTGTTATACAACCGACCTCTTTTGATCTTATGGTACTACTTTAAGATAAATACCTCTAGATTACCTTAGCACACCATTCAAATTATGAGAATATCCTTTATATTAGATGTTTCCACTAATGAATGGTTATCACACATTCATGCTTCAAATCATTCCAATCCATATATGTCTTACACAACATACTCCTAGATAGTAACCAAGGTTATCTCCTTTGAACAAAATTCTTACTCATACTACTATCAAATCTAACTTCTCTTGTGGAATTGTGCCCTATTAACAAAATTTTAACTAATTCATGCATGTAGAAAATCTAAAAGTTTATCACCCACACATAAAACATATAATAATTTAGAATTTGGAATGTATTCTATTTTATTCAAAAACAAATAAAACAAATAATTAATTTTTATGGAGTTATTTGACTCATCTTTACTTTCAAATGGTCATCTCTTCCAACTCTTTCTTTCAAATATTTCTTTTATTTATTTTTCCTATTGTTTCTCTATCGTATACACCGTTTTAAACCTTCACTCTATATCTTCTCCTCTTCTTACTATCAATTATCATATCTCCCTATTTATAGGTCTACCATTCTCTCTCTTTGCATCTTTGTATCCGTTCAAACTCTCTTCTCTACCTCCTAGGATAATTTGAGTCCATACCTTGGACATATTTGCTTCTATTCATCCTCCAATTCATTTTCTCTACATCCACCCCTTTATCTTCAACATCTCTCTATCTATCTTCCTACCCCTTTGCTTCTCCTTGGTTTTATCTTTGATGACCACCTTTTATTTCTATTTCTACTTCTCTTTCCTCTTATCTAGATTTTTTCCATCACTTTACCTTCGAACAACTCCTATTTACTCTCTATATATTTGTCTTCCACACAAGAGGTTGGTATATGAGACAATGATAATTATATACAAGGGGTGGTTACCTTACATCAAAAATACTAATTGATACTATGATCAAACTTGAAGATTAAAATTAATTTTTGTAACTCAACTAAAATTTTGGTGATGGTAAAATGTTTGGAATGACTATAAATTTCAAAATATTATCCAAGACTTCTAGGGTTTCAAAACAATACGGGACATAAATTGGAAAATAATAGAATATCAAAGCAAATTTATTCACTCTATATTACACTATAGTCTTTTGATTTAATAATTTCAATATAGCTTAAGTATATTTATATATAATACTACTAACAAATCCAATGGAAAGGTGGTGATAGGATACCAATATTTACAATAAATTATATTGTTTAACTATAAAATACAACTTATAAATTCAAATATGCCTAAATAGAGATACAATTTTACATGTTTGGATAGTGATCATCAAAGACAATAAACTTATAAAATAATAATATAATTCTAGTTAGAAATATTGCATATGGAACATATTATTATTTGTTATTTGTAATAAGGAATAAAACTGTTCAACATAGAATGAACTTTCCTTGATAAGACAAATAAGGCATTATATATGATGTAACATTATGCCAATAATATACCTTTGAAGACTTATGAAAATAAAACTTTTATTAATTTCGAAAATTCTAAAACTTGTTAAATAACTTTTATCATATAACTATGAGAATTTCAAATTTAAATTATATAACCTTTAAATGAAAATATCTTTTTCTTTTTTCAATAGTCCTTAAATTTAACTGATTCCTCTACCCATGAAGGAGAAATTAGGTGACAGGTAAATCATATCTAAGTTTATTTCTATATTTAATAGATAGACAAATTATTTTTATTACACATAGTACTTGTATGTAAATGAAATAGTATATAATTCTACCTTTTATTATAATTTATTATAACTTATACTATGTACCTTTAATATATCTAGCGTGTATATGATCAATGATATAACTGGTAGGCAGCTTCATATATTTATCTCTAGATTGGCATCTAACACACTATGTATCAAAGCTAGGTTCACTATCTATCTAGCCCTTCTACCAAGCTAGAATTTATATATAGTATATATCATAATGATAGACAACATCTAAATAAAATAAATTATAAATATGGATGATTACGTCAAAGATGTTAGGCATTCACAATATGATCATATCTACATCTTGTGAGATCTATTTCTAATTACTTTTCATATACAAAATGCATGTTTATATACAATCATCTTAATCTCATACCTCTCAACCACATACAAGAAGTGTTCTACCTCAATGAATGTACATCTATCTCCCTTGCACGTTCAACTTAGACTCAATGAATGTACATCTACCTCCCTTGCATGTGTTCAACTTAGAATAACACTGACATTATCTTGTACGAATAAATATTAAATATTCTTACAAATTTAAATGCATTAAGATTCATGATAAATGTACACAATATATTTTTTATGAAAACATAAACATATTAAATTTTTTTATCATAATCATAACATAATAACATACAAGGAAAAAATAAAAATAAATAAAGAGAAAAAAAAAAGCCAACCCATAGTAATATAAAAAAGTTCAACATTGTGAACATAATGGATATATTACCATTTATTTAGAACGAAAACCGAAAACAAACTGAGAATTTACCAAAGGTAGGAACCTTCAACTTGACCTCTAACAATTCCTTGTCTTCTTTTATTGTGAACACGAATACTGTAAACATATACTTATTTCATGACTTCAAAAGTCGATAGTGATGTCTCTGCCTGGAACACAGCCGCTTGTGGGTGTTTTTATTAGGCTTGTTCCGAATGGAATTATCGTTCCATTGACCATGTTCACTGCGTTCAAGCTCAAGTTAAAGGCTGTGGCCACAGTTCTCGCAGGAATCTTGAACAACGTCTGGGCGCTTGGCTGATTAAATCAAAAACAGAAGATGCACATCAGATTAGAGTGATATTTTATATGTCATCGTAATCTCATACTACTTACTTGTTAATACTTACAAGAGTGCCAGGATTTTGGCTGTTGAGAACGGAGAGATAATTTGCTGTCTTTTTTCCTACATTAATTTCAAAGTGCATTGTTCCCCTGGGAAATATGGTCACGTCGCCAGGATACAGAATGTCCACAAATGCTTGACCTGCCAGAATTAAAATTACGATTAATGCTAAGGATATTAATTTAGATGGAAGGAGTGTTTTAATTCTACGTTTAGAAAATGAGTACCTTGAGTGTCAACAAATCCAGCTTGAAGAGGTCCTCCGGAGAGAAGCGTAAGAATTTCAGTGGCTCGTGGATGCGTGTGGGGTAAATTTACCCCACACGGCACCATTTTAAATCTCACCATTGCCAGGCCTTGTGATCTGCAAACAAATTTCATTTTATATTATACATGCAATTGCAATGCAATTGAAGGTTTGAAGGTTTTGTATGACTAACAATAACAATTGTAATACTACTTAGTACTTACTGCGTTGCAGGAAAATTAGTGACAGAGGTGGCTGTTCGAACACCTCCCGTGTCGACAGTAACGTCTCCATTTCGAAAAATGTCTCGAAGGGTGAAGACTGTTAAGCCTGAAGCAAAGTCCGTGAGAGGATCTGGATCTGCACCCTTTACATTTTTTACGAAAACAAAAACAAATGCAAAAAATACATTGATAAAACGGGTCTTAGCATTCATGCTCATATCCATGTTGATAAAACGGGACAAATAAATATGCTCAATACAGAGAAACGGAAATTAAATACTATCTCAATACTATCTCAAGATATTGTATTCATAGAGCGGGGAATGTTAGTTTGTGCAGTCCACGGGTGCAGTTATGGTTTTGGATACCGTACATATTTTTAAATTATATTTTGCCTTTGGTGTTACATCAAAAGTTTGAAATAGTACTTCCAGTCTTGCCAAACAAATGCCGACATTGTTAATATCTGTTTAGTTATAAGCAAACAATATTTTAAATTTGCAATCGTTATTTTGCTAGATGATTAGACTATTCAATAATATTTTAAATTTTTAATCCTGCGCTGGACTGCATCGTTAGACTATTCAATAATATCACACTATGACCTATTCTGAACTAAAACTAAATATGACCTGCTCAGTCAATAATATCAATGTATGACCCAATCCTTCGCTGGATACACTATCGTTAGATATCTTTTGCTGCATGGTTAGACTATTCAATAATATCACAATATGACCCATTCTGAACTAAAAATAAATATGACATGATCAGGCAAGTGAGGTTAGACTTTGCTCATGCATTTCACCTTCTCTCTGAACGTGTTTTTCACTAAAGAAAATATCCTTCCTTGTTTTGGAGGTGGTCCATGAGTCCCAAAAGAACAAACAGATGCTAAGGGCCCTAAATGTTACCTTTGTGGTGCTTATACCCAAAAAAGAGGGAGAAAATTCCTTAGATATGTTCAGGCCTATTACTCTCTGCAATGTTGTATATAAGATCATCACAAAAATTATTGTTGAGAGGCTGAAGATATGGTTGAAAAAAATCATCTCTGAGGAGCAAGGAGGGTTTGTTGCTGGACGACAAATCTTGGACGGGGTTATTATTGCTACAGAAGCTATTCACTCGATGGAAACTTCTAATAATATTTTAGCATTCTTTTTTTAGCATTCTTTTTTTAGGAATTTTTTAATAATATTTGATTAATCAAATCAGTTGTCATCCTTCTCTTATTACCAGTTACTTTCTATGATAACATTTATAATTTTATAGATTGAGTTTTTTTGCTACTAGTTTGTAGAGAATGGTGACAAGTGATGGCGACAAGTGTTTCGATCCATGAGAAGTAGCAGGAGACGAGCTTAATAATGGTGGATAAGGCTTGGGTCCTAGTTTTAGTGGATCTTCTTCAATCCCTTTTGACCCAGAAGTCTCTTGGATCCAAATAGTAAAGATGTTTGTTGGAAAGTCCTCAGCTAAGAAGTTTTGTTTAGTGTTGGAGGGCAACAAAATCTTTGTTCTAGATGAGCTTGTTAAAATATCTACAAGTCAAGGTGATCTTTGCTTGGTGGGTAAGGTTTTGGGTGCCCACCCAAATTTGAATGATATTCGACACTAGGCTCAGTCCAAATGGTGTGTTTTGGGAAGTTTGCAAATTGCGGCCTTGCCAAATAACTTCTTTTTTATATGTCTTAACTTAGTAGAGGATATGGAGCGGATTCTTCAACAAACCCCCTAGTTATTTGGGTGTCATGACATGTTTTTTAAACACTGATCGATGAGCTTTAATACGAATACCTAGAGCCTTAATCAAGATCCGATGTGGGTTAGGATCCCAGGTCTTCCTCTGCATCTATGGCATGAATATATTTTGTTAAAATTAGGCACCATCTAGGATATATGGTGGTAATTGATCCGACAACCTTGGCTAGGTCCAATATTATTCATGCAAGAATTAGTGTCAACCTAGATATGAATCAACCCCCTTTGAAATCCATTGAATTGGTTTCCATGTTTGGGTTGTGGACTCAAACCTTGGAATTCGAGACCCTTCCACTGAAATGCAACTCTTGTTCAAAAATTGGGCATCTAAAAATGGATTGCACTAAAAAAAGTTGCTCCTCCTCGATGGCAATAAAATAAGACCCTAGGTAATATGAAATATCCTTATAGTAATTCCTCAGGGGATAAGAATGGTATATATGAGCTCTCTAGGCCCAAGGATTCCTTAGGAAGGGAAGTAGATAATATTTCTAAAGAGCCTAATATTTAGGATAGTATTTTCAATGACCCTAGCCCTAATGATTCAGTTGTTGTTATCACTCAAAATCACTTTGAAACTTTAGTTAATTCTATGGAAGATAGAGATCTAGATGTCCAAATTAACATTTGACCTATAGGAGAAGTGTTATTTTGGAAGAAATTCAGTTGAACTCAAATACCTCCTATGAACCAAATACCCTTATTAATTTGGAATTCACCCAAATATTAAAGGGTTAGTATAGTCCTAGGAATACCTAATAGGTCCTTCAAAAGCTCGAGAAAAAATCAAGCGGATGTGGGGAAAGATATATTATGAGGAAGGTCTTTTCATAATGATATTAGAGAAATAAAAACAACCAAAGAAATGGCATATGGAAATCAACTAACCTTAATATTGGGTGGTAAAAAGCCCCCACCTAAATCCAAAAAATGAGAATCATATCTTGGAACATTAGAGGGCTTAATGTGCCCTCTAAACATCAGTTGGTTCAAAACCTTAGGAAATATCTAAATCCCCAAATCCTATTATTATAGGAAACCAAACTAAATAACAAGAATGTTGAGAGTATTAAACAAAGTGTGTGGAAATATGTAGTTTTTATTGCTAGTACAATTAATGAAGCGTCAAGCAGCCTTCTATACCTATGGAATAGAAATTAGATATATGTAAAAGTTTTATTAACTGATAGATTAATTGGTGTGTTCTTTAAATGTAGAATCACCATGGCAAGTTGGATTTTAACAAATATTTATTCTCCTAATACTATCTTTAGTAGAAGGTATCTTTGGAAGGACCTCATGTTCATGAGGAAGGTCTTCCATAATCTTGCTTGGGTTATTACTTGATACTTTAACACCCCTCTCTATCCTTCTGATAAGTATAGTGGTGCTCCCAAATGGTTCAAGAGTATATTTGATTTTGAATAGTTTATTTCAAAAATGGGCTAATGCATACTAGTATTAGAGGGGTCAAATTTGCATGGAGCAACAAAAGGATATAAATTCAACTTATTCACATAAGATTGGATAGATTTCTAGTCTCCCAAGAGTGTTTGATTAAATTTAGGAATACCTCTTTATTTGCTCTTCCTAAAACTAGATCGGACCACAATATTTTCATGTTTGATGTACACTTAGATGGTAGAAAGCTCTTCAACCCCTTTAGGTTTGAGACTATGTGGCTTAGGAATCTCAATCTAGAGTTATGTATCAAGATTTGGTGGGATACAATTTTTTTGGCCCTCTTGCTTCTTAGGTAGCCAAAAAACTTAGATATATCAAGTTCAATTTGAAAGAATGGAATTTTCATATTTTTTTAAATTTATTTGAAAAAATAATGGATCTGAAATAGTAGCTTTTAGTCTTAGAAGTAAAAGTGAATGAAGGAGGATATTCAAAAGGATTAAATGATTTAAATTTAAATTTTATAATCTTAAATCATGCCTAAGTTCATTTCTATATTTAATAGATGGGCAAATTATTTTTATTACACATAGTACTTGTAAATTAAATAATTTATAATTCTACTTTTTATTATAATTTATTATAAATTATACTATGTACTTTCAATATATTTAGTGTGTATATGATCAATGATATATCTTGTAGGCAACTTCATATATTTAGCTCTAGATTGGCATCTAGCACACTATGTATCAAAGTTGAGTTCATTGTCTATCTAGCCCTTCTAGCAAGCTAGAGTTTATATATAGTATATATCACAATAATAGATAATATATGAATAAAATAAATTATAAATATGGATGATTACGTCAAAGATACTAGGAATTCACAATATGATCATATCTACATCTTGTGAGCTCTATTTCTAATTGCTTTTCATATACAAAAAACACATATATATACATTCATCTTAGTCTCATACCTCTCAACCACATATAGGAGAAGTGTTCTACCTCAACTAGCCCTTCTACCAAGATATAATTTATATATAGTATGTATTACAATGATAGAAAACATCTCAATAAAACAAATTATAAATATGGATGATTACCTCAAAGATGCTAGGCATTCAAAATATGATCATATCTACATCTTGTGAGATCTATTTCTAATTTCTTTTCATATACAAAATAAATAAATAAATAAATAAATAAATATATATATATATATATATATATATATATATATATATATATATATATATATATTCTAGTCTTGTACCTCTCAACCACATACACGAGAAGTGTTCTACCTCAACGAATGTACATCATTAATGATTCTCTCTACCTCCCTTGCAAGTTCAACTTAGAATGACACATTATATTTAACCAATAAAGATGAAATATTCTCAAAAATTTAAATACATTAAGATTCAAAATCATTTAGTTAAATACAACATATTTTTTTTATGACAATATATATTAATTGAAATATCGCATTAATCATAAACATATATCTATATATTGAAACATATACCAATTAATTTTAAATTTTAATTTTAAAAATATAAAATTTGATCATGTAATATAACTATTATAGTTTTAAATGATTTATCTTTCTTACTTTCAAGTTTGTGATAATATTGCCCTTTATTTTTAGATGTTAAATAAGATAAAAATATATTGTTGAACATAATAACATACAAGAAAAGAAGGCCAATGCATAGTAATATAAAAAGGTTCATAAATTTCATTGGATAAGTCACGATGAAACACGAATATGTGAATTGATGAAAATGAATTGTTCAATTTTAATTACTATTTATTTAGAACGAAAACCGAAAACAAACTGAGAATTGAGCAAGGTAGGAACCTTCAACTTAACCTCTAGCCATTCCTGGTCTTCTTTTATTGTGAACACGAATACTATAAACATATACTTATTTATTTACATCAAAAGTCGACAGTGATGTCTTTGCCTGGAACACAGCTGCTTGTGGGTGTTTTTATGAGGCTTTTTCCGAATGGAATTATCGTCCCATTGACCATGTTCACTGCGTTCAAGCTCAACTTAAAGGCTGTGGCCATAGTTCTCGCAGGAATCTTGAACAACGTCTGGGCGCTTGGCTAATTTTACTGCGTTGTAGGAAAATTAGTGACAGAGGTGGCTGTCACAGTTGGGCCTAGAAATATCTAGACATTTTTGGGCCTAAATCCTTTTCACACTTGCAACACTGATCGATGAGCTTTAATACGAATACCTAGAGCCTTAATCAAGATCCGATGTGGGTTAGGATCCCAGGTCTTCCTCTATCTTCAAGGAGGACTCCCTATGATGAGAATGAAAAGCTTATTCTAAACTGTATTCCAACAATTTTTTCTAGAGAGATGAACGAGCACTTGATGGGTCCAATTTCCCTTGAGGAGTTAGAAAATTTTGTATTCAAGATGAAAAAAGGAAAAGCCCCAGGTCCAGATGGATTCCCAATTGATTTTTATTAGGACTTTTGGGATTGAATCAAATTTGATATTTTGGAGGTGGTCCATGAGTCCCAAAAGAACAAACAGATGCTAAGGGCCCTAAATGCTACATTTGTGGTGCTTATACCCAAAAAAGAGGGAGAAAATTCCTTGGATATGTTCAGGCCTATTACTCTCTGCAATGTTGTGTATAAGATCATCACAAAAATTATTGTTGAGAGGCTGAAGATATGGTTGAGCAAAATCATCTCTGAGGAGCAAGGAGGGTTTGTTGCTGGATGACAAATCTTGGACGAGGTTATTATTGCTACAGAATCTATTCACTTGATGGAAACTTCTAAGCAGAAAACTATGTTCATTAAGTTGGACGTGGCCAAAGCCTATGATCGAGTCAGATGATCCTTTCTTCAGAAATTTCTTGCTGCTTTTGGATTTGAGAAGGAATGGATTAGATGGGTGATGAGTTGTGTTTCTTCTTCCCAATTCTATGTTCTTGTTAATAATGAGCCATTATAGTTGTTTTAGGCCTCAAGGGGATTGATGCAAGAAGATCCTTTATCTCCTTATTTGTTTATCATTATGGCGGAAGGGTTGGTAAGACTTCTCAAGTATCAAGTCATGCAAGGTCTCATTCAGGGGTGGAAGTGGCATAATAGTTTGCCACATCTTTCCCACCTTAAATTTATTGATGATACTACTTTGTTGGGAGTTGCCACTATCAGGGAAGTTGGCAATATTAGACAGTATCTTGACATATATCTTGGTGCTTCTGGACAGTTGATTAATTAGGAAAAGTCTTCTATTTTCTTCTTCAATACACCTCCTCTTATTCAAGCCAGGATTGCTTGCATTCTAAGATTTCAGGTTGGGACTCCCCCCTTTATTTATCTTGGTATTCCAATTTCATCTCACTCTCTACCTAGATCTTCTTGGCAGTCTATGCTTGATAAGTTTAGAAGGAAGGTGAATCACTGGAATTTCATATGGCTATCCACTGCAGGTAGAGTGTTGATTTTAAAATTTGTTGTTCAAGCTTTACCCATTTATAGATGTTTTGTAAAAATAGCTCCCTCTCACTTCATCAAGGACATGGATGCTTTGTCAAGACAATTTTTATGGTTTGGAAAACTTGATCAATCTAAATGAAGTTTGGTTAGGTCGGATTCTATATGTAGGCCAGTGCAAGAGGGGGGCCTTGGGTTGCGATAGATAGCTCTTTTTGGGCAAGCTTTGGCTGCAAAAGTTTATTGGAGATGGTGTACCTCTCAAGATCATATTTGGGCTAAAATATATTCTTGTAAATACTTGAGAGGTAATTCTGAGGCTGAAATCCCTATAGTCAGCTTAGTTGGGAAAGGTTCAGTTATCTAGGACACTCTGAAAAGAGGAACTAATTTAATCAAGAAGGGTTTGTTTTGGATTTGCAATCAGGGATCAGATATTTTTTTGGGGAGGATTCTTGGGATGGCCACCATTCTATCTTGAATCAGTATCCTAGGTTACGTTCTATAGACACCAAAACAACACCAATCCAATTATGTGACTGCAAACACTGATCGCATTGACGCACACAGCCCCAGGACAGCCCCCAGAGGTCAAATAGTGGTCCTAACCACTCTCACAACAGTTTTTTGAAGGTCAAAAATCATTTTGGCACCTTCAGGCACTTTGCTCAATATCCATTCCACCTAGGGACGAATTCAAACTAGGATTCGCCCCACCCAGGGACGAATTCATATTTCCCTCCAGGGTGGGGCAAATTGCAGGTTTGACAAGAAAAAAGTCAAATCTTGACAAATGGTAGCTCAGATCCGCCACTTAACGCTTCCTTCATTGCATGGGAGTGTGGGTGAGTGTTTTTGAGCGTTAGAGGCTATTACAAGGGAAGTCATGAAGTCCCTATTCATGGAGGAATCTCTTTCCTCCTAGGAAGGCATGATTGCCAAGTGGCACCTCTGCATGCCCAATTCAAGAGACCTCCAGGTCTATAAATTGGTGAGTTTCCTCACCCTAAAAGAGGAATATAAGGAGCATTTTTGAGCAACGAAGTGCTGCCATTTTACTTTCACACCCACACCCTTTTTGAGTTGTGTCTTTCTCATCCTTGATCTCTTTTGGAGAGGAGGTCATAGGGTGGTTATTGGAAGCACAAATCAGGAACCAAACCCGACATTTGGCCACAATATCCCACCAAATTTATCGACAATACCCCACAAGAGGTTTTGGACCCATCCCAAGTGGATTGGTGCTGAAATCAAGCCTCAAACAATGGGCGGCCTGCCCCATGGGCGCACCCTCCCACACTGCTACGGTCCTAATTGTCCCTCTTCGGAGCGATGGGGAATCTGTGGCAGATTTTCTTTCTTTCATTTTTGCATTCAATTCTATGATGCTTAGATAGGTTTTCATTTAAATTTTGTCTCGTTTTGAACAATTTTGATCATGTTTCTATCTTTGTTTGCTTTTACTAACCTGTAGGTAGCATCATCAAATTCCCATTGACGGAGGCCAAATTGGGAAAATCTGACCATCTGACGCTCCTAGCCCATGAAAAGGGAGGAGGCGAATTGTAACCGAGTTCTGAAACATATCAATAAAAAGGGCTATCTTCTTTATTGGATTTTGTTTAAGTTTTCGATTCGTTCATGCTTTCCCCCTTTTCAAGCACTTTCAATTCCTAGGATTTTGCGTCGAGTTTAGTTTAGTTTGCATCGCATCTTTGCTTTCCTTTTTGCTTCCGTATCCTCGTGCTTTCATATACATTTTGAGCAATTAATATTGTAAGTTGTTCTTTATGCATAGTACATGAATGATTTAGGCTATTTACATTTATATTTTAGCATATTATTGAATGTTATTTTATTTATTATAAGCCTTGATATACACATTAATTTTATCATATTATTCTACTCATATTATTATCATATTGATCTTGTTATTATTATATTATGGCTATTTCATAATTAGAACTTGTGTGATATAACATGTGATATGTTATGGTAGTATAAAGCTTAAAAAGCCATCATCACCAATTATTAAGTCTTTGAAAACTAGGTTCTAATAAATATAAACTAGGAATAAATCTTGGAATAACCATCCTTAAAAACTATGAGATTAAGAATTACAAACCAAAAAACTATTACTTGTTACTTACACTTTTTAAAAATGCATTGATGAGCTTATAAATAGGGAGTCTTACTTGGAATTTTTTTATTATAATGACATGAAACTCACCTTTAGAAATGCGAAAAGTTATCATATCAAACATAAAAAATAAAATTAGGATTAAAAATAATAAATATGTTGAATATGTGTACAAGGTGGATATACAAGCTTCATCTCAAGTGTAAATACCATCATTTCTATATTATTCCCTCCTCATAATGTTGATGAATTACTTTTTATGTTTCCTAGGATTTCTAGTCAACCATAACATGTCTTAAATTACATCTTACATAACTTATGGAAGACATACAATATCGTCTATAAGAGATATAAACGATCGCATAGACAAAAGACTAAAATTCAAACTAGTAGCTCCACTCATAAGACCTGGCCATTGAAAACACTATCCTAAATATTAAGCTCTTTAGAAATATTATCTGCTTTCCTTCTTGAGGAAGCCTTGAGCCTAGAGAGATCATATACACCATTCTTATCCCCTGAAGAATTACTATAAGGATATTTCATATTACCTAGGGTCTTATTTTATTGCCATCGAGGAGGAGCAACTTTTCTTAGTGCAATCCATTTTTAGATGCCCAATTTTTGAACAAGAGCTGCATTTCAGTGGAAGGGTCTCGAATTCCAAGGTTTGAGTCCACAACCCAAACATGGAAACCAATTCAATGGATTTCAAATGGGGTTGATTCATATCCAGGTTGACACTAATTCTTGCATGAATAGTATTGGACCTAGCCAAGGTTGTCGGATCAATTACCACCAGATATCCTAGATGGTGCCCAATTTTAACAAAATATATTCATGCCATAGATGCAAAGGAAGACCTGGGATCCTAACCCACATAGGACCTTGATTAAGGCTCTAGGTATTCGTATTAAAGCTTGTCGATCAGTGTTGCAAGTGTGAAAAGGGTTTAGGCCCAAAAATGTCTAGATATTTCTAGGCCCAACTGTGAATGCATTGTGTATTTTTCGGAAAAGTGTTGTCAGCATGATTTTTTGATTTTTGAACTCCCTCGCCTAAATTCTTTCCTAAATTATCTCCTCCCATATTTCCTGCAACCTTTCCTTCTTCCTCCTCATCCCTTATTCCTCCTTATCCCCCCTCGTCGACAATACCTACATCGCCTCCTTTCTTATCCTTCCACCTCCCCTTCCTCCATAACCTCCTACTCCCTATAAATATTAGAATTTTGCGAGGTTTCAATGTAATTTTTTTAGTTTAGTAAATATTATTTTTATTTAATCACCTGATTTGGCTCACTGGTATTAGATCCAGATATGCTTTTTGAGGCACAATCATGGAGGCACGAGAGACAAGGCCAGGGGTATGGATCTCGTGGTAGGCATTGACATGGACGTTGACTAGGCAACATCATGCAGTTCAAGACAGGCACTGGTTGAGGTGGCAGATGGGCACAAATCCTAAGGTAGCATGTATGTGCTGATTAGACAAGTTGAGCTGGAAACCTGGGCATGAATCCCGAGGCAATGACATAGCAACATGGGCATAGATGTGGCACAAGTGAGTGGCAAATATGTTGCCATGTGGCAATTATCAGTTTGTTGGTGTGGCATGCGTGGATTTTCATCATTCATCGACAGCAGCAAAATAATGTTGGTGATTGCCCGAAGGTAATCATTTGATTATGCGCTCGTGCACATGTTAAAATTATTCGCATACCCTTTGCCCAATGCATGTGGGACTAAACTTTTATTTTTTTTAAGTGCTGCAACTTTGAATTGTGTTTATTAACATGTGCTCTTCCATTGTAAACACCTCAGATGACGTGGTGTGGTGGCAAGGTGTTTCGGTTAGCTGTGGCAAGGATCAAGGTTTAAAACTCGCCCATAATTTTTTTTGTGAAGTTAGCACCAGGAACAGTATAAGAGGCACGAGGTACCTTGATAGTCCATCCAAGCCACGCGGTGTCACGGTTATACACCCCTCTTGTAAGCAACAGGTTGGGGGATCGATTCCCCTCTGCTTCGAAAAACAAAAGAATTTTTTTTGCATAAAGAAAAGGTTTGAAATTGTTTTTTTATTTTTTTTTAAGTTTTTTGTGAATTAATTTAATAGTTTTTTATTTATATTTTTAATTATTTTTAAATATATAATTAAAAAATAATTAAAGATATAAAAATATTATTATTATTATTATTTTAAATACTTTATAAAATATATATATACAAAGCCTTGCAAAATTGTGTAATAGCCTGAGAGGCAAGCATTGTAAAAAAAAAAGTGACGGGAAGCCTTCTGGAGAGCCTATTTATCGCTTCCAAAAAAATTTGGCGTTAACAACAAACAAATAATTTTGCACTTATCTCACGTAGGATAGGGGGTGGAAATAGGTATAAATAATTCCACCCACCTATTGGTTAGTGGTTAGAAAAAGGCTAGAAAGTAGACGATATATTGGCATGTAGACTGTAATTTGCAGCAACTCTATAATAACAAAACTATTCAATAAAGTGCAAGTATTTTTTAGATATTGTGATTGATGCTTGAGTGAGTAGTTATAACTTAGAATTATAATTTTGGTGTGTTAAGATCTTCTACTGGACCAGGGATCAAGGGCCCACTCTTAGGGTTGGTCGAAGGAGATGTTTACCATTTTTACAGGTTTTCCATTTTAGTGTATTTTTGCTAAATTGTTATCAATTTCTTGCTAAATTGTTGTAATCATAATGTAATTTATTATTACTCTTTTTTTCTCTATTTTATTTATTTTTAAATAAAGGGGTAAAAATTTATTGATAAAAATTCTGGATTACAGAGTACAACTGAGCTTCCAACCAGGACTCAAATAAACAACCAAACAAGCTAAAACCACTAGACTAGAATGACACTCAAAAAAGACAACAAGAATAAAACACATTAAGTCTGTACATCCTTGTGGATCAACTCCCATAGGCGTTGAGAGTCCCCAGATGGGAGACTCTCCCAATTATCGATACTCCAAGGATCTAGCAGCTTAGAAGCCCTTTTGGCTAGGTAATCAACAACCACATTCCATTCCCTTGGAATGTGCACAAAGGATATAAATTAGAACTCTTCACTCATTCTGAGAATCTGAATGGCTACAGAGGCCAACTACCAATTAAATTTCTCCATCATTTTAGTGTTTAAAATATTAACCACAATTTGAGAGTCAGACTCATAGATAATCTTATGCCAGTCAAGATAAAACCCCCCCCACAAGGCCTCAATAATTGTAAGAGCTTCCATAAAATTGTTGGAGTGAACACCTTTATAAATGGAAAAGAAAAAATTGACACCACCAATAGAGTCTCTCACGACATCACCAATGCTAGCATGTCTAGGATTACCCTTGGATGATCCATCAGTATTAATTTTTAAAACTCCTCTAGGGGGTGGCCTCCACCTACCATCTCTCCTAACCTTCTTGTTGAGCTGAGGAACCCTACTAGGGCTAGAAAAGTTCACACCATCCCCAAAGAGACCAAGGGCTTGTCATACCTTCTCCTCCCTAGAATCCAAAAGAGGGTTCACATCACATTTGCTATGGATGGTTTCCTGAATCATATACATGATCCTTTACCAGATCTGTTGAACAACCAAATAACTACCCTAAAATATGTGTCAATTTTTTTTGAGCCAAATTTTCCAGATGATGCAAGAAGGACCCAAATTCCAAGCCACTATAAGGAAGGGGATCTTGGCCAGAGGTCAACCCACACTACTCCAAAACTCCACCAGGGACAACACATGAAAACATGGATGGTTCCAAGCGCTCCACCAATGGTACCAAATGTCTCTGGAAAAGGAGCATTGGAAAAATAAATGAAAAGAGTCATCCTCATTCTTATTGTAAAGGACACAAAAAGAGGGACCCTAAAATCCCCTCTTCCTCACATTATCGCAAGTGAGGCATTTATTACAAGCTACCAACCAGAAAAAGAAGTTACATTTTGGCCAAGAAAATTTGTTCCACACCTTTTCCCACCAAGTGATAGGAAGACTCCCATACTATTGCTTATCAAGAACCTAATAACCATAGGCTACCGAGTAGGTTCCCTTAGGATCAGGGTTTGAAGAAAGAATATCTTTACCCCTCAATAAATAAAAAGGCCTCCCCGTAATAATAAGAGCAAGCACATCTTTGTCCTTGGCCAGTCCCCCTTGGGACCATTCTTGCGGATCTTTCCACCAATACATCTCCATATTTCCAAAAGACTAGATTTTTTTAATGTCCTCCACATGAGACCAGCTTGCTTCCAAGAAAAAAATGCTTAGGGAATGTAACCTCGAAAGCACGAGGATACGAAAGCAAAAAGGAAAGCGAAGATGCGATGCAAACCGAACCAAACTTAACGCTAAATCCTAGGAATTGAAAGTGCATGAAAAGAGGTAAAGCATGAACGAATCGAAAACTTAAACAAAAGCCAATAAAGAAGACAGCCCTTTTTATTGATATGTTTCAAAACTCGGTTACAATGCGCATCCTCCCCTTCCAAGGGCTAGGAGCGTTTAAGTATGCGTTCTTGTTACATCCATGGATGCCCTTCCTTCTTCCGCGTGCCCACATGTAAAAATGGGCGGACCAAACGTCGCCACCGCTTGCGTTGATGAGTCTTGACTCCTTGCTGCTCCTTTGATGTCCAGACCCTGCGTTCAAAGGAACAAGAAACAATCAGTAGCACCTGTGGATAAAATAAAGCATGCAATCCCCAAGCCTACGATAAGTGAATGAGAAAAATGAATTAAACTATGACTAAAATGAATCCAAATGCTCTAAAAATTTGACAGGGGCATCAAGACATCCCCAGGAGGACACTACAAAAGAAAAGTCAGGAAATTCCTCACCGATTTGAATTCGCTCTGGGGCGGGACGAATTTACCTGCAACAAAATGCCGAAAAGGTACTGTCCCAAATGTCCTACCTAGGAAGCTCCAAAAGACCTGCAAACTTGGGGTTAGCTAATTGGGGGTATTTTGGGAAGACCCAGATGGTCAGATTTTCCCAATTTGGCCTCCGTCAATGGGAATTTGATGATGCTACCTGCAAGTTAGTAAAGGCGAACGAAGATAGAAACATGATCAAAATTGTTCAAAACGAGATGAAATTTAAATGGCAACCTATCTAAGCATCATAGAATTGAATGCAAAAATGAAAGAAAGAAAATCTACCACAGATTTCCAATCGCTCCGAAGAGGGGCGATTAGGACTGTAGCAGTGTGGGAGGGGGCGCCCATGGGGCAGGCCGCCCACCGTTTGGGGCCTGATTTCGGCACCAATCCACTTGGGATGGGTCCAAAACCTCTTGTGGGGTATTGTCAACAAATTTGGTGGGATATTATGGCCAAATGTCGGGTTTTGGTTCCGGATTTGTGCTTCCAATAACCACCCTATGACCTCCTCTCCAAAAGAGATCAAGGATGTGAAAGACACAACTCAAAAGGGTGTGGGTGTGAAAGTAAAATGACAACACTTCGTT
Source organism: Wollemia nobilis (assembly GCA_028583015.1). Classification (NCBI taxonomy): domain Eukaryota; kingdom Viridiplantae; phylum Streptophyta; class Pinopsida; order Araucariales; family Araucariaceae; genus Wollemia; species Wollemia nobilis. The sequence continues at coordinate 3,166,471 of JAQPPZ010003551.1, read as the reverse complement.
GCTCCAAAATGCTCCTTCTCTCTATATTTTGGGGTGAGGAAACTCACCAATTTATAGACCTGGAGGTCTCTTGAATTGGGCATGCAGAGGCGCCACTTGGCAATCATGCCTTCCCAGGGGGAAGGAGATTCCTCCCTGATTAGGGACTTCATGACTGCCCTTGTAATTGCCTCTAACGCTCGAAAATGCTCACCCACACTCCCATGCGATGAAGGAAGCGTTAAGTGGTGGATCTGAGCTGCCATTTGTCAAGATTTGACTTTTTGCCCATCAAACCTGCAATTCGCCCCACCCTGGAGCGAATCCTGAATTCGTCCCTGGGTGGGGCGAATCCCAGTTTGAATTCGTCCCTGGGTGGAACGGATATTGAGCAAAGTGCTTGAAGGTGCCAAATTGATCTCTGACCTTCCAAAACTATTGTGAGAGTGGTTAGGACCACTGTTTAACCTCTGGGGGCTGCCCTTGGGGCTGTGTGTGTCAATGCGATCAGTGTTTGCAGTCACATAATCGGATTGGTGTTGTTTTGGTGTCTATAGATGCCCCTTTTTGGGATGCGCTGTGCATGGCGCAACGTCAAGCAAAAATAGATAACCAAAGCACTAATGATTAGGGTTTCTCAGTAACCTAACCAAATTTTGATGCCCCAAGTATGGAAAGGGCATGCATTCTTGAATCCTTGCTTCTGACGAGCGAAGGAACTCAATTCAAGTGTTAACCTTTTTCGATGAGGTGTTACTTGATCTTGGACATTGATCAGTCATGAATAGGCAAAGGGCACAACCTTTTGTCTGTGGGAACCTTGAGTTCATGATTCATGAAATGCCAAGTGATTTGATCAGTTTGTGATTATTGCTTGTTTACTGCCCCAAGCAGGAGCGTGATTGTCTTTGTCAATGATTCTTTGAATGCATGTCATTTTCCTTAATTGGGTGTGTATTTGTTGATTGGTGACTAAGTGTGACTACCCCCTCAAGCGACGAATCGATGAGGGAATGACCTTCATGAGAAAAGCGACGAGTCGCTTGACCCAAGATGACTTGTGCAAGGGTGCCTTCAGATGTTTAGCGTTACATGTGTGTGCAGTTTTCTGACATTTAGACCTATTTTTGGTGGGTGTTAACCCTTTTTGGTGACGCTTTTTGGAGCTGAAATTGGCAAAAATCCGTTCTCCCGTGGAGCGGTCCGGCTATGGTAGCCTTCTTAGGGAGTAGGATAGTGACAATTTGTGGCCCTAACATCTATTTTGGATGCCAAGAATGTCAGGCGCCAAGGCGCCTTCGTTCGGCAATGTTATTGCTATTTTTGGTTGGATTTTGACCCTTTTGGCGACGCCGCTTGGGGATGAAATTCTCAAAAATCCGTCCTCTCGTGGAGCGGTCCGGCTATGGTAGCCTTCTTAGGGAGTAGGATAGTGAGGATTTGTGACCCCGACATCCATTTTGCATGCCCGAGATGTCAAGTGCAAAAGCACTTTCATCGGGCAAGTTTATTAGTTGTTTTGGTGCATTTTTGTTCAATTTTTTGTTGTTTTTGAAAATTTTTGCCCTGAATTCATTCCTGGGTGGGATGAATACCAGCTTAGTATTCGTCCCAAGGTGGGACGAGCACTAACCAGAGTGCTCATCCTAGGGAGGAATGAATATAAGCTCAAAAAGCCTATTTAAAGGCCAAAACTAGGGTTTGGGCTCATTTGCATTCAAATTTTCTTGCGATTTGGAGCTCTGAGGAGGAGGTTAATTCTGCAAAGTGAAGCACTACTAAATTTCTCCCGACATCATGAGTGCATAAACCGGATCGAGCGGTGGAGCTGAAGCGAGACCAGTAAGTGCTCCTCCTCGTTTATTTGCTTTTGTTTGTTGTATTTTTAAAACTGCAAGTTAGTTGTTTATTTTTCTTTGTTATTTTGTTTTCCAAATTAAAATTGAAACCCTAAAACTTAGCTGAACACAAATCAAGACTGAGCTTAAAACTGAACGAAAAACATAGTTTAAAACTTAGGTTGAAATTTTGTTTTTCTTTTTTTTTAAAAAATGAAACCCTAGTTTACATTTTTTTAAAAGAAGAATGAACTAGAAATTTATTTTTCGCTTTACACTAAAGTAAACCCTAGGAAAAATTTTGATTTTGTTAAACTAAAACCCTAGGATAAACTGAATGCAAACCCTAGTTTTTTAGGCTGAACTTGTCAGTTTTAAAATGTAGGTGAAAACCCTAGGTTAAAAACTATTATTTTAATTTTGTTTTGTTTGTGTAGACTTTGTCAGTTTTAAACTTAGAGTACAGAAACCCTAAGATTGACAACTGTATTTGAAAAATTGTTTTTGTGTTTTTATTTTGTCAATTTTAAACTTAGAGTACAGAAACCCTAAGACTGACAAACTGTTTTTTTTAAATTGTTTTTGTTTTTTTATTTTGTCTGTCAGTTTTAAACTTAGAGTACAGAAACCCTAAGACTGACAAACTATTTTTGTTTTGAATTTTTGTGAATTTTGTTGTTTTTGAGTTGTACATTGTTTTATGTAGTGCTTGCATATTCATGTTATTGTTGTACAATTTTTCATGATTTTAATGTTTTTGTGTTGTTTTCTTTTGCAAGTTGTGAAGAGCCGGTATCGTGTGCCTACTACTTTTGTTGAAGCATGGGAGGCGCTAACTATGGTTGATTGGGAGTGGCTTGATGCCCTTGGGCTCAAGCAGGTGACTCGGCTGGAGCTTGTGGTCGGGGATCGGGCCTATCTGATGGCCCTGATCAACCTGTGGGATCCCTGGACCAACACCTTCCATCTCCCAATAGGGGAGATGATAGTGACCTTGGAGGATGTCTATCGGATTCTACGGATTTCGATAGATGGACTACCGATCAGGATGACATCGCGTGATCAGTGGACAACTATACTGATACGATGCTTTGGGCATGGGGAGGAGGTGGGTGTGGAGAGCCTAGTGGAGAGGGCAGAGGGTGACTGCCAGATTGGTAAGATTTTGGTCCGATGGTGGTTGGAGAAAGGGGTGTTGGGAGTGAGGCACGTAGTACTTATGGGCCTCATTTCCAACATGCTGCTACCTGACTCATCAGGTGCAGGTTCTCGTGGAACCTGTTGGATGTGGTCTGTCGGTTGGTGGAGTGCCCGATGGAGGCACCGTTGATCATGAGGTGGGGATAGACGCTGCTGGCATAGCTCTATGGTGAGTTGTACGAGGTCCACTATCGAAGGTGAAAGGGGATTAGCTGTAGCTATCTATTGCAGAGCTGGGCTTGGCAACACATAGCGGTGGAGAGGCCTATTGGGTTACCATGGATGACTCGGGTAGAGATGGTGGATAAGGATATAGGTTACGTGGCTCTATGGCGGTGGTCTGAGGAGTAGGGATAGAGTCGATGGTGGGTAGGTGTCGTAGGGCACTATGCCGATGCCTTCGCTCGGCTTGCTCTAGGGGAGGTGTTCTGGTACCCCTATCGAGACTGTCCAGCCTGGCCGAGGCTGGAGAGTGGCTCCAGTGGGTACATAGGGGGCGATGGCTGATTGGGCGGCATGGGACCGAGCAGGAGTTCTTCCCTTATAGTCGGGTGACATGATAGTTTGGGGTGCACCAGGGGTTTCCTGGTGAACCCGTGGTCTATCGACATCGGGGGGATGAGAGGACTCTAGACCGGCCAGTCATCGCGCCACTTGGCAAGGATTTAGATGCGATGATTGACGTCCTGGATGTGGACGACGTCGGGACTACTACGGAGTATGACCAGTGGTGGACACTACGGTGATGGCGGGGAGAGGGGCCACTAGGAGGCGTAGAGGCAACAAGGAGGTGAGGAGGGTGCTGAGGCACCAGGAGATGATTGGGGAGCTCCGCTGGAGGATGCGGACATGGTGGAGGTAGATGATGTGGATGCAGATCTTGGGGTTCCAGATCAGTCAGAGATGTAGGACATCGTGGAGTAGTGGGAGCTAGAGCAGGCTGCTGTTCCAGAGATGCCCATGCCTCAGGCAGATTCGGAGGACATGGAGTCAGGGTTACATGCTGAGAATGCATGATTGGAGGGGCTATTGTGGAGGCATGATGAGGAGCTAGGGGATGCTCTACAAGAGAGGGATCTCTTGCGCATGCAACTAGCAGAGCGAGAAAATGCATTGGCTGCCTACCATCGGTAGGATGGGGATACTGATGCTGCATGGGAGAGGGATCTCCTATGGATGTAGCTGGTAGAGAGGGAGAGGGCTTTGGCATAGCATGATGAGAACTTGGCTATGTATCGTCAATGGGAGATGGACTTGGTGTGGCATCGGTTGGATTTGGAGGCAGAGATTAGCCACCTCGGTGGGTGGGTCCCTACGTTCAGTGGAGGTGGATCATCATGCCACTCGAGAGGGAGTGATACGAGCAGTCAACATCATCTCGTCGTAGGCGATTGGATGAGGGGGCTCTAGTAGGCATGATGCGGGGGCTAGCAGTAGCCGCCCTGAGGGGTCCCATAGGACCCACACCATGGGGGGTAGTTCTCGTCGCACCGATCCTACGTGATCATGGTGGCCGATGCCCTAGGCTTGGGGGTTTTTGAGCTTTTGGCTTTTTGCGGGGTCAGATGATCGGATATTGTAGCCTACGGGCATTTTTGATGATATATATATAGATGATTGTATTTTTGTTACACATGTGTCGTGATTTGATGTTATGCCTAATGATTGATGAATGTGTATGTATGCATGTTAATTTACATTGATGGATGCATGTGTTATGATGAATGCAAATGTTGCTTAATGTATATGATATGCAAATGGCAATGAATGAATTGAATTTGTGATTTTTGGCGGTGGCACCATAGACTGTTCAGAACTGATGGCTTTTTATCTTAGGCGATTGTTGTGGTAAATGACTGTTTATGTATGCATGTTATTTTTTGTATTTTTTGATGGTGAAGCGAGGATGGAGGATAGCATAGTTGGTTTAGAATGTAGTTAGGTTTTTTGAGACTCAGATGTTTTAACTAACTATCCAAAACTGTATTTTATCTTACAAGACTTTTGAACAAGGTATGAATCCGACTTGTCTTTGACCAAGTTATTTCACATCCCTGTGTGTGCAATTGAGTTCGTTTATGTGGTATTTGTCAGGATACCGCTAGTGCCAGATAGGCTATCAACCAAACTTGTACTGAGGATCACCTAATTAGCCCCACTAACTCCTTTGTTGTATTTAGTCAGATTAATCTACGGTGCGATCTAGGATACCATAAGCTAGCTCATCCACATGCAAACATTGATCTGCACACAAGTTAATGCGACAGATATATCATCATGCGGGAGGTTTGCCACGAGTGACCGATAGGCTATCAACCAAACCGATACTGAGGTTTATCTCATGACCTTCCGAATGCTGAGAGTTCCAGGGATTCAAGTTCGACTCCCTTATTTTCTTCAATTGTATTGGGATACTTGCTCGTTTATAGTGATAAAAATCACTGTTTATTTTTGTTATTTTCTTTTGAGCAAGGGATTTGAATAATGAGTGATGAGGATCACTATTGTTTGTGCCTTTTGATGTATGCACTTTGGTTGTGATGTCAAATTTTTGGAGTTTTGACGTTTGCAAATTTGTAGATGTTTGCAACTGTTTGAGAACTTGGGATTCTTGGGGAATTGGGTAGGGAAGATTCTTGTCCTTTTGCCAACTCTCAGCATTCTTGGGGTCATTCGCACAGGGGGATGAGCAAGATAACCGTTTCTCTTATGGTGACCTGGATTGCTTTGCAGGTTTCATCTTTCATTCACACAACTTGGGAATTTTTATGTGTTTTAATTTGTGTTGGGATGCTACGTAACAAGGTGTAATCCAAGTAGAACTCTACCTTCATAAAATCTGTCTGACTTTGTACAGTATTTGGCTAGAAAGCTATTGACAGCTGAATGATGAAAACTCTTGATACATTAGAAGACAACTGACTATAGTATGGTGAAAAGATGTGAATGGCATTTATTTTTGATGGACTATTTATAAAGTGGAGAAATATGGAACAAGATGGATTTGCCAAGTAATTACAGTCTATGGTGCCTTGACCTGTATGACCACAAATATGCAATGTATGTGTGTGATGCCTAATGCAACTATATGTTTGTGTTTTTGATGGATTGATATTTATGAGTATGAAGATGAGATGCAAAAAGAGCTCTTTATTTTTGTGATGATTTTGAGCATGCATAGAAATGAGATGCAAATTTTTGTTATTTTTGATGATTTTATTGTTTTTTGAATTTTCTTATTTTTGACCAAGCGATTGTGGGAATCCTTGGAGCATTTGGTTGACCAAAGGGTAATTGGGGGAATCCTTTGGAGCATTTTGGGATTGACCAAGGATTATGGGGAATCCTTGGAGCATTTTGGGGTTGACCAAGTGATTATGGGAAATCCTTGGAGCATTTTGGGGTTTGACCAAGCGATTATGGGGAATCCTTGGAGCATTTTGGGATTGACCAAGTGATTATGGGAATCCTTGGAGCATTTTGGGATTGACCAAGTTATTGAGATCCTTGGAGCATTTTGGGGTTGACCAAGCGATTATGGGAATCCTTGGAGCATTTTGTTTGGGCTGTGGCTCTTCTAGATATGGAATGGCCACAAATGACTGATGTTCAAGGGTTCTAGTTCCTTGATTCCATCAAGAGAGGCTAGCCGGTATGTTCCAGGTCCTATTTTACTATCAATTACATAGGGACCTAACCAGTTTGCCATGAACTTGTCCCTTAGATGGGGCGGCAAGCTAGAGTTCTGTTGGTTCTCTTTTAAGACCAAGTCACCAACTTGAAAGTCCCTCAGGTGAACTTTCATGTTGTATGCTTTCTTTTGTCGCTCTTGATAGATACGTAAATGCTCGAGAGCATTAACACGTCATTCATCGAGCAATGTAAGCTGGTCTAACTGGGCCTACCATGCAGTGTCATCATCGATGAACTCTTGCATTGATATGCATAGGGAAGGAATTTCCAACTCGAGAGGCATGACAGCCTCAGAGCCATACACGAGCGAAAATGGAGTTGCCCCAGTGGGTGTCCGAATGCTAGTGCGATAAGCCCATAGGGCAAGTGGGATCTGAATGTGCCAATCCTTATGACTGTCTATGACTATCTTTTTGAGGATGGCAACTAGCATTTTGTTTGACGCCTCTGCTTGCCCATTTGCCTACGGATAATAGGGTGTCAAAAAATTATGCTAAATTTTGTACTTTGTGGTCAAAGCATGCACATATTTGTTCTTGAATGACGTCCCATTATCCGAGATTATCTTGGATGGAATACCAAAATGACATATGATGTTATGCAAAATGAACTCCGCAATGCGGGTTCCAGTCGTAGAGGTAAGCGAAACTGCTTCCACCCACTTGGTGAAGTACTCTGTGGCCATTATGATGAACGTGTGATGACCTGACGATGCAGGGGAGATCTTTCCGATTAGATCTAAGCCCCACTATGAAAATGGCCAAGCCGATTGGATCATCTGCAAGGCCTAGGAAGGTACGTGTGTCAAATTAGCATGATGTTGACACTTCACGCACTTCCTTACATATGCACAACAATCTCGCTCTAAATATGGCCAATAATAGCCCATGCAAAGAATGCGCTTGGCGATAGCCATACCACTGAAGTGGCCACCACATGTACCATCGTGCGCTTGGGCGATCGCCCAAGTGGACTCTTGCTGGTCCAAGCATCGAAGGAGGATCCCTTCATAGCTACGATGGTACAAAATGTCTCCTAACAAGACATGCTTTGCCGCTTTCTGCTTGAATGCTCATTTTGTGGCATGCATCAATCCAAGTGGGAGGTTACCTAACTTGAGGTAGTCCCTTATGGGTGAATACCAATCCTGCTGATCGAAAGCCTCGATGGTATGAACAACCAATCCCTCTTGAAGTTCATCCCTAGCAAACGCTGAGCGGGAGAGAACTTGTAAGAATAGCGTTGTGTTGCTATTAAGGGGAGTAGGGGAGAACAAGGACCCCCAGTTGGCATGTTTCAGATGATCATGGATTCGAGAGAACCTATCCTGAGGTGGTTCAATCTGGATCATGTGGATTCTTGGCGTTAAGTCAGAGCTTGCACGCTCCATCATGGATTGCGATAGTGTTTTGACTTGAATGGTTGTCATATCACCAAAAATGTCTTGCGGGATTAGTGACCCCAAGGAGGCCATAGTGTCCACAAAATGATTCGATGACCGAGGGAGTGCCTCGATGTCGTACCATTCAAGCTTTTCCAGGAATTTGTCCACAAGGGCTTTGTAGGCCTATAGAACTGGGCATTTACATTGGAATACCCCTTTGACTTGGTTGACAATTAACAATGAATCACCAAAGATGTTCAATCATTTGATGTTCATGGTGATTGTTGTCTGAAGACCTATGAGCAAGGCTTCATATTCTGCATTATTGTTGGTGCACGGGAAGTCTAATTTAAATGATAGAGGCATTGGAGCCCCTTGCGGTGTGAAGAATACAATTCCCATGCCACCTCCTTGCTCACATTTAGAACCATCAAAAAATAGGGTTATGTCGGCCTGTGACTCAGGCTCATCAGAATCTGGCGATTCTGAGACATGGAAGACCCCATCATCGGGTAGTTCTATGACCAGAGGCTGATCGTCTTCGAGAGGAGCCTCTGCTAGTTGATCGGCTATGACTTGTCCTTTGATGGATTTCTATCCAATAAACTCTATGTCAAATTCCATCAACAACATGATCCATTTCGCCATGCGGCTACTATGATAAGTATGACTCATCATGTACCACAATGGATTCTCCTTAGACACAACATACGTAGTGTTGCTCAGCATGTAGTGGCATAGCTTTTTGGTAGCAAACACCACTGCCAAGCAGAGTTTCTCAACGTATGCATAGTTAAGTTCATAACTGACCAGGGTGCGGCTAAGATAGTAAGTAGCCTGTTCTTTGTGAAGTTCATTCTTCTGGGCTAGCATGGCGCCCAGTGCCACCTCAGTAGCTGAGATGTATAAGTAGAATGACACTCCTGGTCTAGGTGGTGCCAATACTGGCGGCGAAGCCAAGTATCTTTTAATGTCGTCAAAGGCTGACTGGCACTCGTCATCCTAGTGAAATGCTACCCCCTTGTGCAATAATTTGTTCATGGGTCAGCACTTGTCAGATAGCTACGCTATGAAGCGCTTGATTGATGTGACCTTTCCCTACAGGCTTCTGAGCTGCTTGATGGTAGTTGGGGGAAGCATTTCAAGGATTGCCTTGACTTTGTTTGGGTCCACCTCGATGCCTCGCTTTGAGACTATGAAACCCAAGAGTTTTCTAGATGTGACGCCAAATACGCACTTCTTGGGATTCGAGTCTGACTTTATGTTCCATGAGGTGATCGAGGATCTTGCTTAAGTCATCGATATGATCTGGGCACAAAAGAGATTTGGCCAACAAATCATCCATGTAATCTTCCAAAGTTTTATGCATGTAATCATGGAAGATGTATGTCATGGCACGTTGGTAGGTGGCGCCAACATTTTTAAGGCCAAAAGGCATGACCTTATAACAAAATGTCCCCCAAGGCATTGTGAATGCCATTTTTAGTTGGTCCTCGAGATTGATACGAATCTGATTGTATCCCGAGAAACCATCCATGAGGGATAGCATTTCATGGCCTGTTGTAGCATCTACCAATGCATCGATGCTAGGCAAGGGAAAATCATCCTTAGGACTCACTTTGTTTAGATCTCAAAAATCAGTGCATATGTGAATCCTCCCATCGAGCTTTTTGATGGGCACCATGTTGGATAGCCATGGTGGGTAATCCATGTAGATGACAAACTGTGCATCCAATAACTTTTGCAATTCATCTTTGACCATCAAGGCCACTGTTGGGTGCATCTTGCATAGTTTTTGCTTAACTGGCTTGACTGTCGGATCAAGCGTTAGATTATGCGTGACTAGCTACGGATCTAGCCCCGGCATGTCTCTGTAGGACCATGCAAAAACCTCCTTCTTCTCTTTGAGAAGGGTAATGTAGTCGGCTTGCTCTTCGGGGGATAAGCTTACCCCCGACTTGATAATCTATGGATTCATTGGATCCGAGCCGATGTCTATGTCAGTCGTCTCCTCGATCGACATGTGGGATCCGTCCTCCAATCTGGTGTGGAGTCGGGATCAAATGGATATCATTTGCTGGAGTTTAAATCTACATTGGGAACCTCGGGTTCCTCTTCAGCATGGAAGATATCCTGAGTTGGCCCTGGGGTAAAATGAAGCATTTTACCGAAAGGCCAGTACTCTGATGGGGATGGAGGTGAATTGACGTGATCCCAGTCTATGGCATCTATGTCTAGATGCAATGACCATGCTGGATCGGTCAGGTTATGGATGGGGGCGGTTAAGTCAATGGAGATCATGTTGATGAAATGATTTTGGTCTCCATTACCGTGGGTGTGGTGATTTGAACATTCTAGATGATTCCTGTGCTCCGGATCTGGCTCTGGGGGTATTGGCACGAATGGATCGGCCCTATGTGTTGATAGGAGGATAGGGTCTACCCTCGGCACTGATATCACTCTAGGGTCTCGGGGTGGAAGGTGCTCTTCGTATACCTGGAGTGGCGGATCCAACACTTGGTCCCACCCCACTGGGTCTACGTACCACTCATGCCCTGGCACTATGTTCAACTATTCAAATATGTCATTAATCTCCAAGGGGTATGGTTGTTGCATCTATCGCATGTGATTAAGATATGTCATTTCTGTTTCATCTTCGTAATCACTATCGGAGATCCAAAAGCCCTCGTTGGCTCCGACAACTATTTGAGGCATTACAGGCTCGTCCTGCTCGAGCAAATTAATCTGGCCCCATTGTGGTTGTTCCACTCTCCATGGGGGGACCTGATTCTCTTGATGCGGCATTGGCTCGATTGGAGCCTCTAGAGGGAACATTGTCAAGAGGCTCTCTTGATAGTCATTCATGGGGATCACTTGTGAGTGATCACTATCTGATTCGAAGGGGTCATATGATGTTGGTTCATACTCTGACTCATCCTCCGAAGATCCCTCTTGACACTGTCTATACCCTCCTTGAAAGTGAGTCCCCAAACTTTCTCCTCTCTCTAGCGAAGGGAAAGGGTTATTGAGGTTAACAAGGGTGGTTGTCGACCATGGGAGATAATCCCCCAATGTATACGTTGTGTTAGGGTTGGCATAGGGATCTAATGCCAATCCACCCTTGTTGCCTATCCCTAGGCCTTGCATGTTCTCTACCAAGATGTCTAAGGGCAGGGGGTGGTTGAACCCCATGCCCGACTTGTCGTAAGGCATTTGGTATCTTGGTTGGCAAAGGACACGCACTCCTTGCTCATACCTGCCTAACCCATATCCATGCCAATTGCATTGGCCAAGATATCTCAGAGCAAAGTTCGGGTTAGACAAATAATTGACATCTTCTGCAAAGGGCTCTTCATCTTCATCCTCTTGCATGCATGGCTCAATACCATGATCAAGGCCCCCATACACAAAGTTTGTCTGGTTTGGCGGGTAGCCTAAAGGAACAATTGTACCGATGGGGAGGCGAGGTCTCCCCATGTCTTGCATGGACTCTAGTGCGGGCGTTGCTACGACATTCCACACCAGATACTCCCCCAGGCCCGTATTGGCCATTTCAATAGTGATTGTTGGCGATTGAGGAGGAGGGAATGGAAGCTCTTCCTGAATCCACTCCATGTTGGGTGAACTAGGAGCCTCAACTTCCATTCTGCTAGACATCTCTTCAGTAGAGATGGTTGATACTATTGGCAGCCTCTTCCGGTTGCGCCTCCTCCAGGGGTTTCTTCCCTTTGTCCTTCTATTTGGCCATGATAGGTGGCATCGTTGGTGAAGGACCAGATGATGAAGATGGACCTGGCTGGGGTTTTGATGGATTTGTCATCGAGGATGCTTGCGGAATCAGACCCTGTCTAGATGGATTTAACTAAAAATCCAAATGCATCGATGGAAGGGTCGATTGCGGCATCAGCTACACCGCATTGCAATATTTGAAGGGTTCTAAGTCCGTCGGGACTACATGTACCTCCCCTTCAAATGTATACTTCAAACATTGATGAGCTATCGAAGGGACACACTTCATGTCCCTGATCCATGGCCGCCCTAGCAAGATGTTATAAGCCATCTCACCTTCCAAAATATGGCACAATGTAGGTATCATCTTTTGTCCTACTTGAATGGGTAGGACAATTGTGCCAACTATCGAGCATATCGCATCATTGAATGCTCGCAGTGTATAGGTGGAAACCGTGATGTGAGAGGCTGACAACTTCAGATGTTTCAATGCCATTGTGGTAATGATGTTACTGGACGAGCCAGTGTCTACCAACACCCTCTTATACGGGATCCCGTTGACCCGCATGATAACGTGCAGGGGTGGATCCGCCATGTCATCAGCCACTGATTTCACCTCATCTTCTCGAAAGGTGATGACTGGCTCCGTGCATCGTTTGACATGTCCCACGAAGTTGTTGAAGGAATTCGCTTCGTGGGGCTGCAACTCGATGGCTTTCAATATCTCCATTAGAGCCTCCCGATGGGGCGTTGATTGTTGTATAAGCTCGTATATGGAGAGCCTAGCCGACGTGGTCCTCAAGCTCTGAGTGAGTTTGGTCCGAATCATGGCCGTGGGTCTAGGCGGAGGAGGTTGCGTAGGGTGTTGTTGAGGTTGTGACGTCGATGGAACCTCTCTTGTGGCTGCCGTGGGGGCAACTCCTGGGTATCTCTTGTTCCTAGTCACTATGCTTATCATTCCTACATACCCTTGCATGGGGCAATTCTGTTGCACCTCATTGACTTGAAGGGGTTTTTCCTGTGCCTCATGGGCAGGCAAGGGGTCTCTAAAGACTCCCATCTGCTGGTTGTTTGGCGCTACGGGGTTGTCCACTACCAACGTCTTATTGTCAATTAGGTCTTGTATCAAACCTTTGAACTTCCAACATGCATTAAGGTCATGTCCCCTCCGCTTGTGGAACCTACAATACAAGTCCTCCCGGTATCCCTTAGGCTTCGGCGCATTGGGATCTATGGTTTGAATCTCTGGAAGGTTGATCAAGTTCGCCGCTGACAAGCGGTCAAATAGGGAGTCCCTAGACTCCGTATAAGGTGTGAATTGTCGCCTAGGGTGACGCTGCTGATTTTGCTCCTGCTTCTGGTTTTCTCTTTCATAATTGTTAGGAGGCACCGCCTGATAGTTAGCCTTTTGAGGCTGTATTTCTTGTGCAGGCTTAGGGACATTTATAGCAACTTGATTGACCGTAGCGGGTTTCTATTGCGTAGTCCCTATTTTTGTGTTCTTGTTCCATTCTTTCTTCTTAGGTTTGGCAATCTCGCCATCCTGTATCTTGATCTCTTCGATGATTCTGGCTTGCGCCAGAGCTTCCTCTAAGGTGGCATATTGCTGTAGCTACAATAGCACAGAGATCGATCTCAAACAACTTCTTGAGAACATTTGTGTAAGGTCGGACATAGGAGGGAGGTAGGGTAGCTTGGAAAGCAGAGTCCTCCATCGATTCCCATAGGCCACCATGGTTTCTTCCTCATACTTCCTGAGGCTGGCCAGGTCACTTAGTGATGCCTTCTTCTTGGTGTTGAAGGTGAAGCGTTCGAGGAACGCATCCACTAACTGATCCAAGTTACTGATGCTGTGCTTCGGCAATTGAGTGAACCAATCCGAGGCAGGGCCCGTGAATGTGGTTATAAATGTTCTTAGCAACAATGCATCATTGTCCTGAATGCCAAAGCATTGGCTCAGGAATCTGGTCACATGCTCTTGGGCATCCTCCTCACCCTTAAATATTGCCAACTGAGGCAGCTTAAAGTGTTTAGGGTAAGGGGGTGCAGGCACTGATGGATGCACAGGATGACTGCGGAGTTGGCGTAACATGGGCTTTTGGGGCCCAGAAGCTTTGGTTTCCATAGACTCCAAATGCTCTAGCAGCGCTTTATATGCATCGAAAGATTTAATCTCTTCCTCTTTAGTTTGCTCCCATTGTGGGTTGTGGGAGACTTGAGGCCTATGGAGGGGTGGCCGGATAGCAGCCCCTCCACCTTGATAGGGCATTTTGGCCCGCTCCTCTTCTTGTTCATACTCCTCATAGGCTTCTCGAGGAGTTTCTGGGTGAGACCTATGACCATGGGTGGGTCCCCGTGGAGGGAGCCCATCGTTGTTCCGAGGAGTGGCCTCCCGTTCAGGTCTAGGAGGTCTTGGAGGCAGCACTTGGTAAGGTCATGGGGACCTGTCTCGTACCAAGGGGTTGCACCTCTCATATGGTTCTGCCCTTTGGGTGCGAGGGGTTGGGACCCTCTCAGGCATCGTGTTATGGAGCAGCTCATCTGTTTGGCATTGAATGCGCTCTTTGCTAAGGCGATATAGATGCTCTAGCTGCTGTTGGTCTTGCTCAAGCTACGTAATCTACGCTTGGTGGGCGGCATGTCTGGCGACTGCCAGGTCGATCTGTTCCACCATCTTGAGTCTAGGAGGCCTAGATGCCTCTCCTACACATTTATCTCGGTCATGGTGATCCGAGATCTCTATAGGTCACTTCCCCCTATCGAGGTTGGCGACATTCACTCGAGGCTCTGGCCTCGAAAGATGATTTTGGTAAATAGCAGGTGCGGAGGCGCATTGCTCCCATGCTGTATATTGCTCTTGAGGAATGTAGGGGTCTTCCTCATTTTCCCTTTCATAAGTGTGAAAGGGGCGGGTAGAGTTGGCTCGCCCTACCAGAGGAGCCTTGTGCTCCAGATTTGTCCTATTGTTTCTGACAATGAGAGGGGGCAATGGAGGGATGACATAATCCTGTGGCCTCTCCTCATGGACCCTATGTTCTAGCACTTCATCATGCGGTGGCCACTCGTATCGAGCTTCTAAGGGAGCTTTCCCATTTATGTTGAGTGCCACATGTAAGGACTCCTCCTGAAAGGGTCTATGCTGGATGGGAGTGCCCCTCGAAGGGGTGCCCCTATAGTCCCATTCTGAGATGCCATGATGTGGACTCTCTTGTGGGCCCGACCACCAAGGCAGAATGACCAAGTCCTTGGGACTATAGCGGAGGTGACTTGTGCCCCCTTGTACACTCTCCATAGCTTCCGCCCTTGCTTGGGCTTGGCTACGGGTGTACACCATGGTGGTGCTTTCCTACAAGATGCATAGATTTTTTTTTTTTTTCTTTTTATAATTTTTATGCTACACTAAACAGAAAATATCACACACGCAAAGCAATGATTATCTCGTTTAAATATTAAAGGTGTGCCTTAAATCTGGTTTAGTGTATTTTGATTTTGTTTTGAAAGCTTTTGTAAAGAATGTTTAAATGCAATATGATGGCTCTTATGACTCCCAAAAATGGTCGCCCCTTCGATATACCATTGCCAGGCCGATATACCAACCTCTCTATATACCCGCCCTTACGTGAGGGAAACTATAGGTACGTGAGAGCAGATGGTACATGGAACGTAGGCGGTACGAAAGGGGGATCACCCTATTTTTGACACCTACCATAGAAGACTTATCCTCATGCACTGGGAATCACCCCAGCTACACTTGGTCATTTTTCATCAGGATTTACGTCTAGCAATAGTAGCGATCGGGGTTTATGAATGCAAAATTCAAGCCAAGGTGGTGATGAAATCCACCGTTGGTCTTGATCAAGGGCTGGGGTTTTACGACCAGCTCCTTGGTGTTTATGTTGCCACGTGATGTGTGGGGTTCTTTTTATTTTGCATGAAAGAAAATAAAGCAAGTAGTAAAAAAACTTTCCCTAAGCAAACAAGTAACCTAAAAATAGAAAAATTGAAAACAAAAAATGACAAGAAAAGTTCAGAATCCTTACCTCTTCTCTGCCCAAATCTGTCGGTTCTGAGTTTCTACCCTGAAACTGCATAGACAGAAATTCATCCTAGGGAGAAATGAATTATAGGACTGTATTCATCATAGGGTGGGGCGAATTCCCATTCGTCCCTAGGTAAGACGAATTCCAGCTCTGTATCCACCTCCTGATGGAACGAACAATAGTCAGCGTATGAAAACTCGGTACCTACAAGAAAAAAAACCAAGTTTTGATCAGATATCTGATCTTAAAAATATAGGACAAGGTCCCACCATGATCGCCACTGAAAGCATGAGGATACGAAAGCAAAAAGGAAAGCGAAGATGCGATGCAAATTGAACTTAGACTTAACGCTAAATCCTAGGAATTGAAAGTGCATGAAAAGAGGGAAAGCATGAACGAATCAAAACTTGAACAAAAGCCAATAAAGAAGACAACCCTTTTTATTGATATGTTTCAAAACTCGGTTACAATGCGCCTCCTCCCCTTCCAAGGGCTAGGAGCGTTTAAGTATGCATTCTTGTTACATCCATGGATGCCCTTCCTTCTTCCGCGTGCCCACATGTAAAAATGGGTGGACCAAATATCACCGCCACTTGCATTGATGAGTCTTGACTCCTTGCTGCTCCTCCGATGTCTAGACCCTACGTTCAAAGGAACAAGAAATAGTCAGTAGCACCTGTAGATAAAATAAAGCATGCAATCCCCAAGCCTACGATAAATGAATGAGAAAAATGAATAAAATGATGACTAAAATGAATCCAAATGCTCTAAAAATTTGACAAGGGTATCAAGACATTCCAAAGAAAATACTTCAAATGGAACAGTCGGAAATTCCTCACCGATTTGAATTCGCTCCAGGGCGGGACGAATTTACCTGCAACAAAATGTCGAAAAGGTACTGTCCCAAATGTCCTATCTAGGAAGCTCCAAAAGACCTACAAACTTGGGGTTAGCTAATTGGGGGTATTTTGGGAAGACCCAGATGGTCATATTTTCCCAATTTGGCCTTCATCAATGGGAATTTTATGATGCTACCTGCAAGTTAGTAAAGGCGAACGAAGATAGAAACATGATCAAAATTGTTCAAAATGAGATGAAATTTAAATGACAACCTATCTAAGCATCATAGAATTGAATGCAAAAATGAAAGAAAGAAAATCTACCATAGATTTCCAATCACTCCGAAGAGGGGCGATTAGGACTATAGCAGTGTGGGAGGGGGCGCCCATGGGGTAGGCCGCCCACCGTTTGGGGCCTGATTTCGGCACCAATCCACTTGGGATGGGTCCAAAACCTCTTGTGGGGTATTTTCAAAAAATTTGGTGGGATATTATGGCCAAATGTCAGGTTTTGGTTCCAGATTTGTGCTTCCAATAACCACCCTATGACCTCCTCTCCAAAAGAGATCAAGGATGTGAAAGACACAACTCAAAAGGGTGTGGGTGTGAAAGTAAAATGACAGCACTTCGTTGCTCCAAAATGCTCCTTCTCTCCCTCTTTTGGGGTGAGGAAACTCACCAATTTATAGACCTGGAGGTCTCTTGAATTGGGCATGCAGAGGCGCCACTTGGCAATCATGCCTTCCCAGGGGGAAGGAGATTCCTCCCTAATTAGGGACTTCATGACTGCCCTTGTAATTGCCTCTAACGCTCAAAAATGCTCACCCACACTCCCATGCGATGAAGGAAGCGTTAAGTGGCGGATCTGAGCTGCCATTTGTCAAGATTTGACTTTTTGCCCGTCAAACCTGCAATTCGCCCCACCCTGGAGCGAATCCTGATATTCATCCCTGGGTGGGGCGAATCCCAGTTTGAATTCATCCCTGGGTGGAACGGATATTGAGCAAAGTGCCTGAAGGTGCCAAATTGATCTCTGACCTTCCAAAACTATTGTGAGAGTGGTTAGGACCACTGTTTAACCTCTGGGGGCTGCCCTTGGGGTTGTGTGTGTCAATGCGATCAGTGTTTGCAGTCACATAATCGGATTGGTGCTGTTTTGGTGTCTACAAGTATACAAGCTTTATTACTTCTCTTTCCTTACAAATATAATTATTGTGATGCTTTTTCTCCTTGTTCTCCTTGTTTTGGAGTATTGCCTCCATAATATAGCCACAATAGCATGACTCTTTGGCTACTTGCCACTAGAGCTATTCCATATTCCAACGTCACATGACTCTTGGCTTATCTACTTCCCACTTGCATACTTCATGAACACTTGACACTATAACATATGCACACCTATACATGACTCTTACACTTCTATTTGCACTCTCTAATCTAAGGACACTTTTGCACATATTTACATTGCATATTTGTTCTCATACATACAAGACACTTGTGCAAATTTACTCAACCTACACTTGCACTCTAACTTACATGATACTTGTGCATTTCCTGCACATTTTCACTTACATAAAAGAGAAAATATAAATCACACTCTAAAATAGGACTCAACTCTAATATAGTATTTACAAATGTACCATGAAGGTACCATGGGGATACATTAGCATGTACCAAACAATGTAATATACTCTAATAGGTGAAAGAAATTTTTTTTCCCATACGAGGGAAGATGAATTAAAATCGATGGCTGGTGATGTGGTGGATCCACCCCTGCACGTTATTGCGTGGGTCAACGGGATTCCGTATAAGCGGGTGTTGGTAGACATTGGTTCGTCCAGTAACATTATTACAACCGCCACCTTAAAACATTTGAAGTTGCTAGCCTCTCACATCGTACCTTCCACTTATACTCTTCGAGCATTCAATGATGCGATATGCTCGACAGTTGGCACAATTGTCCTACCCATACAAGTGGGACAAAAGAACATTCATACATTGTGCCACATTTTAGAAGGTGAGATGGCTTACAATATCTTGTGGGGCGACCTTGGATCTGGGACATGAAGTGTGTCCCTTCAATTGCTCATCAATGTTTAAAGTATACATTTGAAGGACAAGTGCATGTGGTCCCCGTGGACTTAGAGCCTTTCAAATACTGCAATTCAGTGCAACTAATGCCGCAGTCGACCCTTCCTTCAACGCATGTGGATTTTTAGTTAAATCCATCTAAAAGGGGTTCGATTACGCAAGAATCTCCATTACCAAATCAATCAAATTCCCAGGTGGGTTCATCTTCTTCATCTGGTCCTCCCACAATGACGCCACCTACGGTGGCCACACCAATGGACAAAGGAAAGAAGCCCCTGGAAGAGGAACCACCCTTAGTCTCCAACATCTCGACAGAAGAGATGCCTAATAGAATGGAAGTCGAGACGCCTAGTTCACCCCACATGGAGTGGACTCAGGGAGAACTCCCATTCGCTTCCTCTCAATCACCAACGATTATTGTTGAGATGTCTAACACAGGCATGGGGGAGTATATAGTGCGCAATGTTGTAGCAACGCCCACACTTCAGTCTATGCAAGACATGGGAAGACCTCGACTCCCCATAGGCTCTGTGGTTCCTTTAGGCTACCCACCTAATCAGACAAACTTTATTTTTGGGGGCCTGGATAATGGCGTTGAACCTTCCCTACAAGAAGAGGAAGATGAAGAGCCCTTTGTGGAGGATGTCAATTATCTGTCTAACCCAGACTTCGCATTACGATATCTTAGCCAATGCAATTGGCATGGATATGGGTTGGGTAGGTATGAACAAGGAGTGCGTGTTTTGTGCCAACCAAGATACCAAATGCCTTATGACAAGTCAGGAGTAGGGTTTAATCACCCTTTGCCCCTCGACATCTTGGTCGAAAACATGCAAGGCCTAGGGATAGGCAACAAGGATGGGTTGGCATCAGATCCATATGCCAATCCAAATACAACTTATACATTGGGGGATTATTTCCCATTACACACAACCAACCTTGTTGACCTCAACAACCCTTTCCCTTCGGTCGCAACGGGAGACAATTCCAGGACTCACCTCCACGAAGGGTATGACCAAGACCAAGCAGAGTCTTCGGATGATGAGTTGGAGTACGAGGTGTCACCTTGGGATCCTCTTGAGTCAGGAAGCAATCATTCCCACATGCTTCCCATGGATGATTATCAAGAAAGCTTCTTGACCATGTTCCCATTGAATGATCCCATTGAGCATAGATTACCTCAAGCAAATCAGGTCCCCCCCGTAGAGAGCGACACAACCTCGTTGGGACCATATTAATTTGCTCGAGCAAGATGAGCTTCCCATGTCGCAAGCAGTTATTGGAGCCAATGAAGGCCTGTGGATCTCTCGACAGGTGATTACGAAGATGAAACCGAGATGGCCTATCTCAACCACATGCGACAAATGCAACAACAATATCCCTTGGACATAGATGACATGTTTGAACACTTACACATAGGTCCAAGACATAGGTGGCACCTCAACCCGACGTAGTTATAGCAATTACTGCACCCGCCACTCTAGGTACACAGAGAGCATCTTCCGCCTGGAGACCCTATCAAACCATCAGTGCCTAGGGCAGACCCTATTTGCATGTCCGCGCATAGGGCTGATCCCTTTGTGCCAGTGCCTACAGAGCCAGATCCAAAGCATCAAGAACATCCAGAATGTCAGAGTTATCACACCTATGGTAATGGAGGTTACAATCATTTCATCAACATGATCTCCATTGACTTGACCGCCCCCATCCATGATCCAGCCAACCCAACACGGTCATTGCATCTAGACATAGAGGCTATAGATTGGGATCATGCTAACACACCACCATCCCCATCAAAGTATTGGCCTTGCGGTGGGATGTTTCATTTCACTCCAGGATAGACTCAGGATGTCTTCCATGCTTGAAGAGGAACCTGACGTTCCTAATGATGATCTTAATTCAGCAAACGATATCCATCTGATCCCAACTCCACACCAGTTGGAGGACGGATCCCACATGTCGATCGAGGCAATGACTGATGTAGACATCGGCACAGATCCAATGAATCCATGGATTCTCAAGCTGGGGGTAAGTCTCTCCCCTGAAGAGCAAGCCGATTATGTTGCCCTTCTTAAGGAGAAGAAGGAGGTTTTTGCATGGTCATACAAGGATATGTCGGGACTAGACCCACAGCTAGTCACGCATAATTTAACGCTTGATCCGACAATCAAGCCAGTAAAGCAAAAACTACGCAAGATGCACCCAACAGTGGCCTTAATGGTAAAATATGAGTTACAAAAGTTGTTGGATGCACAGTTTGTCATCTGTGTGGATTATCCGCCATGGTTGTCTAACATGGTTCCCATCAAGAAGCCTCGATGGGAGGATTCGCATATGCACCGATTTTTGAGATCTAAACAAAGCGAGTCCTAAGGATGATTTTCCCTTGCCAAGCATTGATGCATTGGTAGACGCTACAATGGGCCACGAAATGCTTTCCCTCATGGATGGTTTCTCAGGATACAATCAGATTCGTATTAATCCCGAGGACCAACTAAAAATGGCATTCACAATGCCTTGGGGGACATTTTGTTATAAGGTCATGCCTTTTGGCCTTAAAAATGCTGGCGCCACCTACCAACGTGCCATGACGTACATCTTCCATGATTACATGCACAAAACTTTGGAAGATTACATGGATGATTTGTTGGCCAAATCTCTTTTGCGCCCAGATCACCTCGGTGACTTGAGCAAGGTCCTTGATCGCCTCATTGAGCATAAAGTCAGACTAAACCCCAAGAAGTGCATCTTTGGCGTCACCTCTAGAAAGCTCTTGGGTTTCATAGTCTCCAAACGAGGAATCGAGGTGGATCCCAACAAAGTCAAGGCAATCCTTGAAATGCTTCCCCCAACTACCATCAAGCGAGCTCAAAGTCTACAGGGAAAGGTCACGTCGATCAAACGCTTCATAGCGCAGCTATCTGACAAGTGCCGACCCATGAATAAATTATTGCACAAGGGGGTAGCATTCCATTGGGATGACGAGTGCCAGTCAGCCTTTGACGATATTAAATAGTACTTGGCTTCGCCGCCGATATTGGCACCACCTAGACCAGGAGTGTCATTCTATTTATACATCTCAGCTATCGAGGTGGCATTGGGCGCCATGCTGTCCCAAAAAAATGAGCTTCACAAAGAACAGGCTACTTACTATCTTAGCCGCACCCTGGTCAGTTATGAACTTAACTATGCATACGTTGAAAAGCTCTACTTGGCAGTGGTGTTTGCTACCAAAAAGCTATGCCACTACATGCTTAGTAATAAGACGTATGTTGTGTCTAAGGAGAATCCATTGCGATACATGATGAGTCGTACTTATCATAGTAGCCGCACGACGAAATGGATCATGTTGTTGATGGAGTTTGACATAGAATTCATTGGATAGAAATCCATAAAAGGTCAAGTCATCGCCGATCAACTAGCCGAGGCTCCTCTTGAAGACGATCAGCCTCTGACCTTCGAACTACCTGATGATGGGGTCTTCCATGTTTCAGAATCGCCAGATTCTGATGAGCCTGAGTCACAAGCTGACATAACCCTATTCTTCGATGGTTCTAAGTGTGAGCAAGGAGGTGGCACGAGAATTGTATTCTTCACTCCACAAGGGGCTCCAATGCCTCTGTCATTTAAATTAGACTTCCCGTGCACCAATAACAATGCAAAATACGAAGCCTTGCTCATAGGTCTTTAGACAACAGTCACCATGAACATTAAATGATTGAACATCTTTGGTGACTCGTTGTTAATTGTCAATCAAGTTAAGGGGATATTCCAATGTAAATGCCCAGTTCTGCAGGCTTATAAAGCCCTTGTGGACAAATTCCTGGCACAACTTGAATGGTACGACATCGAGGCACTCCCTCGATCATCGAATCATTTTGCGGATACTATGGCCTCCTTGGGGTCACTAATCCCGCAAGACCTTTTCGGTGCGATGACAACCATTCAGGTCAAGACATTATCGCAACCCGCGATGGAGCGTGCAAGCTCTGACCTCACGCCAGGAATCCACTTGATCCAGATTGAACCATCTTCGGATAGGTTTTCTCGAATCCAAGATTGTTTGACTCAAGCCAACCTGGGGTCCTTGTTCTCCCCTACTCCTCTTAATAGCAACACAATGCTATTTTTACAAGTTCTTTCCCGCTCAGCTTTTGCTCGGGATGAACTTCAAGAGGGATTGGCTGTTCATACCATCGAGGTTTCTGATCAGCAGGATTGGTACACACCCCTAAGGGATTACCTCAAGCTAGGTACTCTCCCACTTGGATTGACACAAGCCACGAAAATATCATTCAAACAGAAAGCGGCAAAACATGTCTTGCTAGGAGACATTTTGTATCGTCGGAGCTATGAAGGAATCCTCCTCCGTTGCTTGGACCAGCAGGAGTCCGCTTGGGCGATCACCCAAGCCCACGATGGTACATGTGGTGGCCACTTCAGTGGTATGGCCATCGCAAAGCGCATTCTCCGCATGGGTTATTATTGGCCATCTTTAGAGCGAGATTGTTGCGCATATGTGAAGAAGTGCATGAAGTGTCAACATCATGCCAATTTGACACACGTACCTTCTCAGGCCTTGCAACCGATCCAATCGGCTTGGCCTTTTTTGCAGTGGGGCTTTGATCTAATCGAAAAGATCTCCCCTGCGTCGTCGGGTCATCACACATTTATCATTACAGCCACAGAGTATTTTACCAAGTGGGTGGAAGCAATTTCGTTAACCTCTATGACTGGACCCCGCATTGCGGAGTTTATTTTGCATAATATCATATGTCATTTTGGTATTCCATCCAAGATCCTCTCGGATAATGGGACACCCTTCAAGAACAAAGATGTGCGTGCTTTGACCACAAAGTACAAAATTCAGCATAGTTTTTCAACACCCTATTATCCGTAGGCAAATGGGCAAGCAGAGGCGTCTAATAAAATGCTCATCGCCATCCTCAAAAATACTGTCATAGATAATCATAAGGATTGGCACATTCAGATCCCGCTTGCCCTATGGGCTTATCGCACTAGTATTCGGATGCCCACTGGGGCAACTCCATTTTCGTTGGTGTATGGCTCCGAGGCTGTCATGCCTCTTGAGTTGGAAATCCCTTCGCTGTGCATATCAATGCAAGAGTTCATCGATGATGACACTGCACGGCGAGGCCCTCGTTAGATCAACTTACGTTGCTTGATGAACGACGCATCAATGCTCTCGAGCATTTGCGTATCTATCAAGAGCGACTTAAGAGAGCATATAATATGAAGGTTCACCTAAGGGATTTTTAGGTTGGAGATTTGGTCTTAAAGGAGAACCAACAAAATTCTAATTTACCGTCCCATCTGAGGGACAAGTTTGCAGCAAACTGGTTAGGTCCTTATGTGATTGATAGTCGAATAGGACCTGGAACTTACCGGCTTGCCTCTCTTGAAGGAATCAAGGAGCTCGAACCCTTGAACATCATTCATTTGAGGCCATTCCACATTTAGAGAGCCATAGTCCAACCAAAAGCTCCAAGGATTCTCACAATCGCTTGGTCAACCCCAAAATGCCCCAAAGGTGTCTATACATCCTTTGGTCAACCCAAAAGCTCCAAGGATTATCACAATCGCTTGGTCAACCCCAAAATGCCCCAAAGGTGTCTATACATCCTTTGGTCAACCCAAAAGCTCCAAGGATTCTCACAATCGCTTGGTCAACCCCAAAATGCCCCAAAGGTGTCTATACATCCTTTGGTCAACCCAAAAGCTCCAAGGATTCTCACAATTGCTTGGTCAACCCAAAATCCCCAAAGGTTCATAACCTTTGTCAACAAAATCAAGCTCACAATGTAACCCAAATCCCAAAGTTTATACATCCTTTGGTTAAACCAAAAGCTCCAAGGATTCCCATACTCGCTTGGTCAACCCCACAAACGCCCCAAAGGTATCCATAAACCCTTTGGTCACACCAAAAGCTCCAAGGGTTACCATAACCGCTTGGTCACAATAAATCTTCAAAAATAAACAAAAAAACAATAAAATCATCAAAAAATAACAAAAAAAAAAATTGCATCTTCATTCCATGCATACTCATAAAACATCAAAAATACAAAAATATAGGTTGCATTAGGCATCATATTCATACATTGCATATTTTCTGGTTATACAAGTCAAAAGCACCATAGACTGTCCTTACTTGACAATCCCATCATCTTCCACATCACATCAATTTTATCAATGCTTACATCCCGCATCACACCATCCCATTTTTTTAGCATTAGTCAGTTGTCTCCTAATGTATTTAGGGTTTTCGTCATTCAGCTGTCTTTACCTTTCTAGCCAAAAATTGTACACAGTCAAACAGATTTTACACAGGAAAATTTTACTTGGGTCACACCTCGTTATGTAATATCCCTACACAAATTTACACACATAAAATAATTCCTAAGTTGTGTGAACGCCAGAGAAACCTACAAAGCAGTCTAGGGTACCATCGGTGAAAGATTAGCCTGTTCATCCCCCTGTGCGAATGGTTCAAGAATGCTGAGAATTGACAAAAGGACAAGCTCTTCCCCATCCATTCCTCCTAATCAACAGTGGTTTCCATCACTACCAAAAATTCAAAAATCATCATTGGTTCCTAAGGTTGTAAGGATTCGTACTACACGTCCCTGCCAAGGATGGGTAGTCGTCCCCAAGGCCTAAAAGAATCAATGACCATTCCAAAAACAAAAAAAAACCATTTCCACAAGCCATCATCACAATCACCTTTGGTCTCTCAGGTCGTAAGGATTCGTACTACACGTCCCTGCCAAGGATGGGTAGTCATCCCCAAGGCCTAAAAAGATCAATACCCTCATTTCATAATCTCCATACTACCCGTTGGTTCCCAAAGTCGTAAGGATTCGTACTACACGTCCCTGCCAAGGATGGGTAGTCATCCCCAAGGCCTAAAAGAATCAATGTTATTCCCCAATCACCTTACAAAGCTCAAGCCAAATCAAATAACAGTGGTTATCACCACTATTCAAAATCCTTGCTCAAAAAAAAAAAAACAAAGAACAAAATAAATAGTGATTTTCATCACTTTGTATACGAGCAAATATCCCAAACCATTGAACCGATAAAAAACCTGAACTTGAATCCCTGGAATTCTCAGCATTCGAAAACCATCTAGGTGATCCTCATTACAGGTTTGGTGGATAGCCTACCTAGCAATGGCGGTATCCTACCCGCATGACGATATGTCTGTCACATTAGCTTTGCGTGTGAGCAGACCAATGTTTGCATGTGGATGAGCTAGCTTATGGTACCCTAGATTGTCCCATGGATTAATCTTGCTAAATCCAACAACGGAGTTAGTGGAGCTAGTTAGGTGATCCTCAGTACAGGTTTGGTTGATAGCCTATCTAGCACTGGCGGTATCCTGACAAATACCACATAAACGAACTCAATTGCACACACAGGGATGTGAAATAACTTGGTTAACCTCCAAGTTGGATTTATACCTTGTTCAAAAGTCTTGCGAGATAAATGCACAATCTTGGCTAGTTAGTTAAAATATCTGAATCTCAGAAAAGCTTAACTACATTATAACAACTGGTACATTTTATTCCATACATCATCATCAAAAAATATGCACAATACAAAAACAAAGTTTTCACATGCAAAGTTATTCCACACAGTCATCCCATTAGTTCAGCAAGTCAGTCAAGTCTTGTACAGTCTAAGGTGTATCGACAAGTAATCAACAAATAATTTCATTCATTCCATATGCACACATCATACAAATTAGAACCATCGCATTTATACAAGCATTTGCATACCATCAATGTAAATACATGTCCATAAAAACACACCATGAAAAGTTCATAAAAACAAAAAACAAGAGTCGTCTGTATATATATCATCAAAAATGCCCACAGGCTACAAATAAACCGGTCCTCTGACCCCGCAACAACAACCAAAAACTCAAAAACCCCAAAGCCTAGGGCGTCGGCCACCATGATCACGTAGGATCGGTGCGACGAGAACTACCCCCCGTGGTGTGGGTCCTATGGGACCTCTCAGGGCGACTGCTGCTCACCCCTGCATCACGCCTACTAGTGCCCCCCTCATCTAGCCATCGACGATGGGATGATGCTGACTGCTCAGTATCGCTGTCTCTCATCCACCGTGAAGAACCCCCTCTAGGAGGCTCAGGTAACCGCCCACCTAGGTGGATGATCTCTCCCTCCATATCCATCCGATGTCGATGCCAGTCTGCCTCCCATCGAAGCCAATCTGACTCCCATTGATCCCACTCTACCTCTCATCGATGGTAGTAAGCTACTACGTCATCACGCTGTGCTAGCTACATCCGTAGTAGATCTCTCTCTCGTGCAGCATCGGTATCCCCCTCCTGTCGACGGGACGCAGCCCATGCGGTCTCCCACTCTGCTAGCTGAGTCCGTAAGAGATCTCTCTCCTGCAAAGCCTCTCCCAGCTCCCCATCTCACCTCCATAGCAACTCCTCCAATCATGCTATCTCTATGCCATGTCTTACCTCCACATCCTCCGAACCTACCTAGAGGCATAGGTGAATCCGGGACAACAGCCTGCTCTGGCTCCCACTGCTCCGGGACGTCCTACATCTCCGGCTGATCCGGTACCCCAAATTCCCCTCCAACACCCTCAACCTCCACCATGTCTGCATCATCATGCGGTACTCCCCAACCCTCATCTGGTGCTTCCGCACCCTCATCCCCTACTGCTGCTGCCTCTGCACCGCCAAGCGGCCCCTCGCCTCTCCACTGTCGCAAGGTCCACCACTGCTCATACTCAGTAGTAACCCCGATGTCATCCACATCTGGGATGTCAATCATCGTATCTGAATCCTCACCAAGTGGTGCAATGACTGGCCGATCTAGAGTCCTCTCATCCCCCCGACGTCGATAGACCGTGGGCTCACCAGGCATCCCCTGGTGCACCCCAAACTGTCATGTGACTCGACCGTATGGGAACAACTCCTGCTCAGTCCCATGCCTCCCAATCAGCCATCGCTCCCTCTATACCCATCGAAGCCACTCTCCAGCCTTAGGCCAGGCTGGACAGTCTCGGTAGGGGCACCAAAACACCTCCCCTAGAGTAAGCCGAGTGAAGGCATCGACATAATGCCCTACGACACCTGCCCATCATCGACTCTGACCCTGCTCCTCCGACCTCCACCATAATACCCCGTATCCAATCTCTCGGTCTGCCATCTCTGCCCGAGTCATCCAGGGCAGCCCCATCGGCCTCTCCACTGCTATGTGCTGCCAAGCCCAGCACTACAACAAGTAGCTGCAACTGATCCCCTTTCGCTTTCGATAGCGGACCTCGTACAACTCATCATAAAGTTGTGCTAACAGAGTCTGTCCCCATCTCATAATCATCGATGTGTCTGTCGGACACTCCACCAACTGGAATACCACCTCTAGCAGGTTCCATGGGAACCTCGCCCCGAAGAGTCGGGAAGCAGCATGTTGGAAATGAGGCTCATGAGTAATGCATGCCTCATTCCCAACACACCCCTCTCTAGCCACCATCGCACCAGTATGCCACCAATCTGGCAGTCCATCTCTGCCCTCTCCACTGGGGTCTCCACACCCAACTCCTCCCCATGCCCAAAATAGCGTATCAGTACCGCTGTCCTTCGATCCCGTGGCATCGTCCGGATCGACAATCCATCTATTGGAATCCAAAGAATCCGATAGATATCCTCCAAGGTCACCGTCATCTCCCCTGTTGGGAGATGGAAGGTATTAGTCTGAGGATCCCATAGATTGATCAGGGCCATCAGATAGGCCCGATCCCCGACTATCGGCTCCAGTCGAGTCACCTGCTTGAGCCCAAGGGCGTCAAGCCAATCCCAGTCAGCCAAGGTCAGCGTCGCACGTGCTTCAGTAAAAATAGTAGGCACCCGATGTCGACTCTTCACAACCTGCGAAAGAAAACAACACAAAAACATTAAAAACAATGAAAAACTGTACAACTCTAACATGTATATACAAATAATGCATTCAAACTGTACAGCCAAAAACAAAGCACAAAATTCAAAAATTATTTGTCAGTCCTAGGGTTTCTAATCCTAACTGATAAATTCAAAAACACAACACTTTACAAAAATTAATTTGTCAGACCTAGGGTTTTTAACTCTAACTGATTAATTAAACCATAAAAACAATTACAAAATTCAATAATTATTTGTCAGTCCTAGGGTTTCTAATCCTAACTGATAAATTCAAAAACAATTACAAAACTTTACAAAAAATTATTTGTCAGTCCTAGGGTTTCTAATCCTAACTGATAAATTCCAAAAATAATTACAAAAATTTACAAAAATTATTTGTCAGTCATAGGGTTTTTACTTATTAAAAAAAAAACAACACAACAAAAATTAATTTGTCAGACCTAGGGTTTTTAACTCTAATTGATTAATTAAACAACAAAAACAATTACACAACTAGGGTTCAGTCAACTAGGGTTCACGCTACGCTTTTCGCTTAGTTTTACTCTACATTTTTTAACTTACAGTTTAGCTTTTGGTTTCATTCAGGTTCAACGTAGTTTTTAAGTTCTGTTCTAAACTAACTTTCTAAGTTCAGTTTTCACTTAAAATTTTGATCTGTGTTTAAACTAGGGTTAAAGTAAGTTTTCAGTTACGTGTTCATCGCCTAGGGTTTTCATTTTTAACCATAAACAAAAAAAAAAACAAAAACATAAGAAATAAACAAATTGCGGTTTTTCAACTACGACACAAAAAAATAAAGAGGAAGGGGCACTCACTGGTAGCGCTTCGGCTCCGCCGCTCGATCCGGTGTGTGCACTCATGGTCGCAAGAAAAATTCTGCAGCGCTTCGCTTCGCAGAATTGACCTCCTCCTCCTCAGAGCTCCAAATTGCCTAGAAAAACAAATGCAAATGAGCCCAAAACTCAGTTTTGGCCTTTAAAAAGGCTTTTTGAGCCTGTATTCGTTCCCCCCTGGGATGAGCGCTCTGGTTAGCACTCGTCCCACCCTAGGATGAATACTAAATAGGAATTCGTCCCACCCTGGGACGAATACAGAGCAAAAATTTCAAAAACAGCAAAAAACTGCACAAAAATGCACCAAAAACAGCCCTAACAGTGTCCGATCAGAATGCTTTTGCACTGGACATTCCGGGCATGCAAAACCGATGTCGGGGTCACAAATCCTCACTATCCTATTCCCTAAGAAGGCTATCATAGCCGGACCGCTCCACGGGAAGCCAAATTTTTGAGAATTTCATCCCCAAATGGCGTCACCAAAACGGGTCAAAACCCACCCAAAAATAGCAATAACATTGCCGAACGAAGGCGCTTTTGCGCCTGACATTCTTGGCATCCAAAATAGACATTGGGGTTACAAATTGTCACTATCCTACTCCCTAAGAAGGCTACCATAGCCGGACCGCTCCACGGGAAGACGGATTTTTGTCAATTTTAGCTCCAAAATGCATCACAAAAAGGGTTAAAACCCACCAAAAATAGGTCTAAATGTCAGAAAACTGCATGCACATTCAATGGTAAACAACTGAAGGCACCCTTACCTAAGTCATCTTGGGTCAAGCGACTCATCGCTTTTCTCATGTCGGTCATTCCCTCATCGATTCGTCGCTTGAGGGGGTAGTCACACTTAGTTGCCAATCAACAACAATATACCCAATCATGGAAATGACACGCATTCAAAGGATCATTGACAAAAGACAATCGCGCCCCTGCTTGGGGCAGCAAACAAGCAA
Organism: Wollemia nobilis; assembly: GCA_028583015.1. Taxonomy (NCBI): domain Eukaryota; kingdom Viridiplantae; phylum Streptophyta; class Pinopsida; order Araucariales; family Araucariaceae; genus Wollemia; species Wollemia nobilis. Next base: position 3,135,925 of record JAQPPZ010003551.1, on the reverse strand, counting down.
TTATCACAAGCTGATCAAACACTTGGCATTCGTGAATCATGAACTCAAGGTTCCCACAGACAAAAGGTTGCGCCCTTTGCCTATTCATGACTGATCAATGTCCAAGTTCAAGTAACACCTCATCGAACCAGGTTAACACTTGACTTAAGTTCCTTAGCTCGTCAGAAGCAAGGATTCAAGAATGCGTGCCCTTTCCATACTTGGGGCATCAAGAGTTGGTTAGGTTACTTGAGAAACCCTAATCATTAGTGCTTTGGTTATCTATTTTTGCTCGGCGCTGCGCCTTGCACAGCGCTTCCCAAAAAGGGGCATCTGTAGACACCAAAACAGCACCAATCCGATTACGTGACAACGAGCGCTGATCGCATTGACACAAACAGTCCCTAGGGCAGCCCCCAGAGGTTAAACAGTGGTCCTAACCACTTCCAAAAGCAGTTTTAGAGGTCAGAGGTCAATTTGGCACATTTTTGGCACCTTGCTCTCTGTTCGTCCCACCCAGGGACGAATACAAACTGTCATTCGTCCCACCCAGGGACGAATACATAATTCATCCCAGGGTGAGGCGAATAGAAGGTTTGACTGGCAAAAAAAGTCAAACTTCGGCAACTCCGCCAGTTAACTGAGGCTTCAGGCCATGCAATTGCGAGGACTAGATTTTATTCGAGAAGAAAGACTTCAGTAATGAGTGTCTTTATTTTAGAAACATCATGCAAGACGATTTTGTAACAGGGAGTTAGCTTTTCTCTCAAAATAGGACATGCAAACTCAAGTGGCGCCCTCGCATGCGCAATTCAAACAAGGAGACCCTAAGGTCTATAAATTGGGGAGTTTTCCCACCCAAAAGATAGACAGAGAAGGAGCATTTTGAGCAACGAAGTGCTGCCCTTTTACTTACGATTTGTGCTTTTACATCCATAATCTCTTAATCGAAAGGGAGGTTATTGGGTGACTTTTGGAGGCACGAATCAAGACCCAAAACCCAATTTTTTTGGCCACAATATCCTACCAATTTGTCGACAACACATCACCACAGGTTTCGGACTCATCCCAAGCGGATTGGTGTCGAAACAAAGTCTCAACCGACGGGTGGTTTGCCTTCGGGCACCCCCTGCCTTATTGCAGGTTTATTCATCTCACCCCAGAACGAATACCAAACTATTGCAGGTTTATTCGTCCCACCCCGAAACGAATACGGATCTGTATCGAATTTGGTGACTGTTTCTTTTGCAGTATTTTGCTAGTTACATGATTATGCTTCTATCAAATTTTTAGTCTATTTAGATTCATTTTAATCATCGTTATATTTATCTTTTATATTCATTAACAGTACTCTTTCAGATTTGCGAGTTTCATTATCATACACAGGTGCTACTGACGATTTGTTGTTTCTTTGAACGCAGGAGGAGCAGCAAGGATTAAAGATTCATCAATACCAGCGGCGGCAACACTTTGGCCCGCCCATTTCACATGTGGGCACGCGGAAGGAGGAACACTAAATCCATGATTGTAATTGAAACTATGTTAACGCTCCTACCCCCTAAAAGGGAGGAGACGTCTTTGTAACCGAATTGGAAGAGTATAAATAAAAAGGGTTGTGCTTTCTATACTTCCTTTTATCTCATTTAAATTCGTCTCTTTTCTTTCATTTCATGCATTTCACTTTATAGGACCTTAAGCGTTAACTTTGGGTTTTGAATACATCGCATTAGTTTTCCTTTCAATCTTTCGGAATCTCGTGCTTTCAGTAAGATGGATAGCCATATTAGGATTTAGATAAAAATAATATATGATATTTCCCATATGAGGGTTGGTAAGAGGGATAGTCATATTAGGATTTAGATATAAATAATAGATAATATTTCCTAGAGTGTAGCAGTCATCAACATTCACAAGCTGGTTTTTATATCTAGTTCAACAGGATATTTTACATAGTTTTGGGCATGCCAAACCCAAGAAAAAAATCCAAAATTATGTAGTCACAATAAGATGTAAAAATACAAATAATGGGTATGGTTTGATTAAAACTAAGGGAATAACAAGATAAGAACAAATGATACCAACAAATAACATAATATAAGGAATTTAACAAAATATACAACATATAATACAATAAAATAATATGAAAGTACAAGAAAGCTAATAAGAAAGGCTAATAATTAAATATAGTAAAATGCATGGAGAGGGAGAGAGAACTACCCTTGGGACCACCTAATGTTTTTGATGACATCCTTGGATGTTTAGGGTTTCTACTATTTCATCAAATTGATCGATGAAGAGGATTGACCAATTTGGCCTTGACATGGGAACTCCTTGATGTGAGATAGCATGAAAACTAGAAAGAAGGGCAAATTCCTTCATATGATCCAAGTGGCATAATTATTATATTAAATATATAGAAAAAGAGATTCATGGAAAATTTATATGACCTTGAAATAATTCTATTAGCTTGTAGTGGGAGAAGCAATTAGAGAAAAATTCCTATGTATTTTGAGAATTCATAGGTCAATAAGCAACAAGCTTGTCATAGGTGGTGAATCAATGTGTAGACGATAAACATGTAATAGGTAGAAAACCTTAGTTTAAGCAACAAATTTATCTTCAATAGGATTCCAAATACTTTTATTATAGTTTTTCCTTTTCACATTGATTTTTTCTTCATTTTTTTATCTTTGTTTATTTATATTTCTATATTTAGTTCATTAAAACAACATAAAAATAATAAGGAACTAGTACTAGGATCTATTTATTCATTAAATTTACTTTCTCTCAAGCATATTCAATAGGCATTGATTCAAACTACATATAGCTTGCATATAGGCTAACCTTGCTCAATGCATTTCCTATTGAACCCTTGCTAAAAAGGTGAAATACAATTCTTTTCTATTTTATCTTAGTATAGTGCTACAAGAAATTGAAGTGCCTATAGGATTATCCATATTCATTATTATTCTTCTTTTTCACATTGCATTTCAAACATTTATTTTAAATATTATAGTTTGTCAAGGTTTTAGTTATTAGAACATAGGTATTTTCTTAATTGAACACATAAAAACATAGGATTTAGATTGAATCCATAAAACACTCTTGGTGAACCCTTGATTCCCATCAAAGAATTTAATTAAATTATAGAATTTAGGTAAGAATATTCATCTATGTGTGGACCCCTTGGGTTTGAAGACTAGTGTCCCTAAATCTGGGTCTACACCATTGGTAAGCTCCATGTGAACACCACACCAGTCTTGAAACCTCTAACCTATAAATCATATTAAAAAAAAAAAATAGAAAGAACATACAAAAAATTTAGTCTTATTGAGAGAAGGTTAATGACCCCTTAAATAAATTGTCATATAGAACTTTAGGGTTATCTCTCTTGGCAAATTTAAAAATTGTGGGCTACCAAGAACCATAAGGAGGAACAATTTTATCACAAAATGGATATAATTATTTTTTAAAACATTTTCTCATTCATATCTAATCAACTCTATCAACACAACTTAATAAACATAACTCATATTTTCTAAGTATGATTGAATAACAACCTCCATACATATCAAGAAGTGTGGCTCATCAAATTGTAGCATAGAACCTTTATCTTCCCTTCCTAAAAATTCAACAATGTTCAAAAAAATTGTATATGAAGAAGAGGAGTAGTTTCCTCCCTCTAGAAATATTTCCTCTGAAAAGGGAGAAGTGGTCCTTTGATCTATGGATCACTTTTTCATTTTTCCCTAAGAAAATAAAGACACTTTGCTACTGATTGTGAATGAAAATAATTTAGAATATTTTGATAGGTTATTTAATCCCACTCGTGAGACATCCCATTCATATCATATTCAACGAATTAGATCAACTCCTACTTTAAATCCAAAAGATATTTCTAAAAGGAACTTACATATAAATATTGATACGTCAATGTATCAACCTCCTAATGCCACTATAAAATGAGGAACTCTTAACCCAACTCTTTCTATGGGGTAACAATACTGAATGTAATTATAGCAGACTTATAGAAAACAACTCCTAGTCATTCTACTTCTCCAACTATAGTAGCAAATTAGTTAGAAATTCCCAACAACAAATCAGTGTCTTAATTGGTGTTTCTTAAAAAACCATCTCTTTTTAAACCAAGAGGGGAAGATACCTATAATTTGGTCCTCCCTACCTCTAACACCTCTTCCTTTAACATATTTAACCATAGTATCTTCAATACAACATCAATGTTTAATCCTACAAATCCCCTAAGTAATCCCTTCAACAATTTCTCAAACCCTTTTGTTTCTCTATTTTGACATATGTTGAATGCTTGTACGAAAATTTATTATAAAATAAATCTATGTAAATATACAATATATTGAATCTAAAAATATACTATAAATAAATATTTTACTTAGTTATTGTATTACACCATACCAAGACAAGGTTAAAACATTGAACCAATATTAAAAAAATAAAAAAAATCACTCATAACAATGAATAAATATTAAAACTATAAATTTTATGATAGTTTTCCTTATCCACTTATGCGTCAAGTTATATATTATATTGAGTTACTTCCTAAAATAGATGAATGATCGTCGTATAATTATCTTCTCACTAGGTGTAACCTATTTATTTATTTATTTTTGTTAATTATCTCCTTTCTTTGTTGTCACAATAGTTATTTAAAATATTCTTTTTAAATGATTTTTTTTTTAATTATGAATAATATTTTATAATTCCAACTTTTAGTAAAGGTTATTTCTAATCAATTTTATTACTTCTTCAAATATTATTATTTTTATTTCAATCAATTGAACATCATGAAATCAAGTTTAAAATATACTTCTTAACCCTATTTTATGTGTGTATAAATAACATGATATTTTCAAATATTAACAAATAATAGAGATATTTAAATCATATGCTATGCATTCTATATTTTAAAAACACATAAAATAAATTAAATAGATAATTTTAACATATATTTCTCATATTCTACATCTTATCTATCCACACCCTTGCATCCTACTTATTCTTATACCCTCCAATAGATATATGTTAAATTTGGAGATTTGTATTATACTAGAGGTCACATACTCACACCCTATTTACCCATATATCAATACAAACTAATTATTTTCATATCAAACTTTTATACATTATTTAGTATTTAATTAAAATATATAATTTTTAATTATAAAAACAATAAATAAAAAACAGCTATGTAATTGTCTTTATACAATTTAATAATCATTGGAAAGTAATATGTTGTAAAATGTGTATTTTTTAAGTGATAAATAACAACTCATTTACCAAACTTTAACGATTACATAAAGGTGTTGAATTGAGTAAAAAACAAAATATATAATAAATAATATTTCATTTATCGAACTTTAATGATTACAAGTAAAAAAATCTTAGGGTCCTTTTCAAAAGTATTTATTCTATTTATTGTATTCCACCTTATTATTTTAGATTAATAATCTATATTCCACTTATTATTTTAGATTAATAATCTACCCTGAAGAGGACCACGGGGTGTTGGGATTAATACAACGATCGTGATTCAGGTTAGACCGTACCTCATTTGAACCTATATGCATATTTTATATAATATTTGTTTTTTTTTTGGTGCGGAGGAGTACCTCATTTGAACCTATATGCATATTTTATATAATATTTGTTTTTTTTTGGGTGCGGAGGAGCTAGTAATTTCTGACGCTTATAAGTTAATTCCAAATTAATATAAAATATAAATCAACCTAATAAATATCTTAAAAGCGGCCATGTATCAACTTAATGTTGTATAATTTTTTTTAAGATTTGAATTAATATTTTAATACTGTGAACGTAATTAAAATTATCTCATTAAATAAGAGACCGGAGCCTGTTAATGCGTGAGGTCACGCAAGCTTTATAAAACATAACCGTATTGAAAAAATAAAGTGAAAAAGGATTTGTCGAAATGTGAGTCGACAGACAGTTTCGATGGCCATGCTTAATACCAACTCATAATATTAGTTACTGGATTAGGTTTCTCCTTTTCGTTCATTGCGAGTAATCTGCAGATTCGATCGTCCCAAGTAATAATTGTTTTTCAATTAAACAACATTGCAGATATATATAAAATGCACCTGATAGGTCGAACTTCCTCTCTTGAACGAGTCGTGCTGTGGAGTAACCTATATGGAACTGCGTCGAATCCATAGTGTGCAAGCATATCCCATTCCAGTGCTAGCGCCGCAGATAATTCACAATTTCCAACTAAGATTTGATAGACCTTTTTACAACTAAAAAAACAACTAATAATGTTCTTTGAACAATAAGATCACATGTCTAATTCTTCGTGAATGACTCATCTTCGACAAAACGTAACATCCTCTTACTTTGTACAACTCTTGTCCTATGAGTAGATGAGGGGTTTCCCAAATCATCATCTCTAGATACTAAGTCCTACAAGGGGCCTTAAGATGGCTCTTCAAAGAGAAAGTGGGCTAAGCATCATCTCTAGATTATAATTCGACTTTATACAACCTAGGGAAGTTATACTGGCGGTGGATCACAAATTCAGATCAGAGTCAAGTTTTAAAAGCTAATACATGAAATGGAGGATGTCACGGTTGCGAGTTACAGGTGTAGGATCAGAGATACGGAAAACATTCATAAGAGGGGCCTCACTGATTAAGGAAGACTTACATTGGAAAGTAGGTGATGGGAGAAAAGTCACATTGTGGGATGACTCTTGAGAATTTGCCTCCCATTATCAAACAATACCCTCATCTTAGTGGCATCAGAGAGACTCTTCATAATCATAACCAACCTCTTATATCTCAGTATGTCATCCCTTCAAACCAACAACTAGCAGCTTTAGGAAGATGGCAAAATTTGGACGAGTGGTTAAGTGAAGAATGAGATGTTGAAAAATGTGAACTGAAAGAAATTCTAGAAAAAAAGAACATAGCTATGGAAAGATGGACCTGACCAACTAGCATGGAGATATGAGAAACAAGGCACTTACACAGTGAAAGCATGCTACCGAAAGACTCACCAAAGTAGCAAGAACCAACCCCAACAACAACATCCTAGAAAGAAATACGGGAACCAAAAGGCTGGCCGAATGTTAATTGTTTTATATGGCAGGTTGCTCACAAAAGCAATATGACTCATGACAATATGAGGAGAAAGGGGTTCATTGGACCCAGTAGAGTGTAATGCGCTTTCAAGAGGTAGAAACTATAAACCACCTCTTTTTTTATTGCTCCTATGCTCACACAATATGGAATTGGTGGTACTCCATATTTAGCCAAACAGAATGATATCCTCCTAACGGTAGTAATTTTGGGGACTATTGGTCACATAACACCTTCAATCCAAAACACTAAGCATGGATTGGAATTTAGGGATTGGCTTCATCTGCTGGCAAATATGGTTGGAACGTAACAACATTATTCTTAAAGAGGAATTTGGCTCAGAAGAGAGGACCTAGGGGATTATGTTAAGGAAGTTATTAGAACTAGTGCACACCAATATACAAGAAGAATCTTTGATGACAGAGGTAGAAAAAGACATTTGGGCACAATTATGAAATCAAATGTAACATGAAATCTATCACGAATATAAAAAAGAACAAAGAGGTCTTCAGTAATATTTGTTGGAAGAGGACATATAAAGTTAAGGAAGTAAAGTTTAAAGAACATAGGATTCAAAGATATTGAGCAAATAAAAGAAAATAGAAAAACTGCATTTTAAGCCTTGCCAAAAAAAAATATAAAAATATATGATGGGGGTCAAAAAATTGAAATCTACCAAATCCAAATTTTCACTCAAAAAATTGGAACAAAATTTACAAGAAACAGGAACACTCTTTTCCATTCATTAACTTGCAAAGATTTACAGTTACAGCCCGCAGGCTTTACAGAAACTAGCGCACTAGCTTAGTTTTCTCACACTCTGTTGCAGATCTCTCACTCTGCAACCCTGGAAGGAACACGCACCCAAGCCGATTCAAAATGGCTCTCGGCCCTCGATTCTACAACTTGATTGTGCAACTCTGCAACTGCAGGTTTTCCAACTCCTGCATCTACAGTTTCCAACCCCTTGTGCATGGCTTGATTTGCCCTTTTATAACATTCGCGTGACTCTTTGTCTTCCACCTAGTGGCCCTTCGATTCATTTCCGCCACGACTGTTCAGTTTTGTCTGCTCCATAACTGCACCTTGATGCCACGTGTTGTTCTATGCTGCCACATGTCACTCAATGACCTCATTTTGTAACGGTCCCTGAAAATGCAACCTGTCGCAATTTCACGACATCTTCTTCCTTTACCTCTTCCTCTTCTCTTATGGTCGCGATATCACGACATGTCGTGATATAGTTACATTTTTGCTCTCCTGCTCATCCTTTTCTCTTTCGATCGTGATATCACGACATTTTGGCTTCCATGTGCTCCTTCTCCCTTTTGGTCGTGATATCATGACATGTCACGATATCGTGATGTTTTCCTTCATCGTTGCCTTCCTTGCCTTCGGGTCACGATATCGCGACATCTTTCCTTTCTGCCTCCTTCCTCGCCTTCGGGTCGCGATATCGCAACATCTTCCTTCGAACGCCTTCATTTTTTTGCTTCGATCGTGATTTTGCGACACTCTTAATGATGTCTTCTCTCGGTTGCCCTGCGCCGTGATTTCACGACATGTCGTGAAATCGTGACATTCTCAATGGCTTCTCCTTTCGGCTACTCTTGGTCGCAATTTTGCGACGGTCATGATTTCATGACATGTCATGAAATCATGACATTCTCAATGGCACTTTCTCTCTCCTACTGTTGGTCACGATTTCGCAACATGTCGTGAAATCATGACATTTTCTTCGGCATCTCCTCTCTCTTGCTGCTGGTCGCGATTTCATGACATGTCACAAAATCATGACAATTTTTGCCCTGCACCTTCTCTCTCCTTCTTGAGTCGTGATTCTATGACATGTCACAATTCTGCGACATGTCACGATATCGTGACATTTTTTCTGTCATGATTTTGTGACACCAAGGCAAACACTTAGAAATTTTGATGAAGATGCAAGATTGTTCGACCGCCACTAGATGCTCCTGCATCAGACACCCGGGGTTGATGGAGAAGTGATCTTCACTTCTATGTTGTTCGGTTGTCACCTCTTGCAACATCTCCAAACGTACACCTACCTTTGCAGTCCACTTCAACTCTGTTTCCTAGCCTCTACTTCTCAGTTTATCTTCACGCTTTCTATGTAGCTCCTCTTGCTTCCGCAAATCCATTCTGAGCAACTCCTCTTGTAGGGCTTTCACTTGCCTCTGCAAAGATCTGAACATCTGTAACTGTGAATCCTCAGATCTCATATCTCTCCCACCACCACGGTTTCTTCACGGTGACATTCTTCTGCACTTTCTTCTCACAACCCTTAACCCTAGATCCTGGTGCAAGCTGCCTCACATTCGATGCTCTGCTTACATGCTAAGAATCTTCTGGCTCTGATACCACTTGATGGGGGTCAAAAAATTGAAATCTACCAAATCCAAATTTTCACTCAAAAAATTGAAAACAAACTTTACAAGAAATAGGAACACTCTTTTCCATTCATTAAATTGCAAAGATTTACAGTTATAGCCCGTAGGCTTTACAGAAACTAGCGCACTGGCTTAGTTTTCTCACACTCTATTGTAGATCTCTCACTCTGCAACCCTGGAAGGAACACGCACCCAAGTCGGTTTAGAATGGTTCTCGGCCCTCAACTGTGCAACTCTATAACTGCAGGTTTTCCAACTCCTGCATCTATAGTTTCCAACCCCTTGTGCATGGCTCGGTTTGCCCTTTTATAACATTCGTGTGACTCTTCGTCTTCCACCTGGCGGCCCTTCGATTCATTTTTGCCATGATTGTTTGTCTTCGTCTGCTCCATAACTGCACCTTGATGCCACGTGTTGTTCTATGCTGCCACATGTCACTCAATGAGCTCATTCTGTAATGGTCCCTGACAATGCAGCCTGTCGCGATTTCACGACATCTTCTTCCTCTACCTCTTCCTCTTCTCTTATGGTCGCGACATGTCACGATATCGTGACATTTTTGCTCCATCACCTTCTCTCTCCTCTTCGGGTCATGAAAACCCGACATGTCGTGATATCGCGACATTTCTGCTTTCCTACTCATCCTTTTCTCTTTCGGTCACGATATCGTGACATTTTGGCTTCTCTATGCTCCTTCTCCCTTTTGGTCGCGATATCGTGACATGTCGCGATATCACAACGTTTTCCTTCATCGTTGCCTTCCTCGCCTTCGGGTCGCGATATCGCGACATGTCGCGATATCGTGACATCTTTCCTTTCTGCCTCCTTCCTCACCTTCGGGTCGCGATATCACGACATGTCATGATATCGCGACATCTTCCTTCAGACGCCTCCGCTTTTCTGCTCTGGTCACGATTTCGTGACACTCTCAACGATGTCTTCTCTCGGCTGCCCTACGTCACGATTTCGCAACGGTCACGATTTCGTGACATTCTCAATGGCTCCTCCTTCCGGCTTCTCCTGCTCGCGATTTCGCAAAGGTCGCGATGTCACGAAATCGCGACATTCTCAATGGCACTTTCTCTCTCCTGCTACCGGTCGTGATGCTTTGCGAAATCGTGACATTTTCTCTGGCATCTCCTCTCTCTTGCTGCTGGTCGCGATTTTGCGACATGTCATGAAATCGTGACAATTTTTGCCCTGCACCTTCTCTCTCCTTCTTGAGTCGCGATTCTGCGACATGTCGCGATATCGCGACATGTCGCAATTTTGCGACACCAAGGCAAACACTTAGAAATTCTGATGAAGATGCAAGATTGTTCGACCGCCATTGGATGCTCCTGCATCAATAAATTTGTATAAGCTAATAAAATTTTTAATAAAATTTTCACTTTTACTAATAATAATAATATATATATCTATCTTTCAGTGGCGTAAAAGGGTTAAAAAATATATAAAAATATATTTGTATAAGGTAATAAATTTTTTTAATAAAATTTTCACTTTTACTAATAATATATATATATATATATATATATATATATATATCTTTGGCGTAAAGGGTTAAAATGATTGTGGCATGGTGGTTATAGGGGCGGATCGCGCGAAGATCCGTGTGGCGACCATAAAAAGCTGGACATCCTGCCTGAATTCGTGGCGGCTACCTATTCCACCATACATACATACATACATACATACATACATACATATATATATATATATATATATATATATATATATATATATATATATATATATATATAATCATTATACTACTTGTTAATACTTACAAGAGTGCCAGATTTTGGCTGTTGAGAACGGAGATATAATTTGCTGTCTTTTTTCCTACGTTAATTTAAAGTGCATTGTTCCTGGGAAATATGGTCACGTCGCCAGGATACAGAATGTCTACAAATGCTTGACCTGCCAGATTTAAAATTACTATTAATTTACATGGGAGGGGTGTTTTAATTCTACGTTTAGAAAATGAGTACCTTGAGTGTCAACAAAACCAGCTTGAAGAGGTCCTCCGGAGAGAACCGTAAGAATTTCAGTGGCTCGTGGATGCGTGTGGGGTAAATTTACACCACAAGGCACCATTTTAAATCTCACCATTGCCAGGCATTGTGATCTGCAAACAAATTTCATTTATATTATACATGCAATTGCAATTGAAGGTTCGAAGGTTTTGTATGACTAACAATAACAATTGTAATACTACTTAGTACTTACTGCGTTGCAGGAAAATTAGTGACAGAGGTGGCTGCTCGAACACCTCCCGTGTCGACAGTAACGTCTCCATTTCGAAATATGTTTCGAAGGGTGAAGACTGTTAAGCCTGAAGCAAAGTCCGTCAGAAGATCTGGATCTGCACCCTTTACATTTTTTACGAAAACAAAAACAAATGCAAAAAATACAATGATAAAACGGGTCTTAGCATTCATGCTCATATCCATGTTGATAAAACGGGACAAAAATATGCTCAATATACAGAGACGGAAATTAAATAGGGCATAGGCTTGTGTGCTCAATACTAACTCCAGATATTCTATTTATAGAGCGGGAATGCCTAGATACCGTGAATATTTTTTAATTATCTCTTTAAGAACTTTTGCTGCATGATTAGTCTATTCAATAATATCACTTTATGGCCCATTCTGAACTAAAACTAAATATGACCTGGTCAGGCAATAATATCACTGTATGACCCAATCTGAACTAAAACTAAAAATGACCTGGTCAGGCAGGTGATGTTGGACTTTGCTCATGCATTTCACCTTCTCTCAACGTGTTTTTACTTAAAAAAAAAAAAAAAATTCCTTCATTGTTTTGGGGTGAGTGACCGATAAGATGCAGTGAATGTCAGGAAGAAGCCTAATCCATTAAGTAACGCGATGTCAGACAAATCTTGTCCATTAATAGTTATGGTTTATCCTTTTTCTATTATTAATTTTAATGATAACTATGATACATTCTTTGTTACTAGTTTAATAATCCTTTATAATATTACTAATTTTTATGATAATATTTTATAACATTATAATTGTCATGGAATAATTTTAAAATATAATTGATTTTGTTTGAGCACCCCTTTCTTTAGGACTTGTCTAATAATTCTTGATTAATCAAATCAGCTATCATTATTTTCTTATTACCAGTTATTTTTTACGATAACATTTATAATTTTTTACGATAACATTTATAATCCTTGATTAATCAAATCAGCTATCATTATTTTTTACGATAACATTTATAATTTTATAGATTGAGTCATTTTACTACTAGAAGCCTCTTGTAACCAAATAGTAAAGAAGTTTGTTGAAATATCCTCGACGAAGAAGTTTTGTTTGGTACTGAAGGGTAAAAAAATCTTTGTTTTAGACGAGCTAAAACATGCTGAAAGTAAAAGAAATTAGATTCCTTTTGCTAAATGGAAATAACATGAAATGTAAATGCTGAATTGAAACCACTACATTAAAAATTGCTGAAAATGAAACTGTTGTAAAGAAAATGCTAAAGCATGAAAATGTTATTGAAACTAAAATTATATAAATTGAAATGAAAATGCAAAAGTAAATAAAAGATCAACTAGCTAAAAAATCACACTCACACAACACACTTGAAAATAGGAAAAAATAGAGTAAGAATAAAGTACATTATGATTACAAAAATTTAGCAAGAAATTGATAACAATTTAGAAAAAAAATACACTAAAATTGAAAACCTGTAAAAATGGTAAACATCTCCTTCCACCAACCCTAAGAGTGGGCCCTTGATCCCTGGTCTAGTAGAAGGTCTTAACACACAAAAATTCTAATTTCTAACTACTCACTCAAGCATCAATCACAATATCTAAAAAATACTTGCAATTTATTGAATAGTTCTGTTATTATAGAGTTGTTGCAAATTACAATCTACGTACCAATATATCATCTACTTTCTAACCTTTTTAAAACCACTAACCAATAGGTGGGTGTAATTATTTATACCTATTTCCACCCCCTATCCTATGTGAGATAAGTGTAAAATAAGTTTTTTTTTGTTAACGCCTGATTTGCTGCTCTGTTGCAATAGATAGTCCAATTTTAGGATAAAATCCATGTTGTAGCTAATTGTGAAGTTGTTTTTACCTCCAAATTGGTGGGAACCAGATAGGAATAGATGGAGCATCATTAGCCACACCTATACATGCACCAACTTGTTTATCCCTTAAAGATTTGATCAGCATTCTAATTTATAGTTGATTCAGCCAATTCTTCTGGAGTAGATTAGGAATATGAGGTTGCACACCTGTTAGACGTGGTTGGTTCTAATTTCATCACATTGAGGTACTTAAAAATTCTTGGTGGGTCCCTCCTCATTGCATTAACACTCATTAATCGACTTTAACTCATTTTTTGGTGTTTGTATTTACACTCCTATTATTTTGCAGATGGTTGCCCAATTTTTTCGAAGCTGCTCTTGCATATGCTATGTCCAATTGTCTTGTGTCTTGTTTCAGTTGCAACATAGCAATTTTGATAATACATAATTCTAGTAACTCATTTTAGGTAAGAAAACACTTCAAAAATCTTGATGGAGTACGAAAAATTTAAAATTTGACCAAATCCGAATTTCACACAGAAAATTCAAAAACACGCTTTATAAGAAGATGAAACCCCAATGTTCCATTAAATTACTTGTAAAGATTACATTTACGATAACAGCCCACAGGCGTATTTATCCTTCTCCCGAAATAGGCTGCCTCACGTTCGGCGCATCTGCCTGTGCTCCTAAGAAGAATTATTCTAACTCTGATTGGAAAAAAAACTCTAGCCGGTCAGAGTGGCCTCTGCCTTTGACTCTGAATCATGACTGTCAACTCTTTATTTTCCAACCCTTGTGCAAGGCTCGGCTTGCCCTTTTTATAACTTCGGTCTGACTCTTTGTCTTCCACTGGTGGCCCTTCGATTCCTCTTTGCCACGACTGTTCGATTCCATAACTGCATAAAGCAACTGACTCTATAACTATCGTTTGACTCCCGCTTATGGTTACATTTTATGCATGACGCTTTGTCTTCACCTACTTTCGTTGCACCTTGATGCCACGTGTTGTTCTTGTGCTACCACATGTCGCTCAATGACGTCATCCTATAACGGTCCCTGAAGATACCGCCTGTCATGATTTCGTGACGTCTCCTCCTTCTTTCGCGTCTTCTTCTTTTCCTGTCGCGATATCGTGACATGTCGCGATATCGTGACGTTTTGGCTTCCCTGCGCTCCTTCTCTCTTTTGGTCATGATATCACGACATGTCACGATATCGTGATGTTTCCTCTTCACCTCTGCCTTTCTCGCCTTCAAGTCATGATATCGCGACATGTCACGATATCGTGACATGTCGTGATATCGCGATGTATCTTCTGCATCGTTGCCTTCTTTGCCTTCGGGTTGCGATATTGTGACATGTCATGATATCGTGCCTTTACCTCCACCGCTACCTTTCCTGATTTCAAGTCATGATTTCGAGACATGTCATGAAATTGTGACATTCCCAACGACCTCCTCTCGCCTGCCCTTCTTCGTCGCAATTTCGTGACATGTCACGAAATCGCAACAACTCCCACTGCTCTGCTCCAACTTTGCTTTTGTGTCGTGATTTCATGACAGTCACGATTTCGTGACATGTCACGAAATTGTGACATTCCCCCACTCCCTTCTACTCTCCTTTGTTGGTGTCATGATTTTACGACACCCTCCTTGGCTGACTTTGCTCTACCCTGATGGTGTCACGATTTCGCGGCATGTCACGATTTCGTGACATGTCACAATTTCGTGACACCCTCCTCGGTGGCCTTTGCTCTACCCTGATGGTGTCGTGATTTCACGACATGTCACGATTTCGCAACATGTCACGAAATCGCGACATTTCTATGCCTTTGCATTTTTCCTTCTGTCGACTGTCGTGATTTCGTGACATAGTGAAATCACGAAAGTTTTTGCTCTACATTTTCTCCTTGCCTTCTTCTTCTTCTTCCTTAGCCGACTCTTCTAAAGTGGCCCTCCTGCCACTAGATGCCTCTACATCAAGTGTTTCTGGATGCTTCTGCATCAGACACCTGGGGTTGGTGGAGAAGTGATCTTCACTTCTGCACTTTCTGGTTCCTGCCTTCTACAAATCCATTATGCGTAACTCCTTTTGCAGGGCTTTCACTTGCCTCTGCAAATCTCTTTTAAGCAGCTCCTTTTGCAGGGCTTGCACTTGCCTCTACAAAGTCTTGAATTCTTTCATTGTCATCATTCTGCTCCTTTCTTGCAAGCTTTTCCACAGATCCTGGTGTAACTTCCTCACGTCCGGTGATCTGTTACACACTCAGAAACTTTTGGCTCTGATACCACTTGATGGAGTACAAAAAATTTAAAATTCGACCAAATTTGAATTTCACGTAGAAAATTCAAAAACACGCTTTACAAGAAGATGAAACCCTAATGTTCCATTAAATTACTTGTAAAGATTACATTTACAGTAACAGCCTACAGGTGTAGTTATCCTTCTCCCAAAATAGGCTGCCTCACGTTCGACGCATTTTCCTGTGCTCCTAGGAAGAATTATTCTAACTCTGATTGGAAAACAAACTCTAGCCGGTCTGAGTGGCCTCTGCCTTCGACTCTGAATCATGACTATCAACTCTCCGTTTTCCAAACCTTGTGCAAGGCTTGGCTTGCCCTTTTTATAACTCTGGTCTAACTCTTTGTCTTCCACTAATGGCCCTTCGATTCCTCTTTGCCATGACTGTTCGATTCCATAACTGCATAAAGCAACTGACTCTGTAACTGCCGTTTGACTCTCGCTTACGGTTACATTTTATGCATGACGCTTTGTCTTTGCCTACTTTTGCTGCACCTTGATGCCACGTGTTGTTCTTGTGCTGCCATGTGTCGCTCAATGATGTCATCCTATAATGGTCCCTGAAGATACCGCCTGTTGTGATTTCGTGACGTCTCCTCCCTCTTTCGTGTCTTCTTATTTTCCTGTCATGATATTGCGACATGTCGCGATATTGCGACGTTTTGGCTTCCTTGCGCTCCTCTCTTTTGGTCGCGATATCATGACATGTCGCGATATCGCAACGTTTCCTCTTCACCTCTGCCTTTCTAGCCTTCAAGTCGCGATATCGTGATGTATTTTTTGCATCGCTGCCTTCTTTGCCTTCGGGTCACGATATCGCAACATGTCACGATATCGCGGCCTTTACCTCCACCACTGCCTGTCCTGATTTCAAGTCACAATTTCGTGACTATCGTGATTTTGCGACATGTCGCGAAATCGTGACATTCCCAACGGCCTCCTCTCACCTGCCCTTCTTCGTCGTGATTTCGTGACTGTCGCGATTTCATGACATGTCGCAAAATCATGACAACTCCCACTGCTCTGCTCCAGCTTTGCTTTTGTGTGGTGATTTCGTGACAGTTGCGATTTCGTGACATGTCGTGAAATTGCAACATTACCTCACTCCCTTTTTCTCTCCTTTGTTGGTGTCACGATTTCATGACACCCTCCTCGACTGACTTTTCTCTACCCTGATGGTGTCACGATTTCATGACATGTCGCGATTTCATGACATGTCACGATTTCACGACACCCTCCTCGACGGCCTTTGCTCTACCCTGATGGTGTCGCGATTTTGTGACATGTCGCGATTTTGCAACATGTCGTGAAATTGTGACATTTCTATGCCTTTGCATTCTTCCTTCTGTCGATTGTCGCGATTTCGTAATGTAGCAAAATCGTGACAGTTTTTGCTCTGCATTTTCTCCTTGCCTTCTTCTTCTGCTTCCTTAGCCGACTCTTTCGAAGTGGCCCTCCTGCCACTGGATGCCTCTGCATCAGGTGCTACTGGATGCTCCTGCATCAAATCCTTAATCATTTAAATGTCATACAACCTTTATTTTCTAGTGATTTTTACTATGCTAACTTACTACTAAATCATGCAAAAAGATGGTAAAAAGTGCAAAAAATAGTCAAAATAGTAGCATATTATTCCTTAACATTTAATCATGGTAACATAATTAAAATAATAAATTTTAATCAAATATTTGACATAGAACTACATTATTTATTAAAATGTGATCGTTTTTATGTAAAAAATGATGTAAAAATTAGGCATTATTTGGCCTCATCACCAAGTCCACCATTCCTCTCTATTCATCCCTATGTCCATTCAAACTCTCTTCTCTCCCTCCTAACATATTTTTAGTCCATCCCTTGGACATCTCTCCTCTTTTCCATCTAATTATTTTTCTTTATGTCTTTATGTAATCCACAAAAAATATTGATAGACATGACAACAATGATTATGTAAAATGGATAGTTACCTTATCAATAACTATTTATATTCCCTACATCATACTCGTTATATAAGAGGAAATATTCCATGAGCTCTAGCTCATGAAATTGAATTTTTCTTCAAAGATATTATCTTTTTAGCTTAGTTGTCTTCACAAGGTCAAGTTTGTTATCTTATCCTAACCTTCCTCCAAGAATTAAACCTCCTCTTATAGATTGCACTTAGAATTTATTCCACCTTGTCCCATTACATCACACCCATCCAACCACAATCAACATGTACTTTTTTGATGATGACTTCTTTACGCTAACACCTTCTTCTATAGTGATCATATCCTCCACAAATATCACAAGGATGTAGGTTCAAAAACATAATTGTAACATGTCCAAGTATTCTACACTAACTACAACAACCCATCCTAGGATCTTCATCCCTTGTATTACTTCCAATTTTCACAAATTTGGTCTTCCCACTTTCTACTTGACTTGTATATCCAATGCCTTCATTCTTTGGTCTTACTTATGGCATTATGGACATTTTCACACATTGCCCATATCTTTCCAATCTATTTCCATTGTACCCCATTCTTCTTATTAACTTGGAGCCAATTCCTTTGATGTGTATTTTAAAGCAACCAAACTCTTCATCCCCACTCTAATCATAATGTCCTTCATTGCACTTTGAAGTACCAATGTTATATCAACTCTAGCAATATGGCCTTCATTGCATCTATCAATGATTTAATAAGGTTCATCTCCATATACTATCTATTTACCACTTCTTCTTCTTCTTCTTCTCTCTCTCTCTCTCTCTCTCTCTCTCTCTCTCTTATTATCTACAATAATATGTGTTGCACCATCATCTACATCATTACTAGTACTGGTGACCTAGGCTATCTACCTCTTTTTTGTGTTTATTTTTTTGCTTGTTTTTACCTTTCTATCATAATTATCCATTTGTGTCATCCTATAAGTTGTCATTGTGTAAGCATAATCTCATACTAAAATCTATGTGATGACCAATGATCCACATGGGTGGCAATTCATATTTTGAAATAATACTTGTATATTCTTCCAACACATTGTTTACTTCATATGGTATTTCATCCACCTTATCCACTATCTCTTTTTCTTTGGGTTTATCAATGAAAGCATAATATACTTCATTTTTATTCATTCTTTTTAAGGATTTTTTTTACACCCAAGCACATTGTAGGACTAATGACCACTTCTTTTCCATTGTTCTTCAATGGACTTAATGTATACCTCTTTTCATATTTATCAATAGTGTAGGTGTTCTCCATACCTTCATGCATTACTTTTCTATCATATTATCATTATATACCTAAAAAGACATGATAAACATACATAAGCATAATATCACATAGTTTCTCATCAATGTAAGAACCAATTTTGAAGTCAACCATACATTTTTCAATTACCAAAATTTGATAACTCTTTTACAACCATGAGAATCTATATAGATTTGGGTTTTTAGTATTCTTCAGTACAATATTTCTACCATATCTATAGACACTAAATTATCCTTACTTCCATTGACTATAATCATCTTGTAACATTTGTCTCCTAATTTACAAATTATTTTGAAGATATTCCTTCTATACTCAAGCTCATACACATCTATTGATTTCAACAATACTCTCTCCATCATAAGGTATTATCCTTATTTTGGTTCCTCCATGTGTGTTTATGAAGTAATACTAACTTTAAATGAATGTACAATTTTATTATGGGATTCCTTTTCTCGCCCACTAAACTAATGTATGTGAGGACACTCATTTTTTTTATGTCCTTATTCCAAGTATCTATAGCAGTTGCCAATAAATTATGAACTCTACCTCTATCAAATCTATCTCATATTCTTGATGATTCACCCTTTTATCAGGTACTTTGGTTGAAATAACCTTGAGAATTAATTACCTCTCCTTCTTGGAAATGTTTCCTTCTACCATTATTTTATTGTTCTCTTCCTCTAGATAACTATTATTTTCCTTTAGAATTATTTTATTTATTATAAATAAACTTCCCTTCTACCTTGAGTGTGTATTGATATACCTCTTCAATTGTTCTAAATCAAAGAAAAAAAATCTAATCTTGTATGGATAACCTTTGTCCATTTATATGTCTTTCCATCTTCTCCTCATCATCTTCAATATGACCAACCCTAATGATCAATTTATAGAATTTATTTGCATACTATTCCATTGCTAACACCATTTTCTTGAGGTTTGAAAGTCTTATAAACAACCCTATTTGGTAATCCAATAGGAGGAATTTGACCTTTAGTTTAGTAGTCATTTTCTCTCATCTCTTAATATTTTTTTTTTACTTTTTTTTTGTGTGTTTGAACATGATCCCTCCATAAGGATGCATACCCCTTTAGTTTTGTATAGGAAACATTCCCCTTAATGGGGTCTTTTATCAATTCAAAATCAAAATAGTTCTCCATCTCCATGATCCAATCAATGAGTTCCTTAGGGTTTAAACTTTCATTATATGATAATATTTCTAATTTTGGCTTCCTACTCATGTTAGAAATTTCCTAGATTAGTTATTCTTATTGATCTTCTTCTTGCCCTTCATTGTGAGCTTTTAGTTGATTTACTTCCTCCTCTTCATTATCACTTACGTCTTATTTTGAATACCCCTCATTTGGGTAGTTTTAAGGGCATATAATAAAATGATGCTTCATCTCATTATATCATCAATATCCATGGCTTTAAGATCTTATTATCTTTATTTTACTCATTTTGGTATTAAATCTAGTTGATCTCTAAGTATTGATACATACCTAAGGTAGAGATCAACTAGATCTAATACATAAATGATGTAGACAAGAGAATATTGTCCTCATACAGATGACCTTATGCAATATAAGTTTATCTTCTATTCATGACCTTAATATGTATGGTAATCATACATATGATCAAGGTCTCATGATGATGAGAAAAATCTTAAGACAACACACAATAACTTCCTTTGTATGAAAATGTCTTCCTATCATATGATATCTTCCATTGCATGATCACACTCATCATACAACAAAAATTCTTATATGACCTATATCGTTCCTTGTACAACATATTACAGTTGTATAATTAGATTAATCATACAATAAATTCTTTAATTATATGATAATTTTAAGCTGAGTTAGATGAGAATGTCCTTTATATTAGATGATTCCACTAATGAATGATTATCATACATTTATGCTTCATATCATTCCCATATATCTATGTCTTACACAACATACTCCTAGATAGTAACCAAGGTTATCTCCTTTGAACAAAATTCTTACTCATACTACTATCAAATCTAACTTCTCTTGTGGAATTATGCTCTATTAAAAAAATGTTAACTAATGCATGCATGTAGAAACTCTAAAAATTTATCAATCACACATAAAACATATAATAATTTAGAATTTGGAATGTATTCTATTTTATTCAAAAACAAATACAACAAATAATTAATTCTTATGGAGTTATTTGACTCATATTTACTTTCAAATGGTCATCTCTTCCAAATATTTCTTTCAAATCTTTCTTTTATTTATTTGTCCTATTGTTTCTCTATCGTATACACCATTTTAAACCTTCACTCTATATCTTCACCTCTTATTCTTATCAATTATCATATCTCCCTATTTATAGGTCTACCATTCTCTCTCTTTGCATCTTTGTATCCGTTCAAACTCTCTTCTCTCCCTCCTAGGATAATTTGACTTCATACCTTGGACATCTTTGATTCTCTTCATCCTCCAATTCATTTTCTCTACATCCACCCCTTTATCTTCAACATCTCTCTATCTATCTTCCTACCCTTTTGCTTCTCCTTGGTTTTATCTTTGATGACCACCTTTTATTTCTATTTCTACTTCTCTTTACTCTTATCTAGATTTTTTCCATAACTTTACCTTCGACCAACTCCTCTTCACTCTCTATCTCTTTGTCTTCCATACAAAAGGTTGGTATACAAGACAATGATAATTATCTACAAGGGGTGGTTACCTTACACCAAAAATACTAATTGATACTATGATCAAACTTGAAGATTAAAGTTAATTTTTGTAACTCAACTAAAATTTTGGTGATGGTAAAATGTTTGGAATGGCTATCAAATTTCAAACATTATCCAAGACTTCAAGGGTTTCAAAACAATACAAGACATAAATTGGAAAATAATAGGATATCAGAGAAAATTTATTCACTCTATATTACACTATAGTCTTTTGATTTAATCATTTCAATATAGCTTAAGTATATTTATATATAATACTACTAACAAATCCAATGGAAAGGTGGTGATAGGATACCAATATTTACAATAAATTATATTGTTTAACTATAAAATACAACTTATAAATCCAAATATGCCTAAATAGAGATACAATTTTACATGTTTGGATGGTGATCATCAAAGACAATAAATTTATAAAATAATAATATAATTCTAGTTAGAAATATTACATATGAAACATATTATTCTTTGTTATTTGTAATAAGGAATAAAATTGTTCAACATAGAATGAACTTTCCTTGATAAGACAAAAAAGGCATGCCTTAGTGAATTAAATAGAAAATAAAATATTTATATATGATGTAACATTATGCCAATAATATACCTTTGAAGACTTCTGAAAATAAAACTTTTATTAATTTTGAAAATTCTAAAACTTGTTAAATAACTTTTATCATATAACTATGAGAATTTTAAATTTAAATTATATAACCTTTAAATGAAAATATATTTTTCTTTTTTCAATAGTCCTTA
Source organism: Wollemia nobilis (assembly GCA_028583015.1). Taxonomy (NCBI): domain Eukaryota; kingdom Viridiplantae; phylum Streptophyta; class Pinopsida; order Araucariales; family Araucariaceae; genus Wollemia; species Wollemia nobilis. Next base: position 3,113,289 of record JAQPPZ010003551.1, on the reverse strand, counting down.
AATTTAGCTGATTCCTCTACCCATGAAGGAGAAATTAGGTGACATGTAAATCATACCTAAGTTCATTTCTATATTTAATAGATAGATATATTATTTTTATTACACATAGTACTTGTATGTAAATGAAATAGTACATAATTCTACTTTTTATTATACTTTATTTTAACTTACACTATGTACTTTCAATATATCTAGCGTGTATATGATCAATGATATAACTGGTAGGCAGCTTCATGTATTTATCTCTAGATTGGCATCTAACACACTGTATCAAAGCTAGGTTCACTATCTATCTAGCCCTTCTACCAAGCTAGAATTTATATATAGTATATATCATAATGATAGACAACATCTGAATAAAATAAATTATAAATATGAATGATTACCTCAAAGATGTTAGGCATTCACAATATGGTCATATCTACATCTTGTGAGATCTATTTCTAATTACTTTTCATATACAAAATGCATGTTTATATACATTCATCTTAATCTCATACCTCTCAACCACATACAAGAGAAGTGTTCTACCTCAATGAATGTACATCTACCTCCCTTGCATGTTCAATTTAGACTCAATGAATGCACATCTACCTCCCTTGCATGTTCAACTTAGAATAACACTGACATTATCTTGTACGAATAAATATTAAATATTCTTACAAATTTAAATGCATTAAGATTCATAATCTTTTAGATAAATGTACGCAATATTTTTTTATGAAAAAATAAACATATTAAATTTTTTTATCATAACATAAATAACATAGAAGGGAAAAATAAAATAAAATAAAATAAAGAGAAAAAAAAAGCCAACCCATAGTAATATAAAAAAGTTCAACATTGTGAACATAATGGATATATTACCATTTATTTAGAACGAAAACCGAAAACAAACTGAGAATTTACCAAAGGTAGGAACCTTCAACTTGACCTCTAACAATTCCTTGTCTTCTTTTATTGTGAACACGAATACTGTAAACATATACTTATTTCATGACTTCAAAAGTCGATAGTGATGTCTCTGCCTGGAACACAGCCGCTTGTGGGTGTTTTTATTAGGCTTGTTCCGAATGGAATTATCGTTCCATTGACCATGTTCACTGCGTTCAAGCTCAAGTTAAAGGCTGTGGCCACAGTTCTCGCAGGAATCTTGAACAACGTCTGGGCGCTTGGCTGATTAAATCAAAAACAGAAGATGCACATCAGATTAGAGTGATATTTTATATGTCATCGTAATCTCATACTACTTACTTGTTAATACTTACAAGAGTGCCAGGATTTTGGCTGTTGAGAACGGAGAGATAATTTGCTGTCTTTTTTCCTACATTAATTTCAAAGTGCATTGTTCCCCTGGGAAATATGGTCAAGTCGCCAGGATACAGAATGTCCACAAATGCTTGACCTGCCAGAATTAAAATTACGATTAATGCTAAGGATATTAATTTAGATGGAAGGAGTGTTTTAATTCTACGTTTAGAAAATGAGTACCTTGAGTGTCAACAAATCCAGCTTGAAGAGGTCCTCCGGAGAGAAGCGTAAGAATTTCAGTGGCTCGTGGATGCGTGTGGGGTAAATTTACCCCACACGGCACCATTTTAAATCTCACCATTGCCAGGCCTTGTGATCTGCAAACAAATTTCATTTTATATTATACATGCAATTGCAATGCAATTGAAGGTTTGAAGGTTTTGTATGACTAACAATAACAATTGTAATACTACTTAGTACTTACTGCGTTGCAGGAAAATTAGTGACAGAGGTGGCTGTTCGAACACCTCCCGTGTCGACAGTAACGTCTCCATTTCGAAAAATGTCTCGAAGGGTGAAGACTGTTAAGCCTGAAGCAAAGTCCGTGAGAGGATCTGGATCTGCACCCTTTACATTTTTTACGAAAACAAAAACAAATGCAAAAAATACATTGATAAAACGGGTCTTAGCATTCATGCTCATATCCATGTTGATAAAACGGGACAAATAAATATGCTCAATACAGAGAAACGGAAATTAAATAGGGCATAGACTTGTGTGCTCAATACTATCTCAAGATATTGTATTTATAGAGCGGGGAATGTTAGTTTGTGCAGTCCACGGGTGCAGTTATGGTTTTGGATACCGTACATATTTTTTAATTATATTTTGCCTTTGGTGTTACATCAAAAGTTTGAAATAGTTACTGCACTTCCACTCTCGCCAAACAAATGCCGACATTGTTAATATCTGTTTAGTTATAAGCAAACAATATTTTAAATTTGCAATCGTTATTTTGCTAGATGATTAGACTATTCAATAATATTTTAAATTTTTAATCCTTTGCTGGACTGCATGGTTAGACTATTCAATAATATCACTCTATGACCTATTCTGAACTAAAACTAAATATGACCTGGTCAGTCAATAATATCAATGTATGACCCAATCCTTCGCTGGATACACTATCGTTAGATATCTTTTGCTGCATGGTTAGACTATTCAATAATATCACTCTATGACCCATTCTGAACTAAAAATAAATATGACATGGTCAGGCAAGTGAGGTTAGACTTTGCTCATGCATTTCACCTTCTCTCTGAACGTGTTTTTCACTAAAGAAAATATCCTTCCTTGTTTTGGAAGAAGCCTAATCCATTAAGTAACGAGACGTCACACAAATCTTGTCTATTACCATGGAAAAAGTCTCTTGTCTGCCACTCGAATGAACTTCTTCGTCTCACATGTTTAATTTTCAATTCATTATGCTTTTTCGATTTTGCGTGTCAATGGGCACAAAGACTTGTACGGCTTATCCCACACTTTCGTTCCCAAACATAAGAAAATAAAAAATTTCATGATTGGTTTCGTTGGTGGAGAATAAAACGGGTTTTAAAATGGAAGCAACGAGATAGTCTCTAGCAGTGGTGTTCTAATTGTTTTTTTTTTTTACGGCAATAGTATGATGGATGTTTTTAATAGGCAGGTTATTCGGTCAAAATTTGAAGTTATAATTGAATATATTATAATTTTAAAAAGCTAATTATTTTTGGTTAATTAATTTATATAATAGTTGTGGTTATCCGTTTTCTATTACTAATTTTAATGATAATACATTCTTTGTTACTAGTTTAATAATCCTTCCTTTATAATATTACTATTTTTTTTATGATATTTATAATTTTTATGGAATAATTTTAAAATATAATTGATATTGTTTTAGCACCTTTTTTTTAGAAATTTTTTAATAATACTTGATTAATCAAATCAGCTGTCATCCTTCTCTTATTACAATTTACTTTCTATGATAGCATTTATAATTTTATAGATTGAGTTTTTTTGCTACTAGTTTGTAGAGAATGGTGACAAGTGATGGCGACAAGTGTTTCGATCCATGAGAAGTAGTGGGAGAGGACCTTAATAATGGTGGACAAGGTTTGGGTCCTAGTTTTAGTGGGTCTTCTTCAATTCGTTTTGACCCAGAAGCCTCTTGGATCCAAATAGTAAAGATGTTTGTTGAAAAGTCCTCAACTAAGAAGTTTTGTTTAGTGCTGGAGGGCAAAAAAATCTTTGTTCTAGATGAGCTTGTTAAAATATCTACAACTCAAGGTGATCTTTGCTTGGTGGGTAAGGTTTTGGGTGCCCACCCAAATCTGAATGCTATTCGGCACTAGGCTCAATCCAAATGGTGTGTTTTGGGAAGTTTGCAAATTGTGGCCTTGCCAAAGAACTTTTTTATTTGTCTTAACTTAGTAGAGGATATGGAGCATATTCTTCAACAAAGCCCCTAGTTATTTGGGTGTCATGACATGTTTCTTAAACACTAATCAACGAGCTTTAATACGAATACCTAGAGCCTTAATCAAGATCCAATGTGGGTTAGGATCTCAGGTCTTCCTCTGCATGTATTGCACGAATATATTTTGTTAAAATCTGGTGGTAATTGATCCAACAACCTTGGCTAGGTCCACTCTTATTCATGCAAGAATTAGTGTCAACCTAGATATGAATCAACCCCCTTTGAAATCCATTGAATTGGTTTCCATGTTTGGGTTGTGGACTCAAACCTTGGAATTCGATATTCTTCCACTAAAATGCAGCTCTTGTTAAAAAATTGGGCATCTAAAAATGGATTGCACTAAAAAAAGTTGCTCCTCCTCGATGGCAATAAAATAAGACCCTAGGTAATATGAAATATCCTTATAGTAATTCAGTATATAAGCTCTCTAGGCCCAAGGCTTCCTCAGGAAGGGAAGCAGATAATTTTTTTAAAGAGCCTAATATATAGGATAGTTTTTTCAATAACCCTAGCCTTAATGATTTAGTTGTTGTTATCACTCAAAATCACTTTGAAACTTTAGTTAATTCTATTGAATATAGAGATCTAGATGTTCCAAATGAACATTTGACCTGTAGGAGCAGTGTTATTTTGGAAGAAATTTAGTTGAACTCAAATACCTCCTATGAACCAAATACCCTTACTAATTTGGAATTCACCCAGATCTTAAAGGGTTAGTATAGACCTAGGAAGACCTAACAGGTCCCTCAAAAGATCAAGAAATAATCAAGTGGATGTAGGGAAATATATATTGAGAGGAAGGTCTTTTCATATTGAGATTAGAGAAAGAAAAACAACCAAAGAAATGGCATATGAAAATTAACTAATCTTAATATTGGGTGGTAAAAAGGCCCCACCTATATTCAAAAAATGAGAATCATATCTTAGAACATTAGAGGGCTTAATGTGCCTTCTAAACATCAATTGGTTCAAAACCTTAGGAAATATCTAAATCCCCAAATCTTATTATTACAGGAAACCAAACTAAATAACGAGAATGTTGAGAGTATTAAACAAAGTGTGTGGAAAGATGTAGTTTTTATTTCTAGTACAATTAATGAAGCGTCAAGTAGCCTTATATACCTATGTAATAGAAATTAGATAGATGGAAAAGTTTTATTAAATGATAGATTAATTAGTGTGTTCTTTAAATGTAGAATCACCATGGCAAGTTGGATTTTAACAAATATTTATTCTCCTAATACTATATTTAGTAGAAGGTATCTTTTGAAGGACCTCATGTTCATGAGGAAGGTCTTCCATAATCTTGCTTGGGTTATTACTTGGTACTTTAACGCCCCTCTCTATCCTTATGATATGTTTAGTGGTGATCCCAAATGGTTCAAGAGTATATTTGATTTTGAATAGTTTATTTAAAAAATGGGCTAATGGATACTAGTATTAGAGGGATCAAATTTACATGGAGCAACAAAAGGATATAAATTCAACTGATTCAAATAATATTGGATAGATTTCTAGTCTCCCAAGAGTGTTTGATTAAATTTAGGAATACCTCTTTATTTGCTCTTCCTAAAACTAGATTGGACCACAACCCTTTCATGTTTGATGTACACTTAGATGGTAGAAATCTCTTCAAACTCTTTAGGTTTGAGACTATGTGGCTTAGGAATCTCAATCTAGAGTTATGTATCAATATTTGGTGGGATACAATTTTTTTGGCCCTCTTGCTTCCTAGGTAGCCACGGCTTCCTCAGGAAGGGAAGCAGATAATATTTCTAAAGAGCCTAATATTTAGGATAGTATTTTCAATAACCCTAGCCCTAATGATTTAGTTGTTGTTATCACTCAAAATCACTTTGAAACTTTAGTTAATTCTATTGAATATAGAGATCTAGATGTTCCAAATGAACATTTGACCTGTAGGAGCAGTGTTATTTTGGAAGAAATTCAGTTGAACTCAAATACCTCCTATGAACCAAATACCATTACTAATTTGGAATTCACCCAGATCTTAAAGGGATAGTATAGACCTAGGAAGCCCTAACAGGTCCTTCAAAAGATCGAGAAATAATCAAGTGGATGTAGGGAAAGATATATTGAGAGGAATTTATTTTCATATTGAGATTAGAGAAAGAAAAACAACCAAAGAAATGGCATATGAAAATTAACTAATCTTAATATTGGGTGGTAAAAAGCCCTCACCTAAATCCAAAAAATGAGAATCATATCTTAGAACATTAGAGGGCTTAATGTGCCCTCTAAACATCAGTTGGTTCAAAACCTTAGGAAATATCTATATCCCCAAATCTTATTATTACAGGAAACCAAACTAAATAACCAGAATGTTGAGAGTATTAAACAAAGTGTGTGGAAAGATGTAGTTTTTATTGCTATTACAATTAATGAAGCGTCAAGTAGCCTTCTATACCTATGGAATAGAAATTAGATATATGGAAAAGTTTTATTAAATGATAGATTAATTGGTGTGTTCTTTAAATGTAGAATCACCATGGCAAGTTGGATTTTAACAAATATTTATTCTCCTAATACTATATTTAGTAGAAGGTATCTTTTGAAGGACCTCATTTTCATGAGGAAGGTCTTCCATAATCTTGCTTGGGTTATTACTTGGTACTTTAACGCCCCTTTCTATCCTTTTGATATTTTAGTGGTGATCCCAAATGGTTCAAGAGTATATTTAATTTTGAATAGTTTATTTCAAAAATGGGCTGATGGATACTAGTATTAGAGGGATCAAATTTACATGGAGCAACAAAAGGATATAAATTCAACTGATTCAAATAATATTGGATAGATTTCTAGTCTCCCAAGAGTGTTTGATTAAATTTAGGAATACCTCTTTATTTGCTCTTCCTAAAACTAGATCGGACCACAACCCTTTCATGTTTGATGTACACTTAGATGGTAGAAAGCTCTTCAAACCCTTTATGTTTGAGACTATGTGGCTTAGGAATCTCAATCTAGAGTTATGTATCAATATTTGGTGGGATACAATTTTTTTTGCCCTCTTGCTTCCTAGGTAGCCAAAAAACTTAGATATATCAAGTTCAATTTGAAAGAATGGAATAAGCATATTTTTTTAAATTTTTTTGAAAAAATAATGGATCTGAAATAGTAGCTTTTAGTCTTAGAAGTATAAGTGAATGGAGGATATTCACAAGGATTAAAAGATAAAAAAAGAGCTATCCTTTATGAATTCCACAATACCTTAGATTCATAAGATACTTTTTGGAGGTTGAAGTCTCACACTCTTTGGCTCAAGGAGGGGGATCAAAATTAAAAAAATTCCATGACACTAGTTTGAGATATAGAAGCCATAATAAAATTAAAAAATTTCTAAGAAATGATGGTTCTATTATGGAATACATTATGGAGATCCATGAGGAGGTAGTTAGCTATTTTAGAAATCGTATTGGTATTGCTGAAGAGATGGTCATTGATGAAGCCTCCATTTTTCTCCAAAATATTCCTCAACTGGTCTCTAGTGAGTATAACTTGTACTTGACTAGTCCCTTTTTAGAATATGAAATTAAAAATATTGTTTTTGAGATGGCAGGAGATAAAGCGCCTAGGCCAGATGGCTTCTGAACCATATTTTTCCAAGCAATTTGGCATATTATAGGGATGTTGATTTGTCATGTTAGTTCTCTATATTTTACACCATTTCAAACCTTCACAATAGATCTTCTCCTCTTCTTCCTACCAATTATCCTATTTTCCTCTTTCTAGGTCTACCATTCTCTCTCTTTGCATCCTTGTATCCATTCAAACTCTCTTATCTCCCTCCTAGGATATTTTTAGTCCATCCCTTGAACATGTCTCCTTCTATTTACTCTCCAATTGATTTTCTCTACATCTTCCCCTTTATCTTCCACTTTTCTCTATCTATCTTCATACCCTTTTGCTTCTCCTTGGTTTTTATCTTCAATGACCACCTTTCATTTCCATGTCTACTTCTCTTTCCTCTTCTCTAGATCTTTTCCATCACTTTTTATTCTTCCTGCTCTTCTTCACTCTCTATCACTTTTTCTTCCACACAAAAGGTTGGTATATGAGACAAAGACAATTATATACAAGGGGTGGTTACCTTGCATAAAAAATACTAATTTATACTATGATCAAACTTGAAGTTTAAAATTAATTTTTGTAACTCAACTAAAATTTGGGTGATGTTAAGATGTTTGGAATACCTATCAAATTTAAAAACACTATCCAAGACTTCTAGAATTTCAAAATAATAAAAGACATGTATTAGAAAATAATAGGATATCAAATAATATTTATTCACTCTATATTGCATAATAGTCTTTTGATTTAATCGTTTAATTATATCTTTAGTATATTTATATATAATACTACTAACAAATCGAATGGGAAGGTGGTGATAGGATGCCAATGTTTACAATTAATTATACTATTTAACTATAAAATACAACTTATAAACCAAAATATGCCTAAATAGAGATAAAATTTTACATTTTTGGATAGTGATCATCAAAGACAAGAAGTTTGTAAAATAACAATATAATTCTAATATGACGCATATTATTCTTTTTTATTTGTTATAAGGAACCAAACATTTAATCATAGAATAATTTTTCCTTGATAAGACAAAAAAAAATGGTATGCCTTAGTAAATTAAATAGAATATAAAATATTTATATATGATGTAACATTGTGCCAATAATATACCTTTGAAGACTTCTAAAAATAAAACTTTTATTAATTTAGAAAATTCTAAAACTTGTTAAATAACTTTTATCATATAACTATGAGTATTTCAAATTTAAATTTTATAATCTTAAATCATGCCTAAGTTCATTCCTATATTTAATAGATAGACAAATTATTTTTATTACACATCGTACTTGTAAATTAAATAGTTTATAATTCTACTTTTTATTATAACTTATTATAAATTATACTATGTACTTTCAATATATTTAGTGTGTATATGATCAATGATATAACTTGTAGGCAACTTCATATATTTAGCTCTAGATTGGCATCTACCACACTATGTATCAAAGTTGGGTTCATTGTTTATCTAGCCCTTCTACCAAGCTAGAGTTTATATATAGTATATATCACAATAATAGATAATAAATGAATAAAAAAAATTATAAATATGGATGATTACATCAAATATACTAGGAATTCACAATATGATCATATCTACATCTTGTGAGCTCTATTAGACCTCAACCACATACAAATGTACATCATTAATGATTCTCTCTACCTCCCTTGCAAGTTCAACTTAGAATGACACATTATATTGTACCAATAAAATAAAGATGAAATATTTTCAAAATTTTAAATACATTAAGATTCAAAATCATTTAGTTAAATGTACACAACATATATTTTTATAAAAATATATATTAATTAAAATATGACATTAATCATGTTAAATATATATCTATATTAAAACTGATACCAATTAATTTTAAAATTTAGTTTAAAAAAATAAAATTTGATCATGTAATATAACTATTATAGTTTTAAATGATTTATCTTTCTTACTTTTAAGTTTGTGATAATATTGCCCTTTATTTTTAGATGTTATTTATTTTTAGATGTTAAATAAGATAAAAATATACTGTTGAACATAATAACATACAAGAAAAGAAGGCCAACGTATAGTAATATAAAAAGGTTCATAAATTTCATTGGATAAGTCACGATGAAACACGAATATGTGAATCGATGAAAATGAATTGTTCAATTTTTTGTTCAATATTTTATTACTATTTATTTCGAACGAAAACCGAAAACAAACTGAGAATTAACCAAGGCAGGAACCTTCAACTTGACCTCTAGCCATTCCTGGTCTTCTTTTATTGTGAACACGAATACTGTAAACATATACTTATTTATTTACATCAAAAGTCGACAGTGATGTCTCTGCCTGGAACACAGCCGCTTGTGGGTGTTTTTATGAGGCTTGTTCCGAATGGAATTATCGTCCCATTGACCATGTTCACTGCGTTCAAGCTCAAGTTAAAGGCTGTGCCCACAGTTCTCGCAGGAATCTTGAACAACGTGTGGGCGCTTGGCTGATTAAATCAAAAACAGAAGATGCACATCAGATTAGAATTTCCTTCCCGCTTGGGTGTTTTTACTCAGAAAATTTCCTTCCCTGTTTTGGGGTGAGTGAGCGATAAGATGCAGTGAATGTCAGGAAGAAGCCTAATCCTTTAAGTAACGCGATGAAATACAAATCTTGTCCATTGTTTGCCTCTTCCTCTCACTTGTTTACTTTTCAATTCATTATATTTTTTTCAATTTGCGTGTCAATGACCACAAAGACTTGTAAGGCTTATCATAACCCACACTTTTGTTCCCAAACATAAGAATTTTAAAAAATTCATGATTAGTTGGTGGAGAATAAAACGTGTTTTAAAATTGAAGCAACGGCATGGTCTGTAGTAGTGGTGTTATACTGTACGACACATTCTTTGTTTTTTTAACAATCAGATACTAATTTTTAAAATATAATTACTTTTGTTTTTGCATTTTTTCTGTGGAACTTGTTTAATAATCTTTAGTTAAATAAATTAGTTATTATATTTTTCTTATTATCAATTATTTTATATTATTAAATTTATAATTTTATAAATTGAGTTTTATTACTATTTTTTATGATAACGTTTATAATTTTAGAGATTGAGTCTTAATACTATTTTTTATAATAACATTTAAAATGTATAATACATTTTTTTTTTTTGAACAATCATATATGATACCGATGAAATAATTTTAAAATATAATTGATTTTGTTTGAGCACCCTTACTTTGAGAATTGTCTAATAATCTTTAATAATCTTTAATTAATCAAATTAGTTACCATCCTTCTCTTATTACCAATTATTTTATATTATAATATTTATAATTTTATAGATTGTATGATACATTCTTTATTATTGAACAATCAAATAGGATACCAAAAGAATAATTTTAAAATATAATTCTTTTGGGACTTGTCTAATAATCTTTAATTCATCAAATCAGTTATCTTCCTTCTCTTATTACCAATTACTTTATGAAATAACATTTATCATTTTATAGATTGAGACCTACTACTATTTTTTATGATAACATTTATAATGTATGATATATTCTTTGTTTTTGAACAATCAGATATGATATCAATAGAATAATTTTAAAACATAGTTGATTTTGTTTGGACACCCCTTCCTTTAGAACTTGTCTAATAATATTTAATTCATCAAATCAGTTATCTTCCTTCTCTTATTACCAATTACATTAAGTGATAACATTTATAATTTTATAGATTGAATCCTATTACTAATTTTTATGATAACATTTATAATGTATGATACATTCTTTGTTTTTTAAATAATTAGATATGATAACGATGGAATAATTTTAAAATATAATTGATTTTGTGTAAGTGTTTTTTTTTTTACTTATCTAATAATCTTCAATTAATTAAATCATCAATTAATTAAATCAGTTATCATCCTTCTCTTATTACCAATTTTTTTTTTTTTTTTGATGACGAACCTTTTATATACAACATATCAGCAACATGTGAGGGGAGAGATTTGAACCTGGGCCTCTCGATAACTAGAGAGTTTTAACTACCCACTTGCTCAATTATTTTATATTATAACATTTATAATTTTACAAATTGAGTCCTATTAATAATTTCTATGATAACATTTAAATTTTATAATGACCGATATGGTGGCCAACCGTGGTGTCCACTGTGCTATTTTTTTGCTGTGGAAAAAAAATCCCCTGAATGAGGTAGTTTCCCTTGCTATGAAAGAGGCTCATGATGCTTTGTTTTTGTAAGGAGGAGTCGGACATCCCTTTGGCTCTCGTTGGAAGGGGTGTTCGGTCTCGCTTTGCCCTTTGACCAGAGTTTGTTGGAAGGGGTGTTCTTTCTTGCTTTGCCCTTTGACCAGAGTTTGTTAAAGTTTGTTTTGCGTTCAAACCGTTGTGCTTTTCTAAGTTCTCTCCAAAATCATTATGGTTATTAAGAATTAAACTCTCTCTGTTATTCCTAATAGGTATAATATTTTGGAAATTGTTATTATGGTTGAGAGTTTATATAAGGTTGTGGGGACCCTTTCAAAACCCTCTCTTTAAATTAATAAAAAAAAATTATAATGTATGATACATTCTTTGTTTTTTGAACAATCAGATATGATATCAATAGAATATTTTTAAAATATAATTGATTTTGTTTGAGCACCCCTTCTTTTGGGACTTGTTTAATAATATTTAACTCATCAATTCAGTTATCATCCTTCTTTTACTTTATGTGATAACATGTATAATTTTATAGATTAAGTCCTATTACTAATTTTTTATAAAAACATTTATAATGTATGATACATTCTTTGTTTTTGAACAATGAAATATGATACCAATGGAATAATTTTAAAATATAATTGATTTTGTTTGAGCACTTTTTTTTAGAACTTGTCTAATAATCTTCAATTAATCAAATCAATTATCATCCTTTTTCTTATAATATTTATAATTTTATAAATTGAATACTATGACACATTGTTTATTTTTGAAAAATCACATATGATACCGATAAAATAATTTTAAGAACGTGCTCAATACTATCTAAAGATATTGTATTTATAGAGCGGGGAATGTCGGTGTGTGGAGTCCACGGCTGCAGTTATGGTTTTGGATACCGTGCATATTTTTTAATTATCTTTTTTCTTTCGTGTTACATCAAAAGTTTGAAATGGTTATATTTTTTAATTATTTTTTTCTTTCGTGTTAATATCTTAAATTTAAATTTGCAAACAACATTTTAAAGTTGCAATCCTTTGCTGGATACACTATCGGTAGATATCTTTTGCTGCACGGTTAGACTATTCAATAATATCACTCTATGATCCAATCTGAACTAAAACTAAATATGACCTGGTCAGGCAGGTGAGGTTAGACTTTCCTCATGGATTTCACCCTCTCTCTGAGCATGTTTTTACTAAAAGCATTTCCTTCCTTGTTTTGGAAGAAGCCTAATGCATTAAGTAACGATAAGATGTAGTGAATGTCAGGAAGAAGCCTAATCCATTAAGTAACGAGACGTCAGACAAATCTTGTCTATTGCCAAGGAAATAGATTCTTGTCTGCCACTCGAATGGACTTTTTCGTCTCACATATTTAATTTTCAATTCATTATACTTTTTCTGATTTTGCGTGTAAATGGGCACAAAGACTTGTACGGCTTATCCTTCACACTGCTCGCTTAAGCCACACTTTCGTTCCCAAACATAAGAAAATAAAAAATTTCATGATTGGTTGGTGGAGAATAAAACGGGGAAGCAGCGACATAGTCTGTAGTAGTGGTGTTATAATTGTTTTTTTTTGACGGCAACAATATGATGGAAGTTTTTAATAGGCAGTCAAAATTTGAAGTTATAATTAAATATTTTATGATTTTAAAAAGTTAATTATTTTTGGTTAAATAATTTATTTAATAGTTATGGTTATCCTTTTTCTATTATTAATTTTAATGATAACTATGATACATTCTTTGTTACTAGTTTAATAATCCTTCTTTTATAATATTACTAATTTTTATGATAACATTTTATAACATTTATAATTGTCATGGAATAATTTTAAAATATAATTGATTTTGTTTGAGCATTCCTTTCTTTAGGACTTGTCTAATAATCCTTAATTAATCAAATCAGCTATCATCCTTTTTTTATTACCAGTCATCTTTTATGATAACATTTATAATTTTATGGATTGACTCATTTTGTCACTAGAAGCCTCTTACAACCAAATAGTAAAGAGGTTTGTTGGAATGTCCTTGACGAAGAAGTTTTGTTTGGTCCCAAAGGGTAAAAAAATCTTTGTTCTAGACGAGCTGAAATGTGCTGAAAGTGAAATAAATTAGATTACTTTTGCTAAATGGAAATAACATGAAATGTAAATGCTGAATTGAAACCACTAAATTAAAAATTGTTGCAAATGAAACTGTTGTAAAGAAAATACTAAAGCATAAAAATGTTGTTGAAACTAAAATTATAGAAATTGAAAGGAAAATGCAAAAGTAAATAAAATGTCAACTACCTAAAAAATCACACTCACACAATACACTTGAAAATAGGGAAAAATAGATTGGTTAATAATCTTGGGAGCTCTGCTAGGGTTTGATGAGGAAAAACTACTCTGCTAGGGTTTGATGAAGAAAAACTACTCTACGGGGATGGCAGCAACTTTCGGAGGAGGTCTGAAAAATTGGAGGAATGTCGTGATGGCATCGGGTCCGGCACAGAGAGTGCATGCTTGTGATATTTTTTCATCTGAAAATGACTAGAAGGAACAGGATTTTCCAAAGGCATGTCGAGAACCGCTTGTTAAAGAACAATGGATGTTTGGAATGATGTGAAGCCAGACCAATTCTAGTGGTTCAACTAGACTCGGTGGCGGAAGATGTGGAGTATCTAACCAAACATGCCCTTATTGGCAAATTTTTGGGCATCCGAATTTCTCTCCCCTATGTGGAGGCTTGGGTCAGGAAGACTTAGAATCCTAAAGGTGATGTGGAGGTGATGTTGAGTGCGAACAAGTATTTTATGGTGGTTTTCTCTTGTATTGCATATTGTAACAAAGCATTTGAAGGGGGACCTTTTTTCTATAACCAAGTGGGACTCTTTCTTAAACCCTGGCATGTGGGTTTCAACCCATGGGAGGAGCGACTATCGCGGGTTCTAGTATGGGTGCGGCTTCCATGGCTCTTGTTGGAATTTTGGAGAAATGATATCTTGCATAAGATTGCCCTTCTGCTTGGGAAGCTAGTTGGACCGTCACAACAGACAATGGATAAAAAGGTAATCTTTGTTGCTCGTATTTGTGTTGAAATTGACTTAAATAATATTATTCTAGATTCTATTGAAATATAATATGGATCAACTACATGGGTTCAAAAACCTAACTATGAAGCTCTTTCATTTATTTGCCAGATTTACCATGAATATGGCCACCTGCAAAGAAAATGCCCTAAGTTTATCTCTCTTGTGGCTTCAAATCCTGGGCCCTCTCGGTCTGGACAAAGTTTGGATAAAGGAAAAGTCCCGATAAAGGAAGGGGAACAGGATAAGGAAGCTTTTGTTTCGGTAAAAGCCCAAAACAGAGGAAGAAGGGCAAAAAAAGACCTTAAGGATAGCCAACTAGATGATCTACTCAACCATTTTTAAATATTAGATGATCTTGATCAGTGCATGGAGATACCTGAAACATCGCTACCTGATGCAAATATAGCAAGGCAAAATTAGATGTCTCTTCTTGAGGGGGAAATTAAGGAATCAGATCTAGGGGGTTTAAATGAAGAACAAAAGGCTTTGGATCTGAGTATAGGGGACATGGTTGTGTCTAGCCCTATAAGGGAAACTATTTTGGAAAGTGGTACATATTTAGTTATGCCCTCTCCTACTAAGGCACTGATGCAGTCATCCTTGGACTGCAAAACTCCTACGGTGTTGGGATTGCAGCAAAAAATAATTAAAAATAGTTTTTTCGGATAAGAATATGAAGGTGGGTTGAAAGAAGGACCAGGATAAAATTAAATTAATGGTGGAGACTCTGGTGGAGTCAGGCTTGGTGAGAACATTGGATTCCCATTATCATAACCCCCAAAAATGATTATCCTCTCATGGAATGTAAGGGGGTTGAATAACATCCCCAAACAAAAAGTTATTAGTGATTTGGTTCGTGTGCATTCTTCGGATGTGGTGTTTATTTAGGAGACTAAATTGGCTATTGATAGTATGTTCAATATTGCTCCCAAGTTGTGGAGAAGGGGGCAATGCCAGTGTATTGGTGCATGTGGATATGCTTGTGGCATCACTTTTTTATGGGATCCGGTTAAGATATCCCCTCTTACTTGGATTTCCAGCAGATGGTCTATTTCAATGGTCGGGCATGATAATGAATCTGGTGAAATCATCCTACTTACAAATGTGTATGCTCTTGTTGATTACAATGGTAAAGTGAATTTGTGGAAGCACATTTTCTTTGTGAGAAGTTTGGTTCCCCTGTACCCATGTATTTTGGCTAGAGACTTCAACTCTATCACTTGTCTAGAGGAGAAACGTGGTGGGGTGGACCGTCTCAAGCCTTTTTATTCTGTCTTTAGTGCTCATATCCAGGCCCTAAACTTGGTTGACATCAAGCCAGATAATGGGATCTTTACTTGGCATAATAGAAGGTGTGGGGAAGCTTCCATCTCAGAGAGACTGGATAGGTTTTTGATATCCAACTTTTGGATGGGTAATAACAGAGGTGCTAGTTCTTTGATTCTGGAGGGTAGGGGATCTGATAATTGGCCTATAAAACTCTCTACTTTGGAGTTTGGGCTAAAAAAGAATCCCTCCTTTAAGTTTCAACTTATATGGCTTTGTGATCCTAAGCTTCATGATTTCATGCGAGGCTGGTGGACCATTGACAAACCTCCTCATGGCACTGCTATGTATTCCTTTATGAAGCGACTACAATTTGTAAAACATAAATTGAAGATATGGAATAGACTAAATTTTGGGAACCTTTCCTTGGCTAATATGGTAGCTCTTAGGAGTATGGAAGAAGCTTCAAGGAAGATTAGAGATCAGGGATTCACAAAGGAGCTTCTTATTGAGGAATTTGAGGTTGCGAAAGACCTTGCTAAATGGGAACTAAGGGAAGAATTTTTTTGGAAACAAAAAGCTCGAGTAGATTGGCTTTAGGAAGGGGATAGGAACACAACCTTCTTTTATAACTCAGTTAAGGCTCACCGTAATGGTAACCTGATTACCTCTCTTGCGAATTCTCAGGCTACCCTACTCTCTTCTTTTAGGGATATTTCAGAAGAGACTAAGAGGTATTTTTCCTCTCTCTTCAAGGAGGACTCCCTATGAGATGATGAGAATCAAAAGCTTATTATAAAATGTATTCTAGTGATTGTTTCTAGAGAGATGAATGAGCACTTGATGGGTCCAATTTCCCTTGAGGAGTTGGAAAATATTGTATTCAGGATGAAAAAGGAAAAGCCCTAGGCCTAGATGGATTCTTGATTGAGTTTTATCAGGAATTTTGTGATTTAATCAAATTTGATCTTTTGGAGGTGGTCCATGAGTCCCAAAAGAACAAACAGATGCTAAGGGCCCTAAATGCTACCTTTGTGGTGCTTATACCCAAAAAAGAGGTAGCAAATTCTTTGGATATGTTCGGGCCTATTGCTCTCTGCAATGTTGTATATAAGATCATCACAAAAATTATTGCTGAGAGGCTGAATATATGGTTGAGCAAAATCATCTCTAAGGAGCAAGGAGGGTTTTTTGCTAGCCGACAAATCTTGGATGGGGTTGTTATTGCTACAGAAGCTATTCACTCAATGGAAACTTCTAAGGATAAAACTATGTTCATTATGTTGGACATGGCCAAAGCCTATGATCGGGTCAGATGGTCCTTTCTTCAGAAAGTTCTTGCTGCTTTTGGATTTGAGGATGAATGGATTAGATGGGTGATGAGTTGTGTTTCTTCTTCCTCATTCTATGTTCTTGTTAATAATGAGCCATCAAAGTTATTTGAGGCCTCAAGGGGATTGAGGCAAGGAGATCCTTTATCTCCTTATTTTTTTATCATTATGGCGAAAGGGTTGGTAAGGGTTCAAGCTTTACCTATTTATAGATGTTTTGTATAAATAGAGTCCTCTCACTTCATCAAGGACATGGATGCTTTGTCAAGACAGTTTTTATGGTTTGGAAAACTTGATCAATCTAAATGGAGTTTGGTTAGGTGGGATTCTATATGTAGGCCAATGCAAGAGGGAGGCCTTAGGTTGCGACATACAACTCTTTTTGGGCAGGCTTTGGCTGCAAAAAATTATTGGAGATGGTGTACCTCTCAAGATCAAATTTGGGCTAAATATTATCTTGTAAATACTTGAGAGGTATTTCTAAGGCTGAAATCCCTAGAGTCAGCTTGGTTGGGAAAGGTTCAGTTATCTGGGACACTCTAAAAAGAGGAGCTAATTTAATCAAGTAGGGTTTGTTCTGGATTTGCAATCAAGGATCAAATGCTTTTTTTTTGGGAGAATTCTTGGGATGGCCACCCTCCTATCTTGAATCAATATCCTAGGTTATGTTCCCTAAGCATTTTTTTCTTGGAAGGAGGTTGATCTCGTGTGGAGGAATTTAAAAAAATCCAGTCTTTTGGAAATATGGATATGTACAAGTGGAAATATCCACAAGAATGGCCCCAGGGGGTACTGGCCAAGGACAGAGAGGTGCTTTCTCTTATTCTTACGGGGAGGTCTTGTTATTTATTGAGGAGTAAACATATTCTTGCTTGGAACCCTAATCCTAAGGGAAGCTACTTGGTAGCCTATGGTTATCAGGTTCTTGATAAACAAAAGTATGGGAGTATTCCTGTCACTTGGTGGAAAAAGGTGTGGAACAAATTTGCCTGGAAAAAATGTAACTTCTTTCTCTGGTTGGTAGCTCATAATAAATGCCTCACTTGGGATAATGTGAGGAAGAGGGGATTTCAGGGTCCCTCTTTTTGTGTCCTTTGCAATAAGAATGAGGATGACTCTTCTCATTTATTTTTCCAATGCTCCTTTTTCAGAGACATTTGGCACCGTTGGTGGAGCACCTGGAACCATCCATGTTTTCATGTGTTGTCCCTAGTGGAGTTTTGGAGTAGTCTAGGCAGACCTCCGGCCAAGACCCCCTTCCTTCGAGTGGCTTGGAATTTGGGCCCTTCTTGCATCATCTGGAAAATTTGGCTCGAATGAAACTAATGCATATTTTAGGGTAGTTATATGGTTGTTCAACAGATCTAGCAAAGGATCATGTATATGGTTTAGTAAACCATCCATAGCAAATGTGATGTGGACCCTCTTTTAGATTCTAGTGAGGAGAAGGTGCAAAGAGCCCTTGGTCTATTTAGGGATGGTGTGAACTCTTCTAGACCTAGTAGGGTTCCTCAGCTCAGTAAGAAGGTTAGGAGAGATGGTAGGTGGAGGCCACCCCAAAGATGAGTTTTAAAAATTAATACTGATGGATCGTCCAGGGGTAATCCTGGATATGCTAGCATTGGCGGTGTTGGAAGAAATTCTACTGGTGGTGTCAAGTTTTTATTTTCCATTTATAAAGGTGTTCACTCTAACAATTTTATGGAAGCTCTTGCAATTATTGAGGCCTTGCGAAGGGGGTTTTCTCTTGGTTGGCATAGGATTATCTGTGACTCTGACTCTCAAATTGTGGTTAATATTTTAAACACTAAAAGGGTGGAGGAATTTAATTGGCAGTTGGCCTCTGTAGCCGTTCATATTCTCTGAATGAGTGAAGAGTTTGAATTTATATCCTTTGTGCACATTCCAAGGGAATGGAATGTGGTTGCTGATTACCTGGCCAAAAGGGCTTCTGAGTTGCTGGATCCTTGGAGTATCGATAATTGGGAGAGTCTCCCATCTGGGGACTCTCAATTCCTGTGGGAGTTGATCCACAAGGATCTACAGACTTAATGTGTTTTATTCTTGTTGTATTTTTCGAGTTTCATTCTAGTCTAGTGGTTTTAGCCTATTTGGTTGTTTATTTGAGTCCTGTTTGGAAGCTCAGTTGTACTCTTTAATCTAGAATTTTTATCAATAAAGTTTTACCTCTTTATTTAAAAAAAAAAGAAAATATGGAAAAAAAGAGTAAGAATAAAGTACATTATGATTACAACAATTTAGCAAGAAATTGATAACAATTTAGCAAAAAATACACTAAAATGGAAAACCTGTAAAAATGGTAAACATCTCCTTCGACCAACCCTAAGAGTGGGCCCTTGATCCCTGGTCCATTAGAAGGTCTTAACACACCAAAATTCCAATTCTAAGTTATAACTACTCACTCAAGCATCAATCACAATATCTAAAAAATACTTGCACTTTATTGAATAGTTTTGTTATTATAGAGTTGCTGCAAATTACAATCTACATGCCAATATATCGTCTATTTTCTAGCCTTTTTCTAAACACTAACCAACAGGTGGGTGAAATTATTTATACCTATTTCCACCCCCTATCCTACATGAGATAAGTGCAAAATAAGTTGTTTGTTGTTAACGCCAAAATTTTCTGGAAGCGATAAACGAGCGCTCCGAAAGGCTTCCCGTCACCTTTTTTTTACAATGCTTGCCTCTCAGGCTATTACACAATTTTGCAAGGTTTTCTATATATATTTTTTATAAAGTATTTAAAAAAAAATAATAATAATATTTTTATATCTTTAATTATTTTTTAAATATATATTTAAAAATAATTAAAAATATAAATAAAAAACTATTAAATTAATTAACAAAAAAATTTAAAAAAATAAAAAACAATTTCAAACCTTTTCTTTATGCAAAAAAATTTCTTTTGTTTTTCGAAGTCGAGGGGAATCGATCCCCCAACCTGCCGCTTGCAAGAGGGGTGTACAACCTCTACACCATGCGGCTTGGATGGACTATCAAGGCACCTCGTGCCTCTTATATTGTTCCCGGTGCTAACTTCACAAAAAAAATTATGGGCTGGTTTTGAACCCTGAACCTCGCCGCAACTAACCGAAACACCATGTCGTCACACCACGTTGCCTGACATGTTTACAATGGAAGAGCACACGTTAATAAACACAATTCATAGTTGCAACGTTTAAAAAAAAATTAAATTTTAGTCTCACATGGAGTGGGTAAAGGGTATGGGAACAATTTTAATATGCATGTGGATGCATAGTCAAATGATTACCTTTGGGCAATCACCAATGCTCTTTTGCTGTTGTCGAAGAATGATGAACCTCCATGCGTGCCACGTCAACAAATTGATAATCACCATGTGGCAACTTCTTTGCCACTCGCTCGTGCCATGTCCGCACCTATGCTGCCATGTCATTGCCTCGAGATTCATGCCCAAGCTACTAGCTCAGCCTATCCAATCAACACCTACATGTTGCCTCAATATTACTTTTCGTCTACCACCTCAGCCCGTGCTTGCCTTGAACTACGTGCCACTACCCAATCAACTTCCATGTCAACACCTACCTCGAGATCTATACCCTGACCTCGACTCTCGTGCCTCCATGCTTGTGCCTTGAAAAGCACACCTGGATTTGATACGAGTGATCCAAATCAGGAGATTAAATAAAAATAAAATTTATTAAACTCAAAAAATTACATTGAAACCTCACGAAATTCTAATATTTATAGGGAGTAGGAGGTTATGGAGGAAGGGGATGTGGAAGGATAAGAAAGGAGGCGGTGGAGGTATTGTCGACAAGGAGGGATGAGGAGGAAGTGGGAAAGTTGTGGGAAATATGGGAGGAGAGAATTTAGGAAAGAGTTTAGGCGAGGGAGTTCAAAAACCAAAAAATCATGCCGACAACACTTTGCCGACAAATACACAATGCATTCACACTTGGGCCTAGAAATATCTAGACATTTTTGGGCCTAAACCCTTTTCACACTTGCAACACTGATCAACGAGCTTTAATACGAATACCTAGAGCCTTAATCAAGATCCGATGTGGATTAGGATCCCAGGTCTTCCTCTGCATCTATGGCATAAATATATTTTGTTAAAATTGGGCACCATCTAGGATATCTGGTGGTAATTGATCCAAAAACCTTGGCTAGGTTCAATCTTATTCATGCAAGAATTAGTGTCGAACTGGATATGAATCAACCCCCTTTGAAATCCATTGAATTGGTATCCATGTTTGGGTTGTGGACTCACACCTTGGAATTTGAGAACCTTCCATTGAAATGCAGCTCTTGTTCAAAAATAAGGCATCTAAAAATGGATTGCATTAAAAAAAGTTGCTCCTCCTTGATGGCAATAAAATAAGACCCTAGGTAATATGAAATATCCTTATAGTAATTCTTCAGGGGATAAGAATGGTGTATATAAGCTCTCTAAGCCCAAGGCTTCCTCAGGAAGGGAAGCATATAATATTTATAAAGAGCCTAATCTTTAGGATAGTATTTTCAATGACCCTAGCCCTAATGATTCAGTTGTTGTTACCACTTTGAAGCTTTAGTTAATTCTATGGAAGATAGAAATCTAGATTTTCCAAATGAACATTTGACTGTAGGAGTAGTGTTATTTTAGAAGAAATTCAGTTGAACTCAAATACCTCCTCTAAAAAAAATACCCTTACTAGTTTGGAATTCACCCAGATCTTAAAGGGTTAGTATAGACCTAGGAAGCCCTAACAGTTCCTTCTAAAGCTCGAGAAAGAATCAAGTGGATGTGGGGAAAGATATATTGAGAGGAAGGTCTTTTCATATTGAGATTAGAGAAAGAAAAACAACCAAAGAAATGGCATATAGAAAATGAAAGGAAAAAGCAAAAGTAAATAAAATGTCAACTACCTAAAAAATCACACTCACACAATACACTTAAAAATAGGGATAAAATAGATTAGTTAATAATATTGGGAGCTCTGCTAGGGTTTGATGAGGAAAAACTACTCTGCTAGGGTTTGATGAAGAAAAACTACTCTACGGGGATGGCAACAACTTTTAGAGGAGGTCTAAAAAATTGGAGGAATGTTGTGATGGCATCGGGTCTGGCACAGACAGTGCATGCTCGTGATATGTTTTCATCTGAAAATGATTGGAAGGAACATGATTTTCTAGTGCATGTCGGGAACCGCTTGTTAAAGAACAATGGATGTTTGGAATGATGTGAAACCAGACCAGTTCTAGTGGTTCAACCAGACTCGGTGGTGGAAGATGTGGAGTATCTAACCAAACATGCCCTTATTGGTAAATTTTTGGGCATCCAAATTTCTCTTCCCTTTGTGGAGGATTGGGTCAGGAAGACTTGGAATCTTGAAGGCAATGTGGAGGTGATGTTGAGTGCGAACAACTATTTTATGGTGGTTTTCTCTTGTATTGCAGATCCTAATAAAGCATTTGAAGGGGGACCTTAATTCTATAACAAAGTGGGACTCTTTCTTAAACTCTGGCATGTGGGTTTCAACCCATCAAAGGAGCAATCTTCGCGGGTTCTAGTATGGGTACGGCTTCCATGGCTCCCATTGGAATTCTGGAGAACTGATATCTTACATAAGATTGCCCTTCTACTTGGGAAGTTGGTTGGACTGTCACAATAGACAATGAATAAAAAGGTAATCTCTGTTGCTCGTATTTGTGTTGAAATTGACTTAAATAATCCTATTCCAGATTCTATTGAAATACAATTTGGATCAACTACATGGGTTCAAAAACTTGACTCTGAAGCTCTTCCATTTCGTTGTTATATTTATCGTGAATATGGCCACCTGCAAAGAAAATACCCTAAGTTTGTCTCGCCTGTGGCTTCAAATCCTGGGCCCTCTCAGTCTAGACAAAGTTTGGATAAAGAAAAAGGCCCGATAAAGGAAGTGGAACGGGATAAGGAAGATTTTGTTTCGGTAAAATCCTGAAACAGAGGGCGAAGGGCAAAAAAATACCTTAAGGATAGCCAGCTAGATGCTCTACTCAATCGTTTTGAAATATTAGATGATCTTGATCAGTGCATGGAGATACTTGAAACGTCGCTACCTGATGCAAATATAACAAGGCCAAATCAGATGTCTCTTCTCGAGGGGGAACTTAAGGAATCATATCTAGGGGGTTTAAATGAAAAACAAAGGGCTTTGGATCTTAGTATAGGGGACATGGTTGGGTCTATCCCTATAAGGAAAAATATTTTGAAAATTGGTACAGATTTAGTTATGCCCTCTCCTAATTAGGAATTGATGCATTCATCCTCGGACTACAAAACTCCAATGGTGTTGGGATTGCAAAAGAAAATAATTAAAAAAAGTTTTTAGGATAAGAATATGAAGGTGGGTCGGAAGAAGGACCAGGATAAAATTAAGTTAATGGGGGAGACTTTGGTGGATTCAAGATTGGTGAGAACATTGGACTCCCATTTTTATAAACCCTAAAAATTATTATCCTCTCATGGAATGTAAGGGGGTTGAATAGCATCCCCAGACAAAAAACTATTCGTGATTTGGTTCGTGTGCATTCTCCGAATGTGGTGTTTATTCAGGAGACTAAATTGGCTATTGATAGTATGTTCAATATTACTCCCAAGTTGTGGAGAAGAGGGCAATGCCAGTGTATTGGTGCATGTGGATATGCTGGTGGCGTCGCTTGTTTATGGGATCTGGTTAAGATATCCCCTCTTACTTGGATTTCAAGTAGATGGTCTATTTCAATGGTCGGGCATCATAATGAATCTGGTGAAATCATCCTACTTACAAATGTGTATGCCCTTGTTGATTACAATGGTAAAGTGAATTTGTGGAAGCACATTTGCTTTGTGAGAAATTTGGTTCCCCTGTACCCATGTATTTTTGCTGGAGACTTCAACTTTATCACTTGTCTAGAGGAGAAACATGGTGGGGTGGACCGTATCAAGCCTTTTTCTTCTGTCTTCAGTGCTCATATATAGGCCCTAAACTTGGTTGACATCAAGCCATATAATGGGATATTTACTTGGCATAATAGAAGATGTGGGGAAGCTTCCATCTCAGAGATACTGGATAGGTTTTTGATATCCAGTTATTGGATGGGTAATAACATAGGTGCTAGTTTTGTGATTCTGGAGGGTAGGGGATCTGCTCATTGGGCTATCAAACTCTCTGATTTGTAGTTAGGGTTAAAAAATAATCCCTCCTTTAAGTTTAAAATTATGTTGCTTCATGATCCTAAGATTCATTATTTCATGCGAGGTTGGTGGACCATTGGAAATCTTCCTCATGGTACCGCTATGTATTCCTTTATGAAGCGACTACAATTTGTAAAACATAAATTGAAGAGATGGAATAGATTGGATTTTGGTAACCTTTCCTTGGCTAAGATGGTAGATCTTAGGAGGATGGAAGAAGCTTCAAGGAAGATTAGAGATCAGGGATTCACAAAGGAGCTTCTTGTTGAGGAATTTGAGGCTGCGAAAGACCTTGCTAAATGGGAACTAAGGGAAGAATTTTTTTGGAAATAAAAAGCTTGAGTAGATTGGCTTCAGGAAGGGGATATGAACACAACCTTCTTTTATAACTCAGTTAAGGCTCACTGTAATGGTAACCTGATTACCTCTCTTATGAATTCTCAGGGTGCCTGCTCTCTTCTTTCAGGGATATTTTAGAAGAGACTAAGAGGTATTTTTCCTCTCTCTTCAAGGAGGACTCCCTATCAGATGATGAGAATGAAAATCTTATTCTAAATTTTATTCTAGCGATTGTTTCTAGAGATATGAATGAGCACTTGATGGTTCCAATTTCCCTTGAGGAGTTGGAAAATGTTGTATTCAAGATGAAAAAGGAAAAGCCCCAGGCCCAGATGGTTCCCGATTAAGTTTTATCAGGATTTTTGGGATTTAATCAAATTTGATCTTTTGGAGGTGGTCCATGAGTCCCAAAAGAACAAATAGATGCTAAGGGCCCTAAATTCTACCTTTGTGGTGCTTATACCCAAAAAAGAGGGAGAAAATTCCTTGGATATGTTCAGGCCTATTGCTCTGTGTAATGTTGTGTATAAGATCATCACAAAAATTATTGCTGAGAGGCTGAAGATATGGTTGAGCAAAATCATATCTAAGGAGCAAGGAGGGTTTTTTGATGGCTGATAAATATTGGACGGGGTTTTTATTGCTACAGAAGCTATTCACTCGAGGGAAACTTCTAAGGAGAAAACTATGTTCATTAAGTTGAACATGGCCGAAGCCTATGATCGGGTTAGATGGTCCTTTATTCAGAAAGTTCTTGCTACTTTTGGATTTGAGGAGGAATGGATTAGATGGGTGATGAGTTGTGTTTCTTCTTCCTAATTATATCTTCTTGTTTAATAATGAGCCATCAGATTTGTTTGAGGCCTCAAGGGGATTGAGGCAAGGAGATCCTTTATCTCCTTATTTTTTTATCATTATGGCGGAAGGGTTGGTAAGATTTCTCAAGTATCAAGTCATGCAGGGTCTCATTCAGGGGTGGAAGTGGGATAGTAGTTTTCCACCTCTTTCCCACCTTCAATTTGTTGATGATACTGCTTTGTTGGGAGTTGCCACTATCAGGGAATCTGGCAATATTAGAAAGTATCTTGACATATATCTTGGTGCTTCTGGACAGTTGATTAAAAGAGGACAAGTCTTCTATTTTCTTCTTCAATACCCCTCCTCTTATTCAAGCTAGGATTTCTTGCATTCTAAGATTCTAGGTTGGGACTCCCCCATTCATTTATCTTGGTATTCCAATTTCATCTCACCCTCTACCTAGATCTTCTTGGCAGTCTATGCTTGATAAGTTTAGAAGGAAGGTGAATCACTGGACTTTCATATGGCTATCCACTGCAGGTAGAGTGTTGCTTTTAAAATTTGTTGTTCAAGCTTTACCCATTTATAGATGTTTTGTACAATAGCTCCCTCTCACTTCATCAAGGACATGGATGCTTTCTCAAGATAGTTTTTATGGTCTAGAAAATTTGATCAATCTAGATGGAGTTTGGTTAGGTGGGATTCTATATGTAGGCCAGTGCAAGAGAGAGCCCTTGGGTTGCGACAAACAACTCTTTTTGGGCAGGCTTTGGCTGCAAAACTTTATTGGAGATGGTGTACCTCTCAATATCAGATTTGGGCTAAAATATTATCTTTTAAATACTTGAGAGGTATTTCTCAGGCTGAAATCCCTAGAGTCAGCTTGGTTGGGAAAGGTTTAGTTATCTGGGACACTCTGAAAAGAGGAGCTAATTTAATCAAGTAGGGTTTGTTCTGGATTTGCAATCAGGGATCAAATGCTTTTTTTTGGGAGGATTCTTGGGATGTCCACCCTCTTATCTTGAATCAATATCCTAGGTTACGTTCCCTAAGCATTTTTTTTCTTGGAAGCAGACTGGTCTCGTGTGGAATTTAAAAAAATCTAGTCTTTTGGAAATATGGAGATGTATAGGTGGAAATATCTACAAGAATGGTCCCAAGAGAGACTGGCCAAGGACAGAGAGGTGCTTGCTCTTATTCTTACGAGGAGGCCTTTTTATTCATTTAGGGGTAAAGATATTCTTGCTTGGAACCCTGATCCTAAGGGAACCTACTTGGTAGCCTATGGTTATCAGGTTCTTGATAAGCAAAAGTATGAGAGTCTTCCTGTCACTTGGTGGAAAAAGGTGTGAAAAAAATTTGCCTGGCCAAAATGTAAATTCTTTCTCTGGTTGGTAGCTTGTAATAAATGCCTCACTTGGGATAATGTGAGGAAGAGGGGATTTTAGGGTCCCTCTTTTTGTGTCCTTTGCAATAAGAATGAGGATGACTCTTCTCATTTATTTTTCCAATGCTCCTTTTCCAGAGACATTTGGCATCGTTGGTGGAGCGCCTGGAACCATCCATGTTTTCATGTGCTGTCACTTGTGGATTTTTGGAGTAGTCTGGGCAGACCTCCGACCAAGGTCCCCTTCCTTTGAGTGGCTTGGAATTTGGGCCCTTCTTGCATCATATGGAAAATTTGGCTCGAACAAAATCGTCACATATTTTAGGGCAGTTATTTGGCTGTTCAACAGATCTGGCAAAGGATCATGTATATGGTTTAGGAAACCATCCATAGCAAATGTGGTGTGGACCCTCTTTTAGATTCTAGGGAGGAGAAGGTACAACAAGCCCTTGGTCTCTTTGGGGATGGTGTGAACTCTTCTAGCCCTAGCAGGGTTCCTTAGCTCAACAAGAATGTTAGGAGAGATGGTAGGTGGAGGCCACCCCCTAGAGGAGTTTTAAAAATTAATATTGATGGATCATCCAGGGGTAATCCTAGACATGCTGGCATTAGTGGTGTTGGGATAGATTCTACTGGTGGTGTCAATTTTTTCTTTTCCATTTATAAAGGTGTTAACTCCAACAATTTTATGGAAGATCTTACAATTCTTGAGGCCTTGTGGAGTGGGTTTTCTCTTGGATGGCATAGGATTATCTGCGAGTCTGACTCTCAAATTGTGGTTAATATTTTAAACACTAAAAGGGCCGAGGAAGTTAATTGGCAGTTGGCCTTTGTAGCCATTCAGATTCTTAGAATGAGTGAAGAGTTTGAATTTATATCCTTTGTGCACATTCCAAGGGAATCGAATGTGGTTGCTGATTACCTGGCAAAAAAGGCTTCTGAGCTGTTGGATCCTTGGAGTATCGATAATTGTGAGAGTCTCCCATCTAGGGACTCTCAACACCTGTGGGAGCTGATCCACAAGAAACTTAATGTGTTTTATTCTTGTTGTCTTTTCTGGGTGTCATTCTAGCCTAGTGGATTTAGCCTGTTTGACTGTTTATTTGAGTCCTGGTTGGAAGCTCAGTTGTACTCTATAATCCAAAATTTTTATCAATAAATTTTTACCTCTTAATTTAAAAATAAAATAAAATAGGTAAAAAAAAGTAATAATAAAGTACATTATGATTACAACAATGTAGCAAGAAATTGATAACAATTTAGCAAAAAATACACTAAAATGGAAAACCTGTAAAAATGGTAGACATCTCCTTTGACCAACCCTAAGAGTGGGCCCTTGATCCCTGGTCCAGTAGAAGGTCTTAACACACCAAAATTCTGATTCTAAGTTCTAACTACTCACTCAAGCATCAATCACAATATCTAAAAAACACTTGCACTTTATTGAATAGTTTTGTTATTATAGAGTTGCTGCAAATTACAGTCTACATGCCAATATATCGTCTACTTTCTAACATTTTTCTAAACACTAAACAATAGGTGGATGGAATTATTTATACCTATTTCCACCCCCTATCCTACATGAGATAAGTACAAAATAAGTTGTTTGTTGTTAACGCCTGATTTGTTGCTTTGTTGCAATAGACATTCCAATTTTGGGATAAAATCCACCTTGCAGCCAGTTGTGAAGTTGTTTTTACCTCCAAATTGGTGGGAACCAGATAGGAATAGATGGAGCATCATTAGCCACACCTATACATACACCAAATTGTTTATCCCTTGAATATTTGGTCAGCATTCTAATTTTTAGTTGATTCAGCCAATTCTTCTGGAGCAGATTTGGAATACGAGGTTGCACACCTGTTAGATGTGGTTGGTTTTAATTTCATCACATTGAGGTACTTAAAAATTATTGGTGGGTCCCTCCTAATTGAATTAACACTCCTTTCTTTAATCGATTTTAACTCCTCTTTTTGTGCTTGTCTTTACACTCCTATTATTCTGTAGGTGGTTGCCCAAATTTTTGAAGTTGCTCTTGCATATGCTATGTCCAATTGTCTTGTGTCTTGTTTCAGTTGAAACATATCTATTTTGATACTACATCATCCTAGTAACTCATTTTAGGTAAGAAAAAACTTCAAACATCCTTAACCATTCATATTTTCATATGTCATACAAACTTTATTTTCTAGTGATTTTTACAATGCTAATTTACTACTAAATCATGCAAAAAGATGGCAAAAAGTGCAAAAAAATAGTTTAAAAAGTAGCAAGTTATTCCTTAACATTTAATCATGGTAACATTAATAAAATAATAAATTTTATCAAATATTTGACATAGAACTACATTATTTATTAAAATGTGGTCGTTTTTATGTAAAAATGATGCAAAAATTAGGTATTATTTGGCCTCATCACCAAGTCCACCATTCTCTCTCTCTATTCATCCCTATGTCCATTCAAACTCTCTTCTCTCCCTCCTAACATGTTTTTAGTCGATCCCTTGGACATATCTCCTCTTTTACCTCTAATTACTTTTCTTTATGTCTTCCACTTTGTCTTCTACTTATCTTTGTCTATCTTTCCTACCCTTTCGTTTCTCCTTGGTTTTATCTTGCATGGCCACCTTTCATTTTTGTTTCAACTTATCTTTTCCTCTTCTCTATGTTTTATTTATTGCTTCAGCTTCTACCATCTCATATTTACTCTCAATTTTTTGTATTCCACACAAAATATTGATAGACATGAAAACAATGATTATGTAAAATGGATAGTTACCTTATCAATAACTATTTATATGCCCTACATCATACTCATTGGATAGGAGGAAATATTCCATGAGCTCTAGCTCATGAACTTGAATTGTTCTTCAAAGCTATTATATTTTTAGCTTAGTTGTCTTCACAAGGTCAATTTTATTATCTTATACTAACCTTCCTCCAAGAATTAAACCTCCTCATATAGAATGTACTTACAATTTATTTCACCTTGTCCCATTACATCACACCCATCGAACCACAATCAACATGCACTTATGATGACTTCTTTATGCTAGCACCTTCTTCTATAGTGATCATATCATTCACAACTCTCATAAGGATGTGGGTTCCAAAACCTAATTGTAAGATGTCCAAGTATTCTACACTAACTACAAAAACCCATCATAGGATATTCATCCCTTGTATTGCTCCCTCTTTTCATAAATTTGGTCTTCCCACTTTCTACATGACTTGTATATCTAATATCTTCATTCTTTTGTCTTACTTATGGCATTATGGATATTTTCACACATTGCCCATATATTTCCAATCTATTTCCATTGTATCCCATTCTTCTTATTAACTTGGAACTGTAGACACCAAAACAGCACCAATCTGATTATGTGACAACAAGCATTGATCGCATTGACACACACAGCCCCTAGGGAAGCCCCTAGAAGTTAAACAGTGGTCCTAACCAATCCCAAAAGTAATTTGGAAGGTCAAAGGTCAATTTGGCACATTTTTGGCACTTTGCTCTCTACTCGCCCCACCCTGGGACAAATACAAACTGGTATTCATCCCACCCAGGGATGATTAAGCAATCACTCCAGGGTGGGGCGAATAGCAGGTTTGATTGGCAAAAAAAGTCAAACCTTGACAAGTCCGCTAGTTAACTAAAGCTATAGGTCATGCAATTGCGAGGAATGGATCCAAATCAAGAAGAGAGACTTCAATCATGCATGTATTTATTTTAGATACCTCATGCAAGGAGATTCTAAATCAGGGAATTAGCTTTTCTCTGAAAATAGGACAAACAACTCAAGTGCCGCCCTCGCATGCACAATTCAAATAGAGAGACCCTAGGTCTATAAATTGGTGAGTTTTCTCACCCAAAGAGATATAGAGATGGAGCATTTGAGCAATGAAGTGCTGCAAATTTACATACCTACTTGCGGTTTGTGCCTTTCACATCCTTAATTTCTCATTCGAAAGGGAGGTTATTGGGTGGTTATTGGAAGCACGAATCCGGACCCAAAACCCGATTTTTGGCCACAAAAATCCAAAAAAATTGTATACAACACCCCATAAGAAGTTTTGGACCCATCCCAAGTGGATTGGTGTCGAAACAGAGTCCCAAACGGTGGGCGTCCTGCCCCTGGGCGCTCCCCAAACTGTCACGGTCCAATTCGCCCCATGCCAGGATGAATAGAAATTTGTGATATATTTCTCTAATTTTTCTTTTGAATCTTATTCTAGGACTATTAAAAAGGCTGTATTTTAAATTTCATTTCATTCTGAGCAGTTTTGACCAGGTTTCTATCATTTCTCGCCTTTACTAACTTGCAGATGCCACCATAAAAATATGGGTTTTATAGGCCAAATTGGAGAAATATTACCATTTGGGTCTTCCCAAAACACCCCCAATTAGCTAACCCCAAATTTTCAGGTCATTTGGAGCTTCCTAGGCAGGACATTGAAGAGGGTGCTTTCTGACAATTTATTACAGGTGAATTCGTCCCACCCTGGAGCGAATACAAATCTGTGAGGAATTTCTAGACTGTTCTTTTTGCAGTGGTCTTCTGGTAACATATTTATACTTCTATCAAAATTTTAGGTTGATCCAAGGTCATTTGGTTATCGTTTTAATATTTTCATGCATATACTAACAGTAGGCCTTGGGAAATACATGTTTTATTCTGTCTGTAGGTGCTACTAATATTTTATGTTTCTTTGAACGTAGGTTTCCAACATCAGAGAAGAATGAATGAGCAAATAATAATATACACAAGCGACGATGACATTTTGGACCACCCATCTTACATGTGGGCACGCGAAAGAAGGATTGCCATCCATGGATGTGATGAAAAACATATTTGATGCTCCTATCCCCTAAAAATTAAGGAGACATATTGTAACATGACTTTGAAAGCATATCAATAAAGAATCACCGTATTTCGTATTGCTTTTATTTTGTGTCGATTCGTCTATGTTCTTTCCTTTCATGCGTTTTTCAATACATAGGCTTTTAGCGTTAAGTTTGGTTTTACATGCATCGTATTTGGCATATTCCTTTTTATTTCTGTATCCTCGTGCTTCCAGTGGCGATCACAGTGGGACCTCTATCCCTTGATTTTTAAGATTAAATTTTTGATTAAATTTGTTTGTTCTTTTACTTATAGGTGCCGAGTTTTCAAACGCTGGACTGTTCAGAGCAGAAAGTCAGAGATATCCAATTTGGGTAGAGAAGAGGTAGAGGTCTTAAACTCCTTTGTTCAATTATTTTCTTTATGTTCTCTGGTTATTTTCTTGCATAGGAGAGTTTGAATGCTTTTTTTCTTCATTTATGCAACTTAAAAATAACCCCACACACCACGTGGTAATTTGAAAACAACAAGGAGTTGGTCGTAAAACCCCAACCCTTGAGCAAGACCAAAGGTGGATTTCATCATCACTTTGGCTTGAGATATTGCATACATTACCCCGATCATGACTGTTGCTAGACGTAAATCCTAATGAAAGCTGACCAAGTGTAGCGGGGGTGATTCCCAGTGCATGAGGATAAGTCTTCTATGGTAGGTGTCATAAACAGAGTGATTCCCCTTTCGTACCGCCTATGTTCCACGTACCATATTCTCTCATGTACCAATAGTTTCCCTCACGTAAGGGTGGGTATATAGAGAGGTTGGTATATCGGTCTGGAAAATGTATACCAAAGGGGTGACCATTTTTTGGGAGTCATAAGAGCCCTCATACTGCATTTAAACATTCTTCACAAAAAGCTTTCAAAACAACATCGAAACACACTAAACCATATTCTAGGGCACACTTTTAATATTTAAACGAGATAAACATTGCGTTGATTGTGTGTTTCCTTTCTGTTTAAGTGTAGCATAAGAAATCCTAAAAGAGATAAAAATCTACTCATCTTTAGGAGCACATCACCATGGTGTTCACTCGTAGCCAAGCCCAATCATGGGCAAGAGCTGTAGAAAGTGCATCAAGGGGGACAAGTCGCCTCCGATATAGTCCTAAGGACTTAGCCATCCTGCCTTGGTAGCAAGGCACCCAAGCGAGTCCACATCATGCCATAATAGAATAGGACTATAGAGGCACCTCTTGGAGAGGTACCCCCACTTAGTGTAGGCCCTTTCAAGAGGATAACCTACACGTGGCACTCAACATAGACAGGAGACCTCCCCTAGAAACTTGTTATGGGTGGCCTAGTGATGAAGTGCTTGAACAACATAGGGTCCATGAGGAGGGGCCACATGATGTCATCATCTCTCCTTTGCCCCGTATTGTTGTTAGAAACACTCGACAATATCCATAGTATCAGGCTCTCTAGATAGGGCAAGAAAATTTTGCCTGCACCTTTTATGCATATGAAAGGGAGGACGAGGAAGACCACTGCATTCCTCAAGAGTAGTATACAGCATGGGAACGATGCACCTCTGCACTTGCTATGTATCTGGACCAGCCATTGAGATCGAAGCCTCAGGTAAATATTGTTAACCTCGACAGAGGGAAGCAACCCATAGGGGTCTTGGATCACCATGATCGAGATAGACATGTAGGAGAGGCATCTAGAATTCCTAAACATGAGACGACAGAACAAAGTGACTTGGCATTTTCCAAACATGTCACCCACCAAGCGCAGATTACGCAGCTCATGCAAGATCAACAATAATTAGAACATCTGTGTCACCTTAACAAAGAGTGCATTCAGTGTCAGACAGCCAAATTGCTAATGAACAATGTGCCTGAGAAGGTTCCAATTCCTCGTGCACATAAAGTAGAAGTGTATGAGAGGCCTAACCCTTTGGTGCGAGACAGGTCTCGATGACCTCGTCAAGTACTACCTCCAAGACCTAGACCTGAGTGGGAAGCCACTCCTAGACACAATGATGGGCACCCTCCATGGGCACCCATCAATGTTTACAAGCCTAGGCCAGACACTCCTCAGGAATCCTATGAGGAGTATGAACAAGAAGAAGAGTGTGCTAAAATGCCCTATCAAGGCAGAAGGGGTGCTACCCAGCTACCCTTCCAAAGGCCTCAAATTCCTCGTAACCCACAACGGTAGAAAACCAAGGAGGAGGAGATCAAATCCTTCGATGCATATAAAGTGCTACTAGAGTGCTTAGAATCTATGGAGATCAAAAATTTTGGGCACCAAAAGCCCACTTTACGCCAACTCCGTAGTCATCCTGTGCATCCGTTAGTGCTAGCATCTCCATACCCTAAACACTTTAAACTTCCCCAGTTGGCACTCTTTAGAGGGGAGGAGGATTCCCAAGAGCATGTGACTAGATTCCTGAGCCAATGCTTTGGCATTCAGGACAACGATGCTTTGTTACGAAGAACATTTATAACCACATTCGAAGGCCCTACCTTGGATTGGTTCACTCAGTTACCAAAACATAGCATCAATAACTTGGATCAACTAGTGGATGCGTTCCTCGAATGCTTCACCTTCAACACTAAGAAAAAGGCATCATTAAGTGACCTAGCTAGCCTTAGGAAGTATGAGGAAGAGACCATGGTGGCATATGGGAACCGGTGGAGGATGCTGCTTTCAAAGCTGCCCTACCTCCCTCCCATGTCCGACCTAACTCAGATGTTCTCAAAAAGCTGTTTGAGATCGATCTCTGTGCTATTGCAGCTGCATCAATATGCCACTCTTGAGGAAGCTCTAGCACAAGCTAGAATCTATTAGAAACTGAATCATTAGTTTGCTCTTCGTATTCCTGGAAAATATATAAGATTTACATAAACTCCGTTGAGGCAGTTTGAATGCTGGGTGGTTCATAAACTGAATGAACAAAACTACGTACCACTCCTATAATGCTATTTAACTTAATTAATGTAATGCTAAATATTCTAACATCCCCCCTTATTACATTAATGTTGACTACACATAGCATTGCGAAACAATTCAAATTTGACTCGAGCAAGCGCTTTGGTGAAGATGTCCGCTATTTGCTCATTTGTGGGAATGTAGTGGAGCTGGATATGATGCTTTGGAACCTCATCTCGAATGAAATGACACCTAGTGTCAATGTGTTTGGTGCGATCATGAAAGATAGGATTCTTGACAAGATTCAGAACACCTTGATTGTCACAAAATAAATGTAAAGGAAGTTTCTTTGGAAGGCCCATATCTGTGAGGATGCGACGTAACCATATGATCTCGCAGACTGCTCCACTAGCTGCTCGATATTCTACCTCAGTAGAAGAGATAGCAACAACATGTTGCTTCTTGCTATGCCAAGAGACAGGACCAGATCCAAGGTGAAAAATATAACCTGCAGTTGATTTTCGGTCATCTATGGATCCAGCATAATCAGAGTCCGTGTACCCTTGAAGATAGAACTTGTTCTTTTTGTATTCCAGGCCGATATATGTCGTACCACGGACATAGTGAAGAACTCTTTTTGCTGCTTTCCAGTGGCTAACTTTAGGATCTTGCATGAATCGTGAAAGATAACCCACAGCAAAACTAAGATCTGGCCTGGTGTTTGTGAGATAGATGAGACTCCCAATCAGCTAACGATAGAGAGTACTATCTATTTTAGGAGATTCATCGAATCGGGATAACTTAAGTCCTGCTTCCATTGGTGTGGCTTTGGGCTTGTAGTCAGTCATCCGATACTTATCAATTAGAGTCTTGGCATATTTCTTTTGAGTAACTTGTATGCAATGTTTGTATTGAGTTACTTCTAGACCAAGACAATAGTGGAGAAGTCCAAGATCCGTCATTTCAAAAGAGGTATTGAGATCTTTCTTAACTATTTTGATCATACTCTCTGAACTGCCTATTATGATCAGATCATCCACATATAGTACTAGAATTACTATGTTAGAACCATTGTTCTTGATATATAGATTAGGATCTGCAGGACTTCTTCTGAACCCATGTTGCTCTAGGTGACTATCAATTTTGATATACCAAGCTCGAGGAGCTTGTTTAAGACCATATAGAGATTTGATCAGCTTACAGACTTTCTGTTCTTGCCCTTGAACTACAAAACCTTCAGGTTGAGTCATATAGACTTCTTCTTGTAGGTCACCATTTAAGAAAGCACTCTTTACATCCATCTGATGTAGCTGCCAACCAAATTGAGCCGCCATTGCACACGTAACTCGAATAGTGGTCATTTTAGCTAGTAGGAGCAAATGTCTCTTCATAGTCTATGCCTTCTTTTTGTGCATAGCCCTTTGCAACAAGTCGGGCTTTATATTTATCTATTGCACCATTTGCCTTATATTTGATCTTGAATACCCATTTGCAACCAATGGGTTTCTTTCCTGAAGGCAAATTCACTAACTTCCAAGTTTGATTTTTCATTAGAGATGTATGTTCTGCATCCATAGCAGCTTTTCCATTGATCTTTACTCGAGTGCATCTGAGACTCGATGTGGGTTCTTTTTCATCTAGTATTGTCAGATATACTTTTTCATCTTCCATATCTATATCCTCATCTTCTTCTACATTCACAAATAAATCATCAAAATGTTGACAAAGGTCATCAACATCTGTTACTGATGTTGCATCATCTGCTCTTTTGTGTTGAGTCATACTATGTGTAGCAGGTCAATCTAGAGTTAGATCTGGAAGTGATGTCAATTTTGAATCTTGCAATGTACTAGTATACCATTTAGGAACCTTCTTCTGAGGAGGTGCCGCTTCTTTCTTAGGTTCATCTTCCTTAAGGTATACAAGTGTGTTATTTGATGTGAAAGTTTCATCAAATACTACATCTCTGTTGATGTGTGTTTTCTTGGTTATAGGATCAATCAACCGATATCCTTTTGAATACTCATCATAACCAAGAAATATACATTTTTGAGTTTTCTCATCTAGTTTCCTTCTTTTCTGTTTAGGAATATGCATAAAAGCTTGACATCCAAAAACTTTTAGATGAGAAATTGAGGGTTTCTTACCACTCCAGGATTCTTGTGGAGTTTTTCCTTGTAGAGCCCTTGTAGGTGCTCTATTTAGTAGGTAAGATGTTGTGTTTATTGCTTCTGCCCAGTATTGTTTTTCTAAGTTTGCTCCTTTTAACATACACCGACTCATTTCTACTATGGAGCGATTTTTCCTTTCTGCAACTCCATTTTGCTGTGGTGTATATGCTGTAGTGA
This sequence comes from Wollemia nobilis, assembly GCA_028583015.1. Taxonomy (NCBI): domain Eukaryota; kingdom Viridiplantae; phylum Streptophyta; class Pinopsida; order Araucariales; family Araucariaceae; genus Wollemia; species Wollemia nobilis. Next base: position 3,076,171 of record JAQPPZ010003551.1, on the reverse strand, counting down.
GTTGTCTCTTAATCCCATGTTTTTCCAAAAATGCTAAAAATTCCTTGGAAGTGTATTCCCCCCCTCGATCTGAGCGGAGGGTTTTGATGGAACAACTTGTTTCCTTCTCAACTTGTCTCTTGAACTGACGAAAGTAGAGAAGAGCTTCTGACTTGAGAGCAAGGAAGGAGACCCATATTTTGTGGGAGTAGTCATCAACAAATAGCTAAAAATACCTCTTTCCACCATGACTGGTTGGGAAAGGACCGCACAGATCTGCGTGGATGAGCTCCAAGGGTTTTTTAGAGCGAGAAGAACTTGTCTCAAATGGAACTCGATGTTGTTTCCCTGCTAGACAATCTGAGCATACTGGAAGAACGGATGAAAGCTGAGGAAGCCCTTTGACCATGTCATATTTTCTTAATTCGAGTAAATACCCAGAACTGAGGTGCCCGTATCTTTTATGCCATAAGGAAGTAGCGGCTGTTGTAGTGGCAATGAGGGCAGTATGGGATGTAGAAACTGTATCCAAGATGAATAATCCATGTTTGTAGGAGCCAGTGGCAATGTTTTGACCTTGGTGACTGATGAAACATCTCTTTTTTCCTTTTTCAACTTGAAAAACAACATCCATATTTCTATCTAGCATCTGTGGAACAGATAATAGATTGTTGGCAAGGCCAAGAACATAGAGAACTTTCTCTATGGCACAGTCACCATCAGGGAGAGTGACCGTAACATCCCCTTCACCTTGTACTTGATAGACCTGATTGTCTGCAATAGTGACAGGTTTTCCTTCTCTGGCGTGAAAGGTTTGAAACCAGGATTTGTTCCCGACCATATGTTTGCTTGCTCCATAATCAATATACCATACAACATCTGATTTGGAAGAGGCAGTATGGGTCATGAGCACCTTGTGTGCTCTTTCGAAGTCATTATCTGAAGATGAATGAGAATCATCTGAATGAAAATCTGCATAAGCAACATGACCCTTTTGTTGGTTGCGATGCTGGGGATATTTTTGCTTCCCCTTGCCTTTCTTATTTTGTGAGGGATCATTCTGTTGTTTGTTTTTGAACCAACATCGGTTGGTATCATGATTGTTCATATCACAGATCTTGCAATATTTATCTCGCTGGAGATTTGGCTTGCCTTTGCCTTTGGAAGAAGACCCTCCTTTCTACAACTGTCCTTGCTTGTGACCCTTTTGATGGGTGGAAAGAGCAGTGGTAGGTTCCTCATCTTTTTGTACTTGATTGGCTTCTTCAGTTTGAAGCAAATTAACCAATTCAACAAAAGTTAATTGTCTGCTAGAAACATTGAGTGAAGTGATAAAACTTTTGTAAGATGGTGGGAGTGCCCTCAAAATAATAGATGTCAAAAGATCATCATCTATGGGTTTTCCCATAGTATTGAGTTTAGCTTTCAATTCTACCACTTTGCAGAGAAATAATTCAACAGTTTCCCCGAAATTCATAGTGAGATTGTGAAGCTGGGTTTGTAGATGAAGAATAGTGGAATTATTCTTTCCTTCATACACAGTAATCAATGCTGCCCAAGCATATTTACTGGTCGTGGCATCACAAATATGAGGTTGGACCTCATCTCGTTATGGCAAGTAACAAAAACATAAGACCCTTCCTGTCCTGATCATCAAATGTATCTTGATCTGTCCCTGTTGTTGTGGGACGAGAGGTAGTGCCACTGATGACATCCCATAATTTTTTGACTTGAAGAATTGCTTTCATTTTATGCTTCCATGGCACAAAATTGGTGCCTTTGAGCAATTGGGCATCTGAAAGATACTTGTGCACTGTAGCCATTGTTTAGGGTTCCTTATAGCGCCAAATGGTCCCCTTTTCGATATACCGTTGCCAGGCCAGATATACCTGAACTGAATCAAAACAATACCCGCCCTTACGTGAGGGAGACTATAGGTATTATGAAGACCAGAACGATACGTGGAACATAGGCAAGATCGAAAAGGATTGCTTTGTTGATGGCACCTACCTTAGAAAGACAGGAATCCGCATGCGTGGGGCGTAACTTCCCCTAAACACTTTGGAGTCCAGGACTTTCGTCAGGATTTACGCCTAAACACAATAGCAATAGGAGTAAAAAATTCACTCAAAGAGATGTTAATGACACCTGCCTGAGAATATTTGGAAGAAGAATAATCAGTTGGAGGTAATTAAGTCAAAAAACAAAACTAGGAGAAAATTAGTGTTGGGGAGAGAACATCAAGTAGATGATCAATGAAGATCCCTGTGCAAAGAGATAACTGCTTTTGGAGAACCTTGTGCAACATGAGCTGAGAAAAGTAGTGGATGCTTTGATGTAGATGATTTTTAATTGCAAAAAAAAATGCAATAATCAAACAAGCATGCTCACAAAAAAACTTCTCACATAGGTGTCGGGTTCAACCGAAAATGCACCCAAATTTGACAAAAGAAGGTGTCGAGTAAAATCGAAAATGCACCTTGGAGTTGCTATATATGCCCTTTTTTTTTTTTTTAAAGGGTTTGAAAATTTTGAATTCCCCCCTCTATCTTGTAAGAAGGGAGTGCAAAATAGAGTATATCTCAAAAGGTTCCCAATATGCCTTGTAACAATTGCTTTTGAAGGAAAAAAAACAATTTACATGTCTTAAAAAAATGTCACCAAACCTTCTTGGGGTGTCAACAGAACCCTCGAGGCATCAAAATGCCCTCCTCGGGCGTCACAGGGCCCTTGAGGCGTCAACCCTGCAAAAAACTTAAGCAATCAGTATTAGAACCATCGCGGCCACTGTGGTCGTGAGTATGCACGACGACGTATTCTGATTTGACCCAAGCACAACAATTGCAAGGGGAAAAAAAAACGTGCACCAAAAAAAAACTATTGTTTTTGTTTTTTTTTTAAATAAATGAAATGGTATGAAACAAAACCGCATTACCCGTCCTTCACGCGCTGTGCACCAAATGAATTTGTATGGCATCAAGACTGTGTTCTGCTCCTACGTGCATCGATTTTTGATGTTTATCGAGGAAGGCAGGCGCGTCGATCTTTACCAGCTGGGGACGCGGGTTCGAGACCTCGGCGGTTATCACGTCGTGAGCGAGAGGCACCTGTGGGCTTCAATTGTTGTGGATGACATGGACCTGCACCCCTCGTGCTTGCCAATGCTAAAGCTCGTCGTTGTACCTCAAGCTGGTAGAGCGCTGGCTTCGGAGAGGCGGCACTGGCCGCTCCCGGGGCTTGATCTTGGGTGGCCAAAATGGTTGTTTTACTGGCCGCCCCTCCCGTCTGGTGAGCTTTACCAAAAATAGAAAATCCCTATGCGGTCCGATAGGGAAGACTGTCCGCCTCCACTATGAAAAAAAATAAATTCCTCCACGCTATTCGGCTCTCGTCTGGTTTGCTTTACCAGAAACGGGAAAAAAAACAATGGCAGTGAGGACTGTCCACCTTCACTATGAAAAAAAAATAAATTCCTCCATGCTATTCGGCTCCCGTCTGGTTTGCTTTACCAGAAATAGAAAAAAAAACAACACCGTTCGCGAACGCCCCAAACAGTGCGGCTTCAAAAATTTGAAATTGTGCTTGTGCGCTAGAGTTCATCAAGTTCGGATTGCAGTCTTCGGCGTCAATGGCTCCTCTGGTAATGGAGTGAATCTAATGGAGTGCGTGAATAGCACATTGCCCATAAACAAAATTCACATTGCCCAAAAATCATTCAATGCTCTGATGCCATATTAGAAACTGAATCATTAGTTTGCTCTTCGTATTCCTGGAAAATATATAAGATTTACATAAACTCCGTTGAGGCAGTTTGAATGCTGGGTGGTTCATAAACTGAATGAACAAAACTACATACCACTCCTATAATGTTATTTAACTTAATTAATGTAATGCTAAATATTCTAACAGAATCATTAAGGAGATCAAAATACAAGATGGCGAGATTGCCAAGCCTAAGAAAAAAGAATGGACCAAGAACACTAAAATAGGGACTCCGCAATAGAAACCCGATGTGGTCAATCAGGTTGCTATCAACGTCCCTAAGCCTGCACAAGCAACATAGCCTTAAAAGGCTAACTATCAAGCGGTGCCTCCTAACAATTATGATAGAGAAAACCAAATGCAAGAGCAAAATCAGCAGCGTCGCCCTAGGCAACAATTCACACCATACATAGAGTCTAAGGAATCCCTATTTGACCACTTGTCAACGGCCAACTTGACCAACTTGCCAGAGATTCAAACCATAGATCCCAATGCACCCAAGCCTAAGGGGTATCGAGAGGACTTGTACTGCAGGTTCCACAGACGTAAGGGACATGATCTCAATGCATGTTGGAAATTCAAAGGTTTGGTACAAGACCTAATCGACAATAAGACATTGGCGGTGGACAACCCCGTAGCGCAAAACAACCAACATATGGGAGTATTCAGAGATCCTTTGCCTGCCCATGAGGCACCAACAAAACCCCTTCAAGTTAATGAAGTGCAACAAAATTGCCCCATGTAGGGGTATGTAGGGATGATAAGCATAATGACTAGGAACAAGAGGTATCAAGGAGCTTCCCCTGCGGCGGCCACAAGAGAGGTTCCATCGATGTCACGACCTCAAAAATCCCCTATGCAACTTCCCCCGCCTAGACCAGTGGCCACGATTTGGACTAGACTTACCCAAAGTCTAAGGATCACGTCAGCTAGGCTCTTTATATACGAGCTCATTCAACAATCAACGCCCTATCGGGAGGCTCTAATGGAGATTTTAAAAGCAATCAAGCTGCAACCCCATGAGGCAAATTATTTCAACAACTTCATGGGACATGTAAAACAATGTATAGAACCAGTCATCACCTTTAGAGAAGATGAGTTGAAATCAGTGACTAGTGATGTTGTGGATCCACCCATGCATGTCATTGCGCAGGTCAACGGGATTTTGTATAAAAGAGTGTTGGTGGACACTAGCTCGTCTAGTAATATCATCACAACCGTAGCATTGAAACATCTAAAGTTGCTGGTATCTCACATTGTGGCTTCCACTTATACACTGCGAGCATTCAATGATGCAATATGCTCAATGGTTGGCACAATTGTCCTACCCATCCAAGTGGGACAAAAGACTATTCATACATTATGCCACATCTTGGAAGGTGATATGGCTTATAATATCTTACTGGGTCGGCCTTGGATCAGGGACATGAAGTGTGTCCTTTCAATAGCTCATCAGTGCCTGAAATACACATTTGAAGGACAGGTGCATGTAGTCCCAACAGACTTAGAGCCTTTCAAGTATTGCAATACGATGCAATTCATGCCGCAATCGACCCTCCCATCAACACATTTAGATTTTTAGTTGAATCCATCTAACAAGGGTCTGATTTCATAGGCATCCTTGTTGTTGAGTCCATCGAATCCTCAGTCGGTTCCATCTTCCTCATCTGGTCTTTCAACAACGACGCCACCTACGAGGGCTACATCAAAGGACAAAGGAAAGAAACCCCTAGAATAGGAACCATCCCTAGTCTCAACCATCTCTACTGAAGAGATTCCTAGCAGAATGGAAGACGAGATGCCTAGTTCACCCCACATGGAGTGGACTCGGGAAGGACTCCCATTCGCTTCCCCTCAACCGCCAACAGTCACCGTTGAGATGGCCAAAACGGGCTTGGGGGAGTATCTAGTGAGGAACATTGTAGCAACGTCCACACTTGAGTCCATGTAGGACATGGGGAGACCTTGATTCCCCATAGGCTCTGTGGTTCCTCTCGGCTACCCACCCAATCAGACAAACTTTGTTTATGGGGGCCTGGATAATGGCGTTGAGACTTGTATGCAAGAAGACGAAGACGAAGATCCCTTTGCTGAGGATGTCAACTATCTGTCCAACCTTGAATTTGCTTTGAGATATATTGGCCAATGCAATTGGCACGGATATGGGTTGGGCAGGTATGAGCAAGGAGTGCATGTTCTTTGCCAACCAAGATATCAAATGTCGTATCACAAGTCAGAGTAGGGTTCAACCACCCCCTGCCCCTAGACATCTTGGTCAAGAACATGCAAGGCCTAGGGATAGGCAACAAGGATGGGTTGGCATTAGATCCATATGCCAATCCTAACACAACATATACATTGGGGGATTATCACTCATTGTTCACAACCAACCTTGTTGACCATAACAACCCTTTCCCTTTGGCCGAATAGGGAGAATATTCGAGGACCCCCTATAAGAGGGATATAGACAAGACCAAGAAGGGTCTTCAGAAGACGATTCAAAATACGAGGTAGCACCTTGGGATCCTTTCGAGTCTGACAACAATCATTCACAAGTACATCCCATGGATGATTATCAAGAAATCTTCTTGACAATGTTCCCTTTGGATGCTCCAATTGAGCATATACCACTTCAAGAGAATCAGGTCCCCCTGCAAAGAGCGAACAACCTTTATGGGACCACATTAATTTGCTCGAGCAAGATGAGCCTCATATGTCGCAAGTAGCTGTTGGAGCCAACGAAGGCCTTTGGATCTCTGAAAGTGATTACGAAGATGAAACTGAGATGGCTTATCTCAATCATATGTGACAACAACAATATTCCTTGGACATAGACGACATGTTTGAACAGTTACACATAGAGCCAAGACATAGGTGGCACCTCAACCCGATGTAGTTATAGCAATTACTGCACCTGCCACTCCAGGTATACAGAGAGCATCTTTCTCCTGGAGACCCTATACAACCATCAGTGCCTAGGGCAGGCCTTGTCTTTTTGTCCATGCATAGGGTTGATCCATTTGTGCCAGTGCCCACAGAGCCAGATCCAGAGCACAAAGATCATCTAGGATGTTCGAGTAGTCATACTCGCGGTAATGGATACCATAATCATTTCATTAACATGATCTCCATTGACTTAATCACCCCCATTTATGATCCAACCAACCCAACACGGTCATTACATCTAGACCTAGATGCTATAGACTAGGATTGCGCTAACACACCGCCATCCCCATCAGAGTACTGGCCTTGCGGTGGGATGTTCCATTTCACCCCAGGATAGACTTAGGATGTCTTTCATGCTGAAGAGGAACCTGACATTTTGAACGATGATCTAAATTCAGCAAATGATATCCACTTGATCGCAACTCCACACCATTTGGAGGATGGATCTCACATGTCAATCGAGGAGACGACTGACGTAGACATCAACTCAGATCTAGTGAATTTGTAAATCATCAAGCTGGAGGTAAGTCTATCCCTCGAAGAGCAAGCCGACTACATTAACCAAAAAGCTCCAAGGATTTCCATAATCTCTTGGTCAACCAAAAGCTCCAAGGATTTTTGTAATCTCTTGGTCAACCTAAAAACCTCCAAGGATTTTTGTAATCTCTTGGTCAACCTAAAAAGCTCCAAGGATTTTTGTAATCTCTTGGTCAACCTAAAAATCTCCAAGGATTTTCATAATCTCTTGGTCAAACTAAAAAGCTCCAAGTATTTTCGTAATCTCTTGCTCAAACTAAAAAGCTCCAAGGATTTTCGTAATCTCTTGGTCACCTAAAAAGCTCTAAGGATTTTCGTAATCTTTTGGTCACCTAAAAAGCTCCAAGGATTTCCATAATCTCTTGGTCAACCAAAAGCTCCGAGGATTTCCGTAATCTCTTGGTCAAACCAAAAGCTCCAAGGATTTTCGTAATCTCTTGGTCAACCCAAAAGCTCCAAGGATTTCCGTAATCTCTTGGTCAACCCAAAAGCTCCAAGGATTCCCACAATCACTTGGTCAACCCAAAATGCCCCAAAGGTATCCATAAACCCTTTGGTCAAACCAAACGCTCCAAGGATTTTCATAATCACTTCGTCAAACCCAAAATGCCCCAAAGGTATCTATAAACCCTTTGGTCAAACCAAAAGCTCCAAGGATTTTCACAGTTGCTTGGTCAACCCCAAAAATGCCCCAAAGGTGTCCATGAACTCTTTGGTCAAACCAAAAGCTCCAAGGATTCCCCCAATCGCTTGGTCAACCCCAAAATACCCCAAAGGTATCCATAAACTCTTTGGTCAAACCAAAAGCTCCAAGGATTCCCACAATCGCTTGGTCAACCCCAAAAATGCCCCAAAGGTATTCATTAAGCCTTTGGTCAAACCAAAAGCTCCAAGGGTTACCGTAACCGCTTGGTCAAAATAAAATCATAAAAAACAAACAAAAACAATAAAATCATCAAAAATTACAAAAAAAAATTGCATTTCAATTCCATGCATACTCATAAAACATCAAAAATACAAAAATATAAGTGCATTAGGCATCACATCCATACATTGCATATTTTCTAGGTCATACAAGTCAAAAGCACCATAGACTGTCATTACTTGGCAATGCCATCATTTTCCATATCAAAGCCATTTTATAAACACATACATCCAGCATAACACAATCCCCATTTTTAGCATAGTCAGTTGTCTCCTAATGTATATAGGGTTTTCGTCATTCAGTTGCCTTTAAATTTCTAGCTAGAAACTGTACAAAGTTAAATAGCTTTTACAAGGGAAAGTTTTACTTGGATCACACCTTGTTACGTAGCATCCCAACACAAGTTAAAACACATAAAATAATTCCTAAGTTGTGTGAACGTGATAGAAACCTACAAAGCAGTCTAGGGTACCATAGATGAAAGAGAACTTGTTCATCCCCCTATGCGAATGGTTCAAGAGTGCTGAGAATTGACAACAGGACAAGCTCTTCCCTATCAATTCCACATAATAAACAGTGGTTTTTCACCACTACTAAAATTCCAAATCATGATTGGTCCCTAAGGTTGTAAGTATTCGTACTACACGTCCTTGCCAAGGATGGGTAGTCATCCCCAAGACCTAAAAGGATCGATGCCATTCAACAACACAATTCCCACAAGCCATCATTACACTCACCTTTGGTCTCAAAGTTTTAAGGGTTCGTACTACACGTCCCTGCTAAGGATGAGTAGCCATCCCCAAGGCCCAAAATATCAATGCCCTTACTTCATAATCTCCATCATCCCCTTTGGTTCCCAAAGTCGTAAGGATTTGTACTACACGTCCCTGAACAGGATGGGTAGTCATCCCCAAGGCCTAAAAGAATCAATGCCATTCATAAGATCAACCTTATAAAGCTCAAAATACAAAATCACATAACAATGGTTATCACCACTAGTCAAAATCCTTGCTAAAAAAGAAAAACAAAGAGAAAAATAAATAGTGATTTTCATCACTATATATCTGAGCAAGTATCCTAAACCATTGAGCCAACAAACAACCTAGACTTGAATCCTTGGAATTCTCAACATTCGAACAACCATCTAGGTGATCCTCATTACAGGTTTGGTGGACAACCTACCTGGAAATGGCGATATCCTACTTGCATGATGATATGTCTATCACATTAGCTTTGCGTGTGCGCAGACCAATGTTTGCATGTGGATGAGCTAGCTTATGGTACCTTATATTGTCCTGTGGATTAATCTTGCTGAATACAACAGAGTTAGTGGAGCTAATTAGGTGATCCTCAGTACAAGTTTGGTTGATAGCCTATCTGGCACTGGCGGTATCCTAAAAAATACCACATAAACGAACTCAATTGCACACACAGGGATGTGAAATAACTTGGTTAAATTCAAGTCGGATTTATACCTTGTTCAAAAGTCTTGCGAGATAAATGTACAGTCTTGGCTAGTTAGTTAAGATATCTAAATCTCACAAAAGCTTAGCTACATTTTAAAACAACTGGTACATTTCATTCCGTACATCGTCATCAGAAAATATGCAAAATACAAAAACAAAGTTTTCACATGCAAAGTCATCCCATAAGTACAGCAAGCCAGTCAATCTTGCACAATCTATGGTGCCATCGACAAGTTATCAACAAATCATTTCATTCATTCCATATGCATACATCATATAATTAGAAACATCACATTCATAATACCACATGCATACATCATCATAAATAACTATGCATAAACATAAAAACAAACCATGAAAAACTACACAAAATGCACAAAAAACAAGCACTAAAACTGTCCAATGAGAGTGCTTCGGCACTTGACATTTCGGGCATACAAAGTAGATTTCGGGGTCACAAATCCTCACTATCCTACTCCCTAAGAAGGCTACCATAGCCGGACCGCTCCACGGGACGATGAATTGTCGAGAATTTCATCCCTAAACGGTGTCGCAAAATGGGTCAAAACCCATCCAAAAATAGCAATAACATTGCCGAACGAAGGCGCTTTTGCACTTGAAATTCTTGGAATCCAAAATAGATGTTGGGGTTACAAATTGTTCCTATCCTACTCCCTAAGAAGGCTATCATAGCCGGACCACTCCACAGGAGACCAAATTTTTGATAATTTTAGCTCCAAAATGCATCATAAAAAGGGTTAAAACCCACCAAAAACAGGTCAGAATGTTCAAAAACTGCTTTCGCATTCAATGGTAAACAATTGAAGGCACCCTTACCTAAGTCATCTTGGGTCAAGCGACTCGTCACTTTTCTCATGTCGGTCATTCCCTCATCGATTCGTCGCTTGAGGGGGTAGTCACACTTAGTCACCAATCAACAAAGATATACCCAATCAAGGAAATAACAAGCATTCAAAGGATCATTGACAAAGACAATTGCACCCCTACTTGGGGCAGCAAACAAGAAATAATCACAAACTGATCAAACACTTGGCATTCATGAATCATGAACTCAAGGTTCCCACAGAAAAAAGGTTGCACCCTTTGCCTATTCATGACTGATCAATGTCCAAGTTCAAGTAACACCTCACCAAAAAAGGTTAACACTTGACTTTAGTTCCTTAGCTCGTCAGAAGCAAGGATTCAAGAATGTGTGCCCTTTCCATACTTGGGGCATCAAGATTTGGTTAGGTTACTGAGAAAACCTAATAATTAGTGCTTTGGTTATCTATTTTTTTGCTCAGCGTTGCGCCTTGCATAGTGCTTCCCAAAAAGGGGCATCTGTAGACACCAAAATAGCACCAATATGATTATGTGACAACAAGCGTTGATCGCATTGACACACAACCCCTAGGGCAGCCCCTAGAGGTTAAACAGTGGTCCTAACCACTCCCAAAAGCAGTTTGGAAGGTCAAAGGTCAATTTGGCACCTTTTGGCACTTTGCTCTCTACTCGTCCCACCTTGGGACAAATACAAACTGGTATTCATCCCACCCAGAGACGATTAAGCAATCGCTCTAGGGTGGGACGAATAGTAGGTTTGACTAGCAAAAAAGTCAAACCTCGACAAGTCCGCCAGTTAACTGAAGCTATAGGTCATGCAATTGCGAGGAACGGCTCCAAATCAATAAGAGAGACTTCAATCATGCATGTCTTTATTTTAGAGACCTCATGCAAGGAGATTCTAAATCAAGGAATTAGCTTTTCTCTAAAAATAGGAAAAACAACTCAAGTGGCGCCCTCGCATGCACAATTCAAACAGAGAGACCCTAGGTCTATAAATTGGTGATTTTTCTCACCCAAAGAGATACAGAGAGGGAGCATTTGAGCAACAAAGTGCTACCAATTTACATACCTACTTGCGATTTGTGCCTTTCACATCCTTAATTTCTCATTCGAAAGGGAGTTTATTGGGTGGTTATTGGAAGCACAAATTCGGACCCAAAACTTGATTTTTGGCCACAACAATCCACAAAATTTTTCTACAACACCCCTAATAATTTTTGGACCCATCCCAAGTGGATTGGTTCCAGAACAGAGTCCCAAACGATGGGCGTCCTGCCCCTGGGTGCTACCCAAACTGTCATAGTCCAATTCACCCTACCCCAAGAATAGAAATCTATGATAGATTTCTTTGATTTTTCTTTTGCATCTTATTCTAGGACTATTAAATAGGTTGTAGTTTAAATTTCATTTCATTCTAAGCAGTTTTGACCAGGTTTCTATCATTTCCTGCCTTTACTAACTTGCATATTCCACCATCAAAATCTGGGTGATAGAGGCCAAATTGGAGAAATCTGACCATCCGGGTCTTCCCAAAACACCGCCAATTAGCTAACCCCAACTTTTTAAGTCATTTGGAGCTTCCTAGGTAGGACATTGAAGAGAGTGCTTTTTGATAATTTATTACAGGTGAATTCGTCCCACCTTGGATCGAATACAAATCTGTGAGGAACTTCCAAACTTTTCTTTTTGCAGTGGTCTTATGGTAACATATTTATGCTTCTGTCAAAATTTTAGGTCGATCCGAGGTGATTTGGTTATCGTTTTAATATTTTCATGCATATACTAACAGTAGGCCTTAGGAAATATATGTTTTATTCTATCTGCAGGTGCTACTAATCTTTTTTGTTTCTTTTAACGTAGGTTTCTGACATCATAGGAGAAGGAAGGAGCAAAGAATCATATACACAAGCGGCGGCGACGTTTTGGTCCACCCATCTTACATATGGGCATGCGAAAGAAGGATTGCCATCCATGGATGTGATGAAAAACATATTTGATGCTACTATCCCCTAAAATGGAAGGAGACGCATTGTAACATGACTTTTAAAGCGTATCAATAAATAATCACCGTATTTCGTATCGCTTTTATATTGTGTCGATTCGTCTATGTTCTTTCCTTTCATGCGTTTTTCAATAAATAGGCTTTTAGCGTTAGGTTTGGTTTTACACGCATTGTATTTGGCATATTCATTTTTATTTCCGTATCCTCATGCTTCCAGGAACCAATTCCTTTGATGTGTATTTTAAAGCAACCAAACTCTTTATCCCCACTTTGATAACAATGTCCTTCATTGCACTTTGAAGTACCATTGTTACTATCAACTCTAGCAATATGGCATTTATTGCATCTATCAATGACTTAATGAGGTTCATCTCTCTCTCTCTCTTTTCTTATCTACAATAATATGTGTTGCACCATCATCTACATCATCACTAGTACTGGTGACCTAGGCTATCTACCTATTTTTATGTTTATTTTTTTTCCTGTTTTTACCTTTCTATCATCATTCTCCATTTGTGTCCTCCTATAAGTTGTCTTATTGTGTAAGCATAATCTCATACTAAAATATATGTGATGACCAATGATCCTCATGGGTGGCAATCCATATTTTGAAAGAATATTTGTATATTCTTCCAACAAATCCTTCACTTCATGTGGTATTTCATCCATCTTATCCACTATCCCTTCTTATTTGGGTTTAGCAATGAAAGCATAATATACTTCCTTTTTCTTCATTCTTTTTAAGGATTGTTTTTTGTACCCAAGCACATTGTAGGACTAATGACCACCTCTTTTCCATTGTTCTTCAATGGACTTAATGTATACCTCTTTTCATATTTATCAATAGTGTAGGTGTTCTCCATACCTTCATGCATTGCTTTTCTATCAGATTATCATGATCTACCGAAAAAAGACATGATAAGCATACATAAGCATAATATCACATAGTTTCTCATCCATGTAAGAACCAATTTGGAAGTCAGCCATACATTTTTCAATTACCAAAATTTGATACCCCTTTTACAACCATGAGAATCTATATAGATTTGTGTGTTTAGTATTCTTCAATCCAATCTTTCTACCATATCTATAGACACTAAATTATCCACACTTCCATTGTCTATAATCATCTCGTATCATTTATCTTCTAATTCACAAATTATTTTGAAGATGTTCCTTCTACACTCAACCTCATACACCTCTATCGATTTCAACAATACTCTCTCCATCATAAGGTATTATCCTTATTTTGGTTCCTCCATGTGCTTTTATGAAGTAATGCTAACTTCAAATGAGTGTACAAGTTGATTATGGGATTCCTTTCCTCACTCACTAAACTCATAAAATTTTTATGTCATTCTTCCAAGTATCTATAGTAGTTGCCAACAAATCATGACCTCTACATCTATCAAATCTTCCTTATCCTCTTGATGATTCACCCTTTTCTCAGGTACTTTGGTTGAAATAACCTTGATAATTAATGACCTCTCCTTCTTGGAAATGTTACCCTCTACCATTATTTATTGTTCTCTTCCTCTAGAGAACTATTCTTTTCATTTGGAATTATTTTATTGCTTGTAAATAAACTTCCCTTCTACCTTGAGTGTGTAATGATATACCTTTTCAATTGTTCTAATTCGGAGAAAAATAATCTCATCTTGTATGTATAACCTTTGTCCATTTATATATCTTTCCATTTTATCCTCATCATCTTCAATATGACCAACCCTAATGGTCAATTTATAGATTTTTTTTGCATACTCTTCCACTGCTAACACCATTTGCTTGAGGTTTGATATTATTCTAAACAAACCTATTTGGTAATCCAATAGGAGGAATTTGACCTTTAGTTTAGTAGACATTTTATCTCATCTCTTAATATTTCCTTTTACTTTTTTTGTGTGTGTTTGGACATGATTCCTCCATAAGCATGCATGCCCCTTTAGTTTTGTATAAGAAAACTTCACCTTAATGGGTATTTTATCAATTCAAAATCAAAATATTTCTCCATCTCCATGATCCAATCAATGAGTTCCTTAGGGTTTAAACTTTCATTATATGATAATATTTCTAATTTTGGCTTCCTACTCATGTTAGAAATTTCCTATATTAGTTATTCTTCTTGATATCCTTCTTGCCCTTCATTGTGAGCTTTTAGTTGATTTACTTCCTCCTCTTCATTATCACTTACGTCTTCTTTTTGAATACCCCTCATTTAGGTAGTTTTAAGGGCATCTAATAAAATTATGCTTCCTCTCATTATATCATCTATATTCATGGCTTGAAGGTCTTTTTATATTCATTTTACTCATTTTGGTATTAGATCTAGTTGATCTCTAAGGATTGATATAAACCTAAGGTAGAGATCAACTAGATCTAATACCAAAATGATGTAGACAAGAGACGATAGTCCTCATATGGATGACCTTCTTATGCAACATAATTTTACCTTCTATTCATGACATTAATATGTATGGCAATCACACATATGATCAAGGTCTCATGATGATGAGAAAAATCTTAAGACAACACACAATAATTTCCTTTGTATGAAAATGTGTTCCTATCATATGATCTCTTCCATTGCATGATCACACTCATCATACAACAAAATTCCTTATATGACCTATATTGTTCCTTGTACAACATATTATAGTTGTATAATTAGGTTAATAATACAATACATTCTTTAATTATATGATAATTTTAAGTTGAGTTATATGCTAGGTAAAACCAATTATATGATTTCCTTTGTTATACAACCGACCTCTTTTGATCTTATGGTACTACTTTAAGATAAATACCTCTAGATTACCTTAGCACATCATTCAAATTATGAGAATATCCTTTATATTAGATGTTTCCACTAATGAATGGTTTTCACTCATTCATGCTTCACATCATTCCAATCCATCTATGTCTTACACAACATACTCCTAGATAGTAACCAAGGTAATAATATTTGAACAGCATTCTTGCTCATACTACTATCAAATCTAACTTCTCTTGTAAAAATTATGCCCTATTAACAAAACGTTAACTAATGCATGCATCTATAAACTCTAAAAATTTATCACTCACAAATAAAACATAGAATAATTTAGAATTTGGAATGTATTCTATTTTATTAAAAAAAATACAACAAATAATTAATTCTTATGGAGTTATTTGACTCGTATTTACTTTCAAATGGTCATCTCTTCCAACTCTTTCTTTCAAATATTCCTTTTATTTCTTTGTCCTATTGTTTCTCTATCTTGTACACCATTTTAAACCTTCACTCTATATCTTCTCCTCTTCTTCCTATCAATTATCATATCTCCCTATTTATAGTTCTACCATTCTCTCTCTTTGCATCTGTGTATCCATTCAAACTCTCTTCTCTCCCTCCTAGGATAATTTGATTCCATACCTTGGACATCTTTGCTTCTCTTCATACTCCAATTCATTTTCTCTACATATTTCTACTTCTCTTTGCTCTTCTCTAATTTTTTTCCATCACTTTACCTTCAACCAACTCCTCTTCACTCTCTATATTTTTGTCTTCCACACAAAAGGTTTGTATACGATACAATGATAATTATCTACAAGGGTTGGTTCCCTTACATCAAAAATACTAATTGATACTATGATCAAACTTGAAGTTTAAAATTAATTTTTTAACTCAACTAAAATTTGGGTGATGGTAAAATGTTTGGAATGGCTATCAAATTTAAAAACATTATCCAAGACTTTTAGGGTTTCCAAATAATACAAGATATGGATTTGAAAATAATAGGATATGAGAGAAGATTTATTCACTCTATATTACACTATAGTCATTTGATTTAATCATTTCAATATAGCTTGAGTATATTTATTTATAATACTACTAACAAATCCAATTGAAAGGTGGTGATAGGATGCCAATATTTATAATAAATTATATTGTTTAACTATAAAATTCAACTTATAAATCTAAATATACCTAAATAAAGATACAATTTTACATGTTTGGATAGTGATCATCAAAGACAATAAATTTGTAAAATAACAATATAATTCTAGTTAGAAATATTGCATATGAAACATATTATTCTTTGTTATTTGTAATAAGGAATAAAACTGTTCAACATAGGATGAACTTTGAAGACTTCTGAAAATAAAACTTTGTTATTTTATATATGATGTAACATTATGCCAATAATATACCTTTGAAGACTTTTGAAAATAAAACTTTTATTAATTTAGAAAATTCTAAAACTTGTTAAATAACTTTTATCATATAACTATGAGCATTTCAAATTTAAATTATATAACCTTAAAATGAAAATATCTTCTTCTTTTTTCAATAGTCCTTAAATTTGACTGGTTCCTCTATCCATGAAGGAGAAATTAGGTGACAAGTAAATCATAACTAAATTCATATCTATATTTAATAGATAGACAAATTATTTTTATTAAACATAGTACTTGTATGTAAATGAAATAGTATATAATTCTACTTTTTATTATGATTTATTATAACTTATACTATGTAATTTCAATATATTTAGCGTGTATATGATCAATGATATAACTTGTAGGCAACTTCATGTATTTATATCTAGATTGACATCTAGCACACTATGTATCAAATCTAGGTTCATTATCTATCTAGCACTTCTACCAAGCTAGAATTTACATATAGTATATATCACAATGATAGACAACATCTGAATAAAATAAATTATAAATATGGATGATTACGTCAAATATGTTAGGCATTCACAATATGATCATATCTATATCTAGTGAGATCTATTTCTAATTGCTTTTCATATAAAAAATGCATGTTTATATACATGCATCTTAGTCTCATACCTCTCAACCACATACAAGAGAAGTGTTCTACCTCAATACTATGATTCTATCTACCTCCCTTGCATGTTCAACTTAAAATAACAGTGACATTATATTGTACGAATAAAAATCAAATATTCTTACAAATTTAAATGCATTAAGAGTCATAATATTTTTCTGAAAACCTAAACACCTTAAATTTTTTTATCATACAAATATACAGTTGAACATAATAACAGACAAGGGAAAAAAATAAAATAAAGAGAAAAAAAAGGCCAACCCATAGTAACATAAAAAAGTTCAACATTGTAAACATATGGATATATTACCATTTATTTAGAACGAAAACCGAAAACAAACTGAGAATTAACCACGGTAGGAACCTTCAACTTGACCTCTAGCCATTCCTGGTCTTCTTTTATTGTGAACACGAATACTGTAAACATATACTTATTTATTTACATCAAAAGTCGACAGTGATGTCTCTGCCTGGAACACAGCCGCTTGTGGGTGTTTTTATGAGGCTTGTTCCGAATGGAATTATCGTCCCATTGACCATGTTCACTGCGTTCAAGCTCAAGTTAAAGGCTGTGGCCACAGTTCTCGCAGGAATCTTGAACAACGTCTGGGCGCTTGGCTGATTAAATAAAAAACAGAAGATGCACATCAGATTAGAATGCGATTTTATATGTGACCGTAATCATCATACTACTTGTTAATACTTACAAGAGTGCCAGGATTTTGGCTGTTGAGAACAGAGAGATAATTTGCTGTCTTTTTTCCTACGTTAATTTCAAAGTGCATTGTTCCCCTGGGAAATATGGTCACGTCGCCAGGATACAGAATGTCCACAAATGCTTGACCTGCCAGAATTAAAATTACTATTAATGCTAAGGATATTAATTTAGAAGGAAGGAGTGTTTTAATTCTACGCTTAGAAAATGAGTACCTTGAGTGTCAACAAAACCAGCTTGAAGAGGTCCTCCGGAGAGAAGCGTAAGAATTTCAGTGGCTCGTGGATGCGTGTGGGGTAAATTTACCCCGCACGGCACCATTTTAAATCTCACCATTGCCAGGCCTTGTGATCTGCAAACAAATTTCATTAATATTATACATACAATTGCAATGCAATTGAAGGTTTGAAGATTTTGTATGACTAACAATAACAATTGTAATACTACTTAGTACTTACTGCGTTGCAGGAAAATTAGTGACAGAGGTGGCTGTTCGAACACCTCCCGTGTCGACAGTAACGTCTCCATTTCGAAAAATGTCTCGAAGGGTGAAGACTGTTAAGCCTGAAGCAAAGTCCGTGAGAGGATCTGGATCTGCACCCTTTACATTTTTTACGAAAACAAAAACAAATGCAAAAAATACAATGATAAAACGGGTCTTAGCATTCATGCTCATATCCATGTTGATAAAACGGGACAAATATGCTCAATATACAGAGATTTGTGTGCTCAATACTATCTCAAGATATTGTATATATAGAGCGGGGAATGTTAGATATGGTTTTGGATACCGTACATATTTTTAAATTATATTTTGCCTTTGGTGTTACATCAAAAGTTTGAAATAGTTACTGCACTTCCACTCTCGCCAAACAAATGCCGACATTGTTAATATCTGTTTAGTTATAAGCAAACAATATTTTAAATTTGCAATCGTTATTTTGATAAATGATTAGACTATTCAATAATATTTTAAATTTTTAATCCTTTGCTGGATAATCGTTAGATATCTTTTGCTGCATGGTTAGACTATTCAATAATATCACTCTATGACCTATTCTGAACTAAAACTAAATATGACCTGGTCAGTCAATAATATCAATGTATGACCCAATCCTTCGCTGGATACACTATCGTTAGATATCTTTTGCTGCATGGTTAGACTATTCAATAATATCACTCTATGACCCAATCTGAACTAAAACTAAATATGACCTGGTCAGGCAGGTGAGGTTGGACTTTGCTCATGCATTTCACCTTCTCTCTAAACGTGTTTTTACTCAGAAAATTTCCTTCACTTTTTTGGGGTGAGTGAGCGATAAGATGCAGTGAATGTCAGGAAGAAGCCTAATCCTTTAAGTAACGCGATGAAATACAAATCTTGTCCATTGCTAAGGAAATAGTCTCTTGTTTGCCTCTTCCTCTCACTTGTTTACTTTTCAATTCATTATATTTTTTTCAATTTTGCGTGTCAATGGCCACAAAGACTTGTAAGGCTTATCATAACCCACACTTTCGTTCCCAAACATAAGAATTTTAAAAAATTCATGATTGGTTGGTGGAGAATAAAACGTGTTTTAAAATTGAAGCAACGACATGGTCTGTAGTAGTAGTGGTGTTATACTGTACGACACATTCTTTGTTTTTGAACAATCAGATACTAATTTTTAAAATATAATTACTTTTGTTTTTGTATTTTTTTAACTTGTTTAATAATCTTTAATTAAATAAATCAGTTATCATATTTTCTTTATTATCAATTATTTTATATTATTATATTTATAGTTATAATTTATAATTTTATAGATTGAGTTTTATTACTAATTTTTATGATAACATTATAATTTTTCTTTTGGGACTTGTCTAATAATATTTAATTAATCAAATTAGTTATCATCCTTTTTTTATTACCAATTATGATAACATTTATAATTTTAGAGATTGAGTCTTAATACTATTTTTTATAATAACATTTATAATGTATAATACATTCTTTGTTTTTGAACAATCATATATGATACAGATGGAATAATTTTAAAATATAATTAATTTTGTTTGAGCACCCTTCCTTTGAGACTTGTCTAATAATATTTAATTAATCAAATTAGTTACCATCCTTCTCTTATTACCAATTATTTTATATTATAATAGTTATAATTTTATAGATTGTATGATACGTTCTTTATTATTGAACAATCAAATATGATACCAAAAGAATAATTTTAAAATATAATTCTTTTGGGACTTGTCTAATAATCTTTAATTCATCAAACCAGTTATCTTCCTTCTCTTATTACCAATTACTTTATGAAATAACATTTATCATTTTATAGATTGAGACCTACTACTATTTTTTATGATAACATTTATAATGTATGATACATTCTTTGTTTTTGAGCAATCAGATATGATATCAATAGAATAATTTTAAAACATAGTTGATTTTGTTTGAACATCCCTTCCTTTAGAACTTGTCTAATAATCTTTAATTCATCAAATCAGTTATCTTCCTTCTCTTATTACCAATTACTTTATGTGATAACATTTATAATTTTATAGATTGAGTCATATTACTAATTTTTATGGTAGCATTTATAATGTATGATACTTTTTTTTTTTTTTGAACAATCAGATATGATATCAATAGAATATTTTAAAATATAATTGATTTTGTTTGAGCACCCCTTCTCTGGGACTTGTTTAATAATATTTAACTCATCAAATCAGTTATCATCCTTCTTTTACTTTATGTGATAACATGTATAATTTTATAGATTAAGTCCTATTACTAATTTTTTATAAAAACATTTATAATGTATGATACATTCTTTGTTTTTGAACAATGAAATATGATACCAATGAAATAATTTTAAAATATAATTGATTGTTTTTGAGCACTTCTTTCTTTAGGACTTGTCTAATAATCTTCAATTAATCAAATTGATTATCATCCTTTTTCTTATAATATTTATAATTTTATAAATTGAATACTATTACACATTGTTTATTTTTCAACCGTCACATATGATACCAATAAAATAATTTTAAGAACGTGCTCAATATCAAGATATTTGTTATGGTTTTGGAATGTCAGTGTGTGGAGTCCACGGCTGCAGTTATGGTTTTGGATACCGTGCATATTTGTTAATTATCTTTTTTCTTTCGTGTTACATCAAAAGTTTGAAATGGTTTCTTTCGTGTTACATCAAAAGTTTGAAATGGTTATATTTTTTAATTATTTTTTTCTTTCGTGTTAATATCTTAAATTTAAATTTGCAAACAACATTTTAAAGTTGCAATCCTTTGCTGGATACACTATCGGTAGATATCTTTTGCTGCACGGTTAGACTATTCAATAATATCACTCTATGATCCAATCTGAACTAAAACTAAATATGACCTGGTCAGGCAGGTGAGGTTAGACTTTGCTCATGCATTTCACCGTCTCTCTGAACATGTTTTTACTAAAAACATTTCCTTCCTTGTTTTGGAAGAAGCCTAATGCATTAAGTAACGACAAGATGCAGTGAATGTCAGGAAGAAGCCTAATCCATTAAGTAACGAGACGTCAGACAAATCTTGTCTATTGCCAAGGAAATAGATTCTTGTCTGCCACTCGAATGGACTTCTTCGTCTCACCTATTTAATTTTCAATTCATTATACTTTTTCTGATTTTGCGTGTCAATGGGCACAAAGACTTGTACGGCTTAGCCTTCACACTGCTCGCTTAAGCCACACTTTCGTTCCCAAACATAAGAAAATAAAAAATTTCATGATTGGTTGGTGGAGAATAAAACGGGCTTAAAATGGAAGCAGCGACATAGTCTGTAGTAGTGGTGTTATAATTGTTTTTTTTTTATGGCAACAATATGATGGAAGTTTTTAAAAGGCAGTCAAAATTTGAAGTTATAATTAAATATTTTATGATTTTAAAAAGTTAATTATTTTTGGTTAAATAATTTATTTAATAGTTATGGTTATCCTTTTTCTATTATTAATTTTAATGATAACTGTGATACATTATTTGTTACTAGTTTAATAATTCCTTCTTTTATAATATTACTTATTTTTATGATAACATTTTATAACATTTATAATTGTCATGGAATAATTTTAAAATATAATTGATTTTGTTTGAGCATTTCTTCCTTTAGGACTTGTCTAATAATTTTTGATTAATCAAATCAGTTATCATTCTTTTTTTTATTATCAGTCACCTTTTATGATAACATTTATAATTTTATAGATTGACTCATTTTGCTACTACAAGCCTCTTACAGCCAAATGGTAAAGAGGTTTGTTGGAATGTCCTCGACGAAGAAGTTTTGTTTGGTCCCAAAGGATAAAAAAATCTTTGTTCTAGACGAGCTAAAATGTGCTGAAAGTGAAAGAAATTAGATTACTTTTGCTAAATGGAAATAACATGAAATGTAAATGCTGAATTGAAACCACTAAATTAAAAATTGCTGCAAATGAAACTATTGTAAAGAAATTACTAAAGCATGAAAATGTTGTTGAAACTAAAATTATAGAAATTGAAAGGGAAATGCAAAAGTAAATAAAATGTCAACTACCTAAAAAATCACACTCACACAATACACTTAGAAAATAAGGAAAAATATATTGGTTAATAATCTTGGGAGCTTTGCTAGGGTTTGATGAGGAAAAACTAATTTGCTAGGGTTTGATGAAGAAAAATTGCTTTGCAGGGATGGCAGCAACTTTCAGAGGAGGTCTAAAAAATTGGAAGAATGTCGTGATGACATCGGGTTCGGCATAGAGAGTGCATGCTCGTGATATTTTTTGTATCTAAAAATGACTGGAAGGAACAGGATTTTCCAGTGCATGTTGAGAACCGCTTGTTAAAGAACAATGGATGTTTGGAACGATGTGAAGCCAGACCAGTTCTAGTCGTTCAACCAGACTCAGTGGCGGAAGATGTGGAGTATCTAACCAAACATGCCCTTTTTGGCAAATTTTTGGGCATTCGAATTTCTCTCCCCTTTGTGGAGGCTTGGGTCAGGAAGACTTGGAATCCTAAAGGCGATGTGGAGGTGATGCTGAGTGCGAGCAACTATTTTATGGTGGTTTTCTCTTGTATTGCATATCGTAACAAAGCATTTGAAGGGGGACCATATTTCTATAACCAAGTGGGACTCTTTCTTAAACCCTGGCATGTGGGTTTCAACCCATTAGAGGAGCGACCGTCACGGGTTCCAGTATGGGTACGACTTCCATGGCTCCCGTTGGAATTCTAGAGAACTGATATCTTGCATAAGATTGCCCTTCTGCTTGGGAAGCCGGTTGGACTGTCACAATAGACAATGGATAAAAAAGTAATCTTTGTTGCTTGTATTTGTGTTGAAATTGACTTAAATAATCCTATTCCAGATTCTATTGAAATACAATTTGGATCAATTACATGGGTTCAAAAACTTGACTATGAAGCTCTTCCATTTTGTTGCCAGATTTATCGTGAATATGGCCACCTGCAAAGAATATACCCTAAGTTTGTCTCGCCTGTGGCTTCAAATCCCAGGCCCTCTCGGTCTGGACAAATTTTGGATAAAGGAAAATCCCCGTTAAAGGAAAGGAAATGGGATAATGAAGGTTTTGCTTTGGTAAAAGCACAAAACAAAGGACGAAGGGCAAAAAAAGACCTTAAGGATAGCCAGCCAGATGCTCTACTCAATCATTTTGAAATATTAGATGATCTTGATTAGTGCATGGAGATACCTAAAACGTTGCTACCTGATACAAATATAACAAGGTCAAATTAGATGTCTCTTCTTGAGGGGGAACTTAAGGAATCAGATCTAAGGGGTTTAAATGAAGAACAAAGGGCTTTGGATTTGAGTATAGGGGACATGGTTGGGTCTAGCCCTATAAGGGAAACTATTTTGGAAAGTGGTACAGATTTAGTTATAGCCCTCTCCTACTCAAGCATTGATGTAGTCATCCTTGGACTACAAAACTCCTATGGTGTTGGGATTGCAGTAGAAAATAATTTAAAAAAAGTTTTTTAGATAAGAATATGGAAGTGGGTCGGAAGAAGGACCAAGGTCAAATTAAGTTAATGGGGGAGACTTTGGTGGAGTTAGGCTTGGTGAGAACATTGGACTCCAATTTTTATAACCCCCAAAAATGATTATCCTCTCATGGAATGTAAGGGGTTGAATAGCATCCCTAGATAAAAAGTTGTTCGTGATTTGGTTCATGTGCATTCTCTAGATGTGGTGTTTATTCAGGAGACTAAATTGGCTATTGATAGTATGTTCAATATTGCTCCCAAGTTGTGGAGAAGGGGTAAATTCCAGTGTATTGGTGCATGTGGATATGCTGGTGGCGTCGCTTGTTTATGGGATCCGATTAAGATATCCCCTCTTACTTGGATTTCTAGCAGATGGTCTATTTCAATGGTCAGGCATAATAATGAATCTGGTGAAATCATCCTACTTAAAAATGTGTATGCTCCTCTTGATTACAATGGTAAAGTGAATTTGTGGAAGCACATTTGCTTTGTGAGAAGTTTGGTTCCTCTATACCCATGCATTTTTGTTGGAGACTTCAACTCTATCACTTGTCTAGAGGAGAAACGTGGTGGGGTGGAATGTCTCGAGCCTTTTTATTCTGTCTTCAGTGCTCATATCCAGGCCCTAAAATTGGTTGACATCAATCCAGATAATGGGATATTTACTTGGCATAATAGAAGGTGTGGGGAAGCTTTCATATCAGAGAGACTAGATAGGTTTTTGATATCTTATTATTGGATGGGTAATAACAGAGGTGCTAGTTCTGTGATTCTGGAGGGTAGGGGATCTGATCATTGGCCTATCAAACTCTCTGCTTTGGAGTTAGGGCTAAAAAAGAATCCCTCCTTTAAGTTTCAACTTATGTGGCTTCGTGATCCTAAGCTTCATGATTTCATGCGAGGCTGGTGGACCATTGGCAAACCTCCTCATGGCATCGCTATGTATTCCTTTATGAAGCGACTACAATTTGTAAAACATAAATTTAAGAGATGGAATAGACTAAATTTTTGGAACCTTTCCTTGGCTAAGATGGCAGCTCTTAGGAGGATGGAAAAAGCTTCAAGGAATATTAGATATTAGGGATTCACAAAGGAGCTTCTTGTTGAGGATTTTGTGGCTGCGAAAGACCTTGTTGAATGGGAACTGAGGGAAGAATTTTTTGGGAAACAAAAATCTTGAGTAAATTGGCTTCAGGAAGGGGATAGGAACACAACCTTCTTTTATAACTCAGTTAAGGCTCACCGTAATGGTAACCTGATTACCTCTCTTGTGAATTCTTAGGGTGCCCTGCTCTCTTCTTTCAGGGATATTTTAGAAGAGACTAAGAGGTATTTTTCCTCTCTCTTCAAGGAGGACTCCCTATCAAATGATGAGAATGAAAAGCTTATTCTAAACTTTATTCCAACGATTGTTTCTAGAGAGATGAATGAGCACTTGATGGGTCCAATTTCCCTTGAGGAGTTGGAAAATGTTGTATTCAAGATGAAAAAAGGAAAATCTCCAGGTCCAGATGGATTCTCGATTGAGTTTTATCAGGAGTTTTGGGATTTAATCAAATTTGATATTTTGGAGGTGGTCCATGAGTCCCAAAAGAACAAACAGATGCTAAGGGCCCTAAATGATACCTTTGTGGTGCTTATACCCAAAAAATAGGGAGCAAATTCCTTGGACATGTTCAGCCCTATTGCTCTCTGCAATATTGTGTATAAGATCATCACAAAAATTATTGCTGAGAGGTTGAAGATATGGTTGAGCAAAATCATCTCTAAGGAGCAAGGAGGGTTTGTTTCTGGCCGACAAATTTTGGATGGGGTTGTTATTGCTACAAAATCTATTCACTCAATGGAAAATTCTAAGGAGAAAACTGTGTTCATTAAGTTGGACATGGCCAAATCCTATGATCGGTTCAGATGGTCCTTTCTTTAGAAAGTTCTTGCTGCTTTTGGATTTGAGGAGGAATGGATTAGATGGGTGATGAGCTATGTTTCTTCTTCCTCATTCTATATTCTTGTT
Organism: Wollemia nobilis; assembly: GCA_028583015.1. Classification (NCBI taxonomy): domain Eukaryota; kingdom Viridiplantae; phylum Streptophyta; class Pinopsida; order Araucariales; family Araucariaceae; genus Wollemia; species Wollemia nobilis. The sequence continues at coordinate 3,050,107 of JAQPPZ010003551.1, read as the reverse complement.
AATAATGAGCCATCAAAGTTGTTTGAGGCCTCAAGGGGATTGAGGCAAGAAGATCCTTTATCTCCTTATTTGTTTATCATTATGGCGGAAGGGTTGGTAATATTTCTGAATTCTGAAGTCATGCAGGGTCTCATTCAGGGGTGGAAGTGGGATAGGAGTTTGCCACCTCCTTCCCACCTTCAATTTTTTGATGATACTACTTTGTTGGGAGTTGACACTATCAGGGAAGCTGGCAATATTAGAAAGTCTCTTGACATATATCTTGGTGCTTCTGGATAGTCTTCTATTTTCTTCTTGAATACCCATCCTCTTATTCAAGCCAGGATTGCTCGCATTCTAAGATTCCAGGTTGGGACTCCCCCCTTCATTTATCTTGGTATTCCAATTTCATCTCACCCTCTACCTAGATCTTCTTGGCAGTCTATGCTTGATAAGTTTATAAGGAAGGTGAATCACTGGAATTTCATATGGCTATCCACTGCAGGTAGAGTGTTGCTTTTAAAATATGTTGTTCAAGATTTACCCATTTATAGATGTTTTGTACAAATAGCTCCCTCTCACTTCATCAAGGACATGGATGCTTTGTCAAGACAGTTTTTATGGTCTGGAAAACTTGATCAATCTAAATGGATTTTGGTTAGGTGGGATTCTATATGTAGGCCGATGCAAGAGGGAGGCCTTGGGTTGCGACAGACAACTCTTTTTGGGTAGGCTTTGGCTACAAAACTTTATTGGAGATGGTGTACCTCTCAAGATCAGATTTGGGCTAAAATATTATCTTGTAAATACTTGAGAGGTATTTCTAAGGCTGAAATCCCTAGAGTCGGCTTGGTTGGGAAAGGTTCAGTTATCTGGGACACTTTGAAAAGAGGAGCTAATTTAATCAAGCAGGGTTTGTTCTGGAATTGCAATCAGGGATCAAATACTTTTTTTTTGGGAGGATTCTTGGGATGGCCACCCTCCTATCTTGAATCAATATCCTAGGTTACGTTCCCTAAGCATTTTTTTCTTGGAAGCAAGTTGGTCTCGTTTGGAGGACTTTAAAAAAATCTAGTCTTCTGGAAATATGGATATGTACAAGTGGAAAGATCCGCAAGAATGGCCCCAGGGGGGACTAGCCAAGGACAGAGAGGTGCTTGCTCTTATTCTTATGGGGAGGCCTTGTTCTTCATTGAGGGGTAAAGATATTCTTACTTGGAACCCTAATCCTAAGGGAACCTACTCGGTAGCCTATGGTTATGAGGTTCTTGATAAGCAAAAGTATGGGAGTCTTCCTATCACTTGGTGGAAAAAGGTGTGGAACAAATTTGCCTGGCCAAAATGTAACTTCTTTCTCTCGTTGGTAGCTCGTAATAAATGCCTCACTTGGGATAATGTGAGGAAGAGGGGATTTTAGGGTCCCTCTTTTTGTGTCCTTTGCAATAAGAATGAGGATGACTCTTCTCATTTATTTTTCCAATGCTCTTTTTTTAGAGACATTTGGCACCATTGGTGGAGCGCCTGGAACCATCCATGTTTTCATGTGTTGTCCCTAGTGGAGTTTTGGAGTAGTCTAGGCAGACCTCCGGCCAAGGCCCCCTTCCTTCGAGTGGCTTGGAATTTGGGCCCTCATTGCATCATCTGGAAAATTTGACTCGAATGGAACAAGTGCATATTTTAGGTCAGTTATTTGGCTATTCAATAGATCTGGCAAAGGATCATCTATATGGTTCAAGAAACCATCCATAGCAAATATGATGTGGACCCTCTTTTGGATTATAGGGAGGAGAAGGTATAGAGAACCCTTGGTCTCTTTGGGGATGGTGTGAACTCTTCTAGCCCTAGTAGGGTTCCTTAGCTTAGCAATAAGGTTAGGAGAGATGGTAGGTGGAGGCCACCTCCAAGAGGAGTTTTAAAAATTAATACTGATGAATTGTCTAGGGGTAATCTTGGACATGCTGGCATTGGCGGTGTTGGGAGAGATTCTACTAGTGGTGTCAGTTTTTTCTTTTCCATTTATAAAGGTGTTCACTCCAAAAATTTTATGGAAGCTCTTGCAATTCTTGAGGCCTTGCAGAGGGGGTTTTCTCTTGGCTAGCATAGGATTATTTACGAGTCTGACTCTCAAATTGTGGTTAATATTTTAAACACTAAAAGGGTGGAGGAATTTAATTAGCAGTTGGCCTCTGTAGCCGTTTAGATTATCAGAATGAGTGAAGAGTTCGAATTTATATCCTTTGTGCACATTCCAAGGGAATGGAATGTGGTTGCTAATTTCCTTGCCAAAAGGGCTTCTGATCTGCTAGATCTTTGGAGTATCGATAATTGGGAGAGTCTCCTATCTGGGGACTCTCAATGCCTGTGGGAGCTGATCCACAGGGATGTACAAACTTAATGTGTTTTATTCTTGTTGTATTTTTTGGGTGTCATTCTAGTCTAGTGGTTTTAGCCTGTTTCTTTGTTTATTTGAGTCCTGGTTGGAAGCTCAGTTGTACTCTTTAATCCAAAATTTTTATCAATAAATTTTTACCCCTTTATTTAAAAAAAAAATAAAATAGGGAAAAAAAGATTAATAATAAAGTACATTATGATTACAACAATTTAGCAAGAAATTGATAACAATTTAGCAAAAAATACACTAAAATGGAAAACTTGTAAAAATGGTAAACATCTCCTTCGACCAACCCTAAGAGTGGGCCCTTGATCCTTGGTCTAGTAGAAGGTCTTAACACACCAAAATTCCAATTCTACGTTATAGCTACTCACTTAAGCATCAATCAAAATATCTAAAATATACTTGCACTTTATTGAATAGTTTTGTTATTATAGAGTTGCTACAAATTACAGTCTACATGCCAATATATCGTCTACTTTCTAACATTTTTCTAACCACTAACCAATAGGTGAGTGGAATTATTTATACCTATTTCCACCCTCTATCCTACGTGAGATAAGTACAAAATAAATTGTTTGTTGTTAACGCCAAATTTTTTTGGAAGAAATAAATGCCCACTCCGGAAGGCTTCTCGTCACCTTTTTTTTATAATGCTTGCCTCTCAGGCTATTACACAATTTTGCAAGGTTTTATATATATATTTTTTATAAAGTCTTTTTAAAAAAAAAATTAATAATATTTTTATATCTTTAATTATTTTTTAAATATATATTTAAAAATATAAATAAAAACTATTAAATTAATTAACAAAAAACTTTAAAAAAAATAAAAAAACAATTTCAAACCTTTTATTTATGTAAAAATGTTTCTTTTATTTTTTGAAGTGAAGGGGAATCGATCCCCTAACCTGTCGCTTGCAAGAGGCGTGTACAGTCGCTACACCAGGCAGCTCAGATGGACTATCAAGGCACCTCATGCCTCTTATACTATTCCCGATGCTAACTTCACAAAAAAAATTACGGATGGGTTTTGAACCCTAAACCTCGTTGCAGCTAACCGAAACACCTTGCCGCCACACCACATCGCCTAACGTGTTTACAATGGAAGAGCACACATTAATAAACACAATTCAAAGTTGCAGCATTTAAAAAAATAAAATTTTAGTCCCACATGCAGTGGGAAAAGGGTATGGGAACAATTTTAATATGCGTGCAAGCGCATAATCAAACGATTGCCTTTGGGCAATCACCAATGCTCTTTTACTGTTGTCGACGAATGATGAACCTCCACGCGTGCCACGTCAAAAAATTGATAATCGCCACATGGCAACTTCTTTGCCACTCACTCGTGCCATGTTCTCACCCATGCTGCCACGTCATTGCCTCGAGATTCGTGCCCAGGCTGCCAGCTCAACCTGTCTAGTCAGCACCTATGTGCTGCCTCAGGATTCATGTCCATCTGCCACCTCAGCTAGTGCCTACCTCGAATTGCATGTCGCTGCCCGGTCAACATCCATGTTAGTGCCTACCTTGAGATCCATGACCTTAGTCTCGGCTCTCGTGCATCCATGCCTGTGCCTCAAAAAGCGTGCCTGACACTTATACTAGTGAGCCAAATCGAGTGATTAAATAAAAATAATATTTATTAAACTAAAAAAATTACATTGAAACCTCACAAAATTCTAATATTTATAGGGAGTAGGAGGTTATGGAGGAAGGGGAGGTGGAAGGATAAGAAAGAAGGCGGTGGAGGTATTGTCAACGAGGGGGGATGGGGAGGAATAAGGGATGAGGAGGAAGAGGGAAAGGTTGCAGGAAATATGGGAGGAGAGAATTTAGGAAAGAATTTAGGCGAGGGAGTTCAAAAACCAAAAAATCATGCCGACAACACTTTGTCGACAAATACACAATGCATTCACACTTGGGACTAGAAATATCTAGACATTTCTGGGCCTAAACCCTTTTCACACTTGCAACACTGATCGATGACATTTAATACAAATACCTAGAGCCTTAATCAAGATCCGATGTGGGTTAGGATCCTAGGTCTTCCTCTGCATCTATGGCATGAATATATTTTGTTAAAATTGGGCACTATCTAGGATACCTGGTGGTAATTGATCTGACAACCTTGGCTAGGTCCAATCTTATTCATGCAAGAATTAGTGTCAACCTGGATATGAATCAACCCCATTTGAAATCCATTGAATTGGTTTCCATGTTTCGGTTATGGTGTCAAACCTTGGAATTCAAGAACCTTCCACTGAAATGTAGCTCTTGTTCAAAATTTGGGCATCTAAAAATGGATTGCACTAAAAAAAGTTGCTCCTCCTCGATGGCAATAAAATAAGACCCTAGGTAATATGAAATATCCTTATAGTAATTCTTCACTAGATAAGAATGGTGTATATAAGCTCTCTAGGCCCACGACTTCCTCAGGAAGGGAAGCATATAATATTTCTAAATAGCCTAATCTTTAGGATAGTATTTTCAATGACCCTAGCCCTAATAATTCAGTTGTTGTTATCACTCAAAATCACTTTGAAACTTTAGTTAATTCTATGGAAGATAGAGATCTAGATTTTCCAAATGAACATTTGACCTGTAGGAGCAGTGTTATTTTGGAAGAAATTTAGTTGAACTCAAATACCTAATCTGAACCAAATACCCTTACTAATTTGGAATTCACCCAGATATTAAAGGGTTAGTATAGACCTAGGAATCCCTAACAGGTCCTTCAAAAGCTTGAGAAAGAATCAAGTGGATGTGGGGAAAGATATATTGAGAGGAAGGTCTTTTCATATTGAGATTAGAGAAAGAAAAACAACCAAAGAAATGGCATATGGAAAATGGAAGGAAAATGCAAAAGTAAATAAAATGTCAACTACCTAAAAAATCACACTCACACAATACACTTGAAAATAGGGAAAAATATATTGGTTCATAATATTGGGAGCTCTGCTAGGGTTTGATGAGGAAAAACTACTCTGCTAGGGTTTGATGAAGAAAAACTACTCAGCGGGGATGGCAGCAACTTTCGAAGGAGGTCTGAAAAATTGGAGGAATGTTGTGATGGCATCGGGTCCAGCATAGAGAGTGCATACTCGTGATATCTTTTCATCTGAAAATGAATGGAAGGAACAAGATTTTCCAGTGCATGTCGGGAACCGCTTGTTAAAGAATAATGGATGTTTGGAACAATGTGAAGCCAGGCCAGTTCTAGTGGTTCAACCAGACTCGGTGGTGGAAGATGTGGAGTATCTAACCAAACATGCCCTTATTGGCAAATTTTTGGGCATCCAAATTTCTCTTCCCTTTGTGGAGGCTTGGGTCAAGCAGACTTGGAATCCTGAAGGAGATGTGGAGGTGATGCTGAGTGCGAACGACTATTTTATGGTGGTTTTCTCTTGTATTGCAGATCGTAACAAAGCATTTGAAGGGGGACCTTATTTCTATAACCAAGTGGGACTCTTTATTAAACCCTGGCATGTGGGTTTCAACCCATCAGAGGAGCGGTCGTCGTGGGTTCCAGTATGGGTGTGACTTCCATGGCTCCCATTGGAATTCTGGAGAACTGATATCTTACATAAGATTACCCTTCTACTTGGGAAGCCGGTTAGACCGTCACAACAGACAATGGATAAAAAGGTAATCTCTGTTGCTTGTATTTGTGTTGAAATTGACTTAAATAATAATATTCTAGATTCTATTGAAATACAATTTGGATCAACTACATGGTTTTAAAAACTTGACTATGAAGCTCTTCCATTTTGTTGTCAAATTTGTCGTGAATATGGCCACCTGCAAATAAAATGACCTAAGTTTGTCTCGCTTGTGGCTTCAAATCATGGGCCCTCTCGATCTAGGAAAAGTTTGCATAAAGGAAAAGCCCCGATAAAGGAAGGGGAACGGGATAAGGAAGGTTTTATTTCGTTAAAAGCTCGAAATAGAGGACGAAGGGCAAAAAAGGACCTTATGGATAGCCAACCAGATGCTCTACTCAACTATTTTGAAATATTGTATGATCTTGATCAATGCATGGAGATACCTAAAATTTCTCTACCTAATGCAAATATAACAAGGCCCAATTAGATGTCTCTTCTTGAGGGGGAACTTAAGGAATCAGATCTAGGGAGTTTAAATGAAGAACAAAAGACTTTGGATCTGAGTATAGGGGACATGGTTGGGTCTAGTCCTATAAGGGAAACTATTTTGGAAAGTGGTATATATTTAGTTATGCCCTATCATACTCAGGAATTGATGCAGTCATCCTTAGACTACAAAACTCCTACGATGTTGGGATTGCAGCAGAAAATAATTAAAAAAAATTGTTTGGATAAGAATATGAAGGTGGGTCGGAAGAAGGACCAGGATAAAATTAAGTTAATGGGGGAGACTTTGGTGGAGTCAGGCTTGGTGAGAACATTGGGCTCCCATTTTTATAACCCCCAAAATGATTATCCTCTAATGGAATGTAAGGGGGTTGAATAGCATCCCTAGACAAAAAGTTGTTCATGATTTGGTTCGTGTGAATTCTCTGGATGTGGTGTTTATTCAAGAGACTAAATTGGCTATTGATAGTATGATCAATATTTCTCCCAATTTGTGGATATGGGGGCAATTCCAGTGTATTGGTGCATGTGGATATGTTGGTTGCATCGCTTTTTTATGGGATCCGATTAAGATATCCTCTTTTACTTGGATTTCAAGCAAATGGTCTATTTCAATGGTTGGGCATGATAATGAATCTGGTGAAATCATCCTACTTACAAATGTGTATGAACATGTTGATTACAATGGTAAAGTGAATTTGTGGAAGCACATTTGCTTTGTGAGAAGTTTGGTTCCCCTGTACCCATGTATTTTGGCTAGAGACTTCAACTCTATCACTTATCTAGAGGAGAAACAAGGTGGGGTGGACCGTCTCAAGCCTTTTTCTTCTTTCTTTAGTGCTCATATCCAATCCCTAAAATTGGTTGACATCAAGCTAGATAATGGGATCTTTACTTGGCATAATACAAGGTGTGGGGAAGCTTCCATCTCAGAGAGACTGGATAGGTTTTTGATATCCAGTTATTGGATGGGTAATAACGGAGGTGCTAGTTCTATGATTCTATATGGTAGGGGATCTACTCATTGGCCTATCAAACTCTCTTCTTTGGAGTTAGGGCTAAAAGAGAATCCCTCCTTTAAGTTTCAACTTATGTGGCTTCATGATCCTAAGCTTCATGATTTCATGTGAGGCTGGTGGACCATTGGAAAACCTCCTCATGGCACCGCTATGTATTCCTTTATGAAGGGACTAAAATTTGTAAAACATAAATTGAAGAGATGGAATAGACTGAATTTTTGGAACCTTTCCTTGGCTAATATGGCAGTTCTTAGGAGGATGGAAGAAGCTTCAAGGAATATTAGATATCAAGGATTCACGAAGGAGATTCTTGTTAAGGAATTTGAAGCTACGAAAGACCTTATTGAATGGGAACTGAGAGAAGAAATTTTTTGGAAACAAAAAGCTCGAGTAGATTGGCTTCAATAAGGGGATATGAACACAACATTCTTTTATAACTCATTTAAGGCTCACCATAACGGTAACCTGATTACCTCTTTTGTGAATTCTCAGGGTGCCCTACTCTCTTCTTTCAGGGATATTTTAGAAGAGACTAAGAGGTATTTTTCATCTCTCTTCAAGGAGGACTCCTTATCATATGATGAGAATGAAAATCTTATTCTAAATTGTATTCTAGCGATTGTTTTTATAGAGATGAATGAGCACTTGATGGGTCCAATTTTCCTTGAGGAGTTGGAAAATGTTGTATTCAATATGAAAAAAGGAAAATCCCCAGGCCTAGATGGATTCTCGATTGAGTTTTATCAGGAGTTTTGGGATTTAATAAAATTTGATCTTTTGGAGGTAGTCCATGAGTCCCAAAAGAACAAATAGATGCTAAGGGCCCTAAATGTTACCTTTGTGGTGCTTATACCCAAAAAAGAGGGAGCAAATTCCTTGGATATGTTCAGGCCTATTGCTCTTTGCAATGTTGTGTATAAGATCATCACAAAAATTATTGCTGAGATGCTGAAGATATGGTTGAGCAAAATCATCTCTGAGGAGCAAGGAGGGTTTGTTTTTGGTTAAAAAATATTGGATGTGGTTGTTATTGCTACAAAAGCTATTCACTCGAGGGAAACTTCTAAGGAGAAAACTATGTTCATTAAGTTGGACATGGCCAAAGCCTATGATAGGGTTTGATGGTCCTTTCTTCAGAAAGTTCTTGCTGCTTTTGGATTTGTGGAGGAATGGATTAGATGGGTTATGAGCTGTGTTTCTTCTTCCTCATTCTATGTTCTTGTTAATAATGAGCCATCAGAGCTGTTTGAGGCCTCAAGGGGATTGAGGCAAGGAGATCCTTTATATCCTTATTTGTTTATCATTATGGCTGAAGGGTTGGTAAGATTGCTCAAGTCTCAAGTCATGTAGGGTATCATTCAGGGTTGGAAGTGGGATAGTAGTTTGCCACCTCTTTCCCACCTTCAATTTGTTAATGATACTACTTTGTTGGGAGTTACCACTATCAGGGAAGCTGGCAATATTAGACAGTATCTTGACATATATCTTGGTGCTTCTGGATAGTTGATTAATGAGGACAAGTCTTCTATTTTCTTCTTTAATACCCCTCTTATCCAAGCCAGGATTGCTCGCATTCTACAATTCCAGGTTGGGACTCCCCCCTTCATTTATATTGGTATTCCAATTTCATCTCCCCCTCTACCTAGATCTTCTTGGCAGTCTATGATTGATAAGTTTAGAAGGAAGGTGAATCACTGGACTTTCATATGGCTATCCACTACAGGTAGAGTGTAGCTTTTAAAATCTGTTGTTCAATATTTACCCATTTATAGATGTTTTGTACAAATAGCTCCTTCTCACTTCATTAAGGACATGGATGCTTTGTCAAGACAATTTTTATGGTCAAGAAAACTTGATCAATCTAAATGGAGTTTGGTTAGGTGGGATTCTATATGTAGGCTAGTGCAAGAGGGCGGCCTTGGGTTGTGATAAATAGATCTTTTTGGGAAGGCTTTGGTTGCAAAACTTTATTGGAGATGGTGTACCTCTCAAGATCAGATTTGGGCTAAAATATTATCTTGTAAATACTTGAGAGGTATTTTTGAGGCTGAAATCCCTAGAGTCAGCATGGTTAGGAAATGTTCAGTTATCTGGGACACTATGAAAATAGGAACTAATTTAATCAAGCAGGGTTTGTTCTATATTTGCAATCAAGGATCAAATGCTTTTTTTTTGGAGGATTCTTGGGATGGCCACCCTCCTATATTGAATCAATATCCTAGGTTACATTCCCTAAGCATTTTTTTCTTGGAAGCAGACTGGTGTCATGTGGAGGACTTTAAAAAAATCCAGTCTTTTGGAAATATGGAGATGTACAAGTGGAAAGATCTACAAGAATGGTCCTAGGGGGACTGGCCAAGGACAGAGAGGTGCTTGCTCTTATTCTTACGGGGAGGCCTTTTTATTAATTGAGGGGTAAAGATATTCTTCTTTGGAACTCTGATCCTAAGGGAACCTACTCGGTAGCCTATGGTTATCAGGTTCTTGATAAGAAAAAGTATGGGAGTCTTCTTGTCACTTGGTGGAAAAAGGTGTGAAACAAATTTGCCTAGCCAAAATGTAACTTCTTTCTCTAGTTGGTAGCTCGTAATAAATGCCTCACTTGGGATAATGTGAGGAAGATGGGATTTCAGGGTCCCTCTTTTTGTGTCCTTTGCAATAAGAATGAGGATGACTCTTCTCATTTATTTTTCCAATGCTACTTTTCTAGAGACATTTGGCACCGTTGGTGGAGCACCTGGAACCATCCATGTTTTCATGTGCTATCCCTGGTGGAGTTTTGGAGTAGTCTGGAAAGACCTCCGGCCAAGGCCCCCTTCCTTCGAGTGGCTTGGAATTTGGGCCCTTCTTACATCATCTAGAAAATTTGGCTCAAACAAAACCGACACATATTTCAGGGTAGTTATTTAGTTGTTCAAAAAATCTGGTAAAGGATCATGTATATGGTTCAAGAAACCATCCATAGCAAATGTGATGTGGACCCTATTTTGGATTATATTGAGGAGAAGGTACAGCAAGCCCTTGGTCTCTTTGGGGATGGTGTGAACTCTTCTAACCTTAGTAGGGTTCCTCAGCTCAGCAATAATGTTAGGAGAGATGGTAGGTGGAGGCCACCCCCTAGAGGAGTTTTAAAAATTAATACTAATGGATCATCTAGGGGTAATCCTGGAAATGCTGGCATTGGCAATGTTGGGAGAGATTCTACTGGTGGTGTAAGTTTTTCCATTTATAAAGGTGTTCACTCCAACAATTTTATGGAAGCTCTTACAATTATTGAGGCCTTACGAAGGGGGTTTTCTCTTGGCTGGCATAGGATTATCTGTGAATCTAAATCTCAAATTGTGATTAATATTTTAAACACTAAAATGGTGGAGGAAGTTAATTGGTAGTTGGCCTTTGTAGCTGTTCAAATTCTTAGAATGAGTGAAGAGTTTGAATTTATATTCTTTGTGCACATTCCCAGGGAATGGAATGTGGTTGCTAATTACCTGGCCAAAAGGGCTTCTGAGCTGCTGGATCCTTGGAGTATCGATAATTGGGAGAGTATCCCATATGGGGACTCTCAATGCCTGTGGGAGCTGATCTACAAGGATGCACATAATTAATGTGTTTTATTCTTATTGTCTTTTCTAGGTGTCATTCTAGTCTTGTGGTTTTAGCCTGTTTGGTTGTTTATTCGAGTCCTGGTTGGAAGCTCAGTTGTACTCTGTAATCCAGAATTTTTATAAATAAATTTTTACCCCTTTATTTTAAAAAATTAAAAATAGAGGAAAAAAGAGTAATAATAAAGTACATTATGATTACAACAATTTAGCAAGAAATTGATAACAATTTAGCAAAAAATACACTAAAATGGAAAACCTGTAAAAATGGTAAACATCTCCTTCGACCAACCCTAAGAGTGGGCCCTTGATCCCTGGTCTAGTAGAAGGTATTAACACACCGAAATTCTAATTCTAAGTTCTAACTACTCACTCATCAATCACAATATCTAACAAATACTTGCACTTTATTGAATAGTTTTGTTATTATAGAGTTGCTACAAATTACAGTCTACATGCCAATATATCATCTACTTTCTAACATTTTTCTAACCACTAACCAATAGGTGGGTGGAATTATTTATACCGATTTCCATACCATATTCAACATGAGATAAGTAAAAAATAAGTTGTTTGTTGTTAACACCTTATTTGTTGCTTTGTTGCAATAGACAGTCCAATTTTAGGATAAAATTCACCTTGAAGCCAGTTGTGAAGTTGTTTTTACCTCCAAATTGGTGGGAACTAGATAGGAATAGATGGAGCATCATTAGCCACACCTATACATGCACCAAATTGTTTATCCTTTGAATATTTGGCCAGTATTCTAATTTTTAGTTGATTCAACCAATTCTTCTGGAGCAGATTTGGAATATGAGGTTGCACACCTGTTAGATGTGGTTGGTTTTAATTTCATCACATTGAAGTACTTAAAAATTATTGGTGGGTCCCTCCTCATTTAATTAACACTCCTTAATGGATTTTAACTCCTCTTTTGGTGCTTGTCTTTACACTCCTATTATTCTATAGGTGGTTGTCCAAATTTTTTGAAGTTGCTCTTGCATATGTTATGTCCAATTGTCTTGTGTCTTGTTTCAGTTGCAACATATATATTTTTATACTACATCATCCTCGTAACTCATTTTAGGTAAGAAAACACTTCAAAAATCCTTAACCATTCATATGTCATACAACCTTCATTTTCTAGTGATTTTTACTATGCTAATTTACTACTAAATCATGCAAAAAGATGCCAAAAAGTGCAAAAAAAGTAGTTAAAATAGTAGAAAATTATTCCTTAACATTTAATCATGGTAACATTAATAAAATAATAAATTTTATCAAATATTTGACATAGAAGTACATTATTTATTAAAATGTGGTCGTTTTTATGTAAAAATGATGCAAAAATTGGGTATTATTTGGCCTCATCACCAAGTCCACCATTCTCCATATCTATTCATCCCTATGTCCATTCAAACTCTCTTCTCTCCCTCCTAACATATTTTTAGTCCATCCCTTGGACATATCTCCTCTTTGCCCTCTAATTATTTTTCTTTATGTCTTCCACTTTGTCTTCCACTTATATTTTTCTATCTTTCCTGCCCTTTCATTTCTCCTTGGTTTTATCTTACATGGAACCTTTCATTTTTGTTTCAACTTATCTTTTCCTCTTCTCTACATTTTATTTATTGCTTCACCTTCTACCATCTCATATTTGCTCTCAATGTTTTGTATTCCACACAAAATATTGATAGACATGAAAACAATGATTATGTAAAATGGATAGTTACCTTATCAATAACTATTTATATGCCCTACATCATACTCATTGGATAAGAGGAAATATTCCATGAGCTCTAGCTCATGAACTTGAATTTTTCTTCAAAGCTATTATATTTTTAGCTTAGCTGTCTTCACAAGATCAAGTTTATTATCTTATACTAACCTTCCTCCAAGAATTATACCTCATATAGAATGTACTTAGAATATATTCTTTAATTATATGATACTTTTAAGTTGAGTTATATGCTAGGCAAAAACAATTATATTTCTGTCTTTGTTATACAACCGATCTCTTTTGATCTTATGGTACTACTTTAAGAGAAATACCTCTAGATTACCTTAGAACATCATTCAAGTTACGAGAATATCCTTTATATTAGATGTTTCCACTAATGAATGGTTTTCACACATTCATGCTTCACATCATTCCAATCCATCTATGTCTTACACAACATACTCCTAGATAGTAACCAAGGTAATATTCTTTGAACAACATTCTTACTCATACTACTATCAAATCTAACTTCTCTTGTAAAAATTGTTCCCTATTAACAAAACGTTAACTAATGCATGCATCTAGCAACTCTACAAATTTATCACTCACAAATAAAACATAGAATAATTTAGAATTTGGAATGTATTCTATTTTATTCAAAAAAAAATACAACAAATAATTAATTCTTATGGAGTTCTTTGAATCATATTTACTTTCAAATGGTCATATCTTCCAACTTTTTCTTTCAAATATTCGTTTTATTTCTTTGTCCTATTGTTTCTCTATCTTGTACACCGTTTTAAACCTTCACTCTATATCTTCTCCTCTTCTTCCTATCAATTATCATATCTCCCTATTTATAGTTCTACCATTCTCTCTCTTTGCATCTGTGTATCCATTCAAACTCTTTTCTCTCCCTCCTAGGATAATTTGATTCCATACCTTGGACATCTTTGCTTCTCTTCATACTCCAATTCATTATCTCTACATCCACCCCTTTATCTTCAACATCTCTCTATCTATCTTCCTACCCTTTTTCTTCTCCTTGGTTTAATATTTGATGACCATATTTTATTTCTATTTCTACTTCTTTTTCCTCTTCTCTAATTTTTTTCCATCACTTTACCTTCCACCAACTCCTCTTCACTCTCTATATTTTTGTCTTCCACACAAAAGGTTGGTATACGATACAATTATAATTATCTACAAGGGTTGGTTACCTTACATCCAAAATACTAATTGATACTATGATCAAACTTGAAGTTTAAAATTAAAATTTTAACTAAACTAAAATTTAGATGATGGTAAAATGTTTGGAATGGCTATCAAATTTAAAAACATTATCCAAGACTTTTAGGGTTTCAAAATAATACAAGACATGGATTGAAAAATAGTAGGATATGAGAGAATATTTATTCACTCTATATTACACTATAGTCATTTGATTTAATCATTTCAATATAGCTTGAGTATATTTATATATAATACTACTAACAAATCCAATTGAAAGGTGGTGATAGGATGCCAATATTTATAATAAATTATATTGTTTAACTATAAAATTCAACTTATAAATCCAAATATACCTAAATAGAGATACAATTTTACATGTTTGGATAGTGATCATCAAAGACAATAAATTTGTAAAATAACAATATAATTCTAGTTAGAAATATTGCATGTAAAACATATTATTCTTTGTTATTTGTAATAAGGAATAAAAATGTTCAACACAGAATGAACTTTGAAGACTTCTAAAAATAAAACTTTGTTATTTTATATATGATGTAACATTATGCCAATAATATACCTTTGAAGACTTCTGAAAACAAAACTTTTATTAATTTAGAAAATTCTAAAACTTGTTAAATAACTTTATTTCAAATTTAAATTATATAACCTTTAAATGAAAATATCTTCTTATTTTTTCAGTAGTCCTTAAATTTGACTGGTTTCTCTATCCATGAACGAGAAATTAGGTGACAAGTAAATCATACCTAAGTTTATTTCTATATTTAATAAATAGACAAATTATTTTTATTAAACATAGTACTTGTATGTAAATGAAATAGTATATAATTCTATTTTTTATTATGATTTATTATAACTTATACTATGTAATTTCAATATATTTAGCGTGTATATGATCAATGATATAACTTGTAGGCAATTTCATGTATTTATATCTAGATTGGCATCTAGCACACTATATATCAAATCTAGGTTCATTATCTATCTAGCCCTTCTACCAAGCTAGAATTTACATATAGTATATATCACAATAATAAACGTCTAAATAAAATAAATTATAAATATGAATGATTACGTCAAAGATGTTAGGCATTCACAATATGATCATATCTACATCTAGTGAAATCTATTTCTAATTCTTTTCATTTACAAAATGCATGTTTATATACATGCATCTTAGTCTCATAGATACTATCTCAAGATACAGAGACGCAAATTAAATAAGGCATAGGCTTGTGTGCTCAATACTATCTCAAGATATTGTATTTACAGAGTGGGAAATGTCAGTGTCCAGTCCTCCATACAGTGGAGTCGACGGGTGCAGTTATGGTTTTGGATATCGTGCATATTTTTTAATTATATTTTTCCTTTGGTGTTACATCAAAAGTTTGAAATACTTACTGCACTTCCACTCTCACCAAACAAATGCCGACATTGTTAATATTTTAAATTTGCAATCCTTTACTGGATACACTATCGTTATCGTTAGATATCTTTTGCTGCATGATTAGACTATTCAATAATACCACTCTATGACCCAATCTGAACCTGGTCAGTCAATAATATCATTCTATGACCCAATCGGAACTAAAACTAAATATCTTTAAAAGGAAACAAACAGCCAACCACTTTTACTAAAAAGTTTCCTTCCTTGTTTTGGGGTGAGTGAGCGGTAAGATGCAGTGAATGTAGAAGCCACTCGAATGGACTTCTTCCTATCACTTGTTACTTTTTTACTTTTCAATTCATTATACTTTTTTTCGATTTTGCGTGTCAATGGGCAGAAAGACTTGCAAGGCTTCAGGCTTATCCTTGACATCGCTTAAGCCACACTTTCCTTGCCAAACATAAGAAAATAAAAAATTTCATGATTGGTTGGTGGAGAATAAAACGGGTTTTAAAATTGAAGCAACGACATAGTCTGTAGTAGTGGTGTTATAAATGTCTTTTGACGGCAATATTATGATGGAAGTTTCTAATAGGCAGGTTATTCGGTCAAAATTTGGAGTTATAATTAAATATTTAATGATTTTAAATAGTTAATTGTTTTTTGATTAATTTATAAAATAATTATGGTTATTTTTTTCTATTATTATTTTTATTACCTTTTATGATAACATATATAATGTACAATACATTTTTTGTTTTTGAATAATTAGATATGATAAAGATGGAATAATTTTAAAACATAATTGATTTTGTTTGAACACGCTTTGTTTTAGGACTTGTCTAATAATCTTTGAATAATCAAATTAGTTGTCATCCTTCTCTTGTTACTAATTACTTTCTATGATAATATTTATAATTTTATAGATTGAGTCATTTTGCTACTAGTTTGTAGAGAATGGTGACGAGCTTGAGCTAGAAGAATGGTAAGAAGTGTTTCGATCCATGAGAAGTAGTTGAAGAGGAGCTTAATAATGGTCGACAGAGCCTGGGTCCTAGTTTTTGTGGTTTCTTTTCAATTTCTTTTGACCCAAAAGCATTTTGGAGCCAAATAGTAAAGAGGTTTGGTGGAAAGTCCTTAGCTGAGAAGTTTTGTTTGGTCCTGAGGGTGACAAAATCTTTGTTCTAGAATATTTCATTAAAATATCTATAGCTCAAGGTGACCTCTACCTGGTAAGTAAGTTTTTGGGTGCCCACCCAAATCTGGACACTATTTAACATTGGGATCAATCCAAATGGTGTGTTCTAGGAAGTCTACAAATTGCAGCCTTGCCAAAGAACTTTTTTAATTGTCTTAGATTAGCGGAGGATATGGAACGAATTCTTCAACAAAGCTCTTGGTTCTTTGGGTGTTGTGGCCCGTTTCTTAAATATTGACTGATGGGATTTAATCCAAATACCCAAAGCCTTAATCAAGATCCGATGTGGGTAAGGATCCTAGGTCTTCCTCTGCATCTATGGCATGAAGATATTTCTATCAAAATTGGTCATCGTTTTGGCAATTTTGTGGCTATTGATCTAGAAACCTTGGCTAGGTCCAAGCTTATTCATGCAAGAATTAGTGTCAACCTTGATATGGATCAACCCCCTTTGAAAGCCATTGAAATAGTATTCATGTTTGGGTTATGGACTCAAACCTTAGAATTCAAAAACCTTATGTGAAATGCAACTCTTGTTGAAAAATTGGGCATCTAAAAAGAGATTGCACTCAAAAAATATTGCTCCTCCTTGATGGCAAGAGAAGAAGACCCTAGTTAATGTGGAATATTCTTCTCGTATTTCTTCAAGGGATAATAATGGTGTATATGAGCTATCTAGGCCCAAGGTATCCTTAGGAAGGAAAGCAGATGGTGTTTCCAAAGAGCCTAATCTTCAATTTAGTATTTTCAACGATCCTAGCCTTAATGATTCAGTTTTTTTATCGACAAGGGCTATTTTTTGCAAAAGTGGGAGCTAGATTTTGATCCAAATAAATAAAGTATTTATAAAGCGACCATATAGATCAGATTACTAGGCTTACCTTTCTAGTTCTAGCATGAACAAATCATCATAGGGATAGCGAAGGATATAGAGAATTTGGTAGCCATAGAATCTTCAACCATAGCCAAGTCAATACTGATTTCTGCTAGAATGTATGTGAATGCAAACTTAGAAGTAGATCTTCCTTGCTTAATTAAACTTCTCTCAACTATAGGAAGTTGGCTATAGGCTATTGAATATGAGAATCGGCCTTCCCATTATTATTTGTGTAAGAAATTAGGACACACTTTACCTTTTTATCATAATAAAAAGAAGGAAAGCAACCCACATAATATTTAGCAATAGAGAGAGTCATAAGACCTGAATAAATCTTAGGACAGAGATATGGGTTCTTAGAAGGAGAAGATAAGAAGTCAAGAAGAAGATAAGGAAGCCCAAATTGTAAAATCAAAAATACCATTTGTGGGGAAGGGAGAAATATTGAAAGAAAATGTCTAGGTATACCTTAATGTTTCACTCCCCTCTATCTCTATGAATGAATTTATTCAATCCAACTCCATTTCTTTTTTGGGGGATGCGTTACTTGATCCTATTAATACATGTGTGAAAATTTTACCTCCTAATTCGTCTAACCCAAATAAATATATTTGTATTATAGAAAATCACTATGATTTTACCTTGGATTATGATTTTGAGATATCAACCTTGGGTAAGGATAAAGAGATATTATTATGTGACTTAGGTTCTAGGAAAGGAAAAGAGAGTGCAACACCAAGTAGAATAACTAGGAATAAAAAAATAGTCAATATATTTTGGGTCTAAATCTATATTTGGAAGATCAAAAAATAAGGATATAAGATAGAGAGAAATATATATGAAGATAGGGTAAGGAATAAATTGAAGGTCTAATGGTTGATACAAAATAATATGATGAATAGAAGTTGAAAGTTGGTTTTTCATAGGACTGCCCAAACTGCCAAACTTGTTTCGGCCATATCTCACTCATTCGGAATCAGATTGAGCTAAAATTTTGAGGGTAGATGCCTGAAAAACCTGAGAACTTCTCCACCAATTTTCATATCATTTTTAACAATACATATCCTAGCGCATCCCTATGTGTTATCGACATATTTGGCAAGCGGCTATGTGAGGGTTTCATCTGGGTTGAGTGCAAGCAACTCTAGAGGTTGGTTTTTAGGTCCTTCGGGCCCTAGCGGCCAATATTTTTGTGGTTTATGCTCAATATTTTAGCAGGAAATGTTGCAGGGGATACAAGATGGATTAGAAATTTGTCTTTCAGCAGATCATACTATGAACTTGAGTGACAACGACTTCCAATTTGCTGCACAAAAGAAAAGTGAAAACCATACCTTTCCACGATGTCTAGGGCAAGGATTAAAGAGATCACGAAATAAATTTCAAGTAGTTGATCAAAAAGTAGCTCATATCTCAAGTGAATCTGGTGCTAAGGTGCACCCACAAAATAATTCTACTATGAAAACCCCTATCAAGGGTAAGAATTTCGAAGACTCGATCCCAAAAATGAATTTTAGGAATGCCCTTCATGGTGGACAGCCTCAGCCCAATGCTAATATCAATATTAGGGCTTCCCATAAACCTCTAAGAATGCCTAATATTTATCCCAGGAAAACGGAGTTAGGATGTCTTAAAGCAGCTGATGGAATTCCTATTGTTAAGCTTGATATGGGTAACATTCAGACTGGCATTGAAGATTTGGAAAAAAGAAGACTAATTTCTTAGTTCGTGGGTTTTCGTCCGAGTCTATCTGCTTTCAAAGTCTGGGCTGCAAAAAGCTAGAAAACTAAAGGTGAGTTACAAATCTCTATTTATCCAAATGGTTATTTTATTGTTTTATTTGCTAATAATGAAGATAGAGAGAAAACTTTTCAAGGGGGTCCTTGGTTTTTTGGAAGGACAGGGATTTTCATGAATCCCTGGCATACTAAATTTAAAGTCGAAGAAGATATGCCTTCTATAGCTACCGTGTGGGTTAGACTCTTTGGCCTTCCTATTGAATTTTGGAATCCTACTATTTTTTCTTCAATTGGAAACTCTTTAGGAACTTTTATGATGACTACTGATTGTACTCAAAATTTTTAACATATTATTTATGCTCGAATTTGTGTTTTAATGGATTTTGACAAACCCCTACCTAAAAAGATCACATTACAATTTGGGGAAGACACTTGGGAGCAAGTAGTGGACTATGAGAACATTCCTTTTCGTTCTAGAATTTGCCATGAATATGGTCATTTGGTCGTGGTTCCAGTATGGGTACAGCTTCCATGGCTCCCGTTGGAATTCTAGAAAACTGATATCTTGCATAAGATTTTCCTTCTGCTTGGGAATCCGGTTGGACCATCACAATAGACAATGGATAAAAAGGTAATCTCTGTTGCTCGTATTTGTGTTGAAATTGACTTAAATAATCCTATTCTAGATTCTATTGAAATACAATTTGGATCAATTACATGAGTTCAAAAACTTGACTATGAAGCTCTTCCATTTTGTTGTCGGATTTTTCGTAAATATGACCATCTACAAAGAAAATACCCTAAGTTTGTCTTTCCTGTGGCTTCAAATCCTGGGCCCTCTCAGTTTGGAAAAAATTGGGATAAAGGAAAATCCCTGATAAAGGAATGTAAACAGGATAATGAAGGTTTTGCTTTGGTAAAAGCCTGAAATAGAGGACAAAGGGCAAAAAAAGACCTTAAGGATAGCCAGCCAGATGCTTTACTCAACTGTTTTGAAATATTAGATGATCTTGATCAGTACATGGAGATACCTGAAACGTTGCTACATAAGACAAATATAACAAGGTCAAATCAGATGTCTCTTCTTGAGGGGGAAGTTAAGGAATCAGATCTAAGGGGTTTAAATGAAGAACAAAGGGCTTTGGATTTGAGTATAGGGGACATGGTTGGGTCTAGCCCAATATGACAAACTATTTTGGAAAGTGGTACAGATTTAGTTATGCCCTCTCCT
The DNA here is from genome assembly GCA_028583015.1 of Wollemia nobilis. Classification (NCBI taxonomy): domain Eukaryota; kingdom Viridiplantae; phylum Streptophyta; class Pinopsida; order Araucariales; family Araucariaceae; genus Wollemia; species Wollemia nobilis. Next base: position 3,029,598 of record JAQPPZ010003551.1, on the reverse strand, counting down.
ATTCAGGCACTGATGTAGGCATCCTTGGACTACAAAACTCCTACGATGTTGGGATTGCAGCAAAAAATAATTAAAAATAAAAATTCAGATAAGAATATGAAAGTGGTTTGGAAGAAGGACCAGGGTAAAATTAAGTTAATAGGGGAGACTTTGGTGGAGTCAGGCTTGGTGAGAACATTGGACTCCCATTTTTATAACCCCCCAAAATGATTATCCTCTCATGGAATGTAAGGGGGTTGAATAGCATCCCCAAACAAAAAGTTGTTCGTGATTTGGTTCGTGTGCATTCTTCGGATGTGGTGTTTATTCAGGAGACTAAATTGGCTATTGATAGTATGTTCAATATTGCTCCCAAGTTGTGGAGAATGGGGAAATGCCAGTGTATTGGTGCATGTGGATATGCTGATGGCGTCGCTTGTTTATGGGATCCGGTTAAGATATCCCCTCTTACTTGGATTTGCAGTAGATTGTCTATTTCAATGGTCGGGCATGATAATGAATCTGGTGAAATCATCCTACTTACAAATGTGTATGCTCATGTTGATTACAATGGTAAAGTGAATTTGTGGAAGCACATTTGCTTTGTGAGAAGTTTGGTTCCCCTATACCCATGTATTTTGGCTGGAGACTTCAACTCTATCACTTTTCTAGAGGAGAAACATGGTGGGGCAGATTTTCTCGAGCCTTTTTATTTTGCATTCAGTGCTCATATCCAGGCCCTAAACTTGGTTGAAATCAAGCCAGATAATGGGATCTTTACTTGTCATAATACAAGCTATGGGGAAGCTTCCATCTCAGAGAGACTGGATAGGTTTTTGATATCCAGTTATTGGATGGGTAATAACAGAGATGCTAGTTCTATGATTCTGGAGGGTAGGGGATCTGATCATTGGCCTATCAAACTCTCTGCTTTGGAGTTAGGGCTAAAAAAGAATCCCTCCTTTAAGTTTCAACTTATGTGGCTTCGTGATCCTAAGCTTCATGATTTCATGTGAGGTTGGTGGACCATTGGAAAACCTCCTCATGGCACTGCTATGTATTCATTTATGAAGCAACTACAATTTGTAAAACATAAATTGAAGATATGGAATAGACTAAATTTTGGGAACCTTTCCTTGGCTAAGATGGCAACTCTTAGGAGGATGGAAAAATCTTCAAGAAAGATTAGAGATCAAGGATTCACGAAGGAGCTTCTTGTTGAGGATTTTGTGGCTGCAAAAGACCTTGCTAAATGGAAACTGATGGAAGAAATTTTTTGGAAACAAAAATCTCGATTAGATTGGCTTTAGAAAGGGGATAGGAACACAACCTTATTTTATAACTCAGTTAAGGCTCATCGTAATGGTAACCTGATTACCTCTCTTGTGAATTCTTAGGGTGCCCTGCTCTCTTCTTTTAGGGATATTTTAGAAGAGACTAAGAGGTATTTTTCCTCTCTCTTCAAGGAGGACTCCCTATCATATGATGAGAATGAAAAGCTTATTCTAAACTGTATTCCAACAATTGTTTCTAGAGAGATGAATGAGCACTTGATGGGTCCAATTTCCCTTGAGGAGTTGAAAAATGTTGTATTCAAGATGAAAAAAGGAAAATCCCCAGGTCCAGATGGATTCCCGATTGAGTTTTATCAGGATTTTTGGGATTTAATAAAATTTGATCTTTTGGAGGTGGTCCATGAGTCCCAAAAGAACAAACAAATGCTAAGGGCCCTAAATGCTACATTTGTGGTGCTTATACCCAAAAAAGAGGGAGCAAATTCCCTGGACATGTTCAGGCCTATTGCTCTCTACAATGTTGTGTATAATATCATCACAAAAATTATTGCTGAGAGGTTGAAGATATGGTTGAGAAAAATCATCTCTAAGGAGTAAGGAGGGTTTGTTGTTGGTCGAAAAATCTTGGATGGGGTTGTTATTGCTACAGAAGCTATTCAATCGATGGAAACTTCTAAGGAAAAACTATGTTCATTAAGTTGGACATGGCCAAAGCCTATGATTGGGTCAGATGGTCCTTTCTTTAGAAAGTTCTTACTGCTTTTGGATTTGAGGAGGAATGGATTAGATGGGTGATGAGTTGTGTTTCTTCTTTCTCATTCTATGTTCTTGTTAATAATGAGCCATCAGATCTGTTTGAGGCCTCAAGGGGATTGAGGCAAGAAGATCCTTTATCTCCTTATTTGTTTATCATTATGGCAGAGGGGTTGGTAATATTTCTCAAGTCTCAAGTCATGCAGGGTCTCATTCAGGGGTGGAAGTGGGATAGTATTTTACCACCTCTTTCCCACCTTCAATTTTTTGATGATATTGCTTTGTTTGGAGTTAACACTATCAGGGAAGCTGGCAATATTAGACAGTCCCTTGGCATATATCTTGGTGCTTCTGGATAGTTGATTAATGAGGACAAGTCTTCTATTTTCTTCTTCAATACCCCTCCTCTTATTCAATCCAGGATTGCTCGCATTCTAAGATTACAAGTTGGGACTCCCCCCTTCATTTATATTAGTATTCCAATTTCATCTCACCCTCTACCTAGATCTTCTTGGCAGTCTATTCTTGATAAGTTTAGAAGGAAGGTGAATCACTGGACTTTCATATGGCTATCCAGTGTAGGTAGAGTGTTGCTTTTAAAATTTGTTGTTCAAGCTTTACCCATTTATAGATGTTTTGTACAAATAGCTCCCTCTCACTTCATCAAGGACATGGATGCTTTGTCAAGACAGTTTTTATGGTCTAGAAAACTTGATCAATCTAAATGGATTTTGGTTAGGTGGGATTCTATATGTAGGCCGGTGCAAGAGGGAGGCCTTGGGTTGTGATAGACAACTATTTTTGGGCAGGCTTTGGCTGCAAAATTTTATTGGAGATGGTGTACCTCTCAAGATTGGATTTGGGCTAAAATATTATCTTGTAAATACTTGAGAGGTATTTCTCAGGCTGAAATACCTAGAGTCAACTTGGTTGGGAAAGGTTTAGTTATCTGGGACACTCTGAAAAGAGGAGCTAATTTAATCAAGCAGGGTTTGTTCTAGATTTGCAATAAGGGATCAAGTAATTTTTTTTGGGAGGATTATTGGGATGTCCACCCTCCTATCTTGAATCAATATCCTAGGTTACGTTCCATAAGCATTTTTTTCTTGGAAGCAGGTTGGTCTTGTGTGGAGGAATTTAAAAAAATCCAGTCTTTTGGAAATATGGATATGTACAAGTGGAAAGATTCGCAAGAATGGTCCCAGGGAGGACTAGCCAAGGACAGAGAGATGCTTGCTCTTATTCTTACGGGGAGGCCTTGTTCTTCATTGAGGGGTAAAGATATTCTTGCTTGAAACCCTAATCCTAAGGAAACCTACTTGGTAGCCTATGGTTATTAGGTTCTTGATAAGCAAAAGTATGGGAGTCTTCCTGTCACTTGGTGGAAAAAGGTGTGGAACAAATTTTCCTGGCCAAAATGTAACTTCTTTCTCACGTTGGTATCTCGTAATAAATGCTTCACTTGGGATAATGTGAGGAAGAGGGGATTTCAGGGTCCCTATTTTTGTGTCCTTTGCAATAAGAATGAGGATGACTCTTCTCATTTATTTTTCCAATGCTCCTTTTTCAGAGACATTTGGCACCATTGGTGGAGTGCCTGGAACCATCCATGTTTTCATGCGTTGTCCCTAGTGGAGTTTTGGAGTAGTTTGGACAGACCTCCAGACAAGGACCCTTTCCTTCGAATGGCTTGGAATTTGGGCCCTTCTTGCATCATCTGGAAAATTTGGCTCGAATAGAACCGGTGCATATTTTAGGGTAGTTATTTGGTTGTTCAATAAATCTAGCAAAGGATCATGTATATGGTTTAGGAAACCATCCATAGCAAATGTGATGTGGACCCTCTTTTGGATTCTAGGGATGAGAAGGTACAGATAGCCCTTGGTCTCTTTGGGGATAGTGTGAACTCTTCTAGCCCTAGTAGGGTTCCTCAACTCAGCAAGAAGGTTAGGAGAAATGGTAGGTGGAGGCCACCCCCAAGAGAAGTTTTAAATATTAATATTGATGGATCATCCAGGGGTAATCCTGGACATGCTGGCTTGGCGGTGTTGGGAGAGATTCTACTAGTGGTGTCAGTTTTTTCTTTTCCATTTATAAAGGTGTTCACTCCAAAAATTTTATGGAAGCTCTTGCAATTCTTGAGGCCTTGCGGAGGGGGTTTTCTCTTTGCTGGCATAGGATTATCTGTGAGTCTGAATCTCAAATTGTGGTTAATATTTTAAACACTAAAAGGGTGGAGGAAGTTAATTAGTAGTTGGCCTCTGTAGCCATTCAGATTCTTAGAATGAGTGAAGAGTTCGAATTTATATCATTTGTGCACATTCCAAGGGAATGGAATGTGGTTGCTAATTACCTTGCCAAAAGGGCTTCTGAGTTGTTGGATCCTTGGAGTATCGATAATTGGGAGAGTCTCCCGTCTGGGGACTCTCAACGTATGTGGGAGCTGATTCACAGGGATGTACAAACTTAATGTGTTTTATTCTTGTTTTCTTTTTCGGGTGTCATTCTAGTCTAGTGGTTTTAGCCTGTTTGGTTGTTTATTTGAGTCTTGGTTTGAAGCTCAGTTGTACTCTTTAATCCAGAATTTTATCAATAAATTTTTACCCCCATATTTAAAAAAGAAAAAGAAAATAGGGAAAAAATGAGTAATAATAAAGTACATTATGATTACAACAATTTAGCAAGAAATTGATAATAATTTAGCAAAAAATACACTAAAATGGAAAACCTGTAAAAATGGTAAACATCTCCTTCGACCAACCCTAAGAGTGGGCCCTTGATCTCTGGTCTAGTAGAAGATCTTAACATACCAAAATTCCAATTCTAAGTTATAACTACTCACTCAACAATCAATCACAATATCTAAAAAATACTTGCACTTTATTGAATAGTTTTGTTATTATAGAGTTGCTGCAAATTACAGTCTACATATCAATATATCGTCTGCTTTCTAGCCTTTTTCTAACCACTAACCAATAGGTGGGTAGAATTATTTATACCTATTTCCACCCCCTATCCTACGTGAGATAAGTACAAAATAAGTTCTTTGTTGTTAACGTCAAACTTTTCTGGAAGCGATAAACGGACACTCCGAAAGGCTTCCCGTCACCTTTTTTTTACAATGCTTGCCGATCAAGCTATTACACAATTTTGCAAGGTTTTATATATACTTTTTTTATAAAGACTTTTTGAAAAAAAATTAATAATATTTTTATATCTTTAATTATTTTTTAAATATATATTTAAAAATAATTAAAAATATAAAAATATTATTAATTTTTTTTAAAAAGACTTTATAAAAAATAAAAAAACAATTTCAAACCTTTTCTTTATGCAAAATTTTTTCTTTTGTTTTTCGAAACGAAGGGGAATCGATCCCCCAACCTGTCGCTTACAAGAAGGGTGTACAGCTGCTACACCACGTGGCTCGGATGGACTATCAAGGCACCTTGTGCCTCTTATACTGTTCCTGATGCTAACTTCACAAAAAAAATTATGGGCAGGTTTTGAACCCTGAACCTTGCCACAAATAACCGAAATACCTTGCCACTACACCACGTTGCCTAACATGTTTACAATGGAATAGCACACGTTAATAAACACAATTCAAAGTTGCAGCATTAAAAAATAAATAAAAGTTTAGTCCCACATGCAGTGTGCAAAGGGTATGGGAACAACTTTAATATGTGTGTGGGCGCATAATCAAACGATTGTCTTCGAGCAATCACCAACGCTCTTTTGTTGCTGTCGATGAATGATGAACATCCACGCGTGCCACGTCAACAAACTGATAATCACCACATGGCAACTTCTTTGCCACTCACTCGTGCCATGTTCATGCCCGTGCTGCATGTCATTACCTCAAGATTCGTGCCCAAGTTTCCAGCTCAGCCTGTCTAGTCAGCACCTATGTGCTACCTCAAGATTTGTGTCCATCTGCCACCTCAGCTAGTGTCTGCCTTGAATTGTGTGTTACTGCCCAGTCAACGTCCATGTCAATGCCTACCTCGAGATTTGTACCCCTTGCCTCAGCTCTCGTGCCTCCATGCATGTGCCTCAAAAAGCATGCCCGACTCTTATACCAATGAGCCAAATCAGGCAATTAAATAAAAATAATATTTATTAAACTCAAAAAATTACATTGAAACCTCATGAAATTCTAATATTTATAGAGAGTAGGAGGTTATGGAGGAAGGGGAGGTGGAAGGATAAGAAAGAAGGCAATGGAGGTATTGTTGGCGAGGGGGGATAGGGAGGAATAAGGGATGAGGAGGAAGCGGGAAAGGTTGCGAGAAATATGGGAGGAGAGAATTTAGGAAAGAATTTAGGCGAGGGAATTCAAAAACCAAAAAATCATGCCGACGACACTTTGTCGACAAATACACAATGCATTCACACTTGGTCCTAGAAATATCTAGACATTTATGGGCCTAAACCTTTTTCACACTTGCAACACTGATCGACGAGCTTTAATACAAATACCTAGAGCCTTAATCAAGATCCGATGTGGGTTAGGATCCCAGGTCTTCCTCTGCATCTATGGCATGAATATATTTTATTAAAATTGGGCACCATCTAGGATACCTGATGGTAATTGATTCGAAAACATTGGCTAGGTCCAATCTTATTCATGCAAGAATTATTGTCAACTTTGATATGAATCAACCCCCTTTGAAATCCATTGAATTGGTTTCCATGTTTCGGTTGTGGACTCAAACTTTGGAATTCGAGAACCTTCCACTGAAATGTAGCTCTTGTTCAAAACTTGGGCATCTAAAAATGGATTACACTAAAAAAAGTTGCTCGTCCTCGATGGCAATAAAATAAGACCCTAGGTAATATGAAATATCCTTATAGTAATTCTTCACTTGATAAGAATGGTGTATATAAGCTCTCTAGGCCCAAGGCTTCCTCAGGAAGGGAAGCATATAATATTTCTAAAGAGCCTAATCTTTAGGATAGTATTTTCAATGATCCTAGCCCTAATGATTGAGTTGTTGTTATCACTCAAAATCACTTTGAAACTTTAGTTAATTCTATGGAAGATAAAGATCTAGATTTTCCAAATGAACATTTGACCTATAGGAGCAGTGTTATTTTGGAAGAAATTTAGTTGAACTCAAATACCTCCTCTGAACCAAATACCCTTACTAATTTGGAATTCACCCAGATCTTAAAGGGTTAGTATAGACCTAGAAAGCCCTAACAGGTCCTTCAAAAGCTTGAGAAATAATCAAGTGGATGTGGGGAAAGATATATTGAGAGGAAGGTCTTTTCATATTGATATTAGAGAAAGAAAAACAACCAAAGAAATGGCATATGGAAAATGAAAAGAAAATGCAAAACTAAATAAAATGTCAACTACCTAAAAAATCACACTCACAAAATACACTTGAAAATAGGGAAAAATATATTGGTTAATAATCTTGGGAGCTCTGCTAGGGTTTGATGAGGAAAAAATACTTTGCTAGGGTTTGATGAAGAAAAACTACTTTGCGGGGATGGCAGCAACTTTCGGAGGTCTGAAAAATTGGAGGAATGTCATGATGGCATCGGGTCCGACACAGAGAGTGCATGCTCATGATATTTTTTCATCTAAAAATGACTGGAAGGAACAAGATTTTCCAGTGCATGTCGGGAACCGCTTGTTAAAGAACAATGGATGTTTGGAATGATGTGAATCCAGGCCAGTTCTAGTGGTTCAACTAGACTCGGTGGTAGAAGATGTGGAGTATCTAAAAAAACATGCCCTTATTGGCAAACTTTTTGGCATCCAAATTTCTTTTCCCTTTGTGGAGGCTTGGGTCAGGAAGACTTGGAATATTGAAGGAGATGTGGAGGTGATGCTGAGTGTGAACAACTATTTTATGGTGGTTTTCTCTTATATTGTAGATCATAACAAAGCATTTGAAGGGGGTCCTTATTTCTATAACCAAGTGGGACTCTTTCTTAAACCATGGCATGTGGGTTTCAACCCATCAGAGGAGTGGTCGTCGTGGGTTCCAATATGGGTGTGACTTCAATGGCTCCCGTTGGAATTCTGGAGAACTGATATCTTACATAAGATTGCCCTTCTACTTGGGAAGCCAGTTGGACCGTCACAACAGACAATGGATAAAAAGGTGATCTCTGTTGCTCGTATTTGTGTTGAAATTGAATTAAATAATCCTATTCTAGATTCTATTGAAATACAATTTGGATCAACTACATGGGTTCAAAAACTTGACTATGAAGATCTTCCATTTTGTTGTCGGATTTGCCGTGAATATGGCCACCTGCAAATAAAATGCCCTAAGTTTGTCTCGCATATGGCTTCAAATCCTGGGTCCTCTCAATTTGGGCAAATTTTGGATAAAGGAAAAGCCCCGATAAAGGAAGGGGAAGGGGATAAGGAAGGTTTTATTTCGGTAAAATCCTGAAACAAAGGACGAAGGGCAAAAAAAGACCTTAAGGATAGCCATCCAGATGCTCTACTCAATCGTTTTGAAATATTGGATGATCTTGATCAGTGCATGGAGATACTTGAAACATCGCTACCTGATGCAAATATAACAAGGTCCAATTAGATGTCTCTTCTTGAGGGGTAACTTAAAGAATCAGATCGAGGGTTTAAATGAAGAACAAAGTGCTTTGGATCTAAGTATAGGGGACATGGTTGGGTCTAGACCTATAAGGGAAACTATTTTGGAAAGTGGTATAGATTTAGTTATGCCCTATCCTACTCAGGAATTGATGCAGTCATCCTTGGACTACAAAACTCCTACGGTGTTGGGATTGTAGCAGAAAATTATTAATTTTTTTTTTTTTGGATAAGAATATGAAGGTGGGTCGGAAGAAGGACCAGGATAAAATTAAGTTAATGGGAGAGACTTTGGTGGAGTCAGTCTTGGTGAGAACATTGGACTCCCATTTTTATAACCCCAAAAAATGATTATCCTCTCATGGAATGTAAGGGGGTTGAATAGCATCCCTAGACAAAATGTTTTTCATGATTTGGTTCATGTCCATTCTCTGAATGTGGTGTTTATTCAGGAGACTAAATTTGTTATTGATAGTATGTTCAATATTGCTCCCAAGTTGTGGAGACGGGGGAAATTCCAGTGTATTTGTGCATGTGGATATATTGGTGGCGTCTCTTGTTTATGGGATCTAGTTAAGATATCCCCTCTTACTTGGATTTCAAGTAGATGGTCTATTTCAAATGTTGGGCATGATAATGAATCTGGTGAAATCATCATACTTAAAAATGTGTATGCTCCTATTGATTACAATGGTAAAGTGAATTTTTGGAACCACAATTGCTTTGTGAGAAGTTTGGTTCCCCTATACCCATGTATTTTGGTTGGAGACTTCAACTCTATCACTTGTCTAGAGGAGAAACATGGTGGGGTGGACCATCTCGAGCATTTTTCTTCTGTCTTCAGTGCTCATATCCAGGCCCTAAAATTGGTTGACATCAAGCCAAATAATAGGATCTTTACTTGGCATAATAGAAGGTGTGGGGAAGCTTCCATCTCAAAGAGACTGGATAGGTTTTTGATATCCAATTATTGGATGGGTAATAACAGAGGTGCTAGTTCTGTGATTATGGAGGGTAGGGGATTTGATCATTGGCCTATCAAACTCTCTACTTTGGAGTTAGGGCTAAAAAATAATCCTTCCTTTAAGTTTCAACTTATGTGGCTTCATGATCCTAAGCTTCATGATTTCATGCGATGCTGATGGACCATTGGAAAACCTCCTCATGGCACCGCTATGTATTCATTTATGAAGCGACTACAATTTGTAAAACATAAATTAAAGAGATGGAATAGACTAAATTTTGGGAACCTTTCCTTGGCTAATATGGCAACTCTTAGGAGGATGGAATAAGCTTCAAGGAAGATTAGATATCAGGGATTCATGAAGGAGTTTCTTTTTGAGGAATTTGAAGCTGTGAAAGACCTTGCTGAATGGGAACTGAGGGAAGATTTTTTTGGGAAACAAAAAGCTCAAGTAGATTGGCTTCAATAAGGGGATATGAACACAACCTTCTTTTATAACTCAGTTAAGGCTCACCGTAATGGTAACCTGATTACCTCTTTTGTGAATTCTCAGGGTGCCCTGCTCTCTTCTTTCAGGGATATTTTAGAAGAGACTAAGAGGTATTTTTCCTCTCTCTTCAAGGAGGACTCCCTATCATATGATGAGAATGAAAATCTTATTCTAAACTATATTCTAGCAATTGTTTCTAGAGAGATGAATGAGCACTTGATGGGTCCAATTTCCCTTGAGCAGTTGGAAAATTTTGTATTCAAGATGAAAAAATGAAAAGCCCTAGGCCCAAATGGATTCCCGATTGAGTTTTATCAGGAGTTTTAGGATTTAATAAAATTTGATCTTTTGGAGGTAGTCCATGAGTCCCAAAAGAACAAACAGATGCTAAGGGCCCTAAATTCTACCTTTGTGGTGCTTATACCCAAAAAATTGGGAGCAAATTCCTTGGATATGTTCAGGCCTATTGCTCTCTACAATGTTGTGTATAAGATCATCACAAAAATTATTGCTGAGAGGCTGAAGATATGGTTGAGAAAAATCATTTCTGAGGAGCAAGGAGGGTTTGTTTTTGGCTGACAAATCTTGGATGGGGTTGTTATTGCTACAAAAGCTATTCACTCGATGGAAAATTCTAAGGAGAAAACTATGTTCATTAAGTTGGACATGGCCAAAGCCTATGATTGGGTTAGATGGTCCTTTCTTTAGAAATTTCTTGCTACTTTTGGATTTGAGGAGGAATGGATTAGATGGGTGATGAGTTGTGTTTCTTCTTCCTCATTATATGTTCTTGTTAATAATGAGCCATCAGAGCTGTTTGAGGCCTCAAGGGGATTGAGGCAAGGAGATCCTTTATCTCCTTATTTGTTTATCATTATGGTAGAAGGGTTGGTAAGATTGTTCAAGTCTCAAGTCATGTATGGTATCATTCAGGGGTGGAAGTGGGATAGTAGTTTGCCATCTCTTTCCCACCTTCAATTTGTTGATGATACTACTTTGTTGGGAGTTGCCACTATCAGGGAAGCTGGAAATATTAGACAGTATCTTGACATATATCTTGATGCTTCTGGATATTTTATTAATGAGGACAAGTCTTCTATTTTTTTCTTCAATACCCCTCCTCTTATTCAAGCCAGGATTGCTCACATTCTAAGATTCTAGGTTGGGACTCTCCCCTTCATTTATCTTGGTATTCCAATTTCATCTCACCCTCTACCTAGATCTTCTTGGCAGTCTATGCTTGATAAGTTTAGAAGGAAGGTGAATCATTGGACTTTCATATGGCTATCCACTGTAGGTAGAGTGTTGCTTTTAAAATCTATTGTTCAAGCTTTACCCATTTATAGATGTTTTGTACAAATATCTCCCTCTCACTTCATCAATGACATGGATGCTTTGTCAAGACAGTTTTTATGGTCTAGAAAACTTGATCAATCTAAATGGAGTTTGGTTAGGTGGGATTCTATATGTAGGCCAATGCAAGAGGGAGGCCTTAGGTTGTGACAAATAGCTCTTTTTGGGAAGGCTTTGGCTGCAAAAGTTTATTGGAGATGGTGTACCTCTCAAGATCATATTTGGGCTAAAATATTATCTTGTAAATACTTGAAAGGTATTTTTGAGGTTGAAATCCCTAGATTCAGCTTGGTTGGGAAAGGTTTAGTTATCTGGGACACTCTGAAAAGAGGAGCTAATTTAATCAAGCAGGGTTTGTTCTGGATTTGCAATCAGGGATCAAATGCTTTGTTTTTGGGAGGATTCTTGGGATGGCCACCCTACTATCTTGAATCAATATCCTAGGTTACATTCCCTAAGCATTTTTTTCTTGGAAGCAGGCTAGTCTCGTGTGGAGGACTTTAAAAAAATCTAGTCTTTTGGAAATATGGAGATGTACAGGTGGAAAGATCCACAAGAATGGTACCAGGGGGGACTGGCCAAGGGCAGAGAGGTGCTTGCTCTTATTCTTGTGGGGAGGCCATTTTATTCGTTAAGGGGTAAATATATTCTTCCTTGGAACCCTAATCCTAAGCGAACCTACTCGGTATCCTATGGTTATCAGGTTCTTAATAAGAAAAAGTATGGGAGTCTTCCTGTCACTTGGTAGAAAAATGTGTGAAACAATTTGCTTGGCCAAAATGTAACTTCTTTTTTTGGTTGGTAGCTCATAATAAATGCCTCACTTGGGATAATGTGAGGAAGAGGGGATTTTAGGGTCCCTATTTTTGTGTCCTTTGAAATAAGAATGAGGATGACTCTTCTCATTTATTTTTCCAATGCTCCTTTTCCAGAGACATTTGGCACCGTTTGTGGAGCACCTAGAACCATCCATGTTTTCATGTGCTATCCCTGGTGGAGTTTTGGAGTAGTCTGGGCAGACCTCCGGCCAAGGCCCCTTTCCTTCAAGTGGCTTGGAATTTTGGCCCTTCTTGCATCATCTGGAAAATTTGGCTCGAACAAAACTAACACATATTTCAGGGTAGTTATTTGGTTGTTCAACAGATCTGGCAAAGGATCATGTATATGGTTCAGGAAACCATCCATAGCAAATGTGATGTGGACCCTCTTTTGGATTCTAGGGAGGAGAAGGTACAACAAGCCCTTGGTCTCTTTGGGGATGGTGTGAACTCTTCTAACCCTAGTAGGGTTCCTTAGCTCAGCAAGAATGTTAGGAGAGATAGTAGGTGGAGGCCACCCCCTAGAGGAGTTTTAAAAATTAATACTAATGGATCATCCAGGGGTAATCCTAGACATTCTCACATTGGTGGTGTTGGGAGGGATTCTACTAGTGGTGTCCATTTTTCCATTTATAAATGTGTTCACTCCAACAATTTTATGGAAGCTCTTACAATTATTGAGGCCTTGCGAAGGGGGTTTTCTCTTGGCTGGCATAGGATTATCTACGAGTCTGACTCTCAAATTGTGGTTAATATTTTAAACACTAAAAGGGTGGAGGAAGTTAATTGGCAGTTGGCCTTTGTAGCCATTCAGATTCTCAGAATAAGTGAAGAGTTTGAATTTATATCCTTTGTGCACATTCCAAGGGAATGGAATGTGGTTGTTGATTACCTAGCCAAAAGGGCTTCTGAGCTATTGGATCCTTGGAGTATCGATAATTGGGAGAGTCTCCCGTCTGGGGACACTCAACGCCTGTGGGAGCTGATCTACAAGGATGTACATACTTAGTGTGTTTTATTCTTGTTGTCTTTTCTGGGTGTCATTCTAGTCTTGTGGTTTTAGCCTGTTTGGCTATTTATTTGAGTCCTGGTTGGAAGCTCAGTTGTACTTTGTAATCCAAAAATTTTATCAATAAATTTTTACCCCTTTATTTAAATAGAAAAAATAAGGAAAAAAAGAGTAATAATAAAGTACATTATGATTACAACAATTTAGCAAAAAATACACTAAAATGGAAATCCTGTAAAAAAGGTAAACATCTCCTTTGACCAACCCTAAGAGTGGGCCCTTAATCCCTGGTCCAGTAGAAGGTCTTAATACACCAAAATTCTAATTCTAAGTTCTAACTACTCACTCAAGCATCAATCACAATATCTAAAAAATACTTGCACTTTATTGAATAGTTTTGTTATTATAGAGTTGCTGTAAATTACAGTCTACATGCCAATATATCGTCTACTTTCTAACCTTTTTATAACCACTAACCAATAGGTGGGTGGAATTATTTATACCTATTTCCACCCCATATCCTACATGAGATAAGTACAAAATAAGTTATTTGTTGTTAACGTCTGATTTGTTGCTTTGTTGCAATAGACAATCCAATTTTAGGATAAAATCCACCTTGCAGCCAGTTGTGAAGTTGTCTTTACCTCCAAATTGGTAGGAACCATATAGGAATATATGGAGCATCATTAGACACACCTATACATGCACCAAATTGTTTATCCTTTGAATATTTGGTCAGCATTCTAATTTTTAGTTGATTCAGCCAATTCTTCTGGAGTAGATTTGGAATACGAGGTTGCACACCTGTTAGATGTGGTTGGTTTTAATTTCATCACATTCGGGTACTTAAAAATTATTGGTGGGTCCCTCCTCATTGAATTATCACTCCTTAATATATTTTAACTCCTCTTTTGGTGCTTGTCTTTACACTCCTATTATTTTGTAGGTGGTTGCCCAAATTTTTTGAAGTTGACCTTGCATATGCTATGTCCAATTGTCTTGTGTCTTGTTTCAGTTGCAACATATCTATTTTGATACTACATCATCCTAGTAACTCATTTTAGGTAAGAAAACACTTCAAAAATCCTTAACCATTCAGATGTCATACAACCTTTATTTTCTAGTGATTTTTACTATGCTAATTTACTACTAAATCATGCAAAAAGATGGCAAAAAGTGCAAAAAAAAAAAGATAAAAAAGTAGCAAATTATTCCTTAACATTTAATCATGGTAACATTAATAAAATAATAAATTTTATCAAATATTTGACATAGAACTACATTATTTATTAAAATGTGGTCATTTTTATGTAAAAATGATGCAAAAATTAGGTATTATTCGGCCTCATCACCAAGTCCACCATTCTTTCTCTCTATTCATCCTATGTCCATTCAAACTCTCTTCTCTCCCTCCTAACATATTTTTAGTCCATCCCTTGGACATATCTCCTCTTTGCCCTCTAATTGTTTTTCTTTATGTCTTCCACTTTGTCTTCTACTTATCTTTGTCTATCTTTCCTACCCTTTCGTTTCTCCTTGGTTTTATCTTGCATGGCACCTTTCATTTTTGTTTCAACTTATCTTTTCCTCTTCTCTACGTTTTATTTATTGCTTCACCTTCTACCATCTCATATTTGCTCTCAATTTTTTGTATTCCACACAAAATATTGATAGACATAAAAACATTGATTATGTAAAATGGATAGTTACCTTATCAATAACTATTTATATGCCCTACATCATACTCATTGGATAAGAGGAAATATTCCATGAGCTCTAGCTCATGAACTTGAATTGTTCTTCAAAGCTATTATCTTTTTAGCTTAGTTGTCTTCACAAGGTCAAGTTTATTATCTTATACAAACCTTCCTCCGAGAATTAAACCTCTTCATCTAGAATGTACTTAGAATTTATTTCACCTTGTCCCATTACATCACACCCATCCAACCACAATCAACATGCACTTTGTTTATGATGACTTCTTTACGCTAACACCTTCTTCTATAGTGATCATATAATCCACAACTCTCATAAGGATGTGGGTTCCAAAACCTAATTGTAACATGTCCAGGTATTCTACACTAACTACAACAACCCATCATAGGATATTCATCCCTTGTATTGCTCCCTCTTTTCATAAATTTGGTCTTCCCACTTTCTACATGACTTGTATATCGAATATCTTCATTCTTTTGTCTTACTTATGGCATTATGGATATTTGCACACATTGCCCATATCTTTCCAATATATTTCCATTGTATCCCATTATTCCTATTAACTGAGAACCAATTCCTTTGATGTGTATTTTAAAGCAACCAAACTCTTTATCCCCACTCTGATAACAATGTCCTTCATTGCACTTTGAATTACCATTGTTACTATCAACTCTCTCTCTCTCTCTATCTAATAGACATATATAGATTTGTGTGTTTAGTATTCTTCAATCCAATATTTCTACCATATCTATAGACACTAAATTATCCACACTTCCATTGTCTATAATCATCTTGTAACATTTATCTCCTAAATAACAAATTATTTTGAAGATATTCCTTCTATACTCAAGCTCATACACCTCTATCGATTTCAACAATACTCTCTCCATCATAAGGTATTATCCTTATTTTGCTTCCTCCATGTGCTTTTATGAAGTGATGCTAACTTAAAATGAGTGTTCAAGTTGATTATGGGGTTCCTTTTCTCGCTCACTAAAATGATGTATGTGAGGACACTCAAAATTTTTATGTCCTTCTTCCAAGTATCTATAGCAGTTGCCAACAAAGAATGACCTCTACATCTATCAAATATACCTTATCCTCTTGATTATTCACCATTTTCTCAGGTATTTTGGTTGAAATAACCTTGATAATTAATGACCTGTCCTTCTTGGAAATGTTGCCCTTTACCATTATTTTATTGTTCTCTTCCTCTAGAGAACTATTCTTTTCCTTTGGAATTATTTTATTGCTTGTAAATAAACTTCCCTTCTACCTTGAGTGTGTAATGATATACCTTTTCAATTGTTCTAATTCGGAGAAAAATAATCTCATCTTGTATGTATAACCTTTGTCCATTTATATATCTTTCCATTTTCTCCTCATCATCTTCAATATGACCAATCCTAATGGTCAATTTATAGAATTGTTTTGCATACTCTTCCACTGCTAACACCATTTTCTTGAGGTTTGATATTCTTCTAAACAACCCTTTTTGGTAATCCAATAGGAGGAATTTGACCTTTAGTTTAGTAGTCATTTTATCTCATCTCTTAATATTTCCTTTTACTTTTTTTGTGTGTGTTTGTACATGATTCCTCCATAAGCATGCATGCCTCTTTAGTTTTGTATAAGAAAACTTCAACTTAATGGGGTATTTTATCAATTCAAAATAAAAATATTTCTCCATCTCCATGATCCAATCAATGAGTTCCTTAGGTTTTAAACTTTCATTATATGATAACATTTCTAATTTTGGCTTCCTACTCATGTTATAAATTTCCTAGATTAGTTATTCTTCTTGATATCCTTCTTGCCCTTCATTGTGAGCTTTTAGTTGATTTACTTCCTCCTCTTCATTATCACTTACGTCTTCTTTTTGAATACCCCTCATTTGGGTAGTTTTAAGTGCATCTAATAAAATGATGCTTCCTCTCATTATATTATCTATATTCATGGCTTGAAGGTCTTGTTATATTCATTTTACTCATTTTTGTATTAGATCTAGTTGATATCTAAGGATTGATACATACCTAAGGTAAATATCAAATAGATCTAATACTAAAATGATGTATACAAGAGACGATAGTCCTCATATGGATGACCTTATTATGCAACATAATTTTACCTTCTATTCAAGACCTTAATATGTATGGCAATCACACATATGATCAAGGTCTCATGATGATGAGAAAACTCTTAAGACAACACACAATAATTTCCTTTGTATGAAAATGTCTTCCTATCATATGATATCTTCCATTTCATGATCACACTCATCATACAACAAAATTCCTTATATGACCTATATCGTTCCTTGTACAACATATTACAGTTGTATAATTAGGTTAATAATACAATACATTCTCTAATTATATGATAATTTTAATTTGAGTTATATGCCAGGCAAAAACAATTATATGACTGCCTTTGTTATACAACCGACTCTTTTGATCTTATGGTACTAATTTAAGATAAATACCTCTAGATTACATTAGCACATCATTCAAATTACAAGAATATCATTTATATTAGATGTTTCCACTAATGAATGGTTTTCACACATTCATACTTCACATCATTCCAATCCATCTATTTCTTACACAACATACTCCTAGATAGTAACCAAGGTAATATTATTTGAACAACATTCTTACTCATACTACTATCAAATCTAACTTCTCTTGTAAAAATTATGCCCTATTAACAAAAAATTAACTAATGCATGCATCTAGCAACTCTAAAAATTTATCACTCACAAATAAAACATAGAATAATTTAGAATTTGGGATGTATTCTATTTTATTCAAAAACAAATACAATAAATAATTAATTCTTATGGAGTTATTTGACTCGTATTTAGTTTCAAATGGTCATCTCCTCCAACTCTTTCTTTCAAATATTCCTTTTATTTCTTTGTCCTATTGTTTCTCTATCTTGTACACCATTTTAAACCTTCACTCTATATCTTCTCCTCTTCTTCCTATCAATTATCATATCTCCCTATTTATAGTTCTACCATTCTCTCTCTTTGCATCTGTGTATCCATTCAAACTCTCTTCTCTCCCTCCTAGGATAATTTGATTCCATACCTTGGACATTTTTGCTTCTCTTCATACTCCAATTTATTTTCTCTACATCCACCCCTTTATCTTCAACATCTCTCTATCTATCTTCCTACCCTTTTGCTTCTCCTTGGTTTAATATTTGATGACCATATTTTATTTCTATTTCTACTTCTCTTTCCTCTTCTCTATTTTTTTTCCATCACTTTACCTTCCACCAACTCCTCTTCACTCTCTATATTTTGTCTTCCACACAAAAGGTTGGTATACGATACAATGATAATTATCTACAAGGTTTGGTTACCTTACATCAAAAATACTAATTGATACTATGATCAAAATTGAAGTTTAAAATTAATTTTTTAACTCAACTAAAATTTGGGTGATGGTAAAATGTTTGGAATGGCTATCAAATTTAAAAACATTATCCAAGACTTTTAGGGTTTCAAAATAATACAAGACATGGATTGAAAAATAATAGGATATGAAAGAAGATTTATTCACTCTATATTACACTATAGTCATTTGATTTAATCATTTCAATATAGCTTGAGTATATTTATATATAATACTACTAGCAAATCCAATTGAAAGGTGGTGATAGGATGCCAATATTTATAATAAATTATATTGTTTAACTATAAAATTCAACTTATAAATCCAAATATACGTAAATAGAGATACAATTTTACATGTTTGGATAGTGATCATCAAAGACAATAAATATGTAAAATAACAATATAATTCTAGTTAGAAATATTGCATATGAAACATATTATTCTTTGTTATTTGTAATAAGGAATAAAAATGTTCAACATAGAATGAACTTTGAAGACTTCTAAAAATAAAACTTTGTTATTTTATATATGATGTAACATTATGCCAATAATATACCCTTGAAGACTTCTGAAAATAAAACTTCTATTAATTTAGAAAATTCTAAAACTTGTTAAATAGCTTTTATCATATAACTATGAGCATTTCAAATTTAAATTATATAACCTTTAAATGAAAATATCTTCTTCTTTTTTCAATAGTCCTTAAATTTGATTGGTTCCTCTATCCATGAAGGAGAAATTAGGTGACAAGTAAATCATACCTAAGATCATTTCTATATTTAATAGATACACAAATTATTTTTATTAAACATAGTACTTGTATGTAAATGAAATAGTATATAATTCTACTTTTTATTATGATTTATTATAACTTATACTATGTAATTTCAATATATTTAGCGTGTATATGATCAATGATATAACTTGTAGGCAACTTCATGTATTTATATCTAGATTGGCATCTAGCACACTATGTATCAAATCTAGGTTCATTATCTATCTAGCCCTTCTACCAAGCTAGAATTTACATATAGTATATATCACAATGATAGACAACATCTGAATAAAATAAATTATAAATATGGATGATTACATCAAAGATGTTAGACATTCACAATATGATCATATCTACATCTAGTGAGATCTATTTCTAATTGCTTTTCATATACAAAATGCATGTCTATATACATGCATCTTAGTCTCATTCCTCTCAAACACATACAAGAGAAGTGTTCTACCTCAACGAATATACATCATAGTTCATAATTCTATCTACCTCCCTTGCATGTTCAACTTAGAATAACAGTGACATTATATTATACGAATAAAGATCAAATATTCTTACAAATTTAAATGCATTAAGATTCATAATCTTTTAGTTAAATGTACACAATATATCTTTTTATGAAAACCTAAACACCTTAAATTTTTTTATCATACAAATATACAGTTGAACATAATAACAGACAAGGGAAAAAAATAAAATAAAGAGAAAAAAAAGGCCAACCCATAGTAACATAAAAAAGTTCAACATTGTAAACATGATGGATATATTACCATTTATTTAGAACGAAAACCGAAAACAAACTGAGAATTTACGAAAACCGAAAACCTTCAACTTGACCTCTAACCATTCCTTGTCTTCTTTTATTGTGAACATGAATACTGTAAACATATACTTATTTCATGACTTCAAAAGTCGATAGTGATAGTGTCCAGTCCTCCATACGGTGGAGTCGACGGGTGCAGTTATGGTTTTGGATACCGTGCATATTTTTTAATTATATTTTTCCTTTGGTGTTACATCAAAAGTTTGAAATAGTTACTGCACTTCCACTCTTACCAAACAAATGCCGACATTGTTAATATTTTAAATTTGCAATCCTTTGCTGGATACACTATCGTTATCGTTAGATATCTTTTGCTGCATGATTAGACTATTCAATAATACCACTCTATGACCCAATCTGAAGCTGGTCAGTCAATAATATCATTCTATGGCCCAATCGGAACGAAAACTAAATATGACCTGGTCAGGCAG
Organism: Wollemia nobilis; assembly: GCA_028583015.1. Lineage (NCBI taxonomy): Eukaryota > Viridiplantae > Streptophyta > Pinopsida > Araucariales > Araucariaceae > Wollemia > Wollemia nobilis. The sequence goes on along the minus strand of JAQPPZ010003551.1, from coordinate 3,009,197 downwards.
GTGAGGTTGGACTTTGCTAATGCTTTTCACCTTCTCGGCGTGTTTTTTTAAATATTAAAAAAAGTTTTAGAGACTTTACAAGTTTTTACAAAGAATGGTTTTTTTTTTTTTTTTTTTTTTTAAAGAAAACAACTCTAGAAAACGAATACAATCCAACAATATCTTTAAAAGGAAAGAAAACAACTCTCAACAGAAGAGAAAACGAATACAATCCAACAATATCTTTAAAAGGAAACAAACAGCCAACCGCTTTTACTAAAAAGTTTCCTTCCTTGTTTTGGTGTGAGTGAGCGGTAAGATGCAGTGAATGTAGAAGCCACTCGAATGGACTTCTTCCTATCACTTGTTACTTGTTTACTTTTCAATTCATTATACTTTTTTTCGATTTTGCGTGTCAATGGGCAGAAAGACTTGCAAGGCTTCAGGCTTATCCTTGACACTGCTCGCTTAAGCCGCACTTTCCTTGCCAAACATAAGAAAATAAAAAATTTCATGAATAAAACGGGTTTTAAAACTGAAGCAACGACATAGTCTGTAGTAGTGGTGTTATAAATGTCTTTTGACGGCAATATTATGATGGAAGTTTCTAATCGGCAGGTTATTCGGTCAAAATTTGGAGTTATAATTAAATATTTAATGATTTTAAATAGTTAATTGTTTTTTATTAATTTATAAAATAATTATGGTTATTCTTTTCCTATTATTATTTTTTATGATAACATATATAATGTACAATAAATTTTTTGTTTTTGAATAATTAGATATAATAAAGATGGAATAATTTTAAAACATAATTGATTTTGTTTGAACATGCTTTGCTTTAGGACTTGTCTAATAATCCTTGATTAATCAAATTAGTTGTCATCCTTCTCTTGTTACTAATTACTTTTTATGATAATATTTATAATTTTATAGATTTGAGTCATTTTGCTACTAGTTTGTAGAGAATGGTGACGAGCATGAGCTAGAAGAATGGCAAGAAGTGTTTCGATCCATGAGACGTAGTCAAAGAGGAGCTTAATAATGGTCGACAAAGCCTGGGTCCTAGTTTTTGTGGCTTTTTTTCAATTTCTTTTGACCCAAAAGCCTTTTGGAGCCAAATAGTAAAGAGGTTTGGTGGAAAGTCCTTAGCTGAGAAGTTTTGTTTGGTCCTGAGGGTGATAAAATCTTTGTTCTAGAATATTTCATTAAAATATCTATAACTCAAGGTGACCTCTACCTGGTAAGTAAATTTTTGGGTGCCCACCCAAATCTGGACACTATTTAACATTGGGCTCAATCCAAATGATGTGTTCTAGGAAGTCTACAAATTGCAGCCTTGCCAAAGAACTTTTTTATTTTTCTTAGCTTAGCGGAGGATATGGAACGAATTTTTCAACAAAGCCCTTAGTTCTTTGGGTTTCGTGGCCCGTTTCTTAAATATTGACTGATGGAATTTAATCCAAATACCCAAAGCCTTAATCAAGATCCGATGTGGGTTAGGATCCTAGGTCTTCCTCTGCATCTATGACATGAAGATATTTTTATCAAAATTGGTCATCGTTTTGGCAATTTGGTGGTTATTGATCTAGAAACCTTGGCTAGGTCCAAGTTTATTCATGCAAGAATTAGTGTCAACCTTGATATGGATCAACCCCCTTTGAAAGCCATTGAAATAGTATTCATGTTTGGGTTATGGACTCAATCCTTAGAATTTGAAAACCTTCTGGTGAAATGCAACTCTTGTTGAAAAATTGGGCATCTAAAAAGAGATTGCACTCCAAAAATGTTGGAAGACCCTAGTTAATGTGGAATATTCTTCTCGTATTTATTCAAGGGATAATAATGGTGTATATGAGCTATCTAGGCCCAAGGTATCCTTAGGAAGGAAAGCAGATGGTGTTTCCAAAGAGCCTAATATTCAAGTTAGTATTTTTAATGATCCTAGCCTTAACGATTCTATTTTTTTATCGACAAGGGCTATTTTTGCAAAAGTGGGAGCTAGATTCTGATCCAAATACATAAAGTATTTATAAAGTGACCATATAGATCATATTACTAGGCTTACCTTTCTAGTTCTAGCATGAGGAAATCTTCATAGGGATAGCAAAGGATATAGAGAATTTGGTAGCCATCGAATCTACAACCATAGCCAAGTCAATACCGATTTATGCAAGAATGTATGTGAATGCAAACTTAGAAGTAGATTTTCCTTGCTTAATTAAACTTCTCTCAAATATAGGAAGTTGGCTATAGGCTATTGAATATGAGAATCAGCCTTCCTATTATTATTTTTGTAAGAAATGAGGATACACTTTACCTTTTTATCATAATAAAAATAAGGAAAGCAACCCACATAATATTTATAGAGAGAGTCATAAGACCTGAATAAATCTTAGGACGGAGATATGGGTTCTCAGAAGGAGAAGATAAGAAGTCAAGAAGAAGATAAGGAAGCCCAAATTGTAAAATCAAAAATACCATTTGTGGGGAAGGGAGAAATATTGAAAGAATATTTCTAGGTATACCTTAATATTTCACTCCCGTCTATCTCTATGAATGAATTTATTTAGTCCAACTCCATTGATTTTTTAGGGGATGTGTTACTTGATCCTATTAATACATGTGTGAAAATTTTACCTCCTAATTCATCTAACCCAAATAAATATCTTTGTATTATAGAAAATCACTATGATTTTACCTTGGATTATGATTTTGAGATATCAACCTTGGGTAAGGATAAAGATATATTATTATGTGACTTAGGTTCTAGGAAAGGAAAAGCAAGTGCAACACCAAGTAGAATAACTAGGAATAAAAAAATAGTCAATAAATTTTGGGTCTAAATATATATTTGGAAGATCAACTAATAAGGATATAAGATATAAGATAGAGAGAAATAGATATGGAGATAGGGTAAGGAATAAATTGAAGGTCTAATGGTTGATACAAAATAATATGATGAATAAAAGTTGAAAGTTGGTTTTTTGCAGGACTACCCAAACTGCCAAACTTGTTTCGGCCATATCTCACTCATCCGGACTCAGATTGAGCTAAAATTTTGAAGGTAGATGCCTAAAAAACCTGAGAACGTCTCAACCAATTTTCATATCATTTGGAGAAACATAGATCCTAGCGCATCCCTATGTGTGAATGACATATTTGGCAAGTGACTATGCGAGGGTTTCTGTAGACACCAAAACAACACCAAAATGATTATGTGACTACAAACACTGATCGCATTGACACACACAGCCCCCAGGGCAGCCTCCAAAGGTTAAATAGTGGTCATAACCACTCTCACAGTAGTTTTGGAATGTCAAAGGTCAATTTGGCACCTTTCAGGCACTCTGCTCTTTATTCGTTCCACCTAAGGATGATTACAAACTGGTATTCGTCCCACCCTAGGATGATTAGTAGTATTCACTTCGAGATGGAGCAAATAGTAGGTTTGATGGGAAAAAGGTCAAATATTGACAAATGGCAGCTCAGATCCGCCACTTAACTCTTCCTTCATTGCATGGGAGTGCGAGTGAGCATTTTTTGAGCTCAAAGAGGCAATCATAGAGGCAGTCATGGAGTCCTTAATCAGGAGAGAATCTTGTCTCCCCTAGGAAGGCATGATTGTCAAGTGGTGCCTCTACATGCTCATACATAGAGACAGTCAGGTCTATAAAATGGCGAGTCTTCTCACCCAAAAAAAGAGATAGAGAAGGAGCATTTTGAGCAACGAAGTGCTGTCAATTTACATCCTCACTTTTTATTATGCATTTCACATCCTTTGATCTCTCTTTTGGAAGGGATGTTAGTGGGTGATTGTTGGAAGCACAATTCGGACCCAAAAACCAAAATTTTGGCCACAGTATCCCACCCAAATTTGTCAACAATCCCCCACAAAAGGTTTTGGACCCATACCAAGTGGATTGGTGCCAAAACTAGCCCCAAAATAGTGGACGTCCTGCCCCCAGGCGCCCCTTGCACTGCTGTAGTTCTAATCGCCCCACCTTGGAGCGATTAGAAATTTATAGCAGATTTCATTTCTGTTCTTTTTGCATTGGATTCTAGGTTACTTACATAGGTTTTCATTCAAATTTTAGGTCATTTTTATGAGTTTTGATCATGTTTTTGTTATTTCTCGCCTTTACTAACATGTAGGGAGCATCATCAGATTCTAGATGATAGAGACCGAATTGGAAAAATATGACCTTCTGGGTCTTTCCAAAATACCCCGTTTTACCTAACCCCCAACCTTGTAGGTGATTTGGAGCCTCCCATATGGGACATTTAGGAGGGTGTTTTCTGACATTTTATTACAGGTCTAATCGTCTCACCCCGGAGTGATTAGAAATCCATGGCGAATTTCCTGACTATTTCTTTTGCAGTGCCTTCTTGGTAATGTTCTCATGCCTTGTCAAGTTTTTAGCTCATTATGATATGTTTTAGTTATCATTTTATTTATTTTACGCATGCACTCGTCATAGGCTTTGCGGATCGCATGTTTCATTTCATCCGTAGGTGCTACTGATTGTTTTTTGTTTCCCTGAACGTAGGATCTTGACATTAGAAGAGAGGCAAGGAATCAAGACTCACTCACTCAAGCAGCGGAGATGTTTGGTCCACCCATTTTACATGTGGGAATGCAGAAGGAGTACCATCTGTTGATGTGACAAGACCATATTTAACGCTCCTAGCCCCTGAAAAGGGAGGAGACGTATTGTAACTCGATGTTAAAGAAAATTAAAAAAAAGGGTTGTATTCCACATTCACTTTTATATATTTTTTCATTTCGTTTGCCTTTCCCTCCTTTCATGCATTTTCGTTCTTAGGACTTAGCATCAAGTTTTGTTTTGCATGCATCACAATTGGAATTTCCTTTTTGCTTCTGTATCCTCATGCTTTAGTGGCAATCATGATGGGACCTTTGTCCTCTATTTTTGAGATCAAAATTCTGATAAAAAATTGTTTGTTTTTGCTTGCAGGTACCAATTTTCAAACATTGGATTGTTGTTCGTTCCATCCTGTGACGAGTATAGAGTTGGAATTCATGCCACCCACAAACGAATGGGCATTCATCCCACTCTGTGATTAATACAGTTCTATTATTCATCCCACCTAGGGAAAAATAGCTCTCTATGCACTTTTAGGGTAGAAACTCAAAGGCATCTGATTTGGGCAGAGAAGAGGTAGGGGTTTTGAGCAACCTCTATCATTTTCTATTTTTTGTTCTCTATTTTTTGTTTATTTGCTTGCATATGAGAGTTTTAATGCATGTTTTCTTCATTTATGCAAATGAAAAGAACCCCACACACCACGTGGTAATTTAAACACCAAGGAGTTGGTCGTAAAACCCTAGACCTTGATCAAGACCAACGGTGGATTTCATCACCACCTTGGCTTGAATTTTTGCATCCATAACCCCGATCGCTACTGTTGCTAGACGTAAATCCTAATGAAAGTTAACCAAGTGTGGCTAGGGTGATTCCCATTGCATGAGGATAAGTCTTCTATGGTAGGTGTCAAAAATAGAGCAATCCCCCTTTCGTATCGCCTATGTTCCACGTACCATTTTGCTCTCACGTACCAATAGTTTCCCTCATGTAGGGGCGGGTATATAGAGAGGTTTGGTATAATGGCCTGGAAATGGTATATCAAATGGGCAACCATTTTTGGGAGTCATAAGAGCCATCATATTGCATATACAACAACACTTTTTCTGCAAAGCTTTCAAAACAAAAATCAAAACACACTAAACCAGATTTAGGGCACACCTTTAATATTTAAATGAGATAATCACTGCTTTGTGTGTGTGGTCTTTTTTGGTTAGTGTAAAAAAAAAAATCATTAAAAAGATAAAAGAATCTACTCATCTTGTAGAGAGACACCACCATGGTGTACACCCGTAGCCAAGCCCAATCACAGGTGGAAGCTGCAGAGAGTGTACAAGGGGGCACAAGTCACCTCCGCTACAGCCCCAAGGACTTGGTCATCCCACCTTGGCGGTCTGAACCACAAGATAGTCCACATTGTACCTTGATGGAACGGGACTATAGAGGCACCCCTTCGCGGAGCACGCCCACTTAGCACAACCCCTTTCGGGAGGAGTCCATACATGTGGCACTCAACATATATTGGAAATCTCCCTTAGACACTCGCTATGAGTGGCCACCGTGCGATGAAGCGCTAGGACAACATAGGGTCCATAAGGAAGGACCACATGATTACATCATCCCTCCTCTATCCCCTCTTATTTTCAAAAATAATAGGCCAAATCTAGAGCACAAGGCTCTTTAGGCAGGGTGAGCCAAATTTTCCCGTCCCTTTCACATTTACAAAAGGGAGCATGAGGAAGACCACTACATTCCTCAAAAGCAATGTACAACACGGGAGCAATGTGCCTCCACACCTACTATTTATCAGGATCACCCACTAAGGCCAAAACCTTGGGTGAATACCGCTAAACTCAACAGAGGGAAGTGACCTATAGAAATCTCGGATCACCACGACCGAGACATATGTATAAAGGAGGCATATAGGCATCCTAGACTCAAGATGGTAGAGTAGATCAACCTGGAATTTTCCAGACATGTTGCCCACCAAATGCAAATCACATAGCTTGAGCAAGACCAACAACAACTAGAGCATCTATATCGCCTTAGCAAAGAGCGCATTCAACGTGAAACAGATGAGCTGCTCCATAACATTATGCCTGAGAGGTTTCCAATCCCTCACACATAGAGGGAAGAGATGTTTGATAGGCACAACCCCTTGATACAAGACAGGTCTCCAAGACCTTACCAAGTGCTGCCTCCAAGACCCCCTAGACCTGAACAGGAGGCCACTCCCAGAAATAATTATGGGCACCCTCCGCAGGCACCCATCCATGCTCATAGGTCTCGCACGGGAACTCCTTAATAAGCCTATGAGGAGTATGAGCAAGAAGAAGAGTAGGCTGAAATGCCCTACCAAGGCAGAGGGGGTATCATTCGGCCACCCCTCTATAGGCCTCAAGTTCCCCGCAACCTGCAATGGGAACAAAATAAGGAGGGAGATATTAAGTCTTTCAATGCATATAAAGTGTTGCTAGAGCACTTAGAGTCTATGGATACCAAGACTTCTAGTCCCCAAAATCCCACTTTATGACAACTCTGTAGTCACCCTATGCATCCGTCAGTGTCAGCACCCCCTTACCATTAACACTTTAAACTGCCCCAGTTGACAATATTTAGAGGGGAGGAGGATGCCCAAGAACATGTGACTAGATTCCTAAGCCAATCCTTCGGCATTTAGGATGATGATTCTTTGCTACTAAGAACATTCATAACCATGTTCGTAGGCCCTACCTCAGATTGGTTCACTCAATTGCCAAAGCATAAAATCTGTAACTTAGATCAGGTAGTGGACGCGTTCCTCGAACGCTTCACCTTCAACACCAAGAAGAAGGCATCACTAAGTGACCTAGCTAGCCTCAGGAAGTATGAGGAAGAGACTATGGCGGCTTATGGAAATCGATGGAGGACATTGCTGTCAAAGCTACCATACCTCCCTCCCATGGCTGACTTAACCAAAATGTTCTCAAAAAGTTGTTTGAGGTCGATCTCTATGCTATAGCAGTTGTAGCAATATGCCACTTTAGAGGAATACCTGACATAAGCCAGAATCATTGAGGAGATCAAGATTCAAGATGGTAAAATTGCTAAGCCAAAGAAGAAAGAGTGGTCTAAGAACGCCAAGACATGGACAATACAACCAAAACCCACTACGGTTAATCAGGTGCTATCAACATACCTAAGCCTGTAACAGCAACATAGCCCCAAAAGGCTAACTATCAGGTGGTGCCTCTTAACAGTTATGAACGAGAGAATAATCGGCAAGAGCAGAATCAACAACATTGCCCTAGGAAACAATTCACACCTTACACAGAGTTTAGAGACTCTCTGTTTGATTGCTTGTCAGTGGAAAACTTGATCAACCTACCAGAAAGTTGACCTGTGGACCCCAATGCACCAAAACCAAAGGGTTATAGGGAATACTTGTACTGTAGGTTTCACCGATAGAAGGGACATGATCGTAATGCATGTTGGAAGTTTAAAGGCTTGGTGCAAGACCTAATAGACAATAAGACATTAACGATGGATAATCCCATGGTACCAGACAACCAATAGATGGAGGCCTTCAAGGACCCCTTGCCCGCCCATGATGCGCATGCAAAGAATCTACAAGTCAATGAAGTGACACATAATTGCCCCATGTAGGGGTATGTAGGAATGATAAGTATAGTGACTCGAAACAAGAAGTATCCAAGAACAGCTACCCTCGCAGCGACTGCGGGAGAGGTGCCAACAATGTCACAACCACAATAGCACCCTACACAAACTCCTTCGCCTAGACCAGTGGCCATGATTTGAACCAAACTTACCTAGAGTTTGAGGACCACATCGGCTAGGCTCTCCATTTATGAGCTCATACAACAATCATCGCCCCATTGGGAGGCTCTAATGGAGATACTAAAATCCATCGAGTTGTAGCCCCACAAAGCAAACTCTTTCAACAACTTCATGGGACATGTCAAGTGATGCACTGACCCAGTCATCACCTTTAAAGAGGACGAATTGAAATTAGTAACTGGTGACATGGCGGATCCACCCCTGCACATCATCGTGTGGGTCAACGAGATTTTGTATAAGAGGGTATTGGTGGACACTGGCTCGTCCAGTAATATCATTACAACAATGACATTGAAGCACCTCACATCGTGGCTTCGACCTATACTCTACAAGCATTCAACGACGTGATATGCTTGACAGTTGGCACAATTGTCCTACCCATCCAAGTAGGACAAAAGACAATTCCTACATTGTGCCACATATTGGAGGGTGAGATGGCCTATAACATCTTGCTGGGCCGGCCATGGATCAGGGACATGAAGTGTGTCCCTTCGATAGCTCATTAGTGCCTAAAGAACACATTCGAAGGGCAAGTACATGTAGTTTCGACAGACTTGGAGCCCTTCAAGTATTCCAATATGGTGAAGTGGATGCCGCAATCGACCCTTCCATCAACACATTTAGATTTTTAATTGAATCCATCTAAACAGGGTCTAATTTTGTAGGCATCCCCACTGTTAAGTCCATCAAATCCCTAGCTGGGTCCATCTTCATCGTTCGGTCCTTCATCAACGATGCCACCTACAATGGCCACAATGAAGGACAAAGGGAAGAAACCCTTGGAAGAAGCACCACCATTAGTCTCAACCATTTCTATCGAAGAGATGTCTAGCAAAATAGATGTCGAGATGCCTAGTTCACCCGACATGGAGTGGACTTAGGAAGAACTCCCATTCCCTCCCCCTCAACCACCAACAATCACCGTTGAGATGGCCAATATGGTCCTGGGGGAGTATCTAGTGCGAAACATTGTAGCAGCAGCCACACTTGAGTCCATGTAGGACATGGGGAGACCTCGCCTCCCCATTGGTACTATTGTTCCTCTAGGCTACCCACCAAATCAAACAAACTTTGTGTATGGGGGCCTCGATAATGGCATTGAACCTTACATGCAAGAGGAAGAAGATGAAGAGCCCTTCGTAGAGGATGTCAACTATTTGTACAACCCAGACTTTGATTTAAGATATCTTGGCCAATGCAATTGGCATGGATATGGGTTAGGCAGATATGAGCAAGGAGTGCACGTTATTTGCCAACCAAGATATCAGATGCCATATGACAAGTTGGGAGTAGGGTTCAACCACCCCCTGCCCCTTGACATCTTGGTAGAGAACATGCAAGGCCTAGGGATAGGCGACAAGTATGGGTTGGCATTAGGTCCATATGCCAATCCTAACACGACATATACATTGGGGGATTATCTCCCATTATTGACAACCAACCTTGTTGGCCTCAAAAACCCTTTCCCTTCGATCGAGAGAGAAGAAATTTTGAGAACTCACCTACGAGAGGGATATAGACAAGGTCAAGAAGGATCTTCCGAGGATGAGTCAGAATATGAAATAGCACCATGGGACCCTTTCAAATCTGATAGCAATCATTTGCAAGTGACCCCCATGGATGACTATCAAGAAAACCTCTTGGCAATGTTCCCCTTGGATGCTTCAATCGAGCAAGTGCCACCTCAACAAAATCAGGTCCCCCAATAGAGAGCGAAACAACCTCGATGGGACCATATCAATTTGCTCAAGTAGGATGAGCCTCACATGTCGCAAATAGTCATCGAAGCCAATGAAGGCCCGTGGATCTCTAATAGTGATTATGAAGGTGAAACTGAGATGGCCTATCTCAATCACATGCGGCAACAACAATACCCCATGGACATTGACGACATATTTGAACACCTAAACATGGGGCCAAGGCATAGGTGGCACCTAAACCTAGTGCAGTTGAACCAAGTGCTACATCTGCAACTTTGGGCATACGAAGAGCACCTTCTGCCCAGGGACCCTATAGAGTTATTAGTGCCAAGGGCAGACCCTATACTTTTATCTGCACATAGGGCTGATCCCTTTGTGCCAATAACTCCAGATCCAGATCCAGAGCACAAAGATCATCAAGGAAGTCCGAGATACCACCCCTATGGTAATGGAGACCAAAATCATTTTATCAACATGATCTCCATTGACTTAACCACCCCCATCCACAATCTAGTAGATCTAACACAGTCATTGTATCTAGACCTAGATGCCATAGACTGGGATCATGTTAACTCACCACCATCACCATTAGAATACTGGCCTTTCGATGAGATGCTTCATTTCACCCTAGGTCCAACTCAGGATGTCTTCCATGCTGAAGAGGAACCCGAGGTTCCCAATGCAGATCTCAATTCAACAAATGATATCCACTTGATCCCAACTCCACACTAGTTGGAGGATGGGTCCCACATGTTAGTTGAGGAGACGAATGACATAGACATCGGCTCTGATCCAATGAATCCACAGATCATCAAGTTGGGGGTAAGCTTATCCCCCGAAGAGCAAGCCGACTATATTGCCCTTCTCAAATAGAAGAAGGAGGTTTTTGCATGGTCCTACAAAGACATGCTAAGGCTAGATCCATAGCTAGTCATGCATAATCTAATGCTTGATTTGACAGTCAAGCCAGTAAAGCAAAAACTGCGTAAGATGCATCCAAAAATGGCCTTGATGGTCAAACATGAATTACAAAAGTTGTTGGATGCACAGTTTATCATTTGTGTGGATTACCCACCATTGTTGTCCAACATGATGCCCGTCAAGAAGCTTGATGGGAGGATTCACATATGCACTAATTTTTGAGATCTCAACAAAGTGATTCCTAAGGATGATTTCCCCTTGCCTAGCATTGACGCATTGGTAGACGCTACAAAAGGCGACGAAATGCTTTCCCTTATGAATGGTTTCTCGGGATACAATCAAATTTGTATCAATCTCGAGGACCAACTAAAAATGGCATTCACAATGCCTTGGGGGACATTTTGTTATAAGGTCATGCCTTTTGGCCTTAAAAATGTTGGCACCACCTACCAACGTGCCATGACATACATATTCCATGATCACATGCACAAAACATTGGAATATTACATGGATGATTTGTTGGCCAAGTCCCTTTTGTGCCCAGATCATCTCGATGACTTAAGCAAGATCCTCGATCGTCTCATCGAACACAAAGTCAGACTAAACACCAAGAAGTGTGTATTTGGCATCACATCTAGAAAACTCTTGGGTTTCATAGTCTCAAAGCAAGGCATCGAGGTGGACCCAAATAAAGTCAAGGCAATCCTTGAAATGCTTCCCCCAACTACCATCAAGCAGCTCAGAAGCCTGTAGGGAAAGGTCACGTCAATCAAGCGCTTCATAGCGCAGCTATCTGATAAGTGCCTACCCATGAATAAATTATTGCACAAAGGGGTAGCATTTCACTGGGATGATGAGTGCCAGTCAGCCTTCGACGACATTAAAGAATACTTAGCTTCACCACTAGTATTAGCACCACCTCAACCAGGAGTGCCATTCTACTTGTACATCTCAGCTACTGAGGTGGCATTGGGTGCCATGCTAGCCCAAAAGAATGAACTTCACAAAGAATAGGCTACTTACTATCTTAGTCGCACCCTAGTCAGTTATGAACTTAACTATGCATACGTCGAGAAGCTCTGCTTGGCAGTGGTGTTTGCTACCAAAAAGCTATGCCATTACATGCTGAGCAACATGACGTATGTTGTGTCTAAGAATAATCCATTACGATACATGATGAGTCGTAATTATCATAGTAGCCGCACGATAAAATGGATCATATTGTTGATAAAGTTTGACATAGAATTCATTAGACAAAAGTCTATCAAATGTCAAGTCATCGTCGATCAACTAGTAGAGGCTCCTCTCGAAGACGATCAGCCTCTGACCATAGAACTACCCGATGATGGGGTCTTCCATGTCTCAGAATCGCAAGATTTTGATAAGCCAGAGTCATAGGCCGACATAACCCTATTTTTTAATGATTCTAAATGTGAGCAAGGAGGTGGCATGGGAATTGTATTTTTCACACCACAAGGAGCTCCAATACCCCTGTCATTTAAACTTGATTTCCCGTGCACCAATAACAATGTAGAATATGAATCCTTGCTCATAGGTCTTCAGATATCTATCACCATGAACATCAAACGCCTGAACATCTTTGGTGATTTGCTGTTAATTGTCAACCAAGTGAAAGGGGCATTCTAGTATAAATGCCCAGTTTTGTAGGCCTACAAAGCCCTTGTGGATAAACTCCTGGTAAAGCTTGAATGGTATGACATCGAGGCACTCCCTCGGTCATCAAATTATTTTGTGAATACTATGGCCTCCTTGGGGTCACTAATCCCACAAGACCTTTCTGGTGATATGAAAACCATTCAAGTCAAAAAACTATCGCAATCTGTGATGGAGCGTGCAAGCTCTAACTTAACGCTAGGAATCCACTTTATCCAGATTGAACCATCTCTGGATAAGTTCTCTCGAATCCATAATTATTTGAACCACACCAACTAGGGATCCTTGTTCTCCCCTATTCCCCTTAATAACAACACAACGCTATTCTTACAGGTTCTTTCCCACTTAGCTTTTGCTAGGGATGACCTTCAAGAGGGATTGGTTGTTCATACCATTGAGGTTTCTGATCAACAGGATTGGTATACACCCATCAAAGATTACCTCAAGCTAGGTATCCTCCCACTTGGATTGTCACATGCCACAAAAATATCAAAGCATGTATTTCTAGGAGACATTTTGTACCATCAAAAATATGAAGGAATTCTCCTTCATTGCTTGGACCAGCATGAGTCCACTTGGACAATCACCCAAGCGCATGATGGTACATGCGATGGCCACTTCAACGGTATGGCCATCACAAAGCTCATTCTTTGCATGGGCTATTATTTTCCATATTTAGAGTGAGATTGTTGTGCTTATATAAAGAAGTGCGTGAAGTGTCAACACAATGCTAATTTGACACACGTACCTTCTCAAGCCTTGCAACCAATTCAATCGACTTGGCCATTTTTGTAGTGGGGCTTAGATCTAATCATAAATATCTCCCCTACGTCGTCAAGCCGTCACATGTTCATCATAACGACCACATATTACTTCACCAAGTGGTTGGAAGCAATTCCGCTTACCTCTACGACTGGAACCCGCATTGCGGAGTTTATTTTACATAACATCATATGTCATTTTGGTATTCCATACAAGATAATATCGGATAATGGTACGTCATTCAAGAACAAATACGTGCATTCTTTGACAACAAAGTACAAAATTTAGCACAATTTTTTGACACCCTACTATCCGCAGGCAAATGGGCAAGCAAATGCGTCAAACAAAATGCTAGTTGCCATCCTCAAAAATATAGTTTAAGACAGTCATAAGGATTGGCACATTCAAATCCCACTTGCCCTATTGGCTTACCGCACTAGCATTCATATGCCCACTGGGAAAACTTTGTTTTCATTGGTGTATGGCTCCGAGGCAGTCATGCCTCTCGAGTTGGAAATTCTTCCCTGCGCATATCAATGCAAGAGTTGATCGATGATGACACTGCATGACAGGCCCGGTTAGACCAGCTTATGTTGCTCGATGAACGATGTGTTAATGCTCTCGAGCATTTGTGTATCTATCAAGAGCGACTTAAGAAGTCATACAACATGAAAGTTCACCTGAGGGACTTTCAGGTTGGTGACCTGGTCTTAAAAGAGAACCAACAGAATTCTAATTTGCCGCCTCATCTAAGGGACAAGTTCATGGTAAACTGGTTAGGTCAATATGTGATTAATAGTAAAATAAGACCTGGGACATACCGACTAGCCTCTCTTGACATAATCAAGGAACTAGAACCCTTGAACATCAGTCATTTGAGGCCATTCCATATTTAAGATAGCCATAGCCCAAACCAAAATGCTCCAAGGATTCCCATAATCGCTTGGTCAACCTTAAAACACCCCAAAGGTGCCCATAAACCCTTTGGTCAAACCAAAATGCTCCAAGGATTCCCACAATCGCTTGGTCAACCCTAAAATCTCCCCAAAGGTTCCCATAAACCCTTTGGTCAAACCAAAAGCTCCAAAGATTCCCACAATCGCTTGGTCAACCCTAAAAACACCCCAAAGGTGCCCATAAACCCTTTGGTCAAACCAAAAGCTCCAAGGATTCCCCACAATCGCTTGGTCAACCCCAAAAATGCCCCAAATGTGCCCATAATCTCTTTGGTCAACACCTCCAAGGATCCGCAAGAATCACTTGGTCCGCACTCATGCAGAATAAACCAACCATCAAGAAAATTCAAAAACAACAAAATAATCAAAATTCACAAAAAAAAAATTGCATCTCACTTTCATGCATACTTCAAAAATCAAAAATACAAAAAACATAGCTACATTCGACATCACATCCATGCATTGCATACTTGTTGATCATACAGGTCAGAAGCACCATAGACTACAATTACTTGGCCAATTTCATCATTTTCCACATTTTCCATTTTGTCAATAATCCAGCAAAAATAAACATCATCCACAGTTTGCCATATCATAAGTCAGTTGTCGTCTAATGTATTTAGAGTTTTTGTCATTCTGTTGTCATTAGCTTTCTAGCCACAACTGTACAAATTCAGATAGATTTTACAAAGGTAGAGTTCTACTTGGATCACACCTTGTTACGTAACATCCCAACACAAGTTAAAACACAAAAAAATTCCCAAGTTGTGTAAACGAAATATGAAACCTGCAAAGCAATTCAAGATACCATACAGTGAAAAGGTTATCTCGCTCATCCCCCTGTGTGAATGACCCCAAGAATGCCGAGAGTTGGCAAAAGTACAAGAATCTTCCCTACCCAATTCCCTAAAAATCCCAAGTTCTCAAAAAGGTGCAAACATAAAAAATTGGCAAAAGTCAATACTACAAAATTTGACATCAAATCCCATAAAATGCATACATCAAAAAGCACAAGCAATAGTGACTCTCATCACTCACTATTTACATCCCTTGCTCAAAAGAAAATAACAAAAATAAACAGTGATTTTTATCACTATAAAAGAGCAAGTATCTCGATACAATTGAAGAAAAGAATGGAGTCGAACTTGAATCCCTAGAACTGTCAACATTCATAAGGTCATGAGGTAAACCTCAGTACCACTTTGGTGGATAGCCTATCAGTAACTAGTGGTAAACCTACCGCATGACGATATATCTGTCACATTAACTTATGTGCAGATCAATGTTTGCATGTGGATGAGCTAGCTTATGGTATCCTAGATAGCACCACAGATTAATCTGACTAAATACAATAAAAGGAGTTAGTGGAGCTAATTAGGTGATCCTCAGTACAGGTTTGGTTGACAGCCTATCTGGCACTGGCGGTATCCTGACAAATACCACATAAACAAACTCAATTGCACACACAGGGATGTCAAATAACTTGGTCAAAGTCAAGTTAGATTCATACCTTGTTCAAAACTCTTGTAAGATAAAAGTACAATCTTGCTAGTTAGTTAAAACATCTGAGTCTTAGAAAACCTTAACTACATTCTAAACCAACTGTGATATCTTTCATTCTTGCATCACCATCAAAAAATACAAAAAACAACATATATACATGCAAAGTCATTTACCACAACAATTGCCTAGAACACAAAGCCATAAGTCCTATACAATATATGGTGCCACCGCCAAAAATCACAAATTCAATTAATCCATTCCATATGCATATCATATAAAGTAGAAACATTAGCATTCACTATAACATGTGCATCCATCAATATAAATTAACGTGCATCCATCAACATCAATCACTGTGCATAAAATAAAATCATGATAAGTGTACAAATAAAAGAAAGTCATATGTATATATATCATCAAAATGCCCTCAGACTACAATAAACCGGTCCTCTGATCTCCAAAAAAAGCAAAAGTTCAAAAAACCCCCAAGCCTAGGGTGTCGAACACCATGATCACACAGGATCGGTGCAACAGGAACTACCCCCGGTGGTGTGGGTCCTATGGGACCTCTCAGGTGGCTACTACTAGCCCCCACTCATCCAATCGCCTACGTCGAGAGGGTGCTGACTGCTTAGTATCGCTCCCTCTCATGCGACGTAATGATCCACCTCCAAAAAACATAGGGATCCACCCACCGAGGTGGATAATCTTCGCCTCCAACTCCAATCGATGTTGAACCAAGTCCATCTATCGCTAATGGTACATCACCAAATTATCATCATGTTGTGCCAGCTACGTTCGTAGGAGATCCATCTCCCGTGCAACATCTGTATCCCCATCCCATCGGTGGTATGTAGCCAATGCATTCTCCTGCTCTACCAACTGCGTTCGCAGGAGATCCCTCTCCTATAGTGCATCCCCGAGCTCCTCATCCCATCTCCAAAGCAGACCCTCCAATCGTGCTATCTCAGCGTGAAACCCCGCCTCCATACCCTCCGAGATCGCCTAAGGCATCGAAATCTCCAAAACGATAGGCTACTCTGGCTCCCACTGCTCTGGGATGTCCTACATCTTTGGCTGCTCTGGCACCCCAAAATACTCCCCCGTAAGATCAACCTCCACCATGTACGTGTCCTCCAATGGAGCCCCCCAACCCTCTCCTGTTGCCTTTGCACCCTCCTCGCTTGCTGCTGCTACATCTGCCCCTCCTAGAGGCCCCTCTCTAACCACCACTATACCAGAATGCCACTAATTTGGTAGTCACCCTCTGCCCTCTCCACTGGGCTATCCACAACCACCTCCTCCCCATTCTTGAAGCATCGTGTCAGAACTGTTGTCTGCTGATCCTGTGGCGTAGTCCTAATCGAAAGCCCGTCTATCAAAATTCGTAGAATTCGATAGACATCGTCGAGAGTCATCATCATCTCCCCTGTTGGGAGATGGAAGGTATTGGTGCAAGGATCCCATAAGTTGATCAGGGCCGTCAGATAGGCCTGATTCCCCACCACAGGCTCTAGTCGAGTCACATGCTTGAGCCCAAGAGCGTCAAGCCACTCTCAGTCCACCAAATTCAATGCCTTCCAGGCGTCAGAGAACACCGTTGACTGATGGTACCGGCTCTTCACCACCTAAAAAACACAAACAACACAAAAACATTAAAAACATGAAAGAAAAACAAAACTATACAACACTATCATAAATATACAACAAACACAGTTAAATAAATTGTACAACCTCAACTAACAAATGTACAGCTAAAAATAGTTCAAAAATAAATAAACAAATTCAGAAAATCAAATTTGTCAGTACCTAGGGTTCAAACTGACAGATAAATACAAAAAAAAAAAAACAAACACATTAAAAAAAATCAAATTTGTCAGTACCTAAGGTTTTTAACTTTAAATTTTAAACTAACAGATCATCAAACAATAAACAAATTAAAAAAAAAAATCAATTTGTCAGTACCTAGGGTTTTTAACTTTTGGTTCAAACTGACAGATAAATAAAAAAACAAATTCAAAAACAATTTTGTCAGTACCTAGGGTTTTTAACTTTTGGTTCAAACTAACAGATAAAAAAAAAAAAAGCAAAACAAATTCAAAATCATTTTTGTCAGTACCTCGGGTTTTTAACTTTTGGTTCAAACTGACAGATAAATAAAAAATGAAAACAATTTAAAAATGACTTTTTCAGTAACTAAGGTTTTTAACTTTAAGTTTATACTTACAAATCAACAAAAAATAAACAAATTCAAAGCAAATCATTTTTGTCAGTACCTAGGGTTTTTAACTTTTGGTTCAAACTGACAGATAAATTAAAAAAAAAAAAACAATAAACAACGCATTTCAATCTAGGGTTTTAACCTTAATAAAAATAAAAAAAATAAAATAAAAAAAAATTCTTTTTAGCCTAGGGTTTTACCTTAGTTTAAAACGAAATACAAACACAAAAAGAAAATTATTACGATTTTAAAACTGTAAAATAAAACAAAAGCAAATAACGAAAAGGAGAACTCACCAGTCTTGCTTCGGCTCCACCACTTGATCTGGTTCATGAACTCATGGTGTTCAAAAAAATTCAGCAACGCTCCACTTCACAGACTCGACCTCCTCCTCCTAGAGCTCCAAAATTGCCAAAAAAATCGAATGCAAATGAGCCCAAAACCTAGTTTTGGCCCTTAAATAGGCTTTTTAGGCCTGTAATCATTCCACCCTGGGACGAGAGCTCTAGTTAGAACTCGTTCCACCCTGGGAAAATTACTAGCCTGGTATTCGTCCCACCCTGGGACGATTACAGAGCAAGAAAATAAAAAAACAGCAAAAAAAAGCAAAAAATGCAACAAAAAGAGCAATAAATTGCTGAATAAGAGTGCTTTCACACTTGACATTATTGGCATGCAAAACCGACGTCGGGGTCAAAAATTGCCACTATCATACTCCCTAAGAAGGCTCCCATAGCCGTACCGCTCTACGGGAGGATGGATTTTCGACAATTCCATCCCTAAATAGCGTCATAAAAGGGTTCAAACCCACCAAAAACAGGTCTAAATATTGGGAAACTGCATAAGCATTCAAAGAAACACAACTGAAGGCACCCTTACACAAGTCATCTTGGGTCAAGCAACTCATCAATTTTCTCATGCAGGTCATTCCCTCATCGATTCATCGCTTGAGGGGGTAGTCACACTTAGTCACCAATCAACAAATACACACCCAATCAAGGAAATGGCATGCATTCAAAGAATCATTGACAAAGACAATCACGCTCCTGCTTGGGGTAGAAAACAAGCAATAATCACAATCTGATCAAATACTTGGCATTCATGAATCATGAACTCAAGGTTCTCATAGACAAAAGGTTGCGCCCTTTGCCTATTCATGACTAATCAATGTCCAAGCTCAAGTAACACCTCACCAAAAAATGTTAACACTTGAATTAAGTTCCTTAGCTCGTCAGAAGCAAGGATTCAAGAATGTGTGCCCTTTCCATACTTGGGGCATCAAAATTTGGTTAGGTTATTGAGAAACCCTAATAATATTGCTTTGGTTATCTATTTTTGCTCAGCACTGCACCACGCACATCGAATCCCAAAAAGGGGCATCTGTAGACACCAAAACAGCACCAATCCGATTATGTGACTACAAACACTGATCACATTGACACACACAACCCCCAGGGAAAAGCCCCCAGAGGTTAAAAAGTGGTCCTCACCACTCTCATAGTAGTTTTGGAAGGTCAGAGGTCAATTTGGCACCTTTCAAGCAATCTGCTCTTTATTCGTTCCACCCAGGGATGATTACAAACCGATATTCATCCCACCCTGGGACGATTAGTAGTATTCGCTTCGGGGTGGAGCGAATAGTAGGTTTGATAGGAAAAAGGTCAAATATTGACAAAAGGTAGCTTAGATCCATCACTTAACTCTTCCTTCATTACATGGGAGTGCGAGTGAGCATTTTTTGAGCTCAAAGAGGCAGTCATGGAGTCCTCAATCAGGAGAGAATCTTCTCTCCCCTAGGAAGGCATGATTTCCAAGTGGCGCCTCTGCATGCTCATACATAGAGACCGTCAAGTCTATAAAATGGTGAGTCTTCTCACCCCAAAAAAGAGACAGAGAAGGAGCATTTTGACAAACGAAGTGCTGCCAATTTACATCCTCACTTTTGATTGTGCCTTTCACATCCTTGATCTCTCTTTTGGAAGGGAGGTTAGTGGGTGATTATTGGAAGCACAATCCGGACCCAAAACCCAACATTTTTGCCATAGTATCCCACCCAAATTTTTCGAAAATCCCCCACAAGATGTTTTGAACCCATCCCAAGTGGAATGGTGCCGAAACTAGGCCCCAAACGACGGGCATCCTGCCCTCGAGCACCCCCTGCACTGCTGCAGTTCTAATCACCCCACCCTGGAGTGATTAGAAATCTATAAAAAATTTCATTTTTGTTATTTTTGCATTGGATTCTAGGTTACTTACATAGGCTGTCATTCAAATTTCAGGTCATTTGGATGAGTTTTGATCATGTTTTTGTTATTTCTCGCCTTTACTAACATGCAGGGAGCATCATCAGATTTTGGGTGATAGAGGCCGAATTGTCAAAATCTGACCTTCTGGGTCTTTCCAAAATACCCTTTTTTACCTAACCACCAACCTTGCAGGTGATTTGGAGCCTCCTGGATGGGACATTTAGGAGGGTGCTTTCTGACATTTTGTTGTAGGTCTAATCGTCCCATCCCGAAGCGATTAGAAATATGTGGCAAATTTCTTGACTGTTTATTTTGTAGTGCCTTCCTGGTAATGTTCTCATGCCTCTGTCAAGTTTTTAGCTCATTCTGATATGTTTTAGTTATCGTTTTATTTATTTTACGCATGCAATCATCGTAAGCTTTGGGGATCGCATGTTTCATTTCATCCGCAGGTGCTACTGATTGTTTTTTGTTTCCTTGAACGCAGGATCTTGACATTAGAGGAGCAGCAAGGAATCAAGACTCACTCACTCAAGCGATGGCGACGTTTGGTCTACCCATTTTACATGTGGGCACGCGAAAGGAGTACCATCCGTTGATGTGACAAGACCATATTTAATGCTCCTAGCCCCTAAAAATGGAGGAGACGTATTGTAACCCGATGTTAAAGAAAATTAATAAAAAGGGCTGTATTCCACATTCTCTTTTATATCTTGTTTTAGTCCATTTGCCTTTCTCTCCTTTCATGCATTTTCGTTCTTAGGACTTAGCGTCAAGTTTTGTTTTGCATGCATCGCACTTGGCATTTCCTTTTTGCTTCTGTATACTCATGCTTTCAGTTTCATCTGGGTTGAGTGCAATCAACTTTAGAGGTTGTTTTTTGGGGCTTTCAAGCCCTAGCGACCAATATTTTTGTGGTTTATGCTCAATATTTTAGCAAGAAATGTTACAGGGGATACAAGATGGATTAGAAATTTGTCTTTCAACAGATCATACTATGAACTTGAGTGACAATGACTTCCAATTTGCTACACAAAAGAAAAGTGAAAACCATACCTTTCCACAACATCTAGGGCAAGGATTAAAGATATCACAAAATAAGTTTCAAGCAGTTGATAAAAAAATTACTCATAACTCAAGTGAATCTGGTGCTAAGGTGCACCCACAAAATAATTCTACTATGAAAACCCCTATCAAGGGTAAGAATTTTGAAGACTCAATCTCAAAAATGAATTTTAGGAATGCCCTTTGTGGTGGACAGCCTCAGCCCAATGCTAATATCAATATTAGGGCTTCCCATAAACCTCTAAGAATGCCTAAGATTGATCCTAGGAAAATGAATTCAAGATGTCTTAAAGCAGTTGATGGTGTTAGGAGGGAAAACTAATGGGATATTTTATTCATGAAATGAGTTACAATATATAGGCATAAGCCTATATGAAATGCATGACACTTGTCAAGTGAAACTGACAAGTGTCAAGGAAGGCATAGTGCACATTACATTAACTCTAACATTCCCCCTTAATGTGCACTATCCTAACTAAAGAAAAAAACAAGTCAACATTAGGTAACATTCCCCCTTAATGTTGACTTCTCGAAAACAACCTATCATCCTCGCTTATTGCTGATTTGGTCTAGGCTCGTGCTCTGTGCTCTTGGCTCTCCAACTATGAATAATGCTAGATTCACTGTGTATACATCTCGGTCTGTTGCCTCAGGGTCAGCCACTTCCATGGGTCTGTTGCCACTGGGTCAGCCGTCTAAGTGCCTCGAGGTCATCATGGGTGCCTCAGGGTCAGCCACTTCTGGGTCTGTTGCCTCTGTAGGTCATCCTCAGAGGATATTGCCTCTCGTAGGTCACTGACTAGATTAACCAAGAGTATTAAATCCCTCCTCATGGTGAACTCAATCTAGAAGGTGTTGGTCTCTGCCAAAAATGCACCTAATACAAAGGAAAAACGAGCCATATAAGAGTGTTGGTCTCTACCGAAAATGCACTCAATACAATAAAATGAGCCATAGATCAAAATAGGAGGAGAGAAGAAGAAAAGAAGAGAATCTTCTGAAGTGTCTTCATCTGTAGTCTTCAAAAGTAGATCTGAAAAAAACCTCGGATAGAGTCTAGGGTGTCTTTGTCTGTAGTCCCTAGTATAAGTGTCCTTATGGTGACCATGTCATCCCACCAAAATGCATGGGTAACCAGTCGTTGCATTCGCCAAGTGTATAGAAAATATCACTAGATACAAGGATCACATATAAAATTACCTTGGGAGTGTCGGGTACAACCGAGAGTGCAATCCAAGGTAGAAAATCTTTAAGGCTAAAAAACTCCAATAAAACAGCCTCAGAATTACAAATGGACACCACCATTGTGTCCGTCACGGAAAAACATTTCCAACGACTATAAATACCCCTATATCTCATTATCAAAGGGGCATTCATCATAATGAAAAACAACATGCCTCTCCAAGACATCAACTAAAACCTCGCACTGTGGCGGCATTACTTTATGCCTCTCCAAGACATCAACTAAAACCTCGCACTGTGGCGGCATTACTTTATGCCTCTCCAAGACATCAACTAAAACCTCGCACTGTGGCGGCATTGCTGTCTGGCGGAAAAAATAGCATTAAAGTTTCCCACGCAGGGGAATTACATGGGCCATTTAGGCCTTCCACTTCCATTTCTTGGCCAAAAAAATAACAGATTGTCGACCAATACAAATGGGTATTACATTCCAAGTCTCCTCTTAAAAAAAAACTTCCCACTTAATAAAGTGACTCCCATTGGACACCTAAAAACATTCACGACATTTCTTATAAAAATAAAAACCACTATTATTTTAAAAAATTTCATGGCTTCATCCTGTGGGCCCCACGACAATTTCCTTGGAAGTTCAACAAGAGTGTCCAGCTTCTTTCCCATACCCATGATCTGAATTTTCAAGGATAGAATGTTAACTTTAGTTGCTATCATCACCTCCGCTGTTGCAGGTTGTTTTGTTTACGTTCTCTAGATGTTTCCATCTGCAGTTCATGGCTTACGCTGCCACGTCACCACTTCCAAGCTGGACAGTGGAGTCAGGAAGGTAGTACACTATGTGGATTCCTCCCACTTCGACGTTCCCGAGGGAAAGAGGGGCCTCTAGCTATTCTCCAGTAATTAGGGCTCTGTCTTGTAGACCATCAAGACGGTGACGAGAAAATCGTACACCCTTCCATTGCTGTTAGTTGACGACGGGGATGGCTACCACAAACCCCTCATCATGATGGCCTTTGTCGGGGATTGATCGCTCATCGCCAATTACAATAGCAGCAACAGCTTCCATCAAACGAACATTCTCTGCCGCCCCCAAAACAGGGCCAAGCTCCTCATAACATTGGAAAAAAAATCATAATGACGTAGACCCTGGCGAGTCTGCTACAGGTGGCTCAGAATTGCCACAAAATTCGTAAGGAGGAATCTAGCTCACCAGTTTGATTACCAGAAATCACATCTCTAGCGATATAGCTTTCCTCTCGAAGTCCTGTAGCAGCATCAACACTTACAAAAGGTAAAATTATCCACGTCCATATGGAAAATATTAGGAGCATGCACAGTCGCCACCATGGAAGAAGTGGCTCCAGTTCTTTCCTGACAACTGTTCCTCACGCTAATTTTGCCTTCGAGGCGGCCATCGATCTCTCAAGCTCGACAAATATCAGCCATTCCTCCAAAAATAGCAGACCTTCACAATGGCCCCAAATTCATAGCCTCTACTCACGGATTTGCGCTGTGAAACATTTTCGACTACATCGTCTTCTCATAGATGAATCTCAAAGCCGACAAAATACTTCCTCTGCAACCCATCATGCAGCATAGCGAATAGGCAGGCGTCGAAGCTCAACAAAATAGCACCTCACGTTAGCTATGCATCTGTAGTATTCGGACTCCGCAATAGTAGATAGCAAAATACTCTGGAGATATCCATTGACACGGCTGAGTGTTTTTGCTAAAATAACTATTGCAAGGGTGACAGCGTATAAACTTCCTTCTTCTTCTTGCCCGAATCATGGCGCTCCGCTCTCCTCTTCATGCTGCTGGATCCAACACAAACAAATAAAACCTGTAATTAAAAAAAACATCAATCTCCATAGGAATGGGCAATCATTAATCTTCGACAGCACCGTTTTGCCAGCAGATAGGTAATCGTAGCACGTCCATGGTGACCAGGACATCGGGGATGCAGTTTGTGAACTTCAGAGTGATTTGATTCGCATCCACCTCATCGTAAGTTAGGTTATAGTGGTTTTATGAGCTTGCTGTCCAGCACGTAGTGGATCTCACCGTGCTTTAGTTGATAACTATCAGCAGTTGAGAAAGTAGCAAGGCTTCTCCTCATTTATCGACACTTCCTTTAAGACAACGACATCAGTTCAGCTCAGAAATGGTATTTATGTAGCATCATCGGGTATCGTGGATGTCAATATCCGCCAACTGTAGCAGACCTTTGTAAACATCATCATCAGAGTTGCAGAGTTCCCCATGATATTCATGCTCCAATGACTTCACCATATTCTAAATTTGCATAGATTCTACAACGTCATCTCCACCAAGTGAACTACCATCAACGACGTGCTTTTCTCGGGTTTGCAGGTATCATGTCCATGAAAAACATTTTCGTCGCACCATCAGGAAGAAATAAGCATAACAGGGAATGGTTTCTATAGACCACTCAGAACCGTCTTGTAGAACAGAAAATGGAGCCTCCTTTCATGAGCACGATCCAATGGACTTGTACACCTTCAAAACTTATCCTCCCAAATAACTCAAAAAAATAGGATGCCATTAATTTTCTGAGCTTCTGGTTTCTGATCCATCCCATGGATGGAGAGCATACTCCCTAGCTCAAAAAAAATGGAGAAAGAAAAAAATGGGGGAGGGGGATGAGGGGGGAGGGAGGATTTCCATGAGGGAAATCCCCCCTCAAGCTCACAAGGCCAGAGAAAAGCCTGGAGCTCTGATACCAAATGTTAGGAGGGAAAATTAATGGGATATTTTATTCATGAAATGAGTTACAATATATAGGCATAAGCCTATATGAAATGCATGACACTTGTCAAGTGAAACTGTCAAGTGTCAAGGAAGGCATAGTGCACATTACATTAACTCTAACAGATGGAACTCCTATTGTTAAGCTTGATATGGATAACATTCAGACTGACATTGAAGATTTGGAAAAAAGAGGACTAATTTGTCGGTTCGTGGGTTTTCTTCTGAGTCTATCTGCTTTCAAAGTCTGGGCTGCAAAAAGTTGGAAAACTAAAGGTGAGTTACAAATCTCTATTTATCCAAATGGTTGTTTTCTTGTTTTATTTTCTAATAATGAATATAAAGAGAACTTTTCAAGGGGGTCCTTGGTTTTTTGGAAGGGTAGGGCTTTTCATGAAGCCCTGGCATACTAAATTTAAAGCCGAAGAAGAGATGCCTTCTATAGCTCCCGTGTGGGTTAGACTCTTTGGACTTCCTATTGAATTTTGGAATCCTACTATTTTTTCTTCAATTGGAAACTCTTTAGGAACTTTTATGATGACTGCTTATTGTACTCAAAATTTTGAACATATTATTTATGCTCGAATTTGTGTTTTAATGGATTTTGACAAACCCCTACCTAAAAATATCACATTACAATTTGGGGAAGACACTTGGGAGCAAGTAGTGGACTATGAGAACATTCCTTTTTGTTGTAGAATTTGCCATGAAAATGGTCATTTGGCCAGTGCTTGCCCAAATAAAATTCCTAATCAAAAGAAAGAATATATAAACTCCACAGGTTTCCAAATACCTAAGAAGAAGAAAACTCAGAAAAAACTAGTTATGAAGGATCAATCAAAGTCATCTGCTAATATGTTTGAAATCATTTCCACAAATGATGTCCCAAGTGAGGAAGAGGAAATAATGGACACTGAAATATTAGAAACAGAACAAATATGAAGGGAAGAACTCAGATACAAACCAAAAAATCAAAGGTTTTCAACAGAAAAAAAGGAGAAAATTTACACAAGAAAAATAATATTTCAAATGTCAAAACTTCAAATAATGCAGGTCTCAATATAGACTCCGTTGAACCATCTAGTAAAATTTTGGTTGTGTATGAGCATTCTTCAAGGTTAGAAGCCATCTCAGATTCAATTGGAATAAGTCAAGAAACAGGGAAAAAAAAATTGAAGATGGATTCTAATCAAAAAGTAGGTCACAAGACCAATCAATATCATATGGTAAAAGAAGGTGAAAAGCTTGTAGAGGAAGGTAAGATTAATGCCCTTCCCAACTTTTTCAGCCTTGGTATTAATGAAGATCATCACTTGGAGTATTAGAGGACTCAAAGGGAGTCTTTCAAAACAAAATGAAATTAGAAGAATGATTCAGGTAAATCATCCACATCTTGTTTTCCTTCAAGAAACAAAGATGTCAATGGAGGATATGGACTTAATGGCCAGTAAAATTTGGCCAGCTAGAAAAGTGGTTTCCCTCAGTTCCCAAGGGACTTCGGGTGGCATTGCTTGTCTTTGGGATCCAAAAGTGGTAGTTATTCACCTTATGGTTGGTAGTTGGGGTTTGTTGGCTATAGCTATTCAAAGTAGACATTCCAACCAGATTATGCTCTACATTATTGTTTATGCTCTGACTTCTTTGGAGGAAAAAAAAATATAGTGGAAGGACATTACTCATATTATCTCTCATTTTTCTAAAGATTGGATCTTGATCAGAGGATATTTCAATACCATCCTCTCTCTAGATGAGAAATGGAGGGGAAATAGAAATTTGGACAAAAGCACTGACCTCATAAGCGAATATATTGCAACCAGATAATGGCCTTATGACTTGGTCTAATAGAAG
Source organism: Wollemia nobilis (assembly GCA_028583015.1). Classification (NCBI taxonomy): domain Eukaryota; kingdom Viridiplantae; phylum Streptophyta; class Pinopsida; order Araucariales; family Araucariaceae; genus Wollemia; species Wollemia nobilis. Next base: position 2,981,912 of record JAQPPZ010003551.1, on the reverse strand, counting down.
ACAAGGCTTAGCTTGTATAATGGAGAGATTGGATAGGTTTTTGCTCTCTGAAAATTTCTTAATCCATGGTCACATTCCTAAAGTGAAGACTCTTAATAATGTTGGTTCGGATCATTGGCCAGTCATGGTGGAAATGTGGAAAACCAATGTGAGTTTCTCTCCTTTTTCGTTTTCAATTAATGTGGCTTAGAGACATTTCCTTCAGACCTCATGTGCAACAATGGTGGAAGGAAGGTAAACCTAGGCATGGGACTAATATATTATGTTTTGCCAAAATATTGCAATACATTAAATCCAAAATAAAGACTTGGAATTGGAAAGAGTTTGGGGATGTTCATAAAAAAAAAATGAATTTATTGCTCATATTGAAAATTTGAATAAGAAAATCCATTTAGATGGCCTCACAGAGAAGAGAAGTGCAGATGAAATTAAACTCACAACTCAGTTAGAGGAATGGAAAAAATAGAAGAAATCTTATGGAAGCAAAAATCTAGAATTCAATGGCTCAAAGAAGGAGATCGAAACACAAATTTCTTCCACAAATCTCTTCTAGCTCAAAGATCTCACAACTTTATTTCTTCCTTAAAATTAGATTATGGAGATGTTGTTTATACTTGGGATGGCATGAAATCTATTGTTGTTGATTACTTTTCCAATATTTTTGTTGCTACTCACCTTGACTCGGCTTCACAATATAATGTTCTTCAAGCAATCCCTTTTCTTATCACTTCTAAGGAGAACTCTATTTTTACTGCTCCTATTACTATAAATGAGCTTCAAAAAGTAGTTTTTAAAATGCAAAAATGGAAAACCCCAGGTCCTGATGGTTTTCCTATTGAGTTCTACAAAGAGTTCTAGAATATCCTTCATGTTGATTTATTAGAGGTGGTGGAAGAAGCCAGGAAAGCCAAAGATATTTTGAAGGTTATCAATAAAAATTATATTACTCTTGTTCCAAAATCTCAAGAGGTTGATCATATCTCAGCTTTTAGACCTATTGCTTTATGTAATGTTCTTCTCAAAATCATTACTAAAATCATGGTAGAAAGGTTGAAGCCTCTTTTGCATAAGATTATTTCCCCAGAGTAAGGGGGTTATGTGGAAGGACGTAAAATAGTAGATGAGATAGTTCTTGCTCAAGAAGCCATCCATTCCATGGATATGCAAAATTCTCCTTCCATGTTCATTCGGTTAGACTTATCCAAAGCTTATGACAGAGTGGATTGGCACTTCCCTATCAAAGTTTGAAGGCAATTTGGTTTCTCTAAGGATTGGATGGATTGAATTATGGGATGTATCTCTTCAGTTTCCTACTTAGTTCTTATCAATGGCAGGCCTTCTCAGTATTTCCTAGCTTCCAGAGGTATTAGGCAAGGTGACCCGCTATCCCCTTATTTATTCATCATTCTTGTTGAATTCTTGGGTAGGACTATAACCAAAAAGATGGAAAACAAAACCCTTGAGGGAGTCACCATTGCTCATGGAGCTAGACCTATCTCTCATATTCAATTTTTGGATGACTCTACTCTTTTAGGTAAAGCTTCTAATATTAAGCAAATCCTTAGCTATTTTTCTAAGGCTACTGGGAAATTGATCAATGAAGACAAATCTAAAGTTATTTTATTTCACTAATCTGCTATACAGGAATCCATGGTCTTGGATAAACTAATATATAAGAATACCTCTCTTCCAATCACTTATTTAGGTATTCCCATAAATATTCAAAGGTAAAAAAATAAAAATTGGAATTGGTTGTTGGACAAAGTCAAGAAGAAAATTGGAAAGTGGACCAACAAGTGGCTTTCTTCTGGGGGTAGAATCACCTTGGTAAAATAAGTCCTTCAAACTATTCCTATTTATGTTTCTTCCATTTTGAATATCCCAAAGGTCGTTATTCGAGAATTGGATCAAATCGAGTCATCGTTTCCTTTGGAGTGGTACTAAGGAGAAAATAAAATGGGCCTTGGTGAAATGGGATACTTTATGTCTTCCTAAGAGTGAAGGGGGTTAGGATTATGGTATTCAATTAATAACAACAAATATTTAGCTGCTAAATTATATTGGAGGATGTTGCATAAACCCAATTCTTTTTGGGCTAATAATCTTTGTGCGAAATATGCTGAGAATACAAGTCCTGAAGACCATGTTCGCTATCAAATTCCTACCAAAGGTTCTCCCATTTTAGTAGTTCTTAAGACTGGTGAGGATTTGATAAAGAAAAAATTATTTTGGATCATTCATAATGGTCAAAATATAATTTTTTGGACAGATTCTTGGGATGGTCACAAGCCTTTGATAACTCAGTTTCCCGATTGGAGGCCTTGGATGGAGGAGCTTCACCGAGCTAATTGGACAAAGGTGGCTAATTACTGTTGGTACCATACTGGTAATTAAAAGGTTGGTAGATATTGGATCCCTATTGAGGATTGGCCTATTCAAATCCCAGAAAGGGAAAGACAAGATATCCAAGGCATCCTTCATATGAGATCCCTCTCTTGGTCCCATGAAAAATATTGTTTTGGATGGAACAACACTAGTAAGGGTGAATATTCAGTTGCTCAAGGTTATTTGACCTTATGCCATAATAATCCCAACCATTATTCTGACATCTTTTCTCGATTGTGGGCTCAAAAGCTCTAGTCTAAGTTGAGGTTCTTTAATTGGATTTTATTGCATCGTAGGGTGCTTACTGGTGAGCAACTTATGAAGTGTGGTTTTCATGGCCCTTTTAGATATGAAATGTGTGAAGAGAATGTAGAAAATATCAACCATATTTTTATTGAGTGTACTTTAGCCTTTGAGCTGTGGAGGAGAATGGCTAGTTTACTTGGCTTACAGTGGTCCATTTTTTTTACTTTTGAACAGCTTTGGAGTGATTGGCCTAATCAAGAGGGTGTTGATCATTTTATTAGGCAGTTAGTTTGGATGGGTTCTACCATTCTTCTTTAGAATATTTGGAATGAAAGGAACAACCAAATTTTTAATCAAGATAGGAAGGATATTCACTATATTTGGAAAAATACCATAACCAACTTAGTTGAATCAGTCCATCATCTCATTAATCACTCCCAAAACTCCCACCAAAGAGGGGATCAAGTGATGCAAATATTGAAGATTAAACCTTCTAAGGGCAACCATATTAAAGGGAATGTGAGTATTAGTAGGATGGATAAGAATAGAAATTGGCAACCTCATCCTAAGGATTTTGGAAAAGTCAATACTGATGGAGCCTCTAGAGGGAACCCTGGAAAAGACAATGTGGGAGGAATTGGTAGACTTTCAGATGGCTCTCTGGTTTTTATTTTTTTTGATAATTTGGGTATTCTTTCCAATAACCTTGCTGAGGGGTATGGTATCCTCAGAGGCCTTCAGGAGGCTACTAAGGTTGGATGGGAAAAGGTGTTATTTGAGTCTGAATCTCAACTTATGATTAATCTCTTGAATAATCATTCTATGAATCATATAGTGGATTGGAGAATACAAAGAATTATTGAGAAGATTTAGTTAATCCAGATGGGATTTTTGAAAGTTGATTACAATCATGTGGTCAGACATCAAAACAAGAGTGCTAATGCTTTAGCTAATTGGGCTTTGGAAAAAGGTGATATTACTTGTTATGGCTACCCTCCTATATGGTGAGCTTCTCAAATTAAGGAAGCTCTTCTTTCTATCATTTCTTTGGATGTCTCTAGTTCTGAAGGTACCAAGTTTCTTCTTGTTTTTTTTTGCTTCTCTTTGGTTCATTCAATTTTTTTAGTTCCCTAGCTCATTCTATTCTTTATTTTGTTTCCTCTATTGATTCTTGCCTTAATAGTCTTTTGGTCTAGATAGGTCATTGTTTTGTTCATTTTTTATTTATTTTTTCTTTTTTGTTTTTTTTGTTTAGTTTTTTAAGGTGGGTGGGTTTTTTTGTTTTGTTTTGTTTTTGTGTTCTTTGTGTTGTTTTTTGTTTTTCTTGTGTTTTTGTTGTTTTGTTTTTTTTTTATGTTTTTTGTTATTGTTCTTGTGTTTTTTTTTCGTTCTTGTTCTTGGGTTTCTCTTTGTTTGTGTTATTTCGTGTTTTTATGTGTGAGTGTTTTCTATGTTTTTTGTTTTTGTTTATTGTCTGTTGTTGGTTGTTTTTTATTTTTATTTTTATTATATTTTTTAATTTTTTAGGCTTTGGTTGTGTTTATTTTTCATGTTTTTTTTGGGTTATGTCTTTGTAGTGTTCTGTTGTTTTTGTCTTGTTTGTGTTTTGTTATGTGGTTCTTGTGTTTTTCTATGTGGTTTGTGTTGTGGTTTCTTTTATATTATTGTGCATGTTTGGTTGTGCTTTTGTTTTTGACACACTCAAGGAGCATGTTTTTTATTTTATTTTATTATTTTTGTTGTTATTTACTTATTTTTAAATTGGTTTTGTGTGTTTGTTTGCTCCTTGAGTATGTCAAAGGTGGTAGGCCAAGTCCGAGTCTTGGGTGTTTTTGGCAAAATGGATACCCCTGCCTCCTTGGGTCTTACCCGAAAGTGGCATCCCTTTTGGGATGTTTTCGACAAAAAAAAAAATAGATATGGAGATTGTAAATCATACCTAAACAACTCTAGACCTAGGTGGAGGAAAGAAACAATAATCCAAACCCAAAATATTAAAGTTACCTTGTGGAATGTAAGGGATCTCTTCTAAGCACAAAGTTGTGCAATCATTGATAAAAGACATCAATCCTCAGATTATCCTTTTACAAAAGATAAAATTATATGACCAAAAAACCAAAATTATAAAACAAAGAACTTGGATGGAAGAAAAATTTATAGGTTGTCATGTAGCAAGGGACTTAGGAGACCCTATGTTCTTGTGGGATCATAACAATATTGAAGGAAGGCTAATAGTGTCAAATGAAATATTTATAGCTATTCATTTCTACTCAAAGGAGGAGGATCAACAATGGATAATCACTAATGTTTATGCTTCAAACATAGTGACTAGTAGAAGGTATATAAGGAGGTATTTATGGCAACTTAAAGAAGTCTTGTATGGTTTACCTTGGGCTCTAGTAAAAAAATTCAACTTTATCCTTTACCCATCAGACAAGAAGGGAGGCAACTCATCCATTTTAGAAGGAATGATGGATTTTTTCCAATTTGTAAATGCTAATGAGTTGGTGGATGTAGAACTAAGAAGGGCTAAGTACACTTGGAGCAATAGATGAATAGGGGACCAATTAATCAAAATTTAGTGTGATCGTTTTATTTTTTAAAGAAAATCCTATTATATTGTAGAGACACAACTTTGATTGCTCTTCCAAAGGTGGGTTCTGATCACAATCCTCTTATTTGGGAGATTTTTGCAAGGATTAGGATCTTCAAATACTCTTTTTTGGTTTTAGAATATGTGGGTACAACATGAAGGGATTAAGGATAAAATATCATAATGTTGGAAGCAAGATATCTCTCAAGTGAAGCTAACCCAAATATCCAAAAAATAAAGATTTATTAAAAAATATCTTAAAATCTAGAATAGAGAGGTTTTTAGGAATCTCGTCAAGAAGAAATCATAACTTAAGTAGCAACTTTTAGATATTGAACAATCCTTGCAATCATAGGTTTTTACTAGTAAAATAAGGAAAAAAGAGAAGAAATTGTTGGTTGAGTATCATAATATCAGGGCTTGCGAAGAGATATTCTTGTGGTAGAAATTAATAGTAACTTGGTTAAAATAAGAAGAAAGCAATACAAAAAAAATCATGTTTCAACCTTGAGGTATAGGAGCTACAATAATATTAAGAAAATTGTTAAGATGGATGACTCTATTACTTATGACCCATTCAAATCAAAGAGAAAGTTGTTAACTTATTTGTCAATTTTATAGGATATAAGAAACCTCAAGATTATGCTCCCTAGGTTGTTCACAAACCATATCAAAGACAATCTCCTTAGTTCCTTAAAGGAGGATGAAATTAAGAAGGTAATGTCTAACATGAATGGTGACAAGGTCATATGACTAGATGAATTTCTTAATTTTTTCTTCCAAATATTCTTGCACATTGTTGGGGTGGATGTTATCTAAGTTTTTATGGAGGTTCAAAGAACACAACAATTCCCAAATATGTCAACTTGAATTTCTTAGATCTCATTCCTAAGGTGGCAGGTGCTAGGAACTTCTCTAAATTTTTTTCTTATAAGTTTATGCAATAATTTATACAATATTTTGTCCAAGGTCCTAGCCAATATAATTAAAATAATTCTACCATTCATAATTGATCGCAATCATGGTGGTTTCATTAAAGGGTGAAAAATATTGGATGGTATTATAACCATTCTTTAGGTGATTCTGTCCCTAAATAGGAGTGGGTATGTGATGATGTTGTTAAAATTGAATATGAATAAAAATTATGATAGTTTCTCTTCATAATTCCTTTTTTAAGACCATGAACAACTTTAGATTTCATCAAGAATAGATTAAGCTAATCAAGAAATGTGTTTATTCAGTCATAATTTTAGTTTTAGTAAATGGTTCAGCAGTAGGATATTTCGATAATAGAAGAGGACTCCACCAGGAAGAACCTATTGGTTCGTCTTTCATACACACCCCACGAGGAACGATGCATGAAATACCAAAAACACTTGTACGGGATAAATCCCACTCACTTTAGGATCTTGCTGGATATCCAAGGTGTGAGTTATAGAGTTGGGTCGAATGTCTATTCACTCTTTTCCACTTCTGGAATAGTTTCGAGTGGACTGTATGATACCTTACAACGGGTTCGACCTGGGTTCAGTAATGTTTTTGGAGGTAGTTATATTTGTGGGCAATCAGATTTGCAATCAGTTCCTTGATCTAACTCTTTATGCTTCACTAGATTAAATAAAAGACAAATTTTAAAGAAAATAAAAAATGGATCATTTAATGGTAAAACAGAGAGAGTAGGGTAGGGCAGAAAAGAGAAGCTTATTTAACTTAGTTGTAGAATCAAAACTACCAATTTCAGTTACACTATTTGGCTTCACAACAAACCCTAATCAAAGAGGAAGGTGTCCAGCTTTCTAAGATCACCTTCTACTAAGAGCATAAGATGGAGAGAAACAGATCTAAAATAAAATTTATAAAACAGAATGGGAGTCGATGTCAACTGGTATCTCTCACCAGTAGGCTAGCTCATGCAGTGAGGACAGAGCAATTAGAACCAGACCCAAACCTTAAATCTTTGATTTTCTTTATCATACAACAAACTGAATGAAGCCTAGCAGCATATCCAATCTTGATGGCATAGATTTACAACATCAGGTAAATAAAACCTTAGTGAGATGAAAACAAAAGAAAATGCACTTATCAAAATCCAAAAGAGATTAGGCTCCTGGACATGCTATCACAGAAAGATGATGTTACATCAACTCCAGGTCCAGAACAAAGCATTCAAACAAGATTTGCAGGAAATTGTTGAAATAGCTTTTATTCTAAGTTTCCCCCCTTTTTCTTGAGATATACATTCATATTTATAGAGGACTTGCCTCTCTACAACATTTTAAATTATAAAACTGACTTTCTTGGGAGTCATAAAATAAGCACTGACATGGGGGACAACCCGCCGAAATCTGCCTCTCTACAGTATTAAAATATAAAGCCCATAAAACAATTACTGAAAAAGAGGGACAATCCATCAAAATTTGTCTGTCTGTAGCATTTAAAACATAAAGCGGACTTTCCTGGGACCCACAGAATAAGTACGGGAAAATGTCGCGATATCGCGACAACTTTGCGTTGACTGTTCTTTTTGTTGCTTTGACCGCGATTTCATGACAAGTCGCAAAAATGCGACATGTCGCGATATCATGACAATTTTCTTCTTCTTGTCCTTTCTCTTGCTGGTAGCCACAAAAATACAACATGTCACGATATCACGACATGTTGGCCTCTTTGTTCTCTTTGGTTGCACTTGGTCATGAAAACGCGACATGCCACGAAATCATGACACTTTTCCCTCGCTCAGTTCTCCTGTCCCCATTAGCCATGAAAACGTGACATGCCACGAAATCACGACATCTCCTTGTGTTCGGCTTCCATTTTCATATGCTTTTGTGACATCGCGACAAGTCACAAAAATGCGACATGTCACGATTTCGTGACATCTTCTCCCTACATTGTACTCTGCTAATTTCTCCTTGCGAAAATGTGACAAGTCACAAAAATGCGACATGTCACGATTTCGTGACATCTTTCTATCTTCTCCTTTTGTTGCTGCTTCTGTCGCGATTTCACGACATTTCTTTCATTTGCAGTTTCTTCGCATGTCTTTGTCTTTCTTGCCATCGCTTCTGCTGTTATGCCACTGTCGGGTCATTTTCTACAAAAGAAAAAGCAAAAGTTAGACTTTTAATATTATCAAATCAAACCCTAGTGTTCATTACATGTTGGCTTAATTTTCTCCTTCCAAGCTCGTATTCTTTGAAACATGTCACGATTTTGAAACAAGTCGCAAAATCGTGACGTTTTCGCCATGCTTTGTTTTCCATCAGAACTTGTCATGATTTTGTGACATTTTTCCTTGCTTTACCTCTTTTACGCTTATGCGTCACGAAAATGGAACACGTCGTGATTTCGCAACGTTTTCACCGAGCTTTGCTGCAAATTGAAACTTGTCACGATTTCACAACGTTTTACCTCGACATTTCTTTTTGTCATTGTTGGCCGCGAAATCCAAACACGTCGTGATTTCATGAAATTTTTACCAAGTCGTGCTTCCAATAGAAACTTGTCACGATTTCATGACATTTTCGTCAGTTATGCTTTTAATCCAAATGTGTCACGATATCACGACGTTTCTCTCAAGATTCACCTTTAACCAAAACACGTCGCGATATCGCGACATTTTCCATACTTCATTTCTTCCTAGCTTCTGGTGTCGCGAAAATGGAACACGTCATGATTTCATGACGTTTTCATCAAGCTTTGCTACAAATTGAAACTTGTCGCGATTTCGCGATGTTTTTGCCAAGTTTCTCTTCCAATGAAATTTGTCACGATTTCGCGATGTTTTCATCTCTTTACTTCTTTTTAAGCTTATGCACCATGAAAATGGAACACGTTGCGATTTCGCGATGTTTTCGTTGAGCTTTGCTGCAAATTGAAACTTGTCACGATTTCGTGATGTTTTCCCTCGACATTTGTTTTTGTCATTGTTGGCCGTGAAATCCAAACATGTCATGATTTTGTGACGTTTTTGCCAAGTTGTGCTTCCAATGGAGACTTGTCATGATTTTGTGACATTTTCATCAGTTATGCTTTCAATCCAAATGTGTCGCGATATTGTGACGTTTCTCTCAAGATTCACCTTTAACCAAAACACGTCGTGATATCATGACATTTTCCATACTTCATTTCTTCTGAGCTTCTAGCGTCGCAAAAATGGAATAGGTCGCGATAATGGAATAGGCCACGAAATCGTGATGGTTTTTGTCGGCACTTCCTTTTGTCACTGTCGATCGCGAAAATGGAACACATCACGATTTCACGACGTTTTCATCGTGCTTTGTTCTCAATCAGAACATGTCATGATTTTGCGATGTTTTCACCAAGTTGTGATTTCGATGAAACTTTTCACGATTTCGTGATGTTTTCGTCAAGCTTTGTTTCCAATTTAGGCTTGTCATGATTTCGTGATGTTTTTCCTCTTGCTTTGCTCCCTACCAAAATGTGTCGCGATATCGCAACGTTTCTCTCAAGATTTTCCTTTAACCAAAACATGTCGCGATATCGCGACGTTTTCCATACTTCACTTCTGTCGAGCTTCTGGTGTCGCAAAAATGGAACAAGTCACGAAAACGTGACAATTTTGGCTCTTGTTCTGGTCAACTACTTTTAACCACGATATCACAACATGTCGTGATATCATGACGTTTTCCCACTTTGCTTTCTCTCTCCTCTTTGAACCGCGATTTCATGACATGCGTGATATCGCGACGGTTTTGCCTTGACTGCTTCCTTTGCTGCCTTCAACCACGATTTCATGACATGTCACGATTTCGTGACATTTTCTTACTTTGCTTTCTCTCTCCTCTTTGAACCGCGATTTCATGACATGTCACGATTTCGTGACATTTTCTTACTTTGCTTTCTCTCTCCTCTTTGAACCGCGATTTCACAACACGTCGCGATTTCATGACATTTTCCCACTTTGCTTTCTCTCTCCTATTTGAACCGCGATTTCATGACATGCACGATATCATGAAGGTTTTGCCTTGACTGCTTCCTTTGCTGCCTTCGACCGCAATTTCATGACATGTCGTGATTTCATGACATTTTCTTACTTGTCTTTCTCTTTCCTCTTTGAACCGCGATTTCATGACATGTCGTGATTTCGCGACATTTTCTTACTTTGCTTTCTCTCTCTTCTTTGAACCGCGATTTCACAACACGTCATGATTTCGTGACATTTTCTCACTTTGCTTTCTCTCTCCTCTTTGAATCGCGATTTCACAACATGCGCGATATCGCGACATTTTCCACAAGCTTTGCTCCTGACCAAAATGTGTCACGATATCGCGACGTTTCCAAAAATGGAATATGTTGCGAAATCGCAATGTTTTCAAAAATGGAATATGTTGCGATATCGCGACGTTTTCGAAAATGGCATCTGCATTCTACATTTTTACACATTGGTGAAGGATCTTCCTTGCTCATAAATGATTCTAACATTTGAAATATGAATTTTAAATCGAAATCAAAGCCATATGCAAGCCTACTTGGATACTTTGATATATGCAGAACTTTGAAAAAAAGGAGGCAAGCAGAATTTGGATTTAAAACCTAAAAAACTCAAGAGGGTCCCTGCGAAGAAATGAAAACTAAGTATTTTCAAAGGATGGAATTTCATTTTTTTAGTGGGGGTGTGTTGCTTCTCAACAGAACCATTATATCCCTATATTTCATTATCCTTTCTAAAGCTTTGAGAAGAGTGATATTTTCTTCTACTTCATATGGGGAGAGCGATCTTTGGGGAAAGCAATCCATTGTCTCCTTTTGAAATTGGATATGAAAAAATCCTATTATAAAGATAATTGAGAATTTTTGTTGCAAGTTATCTCTAAGTTTGGATTCCATGAATATTGGATTAAATTAATAAAAAAATGTATATATTATACTATGTTTTTAGTTTTGGTGAATGGAGCAGCCATAGGTTACTTCTCTAGCTAGAGGAGCTTAAGACAAGGGGATCCTCTATCCCCTTACCTATTCATTATTATGGTGGATGCTCTTAATAGAGCTATTTTGACAACCACTAAGGCTAGAAATATTTTTGGTTTTAGGCCTTCCACTTATCTTCTTTCGATTTTCCATCAACATTTTATGGATGATACCATTATTGCCACCATCACTTTTGTTCCAAGTTAAAGAAATCAAATTTCTTCTAATCAGCTATGAATCAACATCAAGGCAAAAGATAAATTTCTTAAAAAGTAAATTCTACTTCTTGAATACCCTTGTGAGAAGGTGAGGTAAAATTACTAGAATAAGGCTATGAAATCAGGTGGCTACCTACAACTTATTTAGGAATGCCTCTCTTCAAGGGTAGCTTGAAACTTACTCTTTGGGATATTATGGTGGATAGAATCAGAAGGATAATTCCAATATGGAAAGGGTCACCTCTTAGTGAGGCTAGAAAAGCACAATTAGTTAAATATATACTCCAAAGTATTCTAATTTACTTTTTATCCATGTTCAAAATGCCTTCTAAAGTTGGAATAACTATTGATCAAATTCAAATATTTTTCCCTTTGGTCTAGCATAGAGGAAAAAATAAGGTTAACCCTCATGGAATAAGATCAAGTTTGTGTTTCCAAGGAAAAGGGAAGCTTGGGTCTAAGAAAATTGAATATGATGAAGAAGACATTGATAGCCAAAATTGTCTATAATTTTTTCACAAATGTCAAACTAGGGTGGCCAAAAATTCTTCTAGAAAAATAGCTTAAGAACAAAACTAATATTGTGGAAGATATTAACATTGAAGAACACAATCTTATACTGAGAGGGAGGGTGAACAATATAAGATAAAAAATTTCTCTTTTCTTTCCAAAATAATAACTTCAAGTAATAACAATGCAATAATGAAACAATGCACAAATCACCACACACATGAGAGACAAAGCTTTTACGTGGAAACACCCTCTAGGGAGAAAAACATGGCAAAATATTGCTTATAAATTTATTCAATAAATTTTGTGGGCACCAACCCACAGGAGACACCAATCCCCTATAAAAGTTTGTGGACACCAACCCATAAGAGACACCAATCCCCTATACAAGTTTATGGACACCAATCCACAAGAGACACCAATCCCCTTGCTCTAGTTCATGGACACCAATCCCCTTACTCAATTTCATGGACACCAATCCACATGAGACACCAATCCCCTTGCTCAAGTTCATGGACACCAATCCATAGGAGACACCAATCCCCTTGCTCAATTTCATGGACACCAATCCATAGGAGACACCAATCCCCTAGCTCAAGTTCATGGACACCAATCCACAGGAGACACCAATCCCCTTGCTCAAGTTTATGGACACCAATCCATAGGAGACACCAATCCCCTTGCTCAAGTTCATGGAAAACAATCCATAGAAGACACCGATACCCTTTCTCAAGTTTGCTCTAAAACCTGCTTACAAAACCTCTCAAATTTACTCCAAAACTTGCTTATAAAACCTACTCAAATCTACTCCAAAACCTGCTCAAATATATTTGAAAACCTGCTCATAAATATACTTATAAATCTGATCTATAACCCTTGCACATTTACTTCCAAATTCAATCATAACCAATGCACAAATCTATTTACAAAACTTGATCAATAATGGCATCAAGTTCTTCACCTTTGCTTTCCTCAACTAAAAACAATTCAGACATATTCTACCCAAAATTATTTTATCTTCATGAACATATAGAGAATGATATGCACTAATGTAGTAAGCTTCAAATGGCCAATATGCTCTTCACATATCTCATATATATTACATTTTAAAGGTAGCTCAAGTCTAGCATTGGATAACTTACTTGTGTGTTGACTTGGAGATGCTCATACCTTTCTCTTCTTCCACTATCATGTGTACCTTTCCTTCTTCTTGAGATGACTGAATTGTCCTTCCTTGTTAATTGAATGCTTGGGTGAATATGTGCACTTAATCCTCTTACTCTATTCTTTGAAACCTTGACTTATTCCAAATATGCCTTAATAATGATGATCTTCCTCTTGCATGTGCTTTTCAAATCTGGTCAATAATTATATTTTTCCCTTCTTGATTTAAATATCAAATCAACCACTTTAACCTTTATCACTTCTTTCAAAAACATACACAATAAAGCTTAAAAATAACTCCTTATATCTCCCTTTTAAAACTTACAATATAAATCTTTATTCTAACATCTCCTTTATATCTCTTTTTATGATTTACAAAAATAGAACTTTATACTAACAACATCTCCCTTTTTATAATTTGCAAAAATAAAATCACAAAATTACACCTTATATCTCCCCTTTTATAATTTGCAAAAATCAAATCACAACATTATACCTTATATCTCCCCTTTTATAATTTGCAAAAATCAAATCACAACATTACACCTTATATTTCCCCTTTTATAATTTACAAAAATCAAATCACAATATTACACCTTATATCTCCCCTTTTATCATTTGCAAAAATCAAATCACAATACTATACCTTATATCTCCCCTTTTATCAAATTTAATAAAATAAAATTTATAAATACCTTACATAGACATGGATGGGATTCGATCCCTTGACCTCTAGAAGTACATTGCCCTAACATGGGCTCTTGACTAGCTGCACTAACACAACACGTGAAACCAAAAGATGCTAGTGAATATTTAATTCCTTCGTTGCTCTATCTTCAACTCTTCAACAAAATGGCATCGAAGAGATTCGACCCCTTAACCTTCTGCAACGCAACACCCTAGCACGAGCTAGGCTACCAACTGGTCTAACCACTTAGTTGGGATAGAAGTGGCATGAACATATATTTAAAGTCTTCTTTTTTCCTGCTATACCACCAAACTTGTGCTCCTCTCCTCCCTCCTTTTGCTCGCTGCCTCTTTCCACTCGATAGATATTCTTCGAATTCCATGCCAAGTCCAAAGTGAATTAAGGGCTTTTATTTATATGTTTTTTCCATTCGTGCCCAAGGAAGTCGGCCCATCAATTTGAAAATTTAAATTTTAATTCCTTTGCATGGTGCGCTCAAGGAGGTTGCCCAACATTTAAATATTTAAACTTTAAATATTTAAACTATATTTAAATCCTTTGATTTAAATATAAACCTCCTACTTTAATATTTAAATATTATTTAAATATTAAAGCACCCTTGAAGATATCTACCTTGCACTTAATGACAACTCAACATTTCACCCTTGAAGATATTTCTACCTTTGACATCAACATTTCATCCTTGAAGATATTTTTGCCTTTGACATCAATGACAACTCAATATTTCTAACAATATCCCCCTTTGTCATTGATGGCAACCCTACAATGAAATTGACCTTTACTGAACAGGATCACAAGTTTCTCCCCCTTACTAAAATTCTCCCCCTTTGACATCAATGGCAAAGGCTCCTTGGGGCTGTAAGATAAGACACTTGACAATGCCCCTTACTCCCTGCTCTTCTTGAGACAATCAATTATGAGATGGGAGTGAAACTCCCAAATTACTATGCTCCTCTTCTTGTTCTATTTTCTTTCTCCAAAATTTGGAGGTCATACCCTTTTGAGCATTTTGATCATCCTCCTTCTTGCTTGACTTCAAAAGTTTAGGGAACACTATTCTACACCATCTAGTTGTATGCCCAAAATTATTACATTTGTAACATATGATGTTGTAGTCCATGAGAGGTGCAAATGAATTGAAATTCCTCTTGGTGAAGCCAAAATCATTCATAGCATGGACCCTACAATTTACAACTTTATGACCAAAATGGTTACATGAGAAACAATGACCATGGAAGAAATATTGAAACCTATCTGATTGCCTTGGAGGATATTATCACATGGTTCTCTCATTGCTATTTCTGTGATGGACTTTGTTCCTTGATGATGCTTTGTTTTCTTCCTCCTTGATGCTTCCACTTCTCAACACATCAACATAGGTCTTAGGTTCCTCTTTAATCATTTTATTTGATGCCTTTGTTCCTTTTGAGCTTGATTCCCCCTTTTGTTTCTTTTGACCTTCTTCAAACCCAAGTCTAGTATTTATAACTAAATATCTTTGTGCTTTGATAATATCACCTATGATTTTTGAGCTTTTCTCAAACCCATGTAGCTTATCATTAGATTTTTCCACTTCCTTCCTTAGAGAGACAACCTCATGTTCTAGTTTTTCACATTCCAACTCTTTTTCCTTTAACTGCTTAGCCATACCTTCTTCAATTTGCTTTACCTCTTCAACTTTAACTTTCAGGTCAATGAGTTCTTGTGACAACTTTACCTTTGTCTTCTCATCCTCTTGTACTTGAGCCTTCAATCTTGAGTTCTTCTTTCTAACCCTCTTCAACTCTTCAAGAGCAACAAAAAGTTCCTCTTCTATGTCAACCATGGCTTCTTCTTCACTTTCTAAATATTTCTCTTCTTCTTGGTCTTTGACAATAGGAGTATCTTCTTTCTCTTCTATGGCCAAAAATAGGATTTCTTCTCTTTCACTATTTGAGAGACTTTCATCACTGTTACTGGAAGAATTGCTTACTTCTTCAACATAAAAACTTTTCTTGTGTCTTTGAAAGATCTTCTTCTCATGCTTGTTTTGACCATACCTATTTTTCTTTTCATGATAAAATTTTCTTTCTTTCTTTTTCTTATATTCCTTTTCTTCTTCACTTCTACTACTTCTAGCTTGTGGGCAATTATATGCATAGTGACCAAGGTTACCACAATTAAAACATTTCATATAATGCATACCTTTATGTTTTCTTGGACCCTTCTTATTCCTTCGCACAAAGTTAACTTCTTCTCCATTGCTTGATTCTTCACTTGATTTTGGTTCCTTATTCTTTGTCTTCTTTGAAGCTTTAAATGTTGCTTCCCATTTGGATGTTTGATATTTTTTAGTCCTCATCTCATAGGTTGTGAGAATTCCATGTAGCTCATCCATGCTTAAGGTTTTAAGATCCTTCATCTCTTCTATTGTTGAAACCTTTGCATCAAACCTCATGGGAAGTGACCTTAAGATTTTCTAAACAATATTAGAGTCTTCAATATTTTCTCCAAGTCCACGAATGGTGTTGACAACCTCATCAACTTAGAGTAGATACTTGGCAATATCTTCCTCATATTTCATCTTTAAGTCTTCAAACTTCCTCCTATGGGTTTGAAGTTTTTCCATTTTAACCTTGTCATCTCCTTCATATGTTCTTTGTAACTTGTCCCATATTTATTTTTTTGAGGTGCATTGCATGAATTTCACAAACTCTGATTCACATAACCCGCTTAATATTACATTCATTGCCCTAACATTATTTTTAAATAGTTTCTTGCCATCTCTATTTGTGGGAGGAGTTGTAGGTGGTGTGAACCCATCCTCAATGGATTGCCATATATCATAGCCATGTGCCATCAAATAAGTCTACATCCTTATGCTCCAGAAAGTATAGTTAGTCCCATAAAATAGTGGTGCCCTATTTGATGAAAAACCTTCATGGCTAGCCATGTGTGTTCTTGTAAGATCTTCCTTCAAGTTGTTAGGCTTTCATGAAGGAACCCGTTCTGATACCAATTGAAGAACACAAGCTTATACTGAGAGGGGGTGGAACAATATAAGATAAAACTTTCATATTTTATTTCCAAAGTAATAACTTCAAGTAATAATAATGCACAAATCACCACACACATGAGAGACAAAGCTTTTACATGGAAACACCCTCTCGGGCGAAACCCATGAAAAATATTGCTTATAAATTTCTTCAATAAATTTTATGGACACCAACCCATAGGAGACACCAATCCCCTATACAATTTCATGGACACCAATCCATAGGAGACACCAATCCCCTATACAAGTTCATGGACACCAATCCACAGGAGACACCAATCCCTTATACAAGTTTATGGACACCAATCCATAGGAGACACCAATCCCCTTGCTCAAGTTCATGGACACCAATCCATAAGAGACACCAATCCCCTTGATCAAGTTTATGGACACCAATCCATAGGAGACACCAATCCCCTTGCTCAAGTTTATAGACACCAATCCATAGGAGACACCAATCCCCTTGCTCAAGTTTATGGACACCAATCCACATGAGACACCAATCCCCTATCTTAAGTTAATGGACACCAATCCATAGGAGACACCAATCCCCTTGCTCAAGTTAATCCATAGTATACACCAATCCCCTTTCTCAAGTTCATGGACACCAATCTATAGGATATGCCAATCCCCTTTCTCAAGTCTACTCAAAAATCTATTTACAAAACCTGCTCAAATCTGGTCCAAAAAATTCTTATAAAACCTGTTCAAATCTGATCCAAAACCTGCTCAAATCTGCTCCAAAATCTGATCACAAATCTTCTTACAAATCTTATCTATAACCCTTGCACATTTACTCCCAAATTCAATCATAACCAATGCACAAATATGTTTATAAAACTTGATCAATAATGGCATCAAGTTCTTCACCTTTGCTTTACTCAACTAAAATTAATTCAAACATATTCTACCCAAAATTCTTTTATCTTCATGAACATATAGAGAATGATATGCACTAATGTAGTAAGCTTCAAATGACCAATATGTTCTTCATATTCATTAAGTCTATCACTTCCACATATCTCATATTTATTACATTTTAAAGGTAGCTCAAGTCTAGCATTGGATAACTTACTTGTGTGTTGACTTGGAGATGCTCATACCTTGCTCTTCTTCCACTATCATGTGTACCTTTCCTTCTTCTTGAGATGATTGAATTGTCCTTCCTTTTTAATTGAATTCTTGGGTGAATATGTGCACTTAATATTATTTGAAACCTTGACTTGTTCCAAATTTGTGCCCTCCAAATCTACCTCAATAATGATGATCTTCCTCTTGCATGTGCTTTTCAAATCTGGTCAATAATTCTCTTTTTCCCTTCTTGATTTAAATATCAAATCAACCACTTTAACCTTTATCACTTCTTTCAAAAACATACACAATAAAGCTTAAAAATAACTCCTTATATCTCCCTTTTAAAACTTACAATATAAAGCTTTATTCTAACAACATCTCCTTTATATCTCTTTTTATGATTTGCAAAAATAGAACTTTATACTAACAACATCTCCCTTTTTATAATTTACAAAAATAAAATCACAACATTACACCTTATATCTCCCCTTTTATAATTTGCAAAAATCAAATCACATCATTACACCTTATATTTCCCCTTTTATAATTTGCAAAAATCAAATCACAATATTACACCTTATATCTCCCCTTTTATCATTTGCAAAAATCAAATCATAATATTATGCCTTATATCTCCCCTTTTATCAAATTTAATAAAATAAAATTTATAAATACCTTGCACAACCATGGATGGGATTCGATCCCTTGACCTCTAGAAGCGCAGTGCCCTAACATGGGCTCTTGACCAGTTGCACTAATGCAGCACGTGAAACCAAAAGGTGCTAGTGAATATTTAATTCCTTCGTTGCTCTGTCTTCAACTCTTTAGCAAAATGATGTCAAAGAGATTCGACCCCTTAACCTTCTGCAACGCAGCGCCCTAGCATGAGTTAGGCTACCGACTGGTCTAACCACTTGGTTGGGATAGAAGTGGCATGAACATATATTTAAAGTCTTCTTTCCGCCTACTATGCCACCAAAATTGCACTCCTCTCCTCCCTCCTACTTCTTTACCTCTTTTCGCTCGATAGATATTCTTCGAATTCCATGCCAAGTCCAAAGTGAATTAAGGGATTTTATTTATATGCTTTTTCCATTCATGCCCAAGGAAGTTGACCCATCAATTTGAAAATTTAAATTTTAATTCCTTTGCATGGTGCGCTTAAGGAGGTTGCCCAACATTTAAATATTTAAACTATATTTAAATCCTTTGATTTAAATATAAACCTCCTACTTTAATATTTAAATATTATTTAAATATTAAAGCACCCTTGAAGATATCTACCTTGCACTTAATGACAACTCAACATTTCACCCTTGAAGATATTTCTGCCTTTGACATCAACATTTCATCCTTGAAGATATTTATACCTTTGACATCAATGAAAACTCAATATTTCTAACAAACACCCTTCAAGGATCCTCCCTTTGGAATCAATTGCTAAAATACAAAGGCCTTCTCAGGATAAGAGTTGGCTAAAAAGTTGGTGATGGTAGTAAGATTGATTTTTGTATGGACTACTAGTTACAATAGACATTTTTGATTGAAAATAAAAAATTGGCCATCCTAGAACCTCACCTAACTCAAATTTATGGTAAGTAGGTTTCAGACTTCATTTAGAAGGATGAAAATGGGAAAAGTTGGAAACCCATTCTTATAGAAGACTTGGACCAAAATGGTAGGAAATCTATGGAGGATCTACAAGTGTTGTTGAGAGTGAAAAATCTAAATAATCATACCAAAAGGGATACACTTTTCTATAAAATACATAAAAAATATTAGTTTATAGTGAAATCGACATATCGACTTTTGGAGGGTATTAGGGAGGACTAGTTTTTGGCTTCCAAAATTTAGATCAAAGGCCTTACTCTTAAAATTAGCTTCTTCTATTGGATTTTTATTCAAAATAAGACCCTTACAATGATAACCTTCACAAGAGAGGAATGGTCTTCCACAATAGATGCTATCTATGCAAAAAGGACTTTGAATGTGTTAAAAGTATGTTTTTTGCTTGAAGTGTTGTCCTTAATTTTTAAAAATTTTGGTATTTCTTGGGTATTTCCAAATATATGGTTGATCTATGCATCCAATATTTTTTCCCTTTATTAAGTCCAATATTAAAATCTCTTTGTATGTTTAGTCTTCCTCATGTCATGTGGGATCTGTGGAATGAAATAAATAGGAGAGCTTTTGGCAACAAGAAAAAGAATTATAACTTTATAATATTTTGAATATTCCATAGAGGTAAAGGATAAACTTATTTTTGTTGATCATTGGGGTCTAACCAATAATATGGAAATTTCTAGCTAGATTCCTCCTTTGATTTGCTTTCAAACTAGATGGAAAGTTCCACCAGTTGGATGGGCTAAGCTAGATTTCGATGGGGTATCAAAGGGAAACCCTGGTAAAGTTGGTACTAGACGAATGATTAGAGATAAAAAACTTATTTTAATTTATGCCTATGCGAAAGTTATAGGTTTTCAAAACATCCATTTCATGAAGGTCTATGCTTTATTTCAAGGAGTATTTCTTTTGAAAAACTAAATATTAACAGTTTTATGATAAAAATGTCTCTAAATATCTTAAACTATGTTAAATACTCAAAATAAATCAAAATCAAGATTAATACTCAGTTAAATCTAGTTATTATATACTAGAGGGAGAGGGCCTAGGCTAGATGCTTATTACACAAGTCTAGATCAAGAAGCTCCTTCAAAAGGTTACCTAAGTTTATTGGCTATCGGTTCAAAATAAGATTATGATGATGAATAATATTTGCAATAGGGAGATGATAATTCCCAATAGATGTGTATTGTGCACAAAGGATTGGCAAGATACAAGCCATATTTTCACTTAGTTCCCATTCATGAGAAAAATCCTGAATATAGTGATCAACAAATTTTAAGTTGCCTGGGTCCTTCCAAATTCCCTTTTAAACTTGTGTCTATAGTGGGAATCCTATTTTGAAACAAGAGACTAAAAATTTTGTGGAAGCTAAGCCTACTTCATATCTTGTGTAGAAATTGGAAAGAGAAAAATATTCAAATATTCAAGAATAAAAAAAGAGATACCACATCCACTAAAGCTAGATCTTCCATTGCCACTATGGATAATTTCAATATCATAAGTTCTAAATATTCTTGGGAGCTTTATCTAGAAAAATATATTATCAGCAATTGAGGCTTAGAAATTAGATTTCAAGTCTCTCCTTTGCCATTCAAACTTGTAAGGGTTAACATAACATGGAAATCACCATTCCCTATATGGCTGAGTCTATATTTTTATGGTGTAGTCAAAGGAAATCTAGGAAGGGCTAGAGTGGGTGGTATTTTTAGAGATCACAATGGAAAGGCTATCTTGACATATGTGGAGACCTTAAGGAAGAAAACTAGTCACTTTGCTGAGTCTAGGGCTACTTTCCTAGGCTTAAATCGTATTGAGAGACTTAATATTTAAAAATATAATTGTAGAGCATGATTCACAAAGTGTTATTAATATTATGAAAGAAAACCAGCCAACTAGCTAGAGTGTTGCTAATATGCTTATAGAAGTTATGCTTAAAATAATATCTTTGGAGAATATTCAATATAACCATTGTCTTAGAGAAGGTAACATGGTTGCAGATAGCTTAGAAAACCTAGGTGTGATCCTGGATGGTTTTAAAAAATGGGAAGCTAGATTTCCTAGTCAGGTCTAGAAATTGGTAAATTTAGAAGCCCATTTCCATGATGAGTAGATGATGTATAGCAGATCTAAGGGGTTAATTAAGTCTATGCTAGAGGATCCACCATGTTTACCTAGAGGGGGTAATTTTTGGAAAGAATGATTTGCCTACCTCTCAAAATAAGGTTGAATTGATAAATTCTAAAGTTGGACTGTGTAGGGTATTCAATTCCTTCTAAAAAGAAGAATTGGACTAGAAATAGATAAAAGGAGTACACATCAATATTCTTGTGTAGAATCTCTACCTAATGATACCCAACATCATCCTATTCATATTAGGAGGTTCACTTTCTTTTTACATTTCTTATCCATTATATTTTTTATCTCTAATGTTTTTATCGTGAGGTGCATATTTAATGATTCAATGGAAGATATTGGAGAATCATTAGGGTATATGTTGTAGGTGTTGAACCTTTTTGTTTGATAATCATATGTACCATTACTTCTTAAATATGGTTTTCCTTGTTTGTGATCACATGTGTGGAAAATAGCTTCTTTTTGGGATTCATATCCAACCTATCAAAGCAAAGAGCTTCCTATTTTTATTCAACATCAAAAATCCACTGCTACCAATCTATACAATTTTTGTTCTGATATAATTTCATGCAATTATGGGGTAGCATCTATGGAGATAGAGTTATCAAGAAGGCACCATTTAGATGGTATAGACAATAAATTTGGCAATAGTTATATCCATTCAATCAATATGCATAAAGACCTCACAGAGGGGATATTTCTCTTAAAGAAAAGTGTGGCATGTGTCACTACATATTTTTACAATTCATTTTATTGTTACCACCCCCATGGGTGTTGACTTTTAAAGCTTTTAAAAAATAATAGTTTTTATTTCTTCAAAATATTCTTGTGATTTCATCTCATCAAAGGAAGTTAAGTCAAGACAGTGGATTTCTTTGAGTTCACGTGATGAAATGGAGTTTGTGGTCCATGAACGTGATTGATCTTACATTTACCTAATTTTTTGATAAGTCTAGTCTCTTCTTGTTTGGCTCTTTATTTATAGTGGTATTTTGTTTTTGGGTATTTAGTAATATATTTTAGGTAGCCTTGGTTGATGGAGTCTTTTTGTGTGGCTCCTTAGTTGGGTGTTTTATCTACTCTTTTATTATTTTAATTTTGGATCTTTAATGTTTAATTTGTGAAAGAAGTTTAAAAATTTTGCGAAGCCTCTCAAAACCCCTTCCCTATACCATAATAAGAAAAAAATACCATAAACTACTTAGATAATATAATTGTCAAACAATTTATGTTTATTTATTTTGAGTTTTGTTGAGTATATTATCAACAAAACCAGAAAGAACTAAACATAAACTAGCAAATGCTCTATTGAATAATAACCTATGATAACTAAATAGCATATAGTACATTTTATTTTAAATAAATAAATAAATAAATATTTAATTTTAATGAAACATGTATGTTGCTTCAAGAAATAATGTTTTATTGTAATATAAATTAGGATTATTACATAAAATTATTGTATTTATTATTTAATAATATTCAATATTCCTTTATAAAGTAGTAAATATATAAGAGTTATAATGAATAAGGAGGAAGTGTCACATTTATTAATATATTCAAGAACAAACAAAATTAACACATTCCCCTACAAAGGAAAGATAAATATGATATAGTTGTAACATTATATGAAAGTTATCCTTAAACACCAAAGTAATGAAAGAAGAAGTATCTATAACTAATCAAGAAATGGTTGGTATCAAGGATAATAAATACACAAATTATAAATGACCATTGGTTAAGGTTAAAAAATTGTTCTTAAGGTTTATGATTATAATTGACCATAGGGAAATACAATTGAATACACTATAAATTCCAATCATAACCTTATGTGTTGATTAACATCAAATGTTTCAACATTCATCCTTATGTTCAATGGGGACATATAGAGACTCTTATGAGTGGTATCCACTTAATAAATATTCTCTTACTCTATGATATATTATAAGAACACTAATAAGACTTCAAGCATGACCTTCATTATGATATCTATTTTCTATTATACTAAAGGCACATAGACTTCCTTAAGCATCCCACATGCATGGAACTATATAATATAATACATACAAAAATTAATGTATTTTATCCACTAATGAAATACTAGATTATAAAACATCTATATGGAACATAGTATCATAGCAAAGATCTATAAAAAATATTTTGGAAGAATCAACTACTCTATAATCACTAGCATCCACAAAAGGTTTATGGATTCCTTATTAGAAAAATTAAAGTTGTGTTTTATTGAAGATTGGGATATGGAGGATTTCCATATAAAACACTAAGATACTAGTCTAAATTTAAGATAAAACAAACACCTAGTGGTTAAACATCATTAGATGAGATCACCTACAAAATTGAGATGATGAAACCTATCAATAGTACAAGAGATCCAACTAAATTATGAACCACCATATACTATATACCTATTATGTACTGAAGGATTTGATTGGTGCTACTTAATGACTATCACAAGGTGCATGCATATACCTAAAATAATTAATGATATTAAATACAATATATGGACAAGTATGTATGAGCTAGAGAAGTCTCCCAATAAGTAATTTATATAGTATGAAATTTGCCAAGTGAGTAATGTAGCCTCTAAAATGATTAAGGTCAAAAGTAAATTTATTCTTTTTATAATTACACTCCTCCATATAAAATTTATATAAAAGATATAAGATATACGTGGGTAATAATATAGTTATCGTAGAGGATGAAATATAAATTTAGATACTTGATAAAAATAAATAAGACCCAAATAATTTATCAAATAATCCTTTATGAATACATAACTGCATCTCTTGTATCAATAATGTTGAACTTTTAGTGATGTAAAGATAGTCAAAATAAAATATAATGACCAAAATATATCCACGTAATTCTTAATATACATATCATGTTGTACCTCACACTACAAAAATATATAATAATAGAAGAAGCAATTAGTCCTCTCATACCAAGCATGAGGAGCTTTCTTAAGACCATACATGGACTTATTAAGATGGAAAACCAAGGGAGTGGACCCATTAAGCTTAACACTAGGTGGATAATGCATATATATATATATATATATATATATATATATATATATATATATATATATATATATATATATATATACATCGTGTACTTTCCTTCCATAGGAAACAATAACAGAGCGAATCATTCCAGTAGATTCCATTAAACTGATGGGAGAAAAATATTTGCATATTCATTTCCCTCCTTAAAACATGTAACAATAAGGAATTCCTTGTGCTTTTCCACTTGACTGTTGAAGGTATACTTGGTCTTATAGATAAAATTACAACAAAAAATATTCGTGCTCTCAAATAGAGGAGTAAGCTTATGCATCTAATTCTTTATTTATTACTCTTACTCTACCAAAATAACATGTTTCAATTAAATACATCCCTTAGTCTGTGAGTAAATGAGATGATATATAGAATCATCAATATTCAAGATCAATACTTGAGAATAGAATTTTCCATGATACTCCTATGAGATAAGAGGGTCTAGAAGCACTTGGGTATAATAAAATTCATAGATGTTTAAAGGAAATCCTAGACAAAGACATCATTAAAGTATAGAACTAAAGCATAAAGACATCATCAATCCTAGAATCTAGCACCATGAGACAATTTATAAGAGGATAGATATTTTGAGAAATAAAATAAAGAATTGGATAAGATGACTGGATATCTTAAAATGGAAATTATCATATCATTATGACATGTTGGTGGATAGAAGCTCAAAATTGAGAAGTTGTGACTATTGGATTGAAATTTAATAAAAATCTCAATGGAATAATGAGAAAAAACAAGAACCTATAGAGGAAGAGAATACTCAATAAGTAATATGGAATTAAATCCAAATACCATGAGAAGTGGACTACAAGGAGATATTGGAAGTACTTCACTAAAAATTACATCATACTAAATGATTATATCCTACTTGGGTAGGTCATAAATGTTATAATTATTAGAAGCATAAACCTACCACACATGAATACAATATCACTTCACCATAACTCTATCCTAGTTTTCTTTTGGAATATGAGCCAATATATTTAAAATAAATAAACAAAATTAGAAAATATTAGGCTTATCTTCTATAAATTTATAAAGAATGGTCATAGCAAGGACTAGATAATTTGATATATTGTTGATGATATGTGTAGCACAAGTTATATATTCACCTAAGAACTTAGACTCCAACTACATGGCATACAAAATATATATAGCAATATAAAAAATGATCTTATTCCTCAATATTTAAACCTTAACTCTGATATTGTGTATAATAAAGAGTCCTCTAAAGAAATGATATCATCAAGAAAAATTATCATAGGCATGCAAAACAAATTGACCTTCACCATCAGTTTGATGGTACTTGATCTTCTTCCCTATCCAAAACTCCACAAGATGTTTAAATTTTTTTAATTTTTAAAATCCTCATCCTTATAATGTGTAGAAACCCAATTTTTTTTGTTAGATAGCTATCAATCATGTCATTGTTAGAATTTTAAAGAATTGAATAAAATCACCCCTTTTGTACCCAAATCTAGGTCAAAGAGGGACATTTCCCTAGAGGAATTATAAAACTTCATCAAGTCCTCATAAATTCTCACAAAAGTGGTACCATTGGAAAGTGATCAAAAAGTGATTCCCAATGAGTGTAAACACAACTTTATTTTCATCAAGGTTGACACACAAAATAGCCTATGGTGATAACAACAAAGGTCTACATAAGAACTGTATGGAATTTCATAGGGCACTTGATAAAGCATCATATGAAACTTTGTATGTGAAAGCATGAGGATACAAAAACAAAAATGCAAACACCAAGCACGATGCATGCAAAACAAACTTAACGCTTAAGTCCTAGAAATTGAAAATGCATGAAAGGAAAGAAACAAAGGCGAAATGAAAACAAGATATAAAAGCAATATTGGAAGCATGGCCCTTTTATTAATATTATTTAAAGCTCGGTTACAAGACATATCCTCCCTTTATAGGGGCTAGGAGAGTTAAACATTGCTTTGTTACAACACGGATTGATAAGCCTTCTTTTGCGTGCCCACATGTAAAATGGGCAGACCAAAACGTCGTCGTCGCTTGTGTAGATGAGTATTGACTCCTCGTTGCTCCTATGATGTTAGGATCCTACGTTCAAGGAAATAGAAAATATTCAATAGCACCTGTAGATAAAATGAAACATGCAATCCCCACGCCTTCAATTAGTGCATGCAAAATATAAATAAAACAATAACCAAAATAGATCCAAATGAACTGAAAACTTCATAGGGGCATAAATACATCATCGAGAATACACTGCAAAAAGAACAGTAAAAAAATTCACCACAGATTCGTACTCACTCTGGGATGGGACGAATAAACATGCAACAATCAATCAAAAAGCACCCTCCCAAATGTCTTATCTCAAAAGGTCCAAAATGACCTACAAATGTAGGGTTAGGTAAAAGGGGGTATTTTGGGAAGACCCAGAAGGTCAGATTTTCCCAATTCGGCCTCTTTCACCAGGAATTTGATGATGCTACCTGCAAGTTAGTAAAGGCAAGAAATGATAAAAACATGATCAAAACTCATCCAAATCGCATGAAATTTAAACTACAGCCTATTTGAACAACCTAGAATAAGATGCAAAAATAACAGAAAGGAAATATACCATAGATTTCTAATCGCTCCGAGGTGCGGCGATTAGAACTGCAGCAATGCGGGGGGCACCCGGGGGCAGAGCGCCAACCGTTTGGGGCCCTGTTTCGGCACCAATCCACTTGGGATGGGTCCAAAACATTTTGTGGGGGATTGTCGACAAATTTGGTAGGATTTTATGGCCAAATATCGGGTTTTGGGTTCAAGTTGTGCTTCCAATGATCACCCAATAACCTCCCTTCCAAAAGAGAGATTAGGGATGTGAAAGCACAAGCAAAGGGGATGAAGATGTAAAACGGTAGCACTTCGTTGCTCCAATTGCTCCAAACCTGTATATCCTTTTGGGTGAGAAGACTCACCATTTTATAGACCCAAGGGTCTCTTTGAATTAGCATGTAGAAGTGCCACTTGGCATTCATGCTTTTTTATGTGAAGAGAAGACTTCTTCCTGATTAAGGGCTTCATAACTACCCCTGTGACTGCCTCTATGACTACCTCTACATGCTCAAAAAAACTCACTCGCACTCCCATGCAATGAAGGGATAGTTAAGTGGTAGATCTAAGTTGTCATGTGTCAAGGTTTGACTTTTTGTCGATCAAACCTGCTATTCGCCCCACCCAGGAGCAAACACTAGTAATCGTCCCTGGGTGGAACGAATACCAGTCTATATTCATCCCTGGGTGGAATGAATAAGGAGCAGAGTGCCTGAAAGGTGCCAAATTGATCTCTGACCTTCCAAAACTATTGTGAGAGTGGCTAGGACCACTGTTTAACCTCTAGGGGCTGCCCTGGGGGCTGTGTGTGTCAATGCGATCAGTTTTTGCAGTCACATAATCGGATTGGTGCTATTTTTGTGTCTACAGATGCCCCTTTTTGGGATGCGTTATGTGTAGTGCAGTGCTGAGCAAAAATAGATAACCAAAGCACTAATGATTAGGGTTTCTCAATAACCTAACCAACTTTTGATGCCCCAAGTATGGAAAGGGCATGCATTCTTGAATCCTTGCTTCTGACGAGCGAAGGAACTTGATTTCAAGTGTTAACCTATTTTGGTGAGGTGTGACTTGAGCTTGGACATTGATCGGTCATGAATAGGCAAAGGGCACAACCTTTTGTCTCTGGGAACCTTGAGTTCATGATTCATGAATGCCAAGTGTTTGATCAGCTTGTGATTATTGCTTGTTTGCTGCCCCAAGCAGAAGCGTGATTGTCTTTGTCAATGATTCTTTGAATGCATGCCATTGCCTTGATTGGGTGTGTATTTGTTGATTGGTGACTAAGTGTGACTACCCCCTCAAGCGACAAATCGATGAGGGAATGACCGACATGAGAAAAGCGACGAGT
Organism: Wollemia nobilis; assembly: GCA_028583015.1. Taxonomy (NCBI): domain Eukaryota; kingdom Viridiplantae; phylum Streptophyta; class Pinopsida; order Araucariales; family Araucariaceae; genus Wollemia; species Wollemia nobilis. Next base: position 2,953,263 of record JAQPPZ010003551.1, on the reverse strand, counting down.
CGCTTGACCCAAGATGACTTAGGTGAGGGTGCCTTCAGATGTTTTCCATTGAATGCTTAAGCAGTTTCCCAATATTTGGACCTATTTTTGGTGGGTTTGAACCCTTTTTGTGACGCCGTTTGGGGTTAAAATTGGCAAAAATTCATCTTCCCGTGGAGCGGTCCGGCTATGGTAGCCTTCTTAGGGAGTAGGATAGTGACAATTTGTGACCCCGACATCGGTTTTGTATGCCATTGAATGTCGGGTGCATAGGCGCCTTTGTTCGGCAATTTTATTGCTATTTTTGGTGGGTTTTGACCCTTTTGGTGACGCCACTTGGGGATGAAATTGGCAAAAATCTGTCCTCCCGTGGAGCGGTCCAGCTATGGTAGCCTTCTTAGGGAGTAGGATAGTGACAATTTGTGACCCCGACATCAGTTTTGTATGCCATTGAATGTCGGGCGCAAAGGCGCCTTTGTTCGGCATTTTTATTGTTGTTTTGGTGGGTTTTGACCCTTTTGTTGACGTCGTTTGGGGATGAAATTGTCGAAAATCCGTCCTCCCGTGGAGCGGTCCGGATATGGTAGCCTTCTTAGGGAGTAGGATAGTGACAATTTGTGACCCCAACATTGGTTTTGCATGCCATTGAATGTCAGGTGCAAATGTGCCTTTGTTCGGCTGATTTATTGCTATTTTTTGGTGCATTTTGGATGCTGTTTTTGATTTTTTTTTTTTTTTCTTGCTTTGTATTTGTCCCTAGGTGGGATGAATGCTAGTTTAGTAATCATCCTAGGATGGGACAAGCAATAACTAGAGCATACGTTAATACATGTGTTGTGATTTTATGCTATGCACAGTGATTGATGTGGATGTATGCTTGTTAATTTACATTGATGGATGCATATGTTATGATGAATGCAAATGTTTCTAAGTTATATGATATGTATATGGAATGGATGAAATGAATTGTTGATATTTGGCGATGGCACCATAGACTATACAGGACTTATGGCTTTTTGTTCTATGCGATTGCTATGGTAAATGACTTTGCATGTATATATTCTATTTTTGTGTATTTTTTGATGATGAAATAATGAATGATATCACAGTTGGTTTTAAAATGTAGTTACGGTTTTCTGAGACTTAGATGTTTTAACTAACTAGCCAAGACTGTACTATTATCTTACAAGATTTTTGAACAAGGTATGAATCGGACTTGTTTTTGACCAAGTTATTTCACATCCCTGTGTGTGCAATTGAGTTTGTTTATGTGGTATTTGTCAGGATACCGCCAGTGCCAGATAGGCTGTCAACCAAACCTGTATTGAGGATCACCTAATTAGCTCCACTAACTCCTTGGTTGTATTTAGTCGGATTAATTTGCTTTGCTATCTGGGATACCATAAGCTAGCTCATCCACATGCAAACATTGATCTGCACACAAGTTAATGTGACAGATATATCGTCATGCGGGAGGTTTGCCACCAGTGACCGATAGGCTATCCACCAAACCGATATTGAGGTTCACCTCATGACCTTTTGAATGTTGAGAGTTCCAGGGATTCAAGTTTGACTCCCTTATTTTCTTCATTTGTATTGGGATACTTGCTCTTTTATAGTGATAAAAATCACTATTTATTTTTGTTTTTCCTTTTGAGCAAGGGATTTGAATTTTGAGTGATGAGAATCACTATTGCTTGTGCTTTTTGATGTATGCACTTAGTGGGATTTTGTTGTCAAACTTTTGGGGTGTTGACTTTTTGCAAATTTTGTGATGTTTTTGCAACTTTTTGAGAACTTGGGATTCTTGGGGAATTGGGTAGGGAAGATTCTTGTCCTTTTGCCAACTCTCAGCATTCTTGGGGTCATTCGCATAGGGGGATGAGCGAGATAACCTTTTCACTGTATGGTATCCTGAATTGCTTTACAGGTTTCATCTTTCATTTACACAACTTGGGAATTATTTTGTGTTTTAGCTTGTGTTGGGATGCTACGTAACAAGGTGTGATCCAAGTATGACCCAAAATTTTTAAAATCTTTCTGAATTTTGTACAACCTTGTCTAGAAATCTAATGACAGCTGAATGACAAAACTCTAGACACATTAGAAGACAACTGATAGATGATATGGTGAAATCGTGGATGATGTTTATTTATTTTTTGTTGGATTGTTGACAAAATGGAAAATGTGGAAAATGATGAAGGTGCCAAGTGATGACAGTCTATGGTGCTTTTGACCTGTATGACCAACAAATATGCAATGTATGGATGCGATGCCTAATGCAGCTATTTTTTTGTATTTTTGATTTTTGAAGTATGCATGAAAGTGAGATGCAGATTTTTTTTGTAATTTTTGATTATTTTGTTGTTTTTGGATTTTCTTGATGGTTGGTTTATTCCGCATGAGTGCGGACCAAGTGGCTCTTTCGTGCCCTTGGAGGTTTTGACCAAAGGGATTATGGGTACCTTTGGGGCATTTTGGGGTTGACCAAGCGATTATGGGAATCCTTGGGGCTTTTGGTTTGACCAAAGGGTTTATGGGCACCTTTGGAGCATTTTTAGGATTGACCAAGGGATTATGGGAATCCTTGGAGCTTTTTGGTTTGACCAAAGGGTTTATGGGCACCTTTGGGGCATTTTTGGGATTGACCAAGCGATTATGGGAATCCTTGGAGCTTTTGGTTTGACCAAAGGGTTTATGGACACCTTTGGAGCATTTTTGGGATTGACCAAGCGATTATGGAAATCCTTGGAGCTTTTTGGTTTGACCAAAGGGTTGATGGACACCTTTGGGGCATTTTTGGGATTGACCAAGTGATTATGGGAATCCTTGGAGCTTTTTGGTTTGACCAAAGGGTTTATGGGCACCTTTGGGGCATTTTTGGGATTGACCAAGTGATTATGGGAATCCTTGGAGCTTTTTGGTTTGACCAAAGGGTTTATGGGTACCTTTGGAGCATTTTGGGGTTGACCAAGTGATTGTGGGAATCCTTGGAGCTTTTGGGTTTGACCAAAGGGTTTATGGGCACCTTTGGAGCATTTTGGTTTGGGCTATGGCTCTTTTAGATATGGAATGGCCTCAAATGACTGATGTTCAAGGGTTCTAGTTCCTTGATTCCATCAAGAGAGGCTAGCCGGTATGTCCCAGGTCCTATTTTACTTTCAATCACATAAGGACCTAACCAGTTTGCCGTGAACTTGTCCCTTAGATGGGGTGGCAAGTTAGAGTTCTGTTGGTTCTCTTTTAAGACCAGGTCACCAACCTGAAAGTCCCTCAGGTGAACTTTCATGTTGTATGCCTTCTTAAGTCGCTCTTGGTAGATACGCAAATGCTCGAGAGCATTGACGCGTCGTTCGTCAAGCAACGTAAGCTGATCTAACCGGGCTTGCCGCACGGTGTCATCATCGATGAACTCTTGCATTGATATGCGCAGGGAAGGAATTTCCAACTCAAGAGGCATGACTGCCTCAAAGCCATACACCAACGAAAATGGAGTTGCCCTAGTGGGTGTCCGAATGCTAGTGCGATAAGCCCAAAGAGCAAGCGGGATCTGAATGTGCCAATCCTTATGACTGTCTGCAATGGTCTTCTTGAGGATGGCAACGAGCATTTTGTTTGACGCCTCTACTTGCCCATTTGCCTATGGATAATAGGGTGTTGAAAAACTATGCTGAATCTTGTACTTTGTGGTCAAAGCATGCACGTCTTTTTTCTTGAATGACGTCCCATTATCCGAGATGATCTTGGATGGAATACCAAAATGACATATGATGTTATGCAAAATGAACTCCGCAATGCGGGGTCCGATCGTAGAGGTAAGCGAAATTGCTTCCACCCACTTGGTGAAGTACTCTATGGCCATTATGATGAATGTGTGATGGCCTGACGATGCAGGGGAGATCTTTTCGATTAGATCTAAGCCCCACTGCAAAAATGGCCAAGCTGATTGGATCGGTTACAAGGCTTGAGAAGGTACGTGTGTCAGAGTGGCATGGTGTTGACACTTCATGCACTTCTTTACATAAGCACAACAATATCGCTCTAAATATGGCCAATAATAACCCATGCAAAGAATGCGCTTTGCGATGGCCATACCACTGAAGTGGCCACCATAGGTACCATCGTGCGCTTGGGTGATCGCCCAAGTGGACTGCTGCTGGTCCAAGCAACGAAGGAGGATTCCTTCATAACTGCGATGGTACAAAATGTCCCCTAACAAGACATGTTTTGCCGCTCTCTATTTGAATGATCTTTTCGTGGCATGTGACAATCCAAGTGGGAGGCTACCTAACTTGAGGTAATCTCTGATGGGTGTATACCAATCCTGCTGATCGAAAACCTCGATGGTATGAACAACCAATCCCTCTTGCAGGTCATCCCTAGCAAAAGCTGAGCGGGAAAGAATCTGCAAGAATAGCGTTGTGTTGCTATTAAGGGGAGTAGGGGAGAACAAGGACCCCTAGTTGGCGTGGTTCAGACAATCGTGGATTCGAGAGAACTTATCCAGAGATGGTTCAATCTGGATCAAGTGGATTCTTGGCGTTAAGTCAAAGCTTGCACGCTCCATCGTGGATTGCGATAATGTTTTGACTTGAATGGTTGTCATATCACCAATCATGTCTTGCGGGATTAGTGACCCCAAGGAGGCCATAGTATCCACAAAATGATTCGATGACCGAGGGAGTGCCTCGATGTCGTACCATTCAAGATTTTCTAGGAATTTGTCCACAAGGGCTTTGTAGGCCTACAAAACTAGGCATTTACATTGGAATACCCCTTTCACTTGGTTGACTATTAACAGCGAATCACCAAAGATGTTCAGGCATTTGATGTTCATGGTGATGGTTGTCTGAAGACCTATGAGCAAGGCTTCATATTCGGTGTTGTTATTGGTGCATGAGAAGTCAAGTTTAAATGACAAGGGTATCAGAGCCCCTTGTGGTGTGAAGAATACAATTCCCATGCCACCTCCTTGCTCACATTTAGAACCATAAAAAAATAGGGTTATGTCGGCCTATGACTCAGGCTCATCAAAATCTGGCGATTCTGAAACATGGAAGACCCCATCATCGGGTAGTTCTACAGTCAGAGGTTGATTGTCTTCAAGAGGAGCCTCTGCTAGTTGATCGGCGATGACTTGACCTTTGATAGACTTCTATCCAATGAATTCTATGTCAAACTCCATCAACAACATGATCCATTTCATCATGCGGCTACTATGATAAGTATGACTCATCATGTATCACAATGGATTCTCCTTAGACACAACATACATCATGTTGCTCAACATGTAATGGCATAGCTTTTTGGTAGCAAACACCACTGCCAAGAAGAGCTTCTCAACGTATGCATAGTTAAGTTCATAACTGACCAGGGTGCGGCTAAGATAGTAAGTAGCCTATTCTTTGTGAAGTTCATTCTTCTAGGCTAGCATGGCGCCCAGTGCCACCTCTATAGCTAAGATGTATAAGTAGAATGACACTCCTGGTCTAGGTGGTGCCAATACTAGCGATGAAGCCAAGTACTGTTTGATGTCATCAAAGGCTAACTGGCACTCGTCATCCCAATGAAATGCTACCCCCTTGTGTAATAATTTATTCATGGGTTGGCACTTGTCAGATAGCTGCGCTATGAAGCGCTTGATTGACGTGACCTTTCCCTGCAGACTCCTGAGCTTCTTGATGGTAGTTGGGGGAAGCATTTCAAGGATTGCCTTGACTTTGTTTGGGTCCACCTCAATTCCTCGTTTGGAGACTATGAAACCCAAGAGTTTTCCAGATGTGATGCCAAATACGCACTTCTTGGGGTTTAGTCTGACTTTGTGTTCGATGAGGCGATCGAGGATCTTGCTTAAGTCATCGAGATGATCTGGGCACAAAAGAGACTTGGCCAACAAATCATCCATGTAATCTTCCAAAGTTTTGTGCATGTAATCATGGAAGATGTATGTCATGGCACGTTGGTAGGTGGCACCGACATTTTTAAGGCCAAAGGGCATGACCTTATAACAAAATGTCCCCCAAGGCATTGTGAACGCCATTTTTAGTTGGTCCTTGGGATTGATACGAATTTGATTGTATCCCGAGAAACCATCCATAAGGGAAAGCATTTCGTGGCCCGTTGTCATGTCTACCAATGCATCGATGCTAGGCAAGGGGAAATCATCCTTAGGACTCGCTTTGTTTAGATCTCAAAAATCAGTGCATATGCGAATCCTCCCGTCGGGCTTCTTGATGGGCACCATGTTGGACAACCATGGTGGGTAATCCACGCAGATGACAAACTGTGCATCCAACAACTTTTGTAATTCATCTTTGACCATCAAGGCCACTGTTGGGTGCATCTTACGTAGTTTTTGCTTTACTAGCTTGACTGTCGGATCAAGCGTTAGATTATGCGTGACTAGCTACGGATCTAGCCCCGACATGTCTTTGTAGGACCATGCAAAAACCTCCTTCTTCTCTTTGAGAAGGGTAATGTAGTTGGCTTGCTCTTCGAGGGATAGACTTACCCCCAACTTGATGATCTATGGATCCATTGGGTCAAAGCCGATGTCTACGTCAGTTGTCTCCTCGATTGACATGTGGGACCCGTCCTCCAGCTGGTGTGGAGTTGGGATCAAGTTGATATCATTTGCTGAATTGAGATCTGCATTGGGAACCTCGGGTTCCTCTTCAGCATGAAAGATATCCTGAGTTGGTCTTGGGGTGAAATGAAGCATCTCATCGAAGGGCCAGTACTCTGATGGGGATGGTGGTGAATTAATGTGATCCCAGTCTATGGCATCTATGTCTAGATACAATGACCGTGTTGGATCGGCTGGATTGCGGATGGGGGCGGTTAAGTCAATGGAGATCATGTTGATGAAATGATTTTGGTCTCCATTACCATGGGTGTGGTATCTCGGACATCCTTGATGATTGTTGTGCTCCGAATCTGGCTCTGGAGGTATGGGCACAAATGGATCGGCCCTATGCACAGATAAAAGGATAGGGTCTGCCCTTGGTACTAACAAATCTATAGGGTCTCTGGGTGGAAGGCGCTCTCCGTATGCCCAAAGTGGCGGATGCAACACTTGGTCCAATTGTGTTGGGTTTAGGTGCCACCTATGCCTTGGCCCCATGCCTAGTTGTTCAAACATGTTGTCAATATCTATGGGGTAATGTTGCTACCGCGCATGATTGAGATATGCCATCTCAGTTTCATCTTCATAATCACTATCGGAGATCCACAGGCCTTCGTTGGCTCCGACAACTATCTGCGACATGTGAGGCTCGTCTTGCTCGAGCAAATTGATATGGTCCCATCGGGGTTGTTCCGCTCTCTACGAGGGGACCTGATTTGCCTGAGGTGGCACTGGCTTGATTGGAGCACCCAAGGGGAACATTGTCAAGAGGCTCTCTTGATAATCATCCATGGGGGTCACTTGTGAATGATTGCTATCGGATTCAAAAGGGTCCCATGGTGCTATTTCATACTCGACTCGTCCTCGGAGGATCCTTCCTGATTTTGTCTGTACCCCTCATGTAGGTGAGTCCTTGAGCTTTCTCCTCTCTCGAGCGAAGGGAAAGGGTTGTTGAGGTCAACAAGGTTGGTTGTCAACAATGGGAGATAATCCCCCAATGTATATGTCATGTTAGGATTGGCATATGGATCTAATGCCAACCCATCCTTGCTGCCTATCCCTAGGCCTTGCATGTTCTCTACCAAGATGTCAAGGGGTAGGGGGTGGTTGAACCCTACTCCCGACTTGTCGTATGGCATCTGATATCTTGGTTGGCAAAGAACATGCACTCCTTGCTCATATCTGCCTAACCCATATCCGTGCCAATTGCATTGGCCAAGATATCTCAAAGCGAAGTCTGGGTTGGACAAATAATTGACATCTTCCATAAAGGGCTCTTCGTCTTCTTCTTCTTGCATGTATGGTTCAATACCATAATCAAGGCCCCCGTACACAAAGTTTGTCTGGTTTGGTGGGTAGCCTAGAGGAACAATACTACCGATGGGGAGGCGAGGTCTCCCCATGTCCTGCATGGACTCAAGTGTGGGTGTTGCAACAATGTTCCGCACTAAATACTCCCCCAGGCCCGTATTGGCCATTTCAACAGTGATTGTTGGCGATTGAGGGGGAGGGAAAGCAAGTCCTTCCTGAGTCCACTCCATTTCGGGTGAACTAGGCGTCTCGACTTCCATTCTGCTAGGCATCTCTTCGGTAGAGATGGTTGAGACTGAAGGTGGTGCTTCTTCCATGGGTTTCTTCCCTTTGTCCTTCGTTGTGGCCACCATGGGTGGCGTTGTTGGTGAAGGACCAGACGATGAAGATGGACCCGGCTGGGAATCTGAGGGACTTGACAGTGGGGATGCCTATGGAATTGGACCCTGTTTAGATGGATTCAACTAAAAATCCACATGCGTTGATGGAAGGGTCGATTGCGGCATCAATTGCACTGTATTGCAATACTTGAAAGGCTCCAAGTCTGCTGGAACTACGTGCACCTGCCCTTCAAAAGTGTACTTGAGGCACTGATGAGCTATTGAAGGGACACACTTCATGTCCCTGATCCATGGCCGACCCAACAAGATGTTATAAGCCATCTCACCCTCCAATATGTGGCACAATGTAGGAATTGTATTTTGTCCCACTTGGATGGGTAGGACAATTGTGCCAACTGTTGAGCATATTGCATCATTAAATGCTCGTAGTGTATAGGTGGAGGCTACTATGTGAGATGCGGGCAACTTCAAGTGCTTCAAAGCCATTGTTGTGATGATATTACTGGATGAGCCAGTGTCTACCAACACCCTCTTTTATGGGATCCCATTGACCTGCCCGATGACGTGCAGGGGTGGATCTGCCATGTCACCTGTCACTAATTTTAATTCGTCCTCTCTGAAGGTGATGACTGGCTTAGTGCATCATTTGACGTGTCCCACGAAGTTGTTGAAGGCATTTGCCTCATGGGGCTGCAACTCGATGGCTTTTAATATCTCCATTAGAGCTTCCCGATGGGGCGATGATTGTTGTATAAGCTCATAAATGGAGAGCCTAGCCGACGTGGTCCTCAAGATTTGGGTAAGCTTGGTCCGAATCGTGACCACTGGTCTAGGTGAAGGAGATTGCATAGGGTGCTATTGGGGTTGTGATGTTGTTGGCACCTCTCCTATAGCTACCGTAGGGGTAGCTATGCTCGGATACCTCTTGTTCTGAGTCACTATACTTATCATTCCCACATACCCCTGCATGGGGCAGTTCTGTGTCACTTCGTTGACTTGTATATTCTTTGCTTGCGCATCATGGGTGGGCAAGGGGTCCTTGAAGACCTCCATATGTTGGTTTCCTGGTGCTACGGGATTATCCACCACTAATGTCTTGTTATCTATCAGGTCTTGCACCAAGCCTTTAAATTTCCAACATGCATTAAGATCATGCCCCTTTCATCTATGAAACCTATAGTACAAATCTTCCCTGTAGCCCTTAGGTCTTGGTGCATTGGGGTCTATGGGTTGAATCTCGGGCAGGTTGATCAAGTTTGCCATTGACAAGCGGTCAAACAGGGAGTCTCTGGACTCCGTGTACGGTGTGAATTATCGTCGAGGGTGATGCTGCTGATTTTGTTCTTGTCGATTATTCTCTCATTCATAATTGTTAAGAGGGACCACCTAATAGTTAGCCTTTTGGGGCTGTGTTGCTTGTGTAGGCATAGGTATGTTGATAGCAACTTGATTAACCATAGTGGGTTTTGGTTGCATGGTCCCTATCTTGGTGTTCTTAGACCACTCTTTTTTCTTTGGTTTGGCAATCTCCCCATATTGAATTTTGATCTCTTCAATGATTCTGGCTTGTGCCAGGGCTTCTTCTAAAGTGGCATATTGCTGTAGCTACAATAGCATGGAGATCGATCTCAAATAGCTCTTTGAGAACATTTGGGTAAGGTCGGACATAGGAGGGAGGTAGGGCAGCTTTGAAAGCAAAGTCCTCCACCGGTTCCCATAGGCCGCCATGGTTTCTTCCTCATACTGCCTGAGGTTGGCTAAGTCGCTTAGTGATGCCTTCTTCTTGGTGTTGAAGGTGAAGCGTTCGAGGAACGCGTCCACTAGCTGATCTAAATTACAAATGTTTTGCTTTGGCAATTGAGTGAACCAATCCGAGGCAGGGCCTGCGAATGTGGTTATGAATGTTCTTAGCAACAAAGCGTCATTGTCCTGAATGCCAAAGCATTGGCTCAGGAACCTAGTCACATGCTCTTGGGCATCCTCCTCCCCTCTAAAGAGTGCCAACTGGGGCAGTTTAAAGTGTTCAGGGTAAGGGGGTGTTGGCACTGACGGATGCATAGGGTGACTGCGGAGTTGTCGTAAAGTGGGATTTTGGGGCCCAGAAGTCTTGGTCTCCATAGACTCTAAACGCTCTAGGAGCACTTTATATGCATCAAAAGACTTGATTTCTTCCTCCTTAGTTTGTTCCCGTTGCGGGTTGTGGGGAACTTGAGGCCTATAGAGGGGTGGCCGAATAGCGCCCCCTCTGCCTTGGTAGGGCATTTCAGCCCGCTCTTCTTCTTGCTCATACTCCTCATAGGCTTCTTGAGGAGTTTTTGGGCGAGGCCTATGAACATGGGTGGGTGCCCACGGAGGGTGCCCATCATGGTTTCTGGGAGTGGCCTCCCACTCAAATCTAGGAGGTCTCGAAGGTCACGCTTGGTATGGTCTGTCTTGCACCAAGGGGTTGTGCCTCTCATACATATTTGCCCTTTGTGTTCGAGGGGTTGGGACCCTCTCAGGCATATCATTGTGGAGTAGCTCATCTGTTTGGCACTGAATGCACCCTTTACTAAGGCGATATAGATGCTCTAGCTATTGTTGGTCTTGCCTAAGCTATGTGATTTGCGCTTGGCGAGCGGTATGTATAGTAAAAGCCATGTCAATTTGCTCTGCCATATTGAGTCTAGGAGGTCTAGATGCCTCCCCTATACATCTATCTTGGTCATGGTGATCCGAGATCTCTATGGGATACTTACCTCTATCGAGGTTAGCGACATTCACCTGAGGCTCTTACCTCCATAGGTGGTCCTGATAAAAAGTAAGTGTGAAAGCGCATTGCTCTCGCGTTGTGTGTTGCTCTTGAGGAATGTAATGGTCTTCCTCATGCTTCCTTTCATATGTGTGAAAGGGGCGGGTGGATTTAGCTCGCCTTTATTGAAGAGCCCTGTGCTCTGGATTTTTCCTGTTGTTTCTAACAACGATGTAGGGTAAATAAGGGATGACGAAATCATGTGGCCCCTCCTTGTGGACCCTATGTTGTTCTGGCACTTCAGTGCATGGTGGCCACTCATAGCAAGCTTCTAAGGGAGCTTTCCTATCTATGTTGAGTGCCACGTGTAGGGACTCCTCCTGAAAGGGTGTGTGCTGGAAGGGAGTGCCCCTCGAAGGGGTGCCTCTATAGTCCCGTTCTGTCATGGTGTGATGAGGACTGTCTAGTGGGTTCTGCCACCAAGGTGGTATGACCAAGTCCTTGGGGCTATATCGGAGGTGGCTTGTGCCCCCTTGTACACTCTCTACAACTTTTTCCCGTGATTGGGCTTGGCTACGAGTGAATACCATGGTGGTGTCTCTCTACAAGATGCGTCGGTTTTTATCTTTTTTATGATTTTTTTGATTTTTAGGTTACACTAAATAGAAAAGATCACACACACACAAAGCAATGATTATCTCTTTTAAATATTAAAGGTGTGCCCTAAATCTGGTTTAGTGTGTTTTGATTTTTGTTTTGATGAGTTTTGTAAAATAAAGTGTTGTAGTAAATGCAATATGATGGCTCTTATGACTCCCAAAAATGGTCGCCCCTTCGATATACCATTGCTAGGTCGATATACCAACCTCTCTATATACCCGCCCTTACGTGAGGGAAACTATTGGTATGTGAGAGCAGATGATACGTGGTACGAAAGGGGAATCGCCCTATTTTTGACACCTACCATAGAAGACTTATCCTCATGTGCTGGGAATCACCCCATATATACTTGGTCAGCTTTAATCAGGATTTATGTCTAGCAACAGTAGCGATTGGGGTAATGGATGCAAATATTCAAGCCAAGGTGGTGATGAAATCCACCGTTGGTCTTGGTCAAGGGCTGGGGTTTTACGACAAGCTCCTTGGTTTTTAAATCACCACGTGGTGTGTGGGGTTCTTTTTATTTTTGTAAATAAATCAAGCATGTAGCCAAATTTTCCTAAGCAATCAAAGAAAATGAAAAAAACATAGAAACAAAAAACATAAAATGACAGAAGTTGTTCAGAACCCCTACCTCTTCTCTGCCCAAACAGGATGCCTCTGAGTTTCTACTCTGAAACTACACAGAGAGCGATTCATCCCTGGGTGAGGTGAATAACTGAACTATATTCATCATAGGCTGAAACAAATTCCCATTCATCCTTGGGTGCAACGAATTCTACTTCTGTACTCGTTACAAACCAGAACGAACAACAGTCTAGCGTTTGAAAAATTTGTACCTGTAAGCAAAAACAAGCACTTCTGATAAAAAATTTGACCTAAAAAAAAATAGAGGATAGATGTCCCATAGTTATCACCACTGAAAGCATGAGGATACAAAAACAAAAATGCAAACACCAAGCGCGATGCATGCAAAACAAACTTAACACTTAATTCCTAGAAATTGAAAATGCATGAAAGGAAAGAAACAAATGCAAAATGAAAATGAGATATAAAAGCAATATTGGAAACATGGACCTTTTATTAATATGCTTTAAATCTTGGTTACAATATGTCTCCTCCCTTTCTAGGGGCTAGGAGCGTTAAACATTGCTTCGTTACAACATGGATTGATAAGCCTTCTTCCGCGTGCCCACATGTAAAATGGGTGGACCAAAATGTCACCGTTGCTTGTGTAGATGAGTCTTGACTCCTCTTTGCTCCTCTGATGTTGGGATATTGTGTTCAAGGAAACAAAAAATAGTCAATAGCACCTGTAGATAAAATGAAACATGCAATCCCCACGCCTTCAATTAGTGCATGCAAAATATAAATAAAATAATAACCTAAATAGATCCAAATGAACTATAAACTTTATAGGGGCATAAATACATCAATGGGAAGGCACTATAAAAATAACAGTCAGAAAATTCACCATAGATTCGTACTCGCTTCGGGGTGGGACGAATAAACCTGCAATAATCAATCAAAAAGCACCCTCCCAAATGTATTATCTCGGAAGCTCCAAATGATATAAAAATTTAGGGTTAGGTAAAAGGGGGTATTTCAGGAAGACCTAGAAGGTCATATTTCCACAATTCATCCTATTTCACTGGGAATTTGATGATGCTACTTGCAAGTTAGTAAATGCGGGAAATGATAAAAACGTGATAAAAACTCTTCCAAATCACATGAAATTTAAACTACAGCCTATTTGGACAACCTAGAATAATATGCAAAAATAATAGAAATGAAATCTACCATATATTTCTAATCGCTCTAGGGTGGGGCGATTAGAACTATAGTAGTGCGGGGGGCACCCGGGGGCAGAGCGCCCACCGTTTGGGGCCTTGTTTCGGCACCAATCCACTTGGGATGGGTCCAAAAACTTTTGTGGGGTATTTTCAAAAAATTTGGTAGGATGTTATGGCCAAATATCAGGTTTTGGGTTCAAGTTGTGCTTCCAATGATCACCCAATAACCTCCCTTCCAAAAGAGAGATTAGGGATGTGAAAGCACAAGCAAAGGGGATGAAGACATAAAATGGTAGCACTTCATTGCTCCAATTGCTCCAAACCTGTATATCATTTTGGGTGAGAAGACTCACCATTTTATAGACCCAAGGGTCTCTTTGAATTAGCATGCAGAAGTGCCACTTGACAATCATGCTTTTTTTAGTGAAGAGAAGAATTCTTGATTAAGGGCTTCATAACTGCCCCTGTGACTGCCTCTGCATGCTCAAAAAAACTCACTCGCACTCCCATGCAATGAAGGGACAGTTAAGTGGTAGATCTGAGTTGTCATGTGTCGAGTTTTGACTTTTTATCGATCAAACCTACTATTCACCCCACCCAGGAGTGAACGCTAGTAATTGTCCCTGGGTGGAATGAATACCAGTATGTATTCATCCTTGGGTGGAACGAATAAGGAGCAGAGTGCTTGAAAGGTGCCAAATTGATCTCTAACCTTCCAAAACTACTGTGAGAGTGGCTAGGACCACTATTTAACCTTTGGGGGCTGCCCTAGGGGCTGTGTGTGTCAATGTGATTAGTGTTTGCAGTAACATAATCGGATTGGTGCTATTTTGGTGTCTATAGTATGGTGCTTTCACATTCTCAGTGTGCTTCTACCTTTTCACTTACCACCTATTTTAAAACATAATTGATCTTCCTAACTACCAATCAATGTAACTTAGCTAGACAAACTATTTAACTACCTAATCAAGGCATGTAAAAACCAATTAAATTATTTAAATTTAGGCAACTACCTCTAAATTTTTTAGTCATCTTCTCTATCTCCTATGAACTCTCCACATCACCTTACAAAACTAGACACCTAATCCTATAAAGTTGACACCTAAGTTTTCCATGCAAGCACCTTCAATGCATCCTCCAAATGGCTTGGTTGAAAACCACCCTTGGAAGAGGCCAAAAAGAACTAATCACACACAAGTGATTACACAATACCAAATTCACAAGGGACCTTATTTTCGTCCATGTGTTACTACAAATTTGGAGTCAATATTCTAACGTATTTTGCACCTTTTTAAGGTATGATTAGGAACGTCAAGTGACATCATTAGAAATAAGCATTTGTATAAGAACCAAAGGATAAAAATTGGTAACTTGATTTATGATACTTTCTATCCCTTTTTGTTATTTCATTGTTTTGAACCATTTATATCAACATTATTTTGTTTTTTATTTTTTATCTCTTAATTGCTCATTATTTCATTTAATCAGGATTAAGGAACAAAGATTTAATCTCCATACAAAAAAATATACATTATTGGAGAGATCAAACAAACCCATTAGTGCTATAACACTATTTTCTATTTTTTCTATAGTTTCTCAAATTTTTGAAGTTCAATAAAGAATCATACCTCTATGAAAGCACCATAAAAAATTTGATATAGTGCTTCCACATGATGTTGTTGCATTGTACTTCTACATATCAATTATGAATTGTAGTACTTATGTTAGTATGGTGCTTTTGCATTGTCATAATATTTAGTGTTAATTTAGGTATACTTTTCTATTTTATACCTTAGATTAGTAGAATCAGCTTTTTGTATTTCATATGGTTATTTGATCATATTTGTGAAAATTTTACAAGAAGTGTAAATATTGCATTTCATGTATGAATAAGGATATTTTTATAATTAGTGCATCAGACCTAAAATATGGGGGTATAATCATAAATTTTGTAAGCAATTGCATTTATTTGATTATTTTACAATTACCCATTTTGATTTATAAAAATGTTTGTAAAGGAAATTCGATAAATTGAATGTATTTGTAAAATTAGAATAGAGGACAAACCTTGTTCTCTCTTATGCAGCTTAAGCATAAAATCAAATATGCATATAGTTTCATTATGTTGGAATATATTACATTATTTGGTACATGCTATTGTACCACCTTGGGTACATCTTTATATTAGGAGAGTGTCCTAGATTAGCGCATGAGTATTTAATTTATGAATTGTAATAAATGCATAAGTATTATTAGAATGTGCAAAGTATTTTGGTAATGTAAATGTGCATAATAGTCCATGTGCATATCATTCAATAGAATAGGAAGATGAAGAGTCTCTAGAAGAGTTAAGACCAAGAGTGCCTCATATGAAGATTCGCATTCCATTATATATGGATCTATGAGTGTGAGTATGTGACATGGATTTATAGAATGAGAGTGTGTGGAAGTATGGTATATTTGAGTTCTTTATTCAATGGAGATATAATTTTCATGAACATTTATTAATGGAAATTCTATGAGTTATTATTGAATTTATTTATGAGTTTTACATTGTCAATATATTATATTTCATATTGCAACTTTTTTTATATCATGTAGTCATTTTATCTTAAGTATCTAGCATCAAAAGCTAAAAGTGGTATTAGAGATACAACAAAGCTTTTTATTGCATAGGTTTTAAAGTTGCAAAGGATATTTCCACCAAGGAGAAACCAATGAAGTTGAAGATATTACCTCTAGAAAATAAAACTAGGGAAGATAGTATTTTTCACTAAATTAAAGGAAAACCAATGGATTTTGAAGATCTACCTATTCCAAGAGCAAATTTGAAAGAGAAGGAAATTTATGTCTTGAAGATAGACCTTGATATTGATGATATTAAGAGACCCAAGAAGGAGGACATATTGAATAATTTGATAGATTGAAGAATATTATAGATTGCTTTTTGGATAGAATATTTCCATAGGGTTGAAGGAAAAAAAGTGAAGACTAGGATTCAACATAGATTTATTTCTAGTAGTTTTGAGAATAACTATTAGTTTTTAGAAGTTGAGAAGCTTCCTATAGTGGATAGAGAAGAATTTCATATTCGATTACCTAAAAGTCTATGTTCTCTCCTCGTGTAAATATTAGTTCTTTGTTACAAAAAAACTGTAGCCATTGAATATTGAGGAGACCCATGAAGAAGGTCCCCATAGAATATTGAAGACTAAATATTAAGGAGACCGACCAAGGAGGCCACCATATAATATTGAATACTAAATATTGAGGAGACCCAAGAAGGAGGTCCCCATTGTAGATTTGAAAAAGAAGATAGAGGATTACTGAAAAAAGGTCCACTTGAAGAGTTGCATAATTTGAATATCCAAGAGAAGATTTCTCAAGAAAAGTTGGAAGGAAAATGAAGAAGGCTAGAAAAGCCTTATTGAAGAAGTGGCCATTGGAGAATATTTTAAGAAATCTCAAGGTAGAATATTGTAAGAAGGATTTGGGACAATTGTCACCATCTAACAACAAGCCCAAAAGGAAGAAGGATTTGGAAAGAATGTTGCCAAATTTTGGAGGATATTTTTAAAGACCTCAAGACATTCAAATTATTGAGGAATAAGATAGTGGAAGATATCATATTTGAATTTAATATTCAACAAGAATATTAGAGGAGAAAGAAACTAGAATAGGCCACCAAATTTGAAATTTTAAAAACAAGCATAAGGGAATTGAAGATTGATTTGCAAAGGAGAAGATTATTGATTTTTGAAGCACCAAATTGAAGGTGGTATAAAGCTGCAATTTGGAGAAAATTTGGGCATATTTTGAAGTGTCCTTGAACACCCAAATGAAGGAATACTTGACAAAAAAATAAGGCAGCAATTTAGATAAGATAGAGGAGATTATTGAACAACAAAATGAAGAAGATAAATTATATTTTTAGAGAAAAAATTTGAAGATATTTGAGCTAAAATTTTGATAATATTAGAGCAGTAAAGTAGAAGGAATTGAAGTTGCAAATTGCATGGTCTTGGATAACATTTGAAGGAGAAATTTGAAAGAAAAGTTGACAACAAGACAGTTGATTTTTGGGCAACATTTGAAGACACTGATTATGGCCAGAGCTCATTTAGACACCTTCTATGTGAAGAATGATATAGTTAGAGAGAAGGTGAATAAACTGGAGAAACAAATTGAAAAAATTCAAAAGACTCTGAGCAATCAAAAGGAAGTTGAAAAGGCTTTGAAAAAAGAGGCCAAGGTCTGGCAGGAAACATTTCAAGAGGCCAATAAGCTCAATGATCATCTAGGAGAGCAAAATAAGTTGAATGAAGAACAAGCAAAAGAAATTTAGAGTTTAAAATAGTAGCTTCAAATAGAGAAGGCTAAGACATCTGGCTTTTGTAAAACTAAAGTGAAGAGGAGTAAAAAAGATATGCTCTCTTAAGTCCAAGAGAAATATCCAAGGCTTCGATTCATAATTGATTATCTTGATGATGCCAACCACTTGCTCCCCAATGTACAGAGAGAGCTAGATCAGATCACTGGAGAGTTGCAACCTATGGTGATTTCAATAGAACAAATGTACAAGTTGGTTGATAGCATACTCAGTAATTCTTCTAAACCCATTCCTAATAAGAAATAGAATCTCACCAGAGTTGTTGCTAAAGTCATGATTAAGAAGCACAAGGTACTTAAAAGAGCCTGGCTATGGTTTGATAAGATTGAGGATGTGATTAGGGATGTTGATGTAAATAAAGAAATGATTCAAGTTGGCTTCAAAGGCATATGGATGGAGGATTACAACTTGCTATCTATGGAAGAGATCCATAAAAGCATTAATAAAAAATTTTAGGATAAATCTGGAATTGATTCTCTTGAAGAACCACTACCCCAAGAGCAAGTTGTCCAATTAATTGTTAGTTTTACCAGATTAAGAGATCTCATGGAAGATCTTATGAATAGATGGAATGCTGCTAACTATAAGGACATTGGATAATTACAATATGTTTATAAGCATCTCAAAGAAACATCAAACCCCTCTGAAGCAGCCTAGAAATAGGCTTTACAATATTTAAAATTGATTATTCGACTATTTTGTGATGCTTATGGAGGAAGGAATCAGACACCACCTTCTACAGAAGAAGAAAAATAATAATAGAATGAAGAAGAGGCCCATGAAGAGGAAGAAAAATATGGAGCTATTATAGGCCCGAATGGGGCCCACACTTAGTTTATTTTTGTTTTTGTGCATATTCACAAGTTTTAAATTTTTGTTTTTTTGTCTGACAATTATAAAAAATAAGCAATAAATGCATGAATTCTAGAGAGGCATAAAGGGTAGTAAATTTTGTGTGAAGGCATTTTTTGCAATAAGGCTTTATGAGAGGAGTAGAGTTGTGCCTGATATTTGAAGACATTGGCAACATGCCTGTATTTTGTGGAATAGTCTTCTTATAAGCGGATAAGTCTTGATGTTTTGGCATGATCTCCATATGAACCTTTACCCTCTAAGCAATCTATTATATTTTTCAGAGGGTAATGTTTGTATGGAAATTATTCTTTAAAGCATATTTTTGAAGATAAGAATTTTTTGATTCCTAAGGCCCAAAGGATAAGACTTTGAGTTCTATGGCTTTGAAAGCAAATACACCCAGGAGGCACCAAAATGTAGGCCCAAAATGACCACATTCTTAGGAAATATTTTGAAAATTTTGCCTAAGTCATGAAATTTTCAATCTGCACACTTTGTAGTGTATTTTGGAGCGGATCCGCAACAAAGGCCACAAGTCTGTCCAACACTTGGTAAATTTTAGCACTTGGAGTAATTCCACAAGGTTTCCTTTGTTCTTGGCTCTGGACTGGCGATGCATCACGAACCCACAAAAAAATTTGGAGAAGGATGACATCAACAAAAAATAAGTATGGATTGGCAATCACTCGATATTTTGAATACCTTGTGAGCATCTTAGTGTTGGAGAGCCCATTTCTGGAGAGCATAGTGAAAATTCTTGCTCGAAATAGTGACAAAAGGCAAAAATCTAAGTATAGAAGATGTGGATTCATGATGAAGGATATTTTGAGTAACTCTCTCTGAAAATGACAACAAGAAGTGATGTACTTTGAAGTCAGTGTGAATTGGAGAAAGAGTCACTTTGCATTGTCATAAGTTTTGGAATGATGTTCAATGGCAAATGTACTTGCTTGGGTCCAGAATGAAATCCGTATAAGTTTTAAAAGATATATGATGTCATCATATTTTTTGTGTGGATTGGCAGATGATTCACGACCAATAAATAAAAATAAAGGACAAAGAGTGGATTCGATCCTGCTTAACTTCCAAATTTTGAATTTGTATCCCATAGTTTTTGAAGCATTAAGGATGACATCATCAATTTTTAAGAGTGAAATGGTGTTGAGTTCTCCCCCGCTATTATACTAAGCTTATATCATATTTAATCATAGCCATACGATGGGGGAGATCGACGGTGGAGATTTTGCTAAGGAATATTAAGTATATAAAAGCATTTCTTCACCAAAGTTAGAGCAGTCAGTTGGAGGAGGAAGCTGAAGCATAGATGATTTCAAGAAGACAAAACTAGAGGTGGTTGCAGATCGATGGTGATAGAAAGCTCCCAAGAAGGATCGACAATGTTTATGCAATATCCAATGGCCTGAACTCTAGTTAGCGTCAAGAAACCAACAAGTTGTAGAGGCTTCGAGCTACCATGATGGTCCACTTTCAGTGGGTTTCCTAGAGGATAATCCAATAAGGGAATTCCAACAAGAACTCTTTGCTGAGATATCAAATTTTAATCTTTGTAATGTTCCTTATTATTTTAATTTTGAAAAATTATAAGTAGAGGTCAAACCCTCATTTTTAAAGGGTCAGCTCTAGTGTGTTTTCCTGTGCTACTATAAATATTTCCAAGGACTAATGAAAGGAGCATTACATTAATATTCACCTCAAATATTGTGTCTTCATATTTAGTATCAGAGATTTGAATTCTTTCATTGTATTTTTGTGAATACTTGAATGGTTAGTTTGTGCCAAATTAATGGATTACTGGCTGCTAGGGTAATTGAAATATGCTTCTAAGTTTGATATTTATTGTTAGGGAGTTTATTTCTATAAAATATAGATATTGGTGAATTCTATTATTTGGGTTATCGTTGTTTGGAGATTGAAATTGTTGTTTGCAATATTTCTCTGTTGTTCGTTAATGAATGAAAATACATTTATTTTTGAGATAATGTTGATCTGAGTAATGTGTCTTTAAGTTGGTTTTTTGAAGCTTTTAGTTGTAATGCAATGTTGTTAGCCTATCTATCCACTATTTTTCATATCTTTCTAACCCTAACCTTTCTTACCCTAATCTCTAAAATCTTAAGTGAGCATAATTGTGTCATCCTGTTTAAGTTGACAAGGAACCAACCTACTCTAGAGGTTGGATCAAAAAATTTGTTTTGGTCCATCCAATGTTGAGTACTGAGTTGTATCTATCGGGTACAAGCCTAGACATAAATTAGGAAGATAGACAACCACACTATTGAGTAAAACTTGATGTAATTCATTGCCCAACAGGTATGACTTTGGAATTGATTATATTAAGAAAAAGGAGAATAATATAGATAATACATTAAGTCAATGAAAGAACATAAATACTATGTATATGTGTCATAAATATTTTTGTGGTAGGGATAGAGCACAACAATAGGGTGATAGCTATTGTGACAAATGTCAGGCTTGGTTTAATTTAGAACCAAAGAGATACAAGGACTTCATTATTAAGGATGAGATATTGATATTTTGATATAAGCTTGTTGTTCCTAAAATAGGAGGTTTAAGAAATCATTATTGAGCACACTAGGGAGGAGCTAAAATGAATAAAACATGATAAAGTATTCTTATTGGCTAGGAATGAAAAAATATATCAATAATCTTAAGACTAGATGTATTGAGTACCAAAAAGCAAAGGCTGGACATCTACACCCAAAAGAAAAATTTTAACCACATGACATTCCAAAATAGAGATAGCAAGTTATCTATATGGATTTCATCGAAACATCAGGGATGATGCACTTGATATTACTAGTAAATTTGCTAAAGATACTTGTGACTACATGGATTCCCTACAATAATTATTTCAAACAATGTCTTAGATACTAAAATAGCCAATCGTAGAGGGTTGACCAAATTCTATTTATACTCCATATGCATTAAATGGACCATATTTTCAATTACATATGATCAAGATTACAATTCAAGGAAGAAGACTAGAAGATTAGGAAGGATCGAACCAACTATTATTAAAAGCATGAAGGAATCATTCAAGATAATTCAATAGGTAATTTAGAAAATAGTAAAAGATATCACCAAGAGAATTCTCTATGGAGAGAAAATTTTCACGAGGGTAAAAATCAAGAAAATATGCAAGAAAATTAGCTAGCTCCTTGAAGATATGCTATTGCATGGACCACAAGAATAAGTGGTATGTCATCCCATAAGAATAAGCGAGAGGTTATCATATAAGAATAAGTGGGAAGTTATCCCATAATACTAAGTAGGAGGTTATCCTTAGATTAATTTGATTTTAATAATAGTCATCACATGATGACTCCTTTTGAGGTTTTGTATGAGATACAATGCAAAACCTCTCTATCTTGGGATAATCCATAGGATCGAATAATGATCAGATCAGATATTGTAATGAAGATAGAGGAACAATTAAGAATGATTTACTAATGCCTCAAAGAATCCATGAACCAAAAAAAAGAGGTATGTTGATTTGAAAAGGCCATCGAGGAAATTCTCCTTGAGACACAGAGTCTTCTTAAGGGTGTGATCTACCTTGATTCTAGATTTTCTAAATATTTGGAATCATAACCATAAATGATTCCATGGTCAATTAACCTTCCTTTTTAGAGAACCATAAAAATCTCCACACATCTCAACTTAGAAACACATTATTCATCCTTTTGTGTTTGATATATATTAATATAGATTTTATAGTTGAGATGTGTTCAATATGTAAATAACAGGTTTCTTGAATTTTTTAGATAGTTAATGTTCATGGATCGGAGTAGGGTCCAATGGAGCTATTTTATAATATATGTGCTACTGTAAGAGTACATAATTTTTTTAATTTTTTCTGAAGTAAGCATATGATTATGTATTTTTTCAAAGTAAACTAAACAAAGGGAGTGTATTTAATCTTAGGGGGGAAATAATGTAACAATCCTCCTAGTATGACTATTATTTAATTTATGTACAAATGAATTTATAAGTTGTACTTTACCTTTTATTCCTAGAATGTGGTACTGCTTATGACTTTTGTGATTGTAGGACTAGGTACACTTCATCGATAGACTAATAAATATCAATCGTAAAAATAAAATGGGAAATTATGGTGGTGTGAAATATCACCACGCTGGGGTATTTGCATTAATAGATATGAAAAAATCCCTACCAGTGAAACACCCACCAATGACTCAAGAGTACATAGAAGATCAAATAACTACATTCATATAGGTGCATTATGGATGTACCTCTTGAATTATGAATTTATACCTTAAACTATATATTTTTTGTGTTTTATTCTTCCAATTGAATGAATGCTTCTTGTAAAAATCCTTCAACATCAGGAAAAGTGCCAAAGCATGGGAGCTATTCTCGTCTAGTAGATAATAGCATTTGGTTGTTATCACGTTGTCTATATGAGAAAGAATGCTAGAGGTTTAAATAAGTGTGTAAATATTTAGTTGTGCTTTGTTAATTTAGGCGTTAAACTGAGTAGCACAAAATAAAATAAAATATTATTAAATAAAATGCTTAACGAATATTAAAAATACATATGACCTTAGTACTTGTTTAATTTTAAGTGAAATAATATAAAATTCTTTTAGACCACCTTGTAAGTCTAAAATTCATGTAAAGGTGGTCGATATCATGCAAGATGATTGTCTAAAAAAGTGACCCCTTTTGTTCTTATAAATGAATGAAATCTAAGGAAGGGAAACATGGATGATTTCTATCATTTTTCTTTCATATAGAGTGACTAACAAGCAGAGAACAGAAGTGTGGAAGTAGCCAAGTTTTGAATAGATTTTATAGGTCTACTCCGATGATACATATTTGCTTGAATGTGTGCATATTTTGAATTATAATATGTTTAATCTTTTATCTGCTTTATTTCCTACATGTCTTGAAATATAATATGTTTAATATTTTGTCTGATTGTTTGCCTATACATTTTGAATTATATTATGTTCAATATTTTAATTGCCTTTGTATTTGGAATTGTATTATTCTCATTGAATTTTAACTTAAGAGTATAATATTATTACATGAGAAATGTTTACATCCATGAAGGTATATCTTTTGTACATAATTGAACAATGTTTGCATTATCATTTTAGACGTTCCATTCTGCACTCTAAAAATAACACTAATAAGGTGGTATAGAGGGCAATGAGCATGCCAAAATGGGCTTTATCCTGATCTTATAAATCCTAGCTAATAAAATGGGCTCCTGAATCCACAATGAAGTACCTGTTACCAGATGGAGAATGTCTTTCTTGTGATGTTCATCTATGTCACCAAGCAAGGCGGCTTGGTTAGCACATTCCTTCTCTTTGAAATGATGCCTACAATAGGGACTGACTAAAATAATGTATCAAGTAATGTTTTTAATTGAATTTTAGAACTATGTGTTGGATGTTGAAAGGATAAATTTAGTTGGGTGATAATTTCTTTGTATAAGCTAATTTGATAACACCACTTTAAGCTAAAAGTGCCTTGAGGGAGTTATAAACCACAATCCCTATAGTTCCCTAAAGGCACTTTTCAGTCAATCCCTACTATCGACAGACTAATAAGTATCAATCATAAAAATAAAATGGGAAATTATGGCAGTGTGAAATATCACCACACTGGGGTATTTGCATTGATAGAGATGACAAAATACCTACCAATGAAACACCCACCAATGACTCAAGAGTACATAGAAGATCAAATAACTACATTCATATAGGTGCATTATGGATGTATGTCTTGAATTATGAATTTATACCTTAAACTATATATATTTTGTTTTTTATGCTTCCAATTGAATGAATGCTTCTTATAAAAATCCTTCAACATCAGGATTAAAGGTTAATACAAGTGTCATTAACCTTTTGATAGGGTAACTCATTTCAATAAGTAATTCATTTTCAAATAAGTGATAGAATTTCATTTTGATAATTAAATAACAATTCTTGATTTATATTAAAAAATAATAAAATATTGTCACTAACCAAAAAATGTTGCAACCTTCTCAAACAACCGAAGTTTAAACCATATACTAAATGTTATCTCAAATAAAACCCCTATGCATATTTTGTATGTAGTAAACTATTTATAAAACATTAAGTCATGATTACCAATCTTTATTGAAGTCAAATATGTAGTATAGTACAAGAGCTTCTTTTTAAATATTTAAACTATCTATTTGCTTAAAAGGGGTCGTAGATTTTCCTAAGGATGCTTTAGACCTTTAAGTGTGTCAATTTATTTACTATATTAAGTTACTTTAAAGAGTTGTTCTAGAGATGCTTTAGTTAATAAGAAAAGGAATATTAAATATTTTCACCTTTACTTTTGTTTGAATATGCAATTTTTTAGGTTATTTAAAACTATTTTACTTTAATTAAGTTTAAAGATTTGTTATCATAAATTTAAAGCAAAGAAATAATTTATTGTTATTATTTTTTTATTAGTTATGAAGGTTTTGAGGGGATCCCACAACCAAAAACAAACAATCCTATATGATATCAAAAGAGGTCGAGATCCTGATAGGGATCACTAGCCAAAACCAATAAAATAACCCTACTTATAGGACACTATTAGAATTTCCCAAAATAGACATGCAAAACATTACACAAACTATGAAGAGAATAGTAGAACTGATTGCTTTATTCCAAGGATCAACTTTGTATAAATCGCAAGTTGATCATTGAGAGCCATTGGATTACAACAACTCATCAAACCTGATGAAGACACCACTGAGTGTTCTCCTGACACATGGAGGAATGGAAACTCAAATGTGTCTATCCTAGTAGAACTTAAGAGAATATTCAGTTATTCTACCACCCCCCTTAAGTGATACTAGGGGAGCTTTGTACAAATGAGTCCTGACAACAAGGCATGATGAGGTACTCATGTACAATGACTTATTTATGAAGATATGGTAAAAACCCAATGGGAAAAACCATCAATAAAAAGGAAGTAAGGAAGAGGCTTGTCTTTGGATGGCAAATATTGTCCTCTTAATACAATAAGAATGATGAGTCCCGAAAACATGGCCTGATGAGGTACTCATATACAATATATATAGTTGGTGAAAAAACCCCCTTGGGAAAAAACCATCTATCACAATTTTTTTTGAAGTGATGGTAAAAACCATCAATAAAAAAGAAACAAGGAAGAGGCTTGTCTTTGGATGGCGAATATTGTCCTCTTATACAATAAGAATGATGAGTCCCGACAATATGGATTGATGAGGTACTCATTTACATTATATATAGATGGTGAAAAAACTCCTTGGAAAAAACCATATTTCACACAAAACATATCCAAGATAGAGGCATGTATTTGGATGGCGAAGATTATCCTCATATATACATGATTTTTGAGATATGATAAAAAAAACACAAGGGAAAAAACCATTCTCCAGACAATATAATTAGAGGTGGAAGACCTATGTGTCAATGCAACTGTAATAATCCAAGTTTATATCACAACTGAAGGTAACGTGGAGAAGGAAATGACTTGGTAAAGATATCTGTAATTTGATTTACAGTTGGAATATAGTCCAAGTATATATTCATGTTCTAAATATGTTGTCGTATGAAGTGCATGTGTATATCAATGTGCTTGGTGTGTTGATGTTCACCCGGATTATGTGCAATATGTATTGTGATCTAATTGTCACACCAAATAATTATAGGCTTCTCATGGGAGAAATCAAATTCTCTTAGAATTTGACAAAGCTAGAGAGATTTTTGACTTGCTAAAACTGTTGCCCTGTATTCTGCCTCTGTAGAAGATAAGGCTATTGCTTGTTGTTTCTTGCATAACCAGGCTATTGATGAAGAACCAAGGCAAAAGACATATCCAGAGATTGAACATATGTCTTCTACTAAACCTACCCAATATGAATCCGTGTACCCAATGATATCCATGGATTTTCTCTTATATAGGATCCCAAAGTGCATAGTGCCTTACAAGTAACAGATGATCCTTTTTGCTACTTGCCAATGAATGAAGTGAGGTTGATGAGAGAATTTGGATATTAGGCCAAAAACATATGAGATATATGGGCAAGTATTAGTAAGGTATAATAGACTTCCTACAAGTTGACAGTATAGAGTTGCAACACATAGAGGGGATGAGCAGGAAGTACTACGATGAATTCCAGGTTGAAAAGTGGTAGGATAAGGTTTATAATCTATCATTTTAAACCTTTTAAGAAGATCTATAGTGTAATTTTGTTGACACAAAGAAATTCTTGCATCTGTTTGACTTATTTTAATCCTAAGGAAGTAATGAGCTAGACCTAGATCAGCCATTTCAAACTTTTTAGAGAGGAAGTTTTTTATAGTTTGAATGTGAGTAAAGTTACTACCAGTGAGCAGAAGATCATCAACATATAGAATAAGAATGGTGATTTTGCCTTCATTTATCCAAATGTAAATTGTGTTATCAGACTCACAATGAGAAAAACCTGCGAAAAGAAGGAAGGAGTCCATCTTTTCATACCAAGCTCTAAGGGCTTGTTTGAGGCCATAAAAAGACTTTTTTAGCCTACAAACAAGAGAGGAGTCTTGAGTGAAACCAAAAGGTTGTTCCATGAATATTTCTTCTTTTAATTCCCCATGTAAGAAAGCACTTTTTACATCCATTTGATAGACAAGCCACTTTTGGAAAGCAACCAGAGCAAGAACCAGTCTAACAGAATTCATTTTAGCAACTGGAGCAAAGGTTTATACATAGTCAATACCTTCAATTTGAGAAACATATTTTGCTACTAGGTGAGCTTTGTGTTTGTATATTTCTTCAGTAGGCCCATATTTGTTTTTGTAGATCCATTTACAAAAAACTAACTTCCTTCCTTTGGGCAGGGGAACTAAATCCCATGTTTTATTTTTGATTAAGGAAGAAAATTCATTTTCCATGGAATCATCCCATTCTTTGATACCTATTGCTTCTTTTAAGGATTGAGGATAAGAGGAAATAGACTGAAAAACAAGACCAGTGCCTATGGGGTTGGATGATATAGTATATGGAAGATTTTGGATGTAAGGAGTAGCTTCTTTAACAATGGTGTGGGCCCATTTTGGTATAGTGGAAGGATTAGACGGAGTTGAAAGATATTGAGTTGGAGTTACAAGTTCCTCATATTTATTATCAATTTTCAAGTTAACCTCAAGAGTTGGCTCTTCATAATATTGAGGTTCTACTATAGGAGAAGGCTCAATGGAGGAAGAAGGGGATTGAGGATCTCTTTGAGTGATATTATATAACATATATTGAAATGCATCAATAAAATTTTAGTGCACTTTAATTATGTTAATATCTAAAGGGAATGAGGTAAAAAAAACCCAAAATATAAACATGAAATGGTGCAAAAATAGCACCCTAACCCCCCTCCCACAAATAGATTTTTTATTTATGAGATATACAATAGACGTTCTTCACTATGAAATAAGATTTTTAAAGGCTTAGTGAAGAAGGTTTTTTGAAATAAAACCTTCGAAATTGAAGGTTATATAAATGGAACATAAAAGAGCCTAAAAAAAGGACAAATTACACACATCAACCAAGGTGCTTGTGGAAATATTTATAAGAAAACTAACCCTTTGAATACGATCTGGTCACCCTGCACAGAAAGGTTAAAGACAGGAAACGAAGAATGAAATATGTCGTTACTGGAATCTCAAATGGAGAGCAAAGACTTAACCCGCAATCCGCAGACTTAGCATCTTGTGGTAGACCTTAAAATTCGGTGGCTGCGCTCATAGATGGTGGATCATCTCAGATTTACTGAGAAACAAAATGATGCATTGAAAAGGAAGATGCAGTCTGAGATTTGAGATAAGAA
Organism: Wollemia nobilis; assembly: GCA_028583015.1. Classification (NCBI taxonomy): domain Eukaryota; kingdom Viridiplantae; phylum Streptophyta; class Pinopsida; order Araucariales; family Araucariaceae; genus Wollemia; species Wollemia nobilis. The sequence continues at coordinate 2,924,689 of JAQPPZ010003551.1, read as the reverse complement.
CAAATGCCACCACGAAAAGGATGTAGTCTGAGCTTTGAGAGAAGAACCAGTGGCCTCGTATGATTCCTTTCGTTTGAGATACGAAATGGCACCACATGATATAGACTAAGATTTCATAGAATCAGAAGAGGCCTTTGAACAAGGTTTCTCCCTATTAAGTGATGTAGTCAAATGAAAGACGCTCTTCCTTGAAATATTTGCAGAAAAACATAAACAGGGAAGGTGTAATAGAAAAAATATATATTTTTTATCTAGCAAAGCATATAATAATATGAAAACATCAAATCGAAGAGCTCCAAACTTGCAGAGAAGACAAATTATTTCTATGAGCACAAGAGAGATGTTGGAAAATAGGGGGAACCAAATGATATATAAAGGATTCTAAATTTTATCGTTATGGATCGCCAACCAAAAAATTGTCAAAATTACCGGGCTTGGTGATGATTGCCAATGCTTAAGGTGAGAGACGTTTAAAAAACTTTGTGCCTTTGCAACGTTATTTAAAAAAATATTTAAAGCAACTGAAGTGAAATCGTCTCAAGCATATGAGGCAAACAAAAAAATATTTAGAAGATCTTCTTCACCATTTGTGATATTAGCACCTACGGAAAGGGGTATCGATGGAGAGGCATAGGAGAGGTAAACACAAGAACGTTGATGGTTCCAAAAAAGGCTTGCGTTCAATTTACGATTTTGAAATGAACTCCGAGAAAAAAAAGTGAAGCAAAAGCTGCCTGCAAGGAGATAAAACACAAATGATAGGAAAGAATTTTCCTATGATATCAAGCTTAAAAGTTTTTCAAATATATATTTTGAAAAATATAATCGCTTGAAAATAGTGTTTAACAATGTAATATTACGAATGTATTTTCATAAAAAGAGCTTTTTTTTGTAAAGAAAAAAAGGACAAATCTAATGAAAGAAAATGTGGCAGTATATCTAAAAAAATTATATTAGAAGACAATGTATCTTCCCTTATTGAAGGAGACAAATATAATATTTTCAGAATAACCCACATACATATATTTAAAAATATAGCCGAAATAAAACTATATATAAGATCTTATGGAAGATAAAATTGAAGGCTTAAAAAAAACAACAGAAGATACAAAGAACCAGCTCCGAGAATATTCAATAGAGAACGCTAGCAAAATCTATCTTGATCTGGTACCATGTTCGAATATCCCAAAATAGACATGCAAAATATTACACAAAATATGAAGAGAAGAGTAGAACTGATTACTTTATTCAAAGGATCAACTTTGTACAAATAGCAAAGTTGATCATTGAGAACCGTTGGATTACAACAACTCATCAAACCTGATGAAGACACCACTGAGTGTTCTCCTAACACATGGAGGAGTGGAAACTCAAGTGTGTCTATCCTAGTAGAACTTAAGAGAATATTCACTTATTCTAACAGATACAACCAAAAGGTTGAAATGACAAACCAATATCATCCAAAAACCAACCCACAAAAAATATGACTCCAAGAAACTCATGTCAATATTTAAGAATTAACAAGAATATTCAGTCATGAGGATACAAATTCCATTAAGTAACCCAATCGTCGATTCATGTCCTCCCTCAACTCAACTATAAATCACATGATACACTAGAGAAAACGCAAACCAACGTAACAAGCTAAGGGTAAATATGACTCCAATGTCATTTGCCATAAGGAAAAAATGACCCACAAGGAAACCCATGAAAAAAAAAACCAATGTCTGGGTCCATCCAAAAATGATCATGATCTTTCAATGTTGAGAATAACATTCACATCTTTATGAAAATTAGATTTTCAATAGATCTTGCCATGTGAGGAACTCCCATATTCACTAAAAAGTCCACCACTTTGTTGTCATATTACATTAATGTCATTTAGCCGTTCCCGCTCTTTAGTTGAGTAGTTATTAGCTTGGTTGAACCAACCAAACCACCTTACTATATTATTGCAGATATATTTTACATGGAATTCAATGGGAAGGTAATCTCTATTTTTAAATGGTATCAAAGCAGGAAAGGCTTGCTCGTGATAAATGAATAAAGATATAATTATAATAAGAAGATATATATAAATATATATTTTAATATTTATTGAAATTTCTTGCTTGTTCGTCACATATCCATATGCTTTATGATTTTTTTATATATTTACAAGCCTCCTTAATAAAGTTTGTGTGTTATGATTTCATATCTAAAAGTTTATTGAGGTGGTTTATTTCCATGTGCAAGAGCATATGTAGACCACAAGGGACGACATCGGCAGTGAAGGGAGTCGAGATCAAACCTTGCTGTCGAGATTGAAAGGAAGAATGGAGGTCTATGCGGATGATACGATATCACAGCACCAAGGACGACGTCAAGCGCATTAGTCCACGATGGTAGAATTAATGGAGTGTTGATGTGCATTTTTAAATAGTGCACACAGCGGATGGCCAGGAGATTCACTGAAAGGGATGAACAACACTACGAGTTTCGAACACATGGAGTGAAGTGGCATCAATGGTAGTGCATAGTTGATTCCAGTGAACAGTGAGAGCGACAAGATACTTGTTCACGGGACTGTAAATAGTGGAGTTACCGAGGAGTGGTAACGAGATATGGAATATGCGATCTAAAACAACTCTCGAGTCCCAACCATGATGGGTCCCACATAGAAGATATATGTTTAGGGTATTTACCACAGAAACGACCTTGGCACATGGTCACGACAAACCCGGAAGGCACCTTGGACCACACGTGGAGGCAATGTGGTGATCCGATTGTCGATGAGCTGGCCCGAGAGGAAGGTTGCCAGGGTGTACATTGGTAGACCGAGTTATTAGTATGTTGCGCTGGCAGTATTAACAACCAACATCGGATACAGTGACAATGAAGGGCAAATGGTTTAACATTACCGATGGATGCATGGGGGGTTCGAGCTATGAAATGAACAACAGGCACGTTGATGTGGTAGGAATGGGGAATCATGCAGCAATGTGAAGCAGACAGATAGTAGGGAAAGATTGGATCACAGTGAACATGAGCAGGGCGGTGAAGTTCGACCGGCCAACACCTTCCTCACGCATGGCGATGACAAGAGCACGGAGTATCCAGACTTAGAAGTTACCGAAAGGATGTGGCGGTAGTCTATTAGACCAATGGTGATCAGTAAGAACATGTCATCGAGGTGGTGTGGTAATTTGGCAGAGGTTATAGCCTTTGTATTCGGTAATCAACTCGAGACCAGCCCAAACTGCAATGCCAAGCTCTCAATTCCAGCACCACAGAAAAACTTTCACGGGGTTTGTTTTTATTTTGGAATGTGATTACATTCAATTTCACCTGTGATAAAGATTTCAACTATTCCACATACAACCATACACACAAAATGATAACATCATTGGTTTGTTTTCAATTTAGAATATGATTACATTCACCAATGTTTTCAATTTAGAATATGATTACATTCAATTTCACCTGTGGTAAAGACATACAACCATACACAAAAAGGATAACATTATTGGTGTTCAATTAAAGAGAGAAGCTAAATGAAATAGTGGTCGATAAAGGATGAAGACGTTGTGTGGGTAGTTACAACAAAGTAACTGACATTGGATTAATGAAGACGTTGTGTCGGTAGTTATGACAAAGTAACCGACATTGGATTAATATAGATCACTTAATCATTGATTTATTCAAGGAAGATTCGATACCACCCGTTTGTAAACCAATGACTATTTGGCATCACTTTTCCATGGGGTGAGCAGAGAATATAGTGGCACGACAAGGCAAAGCTAGGCCACATGGCAGGTAATGGGTGGAAGTCACACATGTGCAAGGTATACGTGCAACATGACGAAGAATGAAATAGACGAGCATGTTGGTTAATAAAAAAAACAAAATTGCTCACACCACTCATCATAGGGGGTAAGGTTTTCTTTCATTTATTTTCTAGTTTGATTAAGTTAAAGCCATCAGGAAAGAGTTGCGAAAGTAAGCCTAAAGTGGACAAAAGTGCCTCTAGCAAAGCATTATCAAAGAAGATTGACTGGGAAGGAAATACAGTGTTAGAAAGAAAGGAAGTGAAGGGAAGCGTTACGAAAGGCTAGGGAGCATGAGAAAGGAAACGAAGAGACAGGGAAAACGGATGAGGGATATAGAAATTTAAATATTGCCTTGAACGATGAAGGAAGGGTTGGATATTTTGGGAGAGAAAGGTCACTGTTATACTTTTCTCTACCACTTATATAAATTCTGAGCTTGGATTCTACAGTGTATTTGAACATTGAATATTTTTCTACAATTTATTGGAGATGTTTCAAGTTTTAATGCATTTTTATGGTTGACTTGATTTCATTTTTAGTATATTGCACCTATTTCTTTGAAGCTTGCATCACATTAGATGTAGATTGAGTGAATTTGGGTCACATTAATACCGGTTTTATGTAAAATACCAATGCTTGTAGGGTCTGTGGAGGGAATTCTAAGTTGCAACACTTCTTCGGTTTCATTTTATTTATTTATTTATTTTTTAACCTGTCTTTTTGCAGATTTTTTTTAATTTTCAGTTATAAAAATAAAAATTGAAAAAAAATCAAAATCTAAAAATAAATACATGGATGTGAAGAATGAGCTTCAATATTTCATACTAAACAACTTCTAACTCATTCCAAAGTCATTTCGATTTTATAAAAATTATTGTTTTATAATGGTTTTATAATTTCAAAATTTTCATATTTTTGCATTTTTGAAAGTAAATTAATTTTTTAGCTGTGTATATGTATTCACAGACAATAAATGAACTCCCCTTTATGAAAATTACAATTTCATCAAAGGGGGGGTAATTTTTACGGCATTCTGTAGGCCATCATTTTTAGAACAATAAGTTGCATTTTTCTTTATGATAATTCTGATTTCATTAACAAGAGGTAATCTATTATTATATCAAAGGCTATTGTTGTCAAAAATTTAAATTATTTTTTCTTTACAAAAATTATTATTTTATTAAAGAGGGATAATTTATAATGACATTTTAAGGCCCTTACATTTAATGGTTATTCATGCATATTTATTTCCTTTCATTTATTCATCAGGAAAATAAAAAATGAATTCAACTTTCATTTTACATATGCACTTAGAGAGATTTTAATCTTTTATTTTAATATTCAAAGTAGGATTTAAAGAAACTAAAAAACTTGTTTAAATATTCTTAACCAAAAGAAGATAAAATCTACCTAAAATCCTCCAAGATAAAATGAACTAAGGCTTACATCATGGTCAGATGAGGGCCAATTCATATTTTCATTTCTTTTATATTTCATAAACAATTAATAGCACAACACAATAAAATAAACCAACATAGACCCCTTGTTAACAATTACTTGCAAATCACTAAGGTATTCCTAGCACTCACTTGACATATCTTCACAAGATTACAAGCACACATAAGTAAAAGGAACCTTGAAGAAATTTCATATTTCTTTACAAGAGAGGGCTTTGTGATCAAAATCCTAAGTGTAGGTGTGGTTTTACAATTGGATAAAATTACCACTCAACAGGTACCATCGGGCGTGCTACAATGAAACATACAAAAGTTACCATTTGATCAAGCATAAGGTAAAACATATAAATCCTCAAAATATTGTTCTTTATTCATTTAAACAAAATCCATAGGTTACAAAAATGATTATTGTGAATCCTTTTATATGAATATCAAATAAATTGATGGCTCCTTTTGAGATTCCTCGATGTAGGTGAGCTTCATGCGTATGTGGGCCACTAGTAATGTTGATGTGGATGCTTTTTCACCTATTTTAAGACCTGAAAAAGGGGGTTTGTGTGTTTGGAGGCTTGCCTTGGTCAAGCCCCATGTTGATGAAAGACGATGAAAATCGAAAGGAGAACTATACTAAAATGCAACAAAAATTGCATAGAACATCATAAAAAATGAAATGAAGCATACCTGAGTGATTTGGAATAAAAAACCTTCTGTAGGACCAATTCACAAGTCGGGGGGCGAATTAGAAGCTGGATTCGTAGATCGGGGGCAAATTGAGATAGAAATACTTTTTATTGGAGATCCTTGTCTAGATGGGCTCCTCAGATGCTGCTATGTTGTTTGTACGGTTCAAATGTCTAAGATTGCACTTTTGGTTACATTTATGTAGGGTTTATGTAGGCTAACTAAAATGGGAGAGATAGAGATAATGAGGAATTAGGTCCACTATTTATATAAAAACCTAAGCTGTAGGGGGTGTGGTTAGGAGTACTAAACCCTAAGGTCAAGTCCTAAGGTAGATAGGTTAGGGTTTTTTATGTGTTATTCTTACATTCCCTAAAATAAATATCTCATCTTCACACATGTGTGAGGAGATATTAGGGTTAAATAGGGTTAGGTGGTCCCTAGGTTAGATTTGGGGTTAGCTTAGGGTTTTCTAGAAAATATCCTAACTAACTTGGTGGACACACATGTGGGAGGGAATAATTAGGACTAATTAAGGTTTAGGAACCTCATTAACCTTTTTAATCCAAAAAGTGCACTTAAGTGAAGTGAATTTAAAATTAGAAATGCAATTAACTTAATTAAGACTTTTTGGGAACTAATAGTCTCGTGGGGTCCTAATTAGGTCTAGGAAGGGCTTAAGCTACCTTAGGGAATTGATAAGTGATCTCTTGATAGATAGAAGGTGATTGGGTCATGAATTGTGTAGTTTAGTAGGGTTTCATACCTATAGATCAATGAAGTGATCTACATAATTCTACAAAGGTCTACAATAGCCTACACTGATCTAGAGCAGTCTACGCTGGTCTAGAGTGATCTACGCTAGTTTGGAGTAGTCTACAGTGGTCTACACTAGTCTACAATAGCCTAGAGGTGTCTAGGATGGTCTATGTAAGCCTACAAGTGTTTATATGGATCTACAAGTACGTAGAGGTAGACATGTGCTACTTTTGGGTGTTTGCAGGGGGTTGATCCATATCGTGGTTGACACTAATTCTTGCATGAATAAGCTTGGACCTAGTTAAGGTTACCAGATCAATTGCCCACAAATGTCACCCAATTTTTACAACAATGTCTTCATGCCATAGATATAGAGGAAGACCTACGATCCTAAACCACACCGGATCTTGATTAAGGCTTAGAGTATTCAGAATAAAGCTCGTCGATCAATGTTTAAGAAATAAGCCATGACCCAAAGAACCAGGGGCTTTGTTGATGAACTTGCTCCATATCCTCTACTAAGCTAAGACAAATAAAAAAAAAGTTCTTTGGCAAGGCTGTAATTTGTAGACTTCCTAGAACACACCATTTGTATTGAGCCCAATGTCAAATAGCATTCAGATTTGAATGGGAACCCAAAAACTTATTCCAATGTATAATATATCTCATTATTCAAAAACAAAAAAAATTATATATATATTACCTATGTTATCATAAAAAATAGTAATAAGAAAAGAATAACCATAACTATTATATAAATTAATTAACCAAAAAATTAACTATTTAAAATCATTACATATTTAATTGTAACTCCAAATTTTGACCGAATAACCTCCCTATTAAAAACTTCCATCGTAATATTGCACTCAAAAGACAGTTATAACACCACTACAGACTAGGTCGTTGCTTCAATTTTAAAACCCGTTTTCTTCTCCACCAACCAATCATGGAATTTTTTATTTTCTTATGTTTGGCAACGAAAGTGTGGCTTAAGCGAGCAGTATCAAGGATAAGCCTTAAGCCTTACAAGTCTTTGTGCCCATTGGCACGCAAAATCGGAAAAAAAGTATAATGAAATGAAAAGTAAAGAAGTGAGAGGAAGAAGTCCATTCGAGTGGCTTCTTCGTGACATTCACTGCATCTTACCGCTCACTCACCCCAAAACAAGGAAGGAAAGTTTTTAGTAAAAACACGTTCAGAGAGAAGGTAAAATGCATGAAGTCTAACCTCACCTGCCTGACCAGGTCATATTTAGTTTTAGTTCCTGACCAGGTCATATTTAGTTTTAGTTCATATTGGGTCATAGAATGATATTATTGACTGACCAGGTTCAGATTGGGTCATAGAGTGGTATTATTGAATAGTCTAATAATGCAGCAAAAGATATCTAACGATAACGATAGTGTATCCAGCAAAGGATTGCAAATTTAAAATATTAACAATGTCGGCATTTGTTTGGTGAGAGTCGAAGTGCAGTAACTATTTCAAACTTTTGATATAATACCAAACCAAAAAGATAATTAAAAAATATGCACGGTATCCAAAACCATAACTGCACCCGTCGACTCCACTTTATGGAGGACTGGACACTGACATTCCCCGCTGTATAAATACAATATCTTGAGATAGTATTGAGCACACAAGTCTATGCCGTTCTATAATTTAATTTGCGTTTCTGTATATTGAGCATATTTTTGTCCCGTTATATCAACATGGATATGAGAATGAATGCTAAGACCCGTTTTATCATTGTATTTTTTGCATTTATTTTTGTTTTCGTAAAAAATGTAAAGGGTGCAGATCCAGATCCTCTCACAGACTTTGCTTCAGGCTTAACAGTCTTCACCCTTCGAGACATTTTTCGAAATGGAGACGTTACTGTCGACACGGGAGGTGTTCGAGCAGCTACCTCTGTCACTAATTTTCCTGCAACGCAGTAAGTACTAATTAGTATTACAATTGTTATTGTTAGTCATACAAAACCTTCAAACCTTCAATTGCAATTGCATGTATAATATAAATGAAATTTGTTTGCAGATCGCAAGGCCTGGCAATGGTGAGGTTTAAAATGGTGCCGTGTGGGGTAAATTTACCCCACACGCATCCACGAGCCACTGAAATTCTTACGCTTCTCTCCGGAGGACCTCTTCAAGCTGGTTTTGTTGACACTCAAGGTACTCATTTTCTAAACGTAGAATTAAAACACTCCTTCCATCTAAATTAATATCCTTAGCATTAATCGTAATTTTAATTCTGGCAGGTCAAGCATTTGTGGACATTCTGTATCCTGGCGACGTGACCATATTTCCCAGGGGAACAATGCACTTTGAAATTAACGTAGGAAAAGAGGAAGCAAATTATCTCTCCGTTCTCAACAGCCAAAATCCTGGCACTCTTGTAAGTATTAACAAGTAGTATGATGATTACGATGACATATAAAATCGAATTCTAATCTGATGTGCATCTCCCGTCTTTGATTTAATCAGCCAAGCGCCCAGACGTTGTTCAAGATTCCTGCGAGAACTGTGGCCACAGCCTTTAACTTGAGCTTGAACGCAGTGAACATGGTCAATGGGACGATAATTCCATTCGGAACAAGCCTCATAAAAACACCCACAAGTGGCTGTGTTCCAGGCAGAGACATCACTATCGACTTTTGAAGTCATGAAATAAGTATAGGTTTACAGTATTAGTGTACACAATAAAAGAAGACCAGGAATGGCTACAGGTCAAGTTGAAGATTCCTACCTTGGTCAATTCTTAGTTTGTTTTCGATTTTCGTTCTAAATAAATAGTAATATATCCATTATGTTTACAATGTTGAACCTTTTTATATTACTAGGGGTTGGCTTTTTTTTTTTTTTTTTTTTTTTTTTTTTTTGGCTTTTGACGTTATTATGTTCAACATTATATTTTTATGATAAAATTTCTTTGCTAAGATAAAGGTAAAATTTTATATTTTTTAATTAAAATTTAAAAATAATTGCCATGAGTTTTAATATAAACTTATATTTAATATGATTAATACAATATTTTAATCAATAATGTTTTCATACAAATATATATGGTGTACATTTAACTAAAAGATTATGAATCTTAATGCATTTAAATTTGTAAGAATATTTAATATTTATTCATAAAATCTAATGTGAGTGTCATTCTAAGTTGAACATGCAAGGGAGGTAGATAGAATCATGAACTATGATGTACATTCGTTCGGGTAGAACACTTCTCTTTTATGTGGTTGAAAGGTATGAGATTAAGATGAAGGTATATAAATATGTGTTGTATATGAAAAGCAATTAGAAATAGATCTCACAAGATGTAGATATGATCATATTGTGAATGCCTGGCATCTTTGACGATATCATCCATATTTAAAATTTGTTATATTCAAATGTTGTCTATCAGTGTGATATATACTATATATAAATTCTACCTTAATAGAAGGGTTAGATAGACAATGAACCTGTCTTTGATACATAATGTATAATGTGCTAGATATAATGTGCTAGATGCCAATCTAGAGCTAAATACATGAAGCTACCTACAATTATATATGGTCTACAAGCTATATCATTGACCATATATACACTATATATATTGAAAGTGCATAGTATAAGTTATAATAAATTATACTAATAAATATAATTATATAATATTTTATTTACATACAAGTACTATGTGTAATAAAAATAATTTGTTTATCTATTAATAATTGAAATAAACTTAGGCATGATTTACTTATCACCTAGTTTCTCCTCCATGGTTAGAGGAGTGAGTGAAATTTAAGGACTATTTACAGAAAAAGGTATTTTCATTTAAAGGTTATACAATTTAAATTTAAAATGCTTATATATATATATATATATATATATATATATATATATATATATATATATATATATATATATATATATTTAAAAATGAAGAAGATATTTTCATTTAAAGGTTATGCAATTTAAATTTGAAATGCTTATATATATAATATATATATATATATATATATATATATATATATATATATATATATATATAAATAGTGGGAAAAAATAAGTTTTTTCTTTGTTGAATGCCTTAGGGAACGCTTTCACATTTATTGTTTAATGAATTAAAATGAACAAGGCACCTGTTTTGCAACTTAAAAGTTTTCTGGATTACCTTGAGATTATTATTACTATATTCATTAGGTGTTACCTCAAGAAAATTTGTGGCCCCTCCTAAGAAAATAGATATTTTAAAAATTTACATAGAAGCTCTTGTACTATAGTATATATTTGATAGTATATATTTGACTTCAACGAAGATTGGTAATCATGAATTTATGTTTTATAAATAGTTTACTACACGCAAAAGATGCATAGGAGTTTCATTTGAGAGAACATTTAAGTGGGTCATTTAAACTCCTGTAATTGAGAAGGTTGTAGCATTTTTATTTTTTGGTGAGAATATTTTATTATCTTTTACGATAACTCGAGAATTATTATTTAATTATCAAAATAATCCATCTCTTATTTGAAAATGAATTACTTATTCAAATGAGTTACACTAATTAGTTAGAAGAGATTTTATTTCTTTGGTTAGAAGAGATTTGATTTCTTTGACTTTGTTAGAAGAGATTTGATTTATTTAATTATCAAAATAATCCATCACTTAGTTGGTAAGAAGAGATTTGATTTCTTTGACTTGGAGAACAAAAGCAACGGTGACAATAATGTAATCATCCATAAATTGTTGATAGGAAATCAAAAGAAGAGAGGTGGCATGCCTAATACCAACAATATTTCAAGCCTCAATGGCCATAAAAATGGCTCTATTAAGAGCATCCACCATAATAATGAAAATTTAAGGGAATAGAGGATCCACTTGTCTTAAGCTCCTCTAGCTAGAGAAGTAATCCATCATTACTCCATTCACAAAAACTTAATACATAGTAGAAGATATACATTCTCTTATTAAACTAATCTAATCTTCATGGAATCCAAACTTAGAGAGAACTTACAACAAAAATTCTCAACTAACTCTATCATAGGCTTTGTTCATTTCTAGTTTTAAAAGAATACCCACGGATCCACTTTTATCGATATATTGGAGAACTTCATGGATAGTAATAATTCCATTTAGAATTTTATCTGATTGTATGCTATATGTATATTTTAGTAGTACCCACGTGTTGTAGGTGAGTTAAAGAGGATAGGTCAATCCTCCAAGGGAGGTCCCTGGTCTGCATCTCCATCCTACAAAACACACATCAGGTACCCAAAATCTAGTTGATAATAATGGTGTGGTCAGGGTCGAGCATGACTTTGTGGTGGTTTTGATGGTTTAGAATCCTTTGGTCATGGTTTCTCAGACCAAGATAGCCCCGTAAGGAATTTTTAGCTAAATTAAAAAAAAATCCATTTAGAATTTACCTGCTAAAAAAAAACCCTCCTTGATTAGCAATGGTTTTGAGTCTAATAGATAACACCTTGGTAAGGATTTTGTAAAAGATACTACATAAACTGATCGAAAAAAAATACTTTAAGTATTTTAATCCAACCACTTTTTAAATAAGATCCAAAAAATTAGAATTTACATCTCGAGGGATAAAGAAGGTTTTTTGAATCTCAAAAATAACTACTCAAACCAACTTCCCTATAATATACCATAATTTTTGGGAAAATATGGCTAGGAAGCCATTTGGCCTAGGATATTTTTCTTCTGCCATCTCAAAAACAATACTTTTTTTATTTCATCTTCTAAAAAAGGGCTAGTCAAGTACAAGTTATGCTCAGTAAAGACTAATTGAGGGATATTTTGGAGAAAAATGGAGGCTTCATCAACGACCATCTATTTTTCAATGTCAATAAGGTTTCTCAAATAGCTAACAACCTCCTCTTGGATCTCCATAATATTTTCCATAATGTAACCATCATTTATTAGAATTTATTTAATTTTATTTTGGATTCTATGTCTTACACTAGTGACATGGAATTTTTTGAATTTTGATCACCCTCCTTGAACCAAAAATTGTGAGACTTCAACCCTTTTTTGAAGCGAAGGTGTTGTGAAATTCAGAAAGGGCAACTCTTTCTTTATATTTTAATTCTTACAAATATCCTCCTTCATTCACTTTTACTTCTAAAGCTAAACACTACTATTTTAGATCCATCATTTTTTGAAATAAATTTCAAAAAATATGCTTATTCCATTATTTCAAATTGAACTTGATATATCTATGTTTTTTGGCTATTTGGGAAGCAAGAGGGCCCAAAAAGTTGGTATCCCACCAAATCTTGATACATTGCTCTACACTAAGATTCCTAAGCCACATAGTCTCAAACCTAAAGCGGTTGAAGAGCTTTCTACCTTCTAAGTGAACATCAAACATAAAAGGATTGTGGTCCGATCTAGTTTTAGGAAGAGCAAATAAAGAGATATTCTTAAATTTAATCAAACCCTCTTAAGAGACTAGGAATCTATCCAATATTACTTGAATGAGTTGAATTTCTATGCTTTTGTTGCTCCATGTAAATTTGACCCCTCTAATACTAGTGTCCATCAACCCATTTTTTAAAATAAAATATTCAAAATTAAACACTCTTGAACCAGTTGGGGGTACAACTAAACTTATCAAAAGGATAAAAATTTCTATTAAAGTATCGAGAATAACCCTGAAAATATTATGCGAGATATTCCTCATGGATGTGAGGTCCTTCAAGATATACCTTCTATCATAGATAGTATTAGGAGCATAAACATTTGTTAAAATCCAACTTGCCATGGTGATTTTGCATTGAAATAACACACTAATTAATCTCCATGGTTAATAAAACTTTTCCATCTACCTAATTTACATCCCATGGGTATAGCAGGCCACTTGAGGTTTCATTCATTGGACTAGCAATAAAAACTACATCTTTCCACACTCTTTGTTTAACGCTATCAACATTCCAATTATTCAGTTTGGTTTCCTACAATAATAGGATTTGGGGATATAGATACTTTCTAAGGTTTTGAACCAACTAATGTTTTGAGGATGCATCAAGCCATCTAATGTTTCAAGATATAATTCTCATTTTTTGGATTTAGGTAGGTGATTTTTACCATCCATTATCAAGGTTAGTTGATTTATATCTGCCACTTATTGGTTGTTTTACTTTCTCTAATTTCAATATGAAAAGGCATTTCTCTCAATTTATCTTTTCCCATATATTCTTGATTCTTTATCGGATTTTGGAGGGTGTATTAGGACTTACTAGGTCTTTATTAACCCTCTAAGATTTGGAGGTATTATAAAATAGCAAGGGTATTTGATTTAGAGGAGGTATTTGAATTCAGCTGAATTTCTTCCAAAATAACACTACTCCTACAGGTCAAATCTTCATTTCGGATATCTAGATCTCTATCTTCCATAGAATTATCTAAAGTCTCAAAATTATTCTGAGTGATAACAACAATTGAATCGTTTGGTCTTATGATAATTAGAAATACTTTCCTGAAGATTAGGCTCTTTTGAAACACCATATGCTTCCCTTCTTGAGGAAGCCTTGGGCCTAGAGAGCTCATCTGCACCATTCTTAGCCTTGAAGAATTACTATAAGGATCTTCCACATTACTCAAGGTCTTATTTTGTTGTCATCGAGGAGGAGAAACTTTTTTCAAGTGTAATCCTTATTTAGATACCCGATTTTTGAACAAGAGTTATATTTCACTGGAAGGTTTTCGAATTCCAAGGTTTGAGTCCACAATCCAAACATGGAGACCAGTTCAATGGATTTCAAAGGGAGTTGATCCATATCCAAGTTGACACTAATTCTTGCATGAATAAGCTTGGACCTAACCAAGGTTACCAGATCAATTGCCAATAGATGTTCCAGATAGATGTCCCATATGGTGCTCAATTTTTACAACAATGTATTCATGCCATAGATGCAGAGGAAGACTTGGGATCCTAACCACATTGGATCTTGATTAAGTCTCCAAGTATTCAGTGTAAAGCTCGTTGATCAATGTTTAAGAAATAATCTATGAAACCCAAAGAACTAGGAGCTTTGTTGAATAATTTGCTCCATATCCTCTACTAAGATAAGACAAATAAAAAAGAAGATTGGCAAGGCTACAATTTGTAGACTTCTTAGAACACACCATTTGGATTGAGACCAATGTTAAATAGCATCCAGATTTGAGTGGGCACTCAAAAACATACCTACTAGGTAGAGGTCACCTTGAGTCGTAGAAATTTTAATGAGCTCATCTAGAACAAAGATTTTCTTACCCTATGGGAGCAAACAAAACTTCTCCGTTGAAGACATTCCAACAAACATCTTTACTATTTGAATGCAAGAGGCTTCTAAGTCAAAAGAGATTGAAGAGGACCCAATAAAACTAGGACCCAGGCCCTATACGCCATTATTAAGCTCATTTCCCGCTACTTCTCATTGACTAAAACACTTGTCACCATCACTTGTCATCATTCTCTATATACTAATAGCAAAATGAGTCAATTTATAAAATTATAAATGTTATCATAGAAAATGATTGATAATAAGTAAAGGATGATAGCTGATTTGATTAATCAACAATTATTAAACAAGTCCCAAAAGAAGGGGTGCTCAAACAAAATCAATTATATTTTAAAATTATTCCATAAAAATTATAAATATCATAAAATGTTATCATAAAAATTAGTAAGAAATAGTAACAAATAATGTATCCTACGTTATTATCTAAATTAACTAACCAAAAAAATTAACTTTTAAAATCATAAAATATTTAATTATAACTTCAAATTTTGACGGAATCACTTGGCCTATTAAAAACTTCCATCATACTATTGCCGTAAAAAAAAAAAATTATAACACCACTACTACAGACTATGTCGTTGCTTCCATTTTAAACCCGTTTTATTCTCCACCAACCAATCGTGAAATTTTTTATTTTCTTATGTTTGGGAACAAAAGTGTGGCTTAAGCGAGCAGTGTCAAGGATAAGCCGTACAAGTCTTTGTGCCCACTGACACGCAAAATCGAAAAAAGTATAATGAATTGAAAATTAAATATGTGAGACGAAGAAGTCCATTCGAGTGGCAGACAAGAGTCTATTTCCTTGGCAATACACAAGATTTGTCTGACGTCTCGTTACTTAATGGATTAGGCTTCTTCCTGAAATTCACTGCATCTTATCGTTACTTAATGCATTAGGCTTCATCCAAAACAAGGAAGGAATTTTTTTTTTTTTTTTTTGTCAAAAACACGTTCAGAGAAGTTGAAATGCATGAGCAATATCTAACCTCACCTGCCTGATCAGGTCATATTTATTTTTAGTTCAGATTGGGTCATAGAGCTATATTATTTAGACTTATTATTGAATAGTCTAAATATGTAGCAAAATATATCTAACGATAGTGTATTCAGCAAAGGATTGCAAATTTAAATTTAAAATATTAACACGAAAGAAAAAAGATTATTAAAAAATATATCCATTTCAAACTTTTGATGTAACAGGAAAGAAAAAAAATAATTAAAAAGTATGCACGGCATCCAAAACCATAACTGCACCCGTGGACTCCACACACTCACATTCCCCGCTCTATAAATACATTCCCCGCTCTGTAAATACAATATCTTGAGATAGTATGAGCACGCTCTTAAAATTATTTTATTGGTATTCTATTTGATTGTTCAAAAATAAATAATTTAGAATTTAATTTATAAAATTATAAATGTCATAAGAAAAAGGATGATAATTGATTTGATTAGATAATGATTATTAGATAAATCATAAAAAAAAGTGTTAAACAAAATCAATTATATTTTAAAATTATTCCATGGGTATCATATCTCATTGTACAAAAACAAAGAATGTATGGTAAATTATAAATGTTTTTATAAAAATTAGTAATAAGACTCAATCTATAAAATTATACATCTTATCACATAAAGTAAGAGAAAGATGATAACTGATTTGATGAATTAAAGATTATTAGAAAGTCCCAGAAGGGTGCTCAAACAAAATCAATATTTTAAAATTATTTT
Source organism: Wollemia nobilis (assembly GCA_028583015.1). NCBI lineage: Eukaryota > Viridiplantae > Streptophyta > Pinopsida > Araucariales > Araucariaceae > Wollemia > Wollemia nobilis. The sequence continues at coordinate 2,907,964 of JAQPPZ010003551.1, read as the reverse complement.
ATTGGTATTATATTTGATTGTTCAAAAACAAAGAATGTATCGTACATTATAAAATTTAAATGTTATCATAAAAATTAATAATAGGACTCAATCTCTAAAATTATAAATGTTATAATATTAAATTATTGGTAATAAGAGAAATATGATAACTGATTTGATTAATTGAATATTATTAGATAAGTCTCCCCTAAAAAAAAAAAGAGAAGCACTTACACAAAATCAATTATATTTTAAAATTCTTCCATCAGTATCATATCTAATTATTTAAAAAACAAAGAACATATCATACATTATAAATGTTATCATAAAAATTAGTAATAGGACTTAATATATAAAATTAAAAATGTTACCACTTAAAGTAATTAAAGATTATTAGAGAAGTCTCAAAGGAAGGGGTGTTAAAAAAAAATCAACTATGTTTTAAAATTATTCTATTGGTATCATATCCGATTGTTCAAAAACAAATAATGTATCATACATTATAAATGTTATCATTAAAAATAGTAGTAGAACTCAATCTATAAAATGATAAATGTTATCACATAAAGTAATTGGTAATAAAAGAAGGATTATAACTGATTTGATGAATTAAAGATTATTAGATAAGTCCCAAAAGAAGGGGTGCTCAAACAAAATCAATTATATTTTAAAATTATTCTTTTGATATCATATTTGATTGTTAAAAAACAAAGAATGTATCATAAATTATAACTGATTTGATTAATTAAAGGTTATTAGACAAGTTTATTAAATATTATTAGACAAGTCCCAAAGGAAGGGGTGCTCAAACAAAATCAATTATATTTTAAAATTATTCTATCGGTATCATATATGATTTGAAATTATTCTATCGGTATCATATATAATTGTTCAAAAACAAAGAATGTATTATACATTATAAATGTTATCAGAAAAAATAGTAATCAAATTCAATCTCTAAAATTATAAATTTATCATTGGTAATAAAAGAAGGATGATAACTGATTTGATTAATTAAAAATTATTAGACAAGTTCCAAACAATAAATTATAAATGTTATCATAAAAATTAGTAAAAAAACACAATCTATAAAATTATAAATGTAATAATATAAAATAATTGATAATAAAAGAAAGATGATAACCTATTTAACAAATCAAAAAATGCACAAACAAAATTAATTATATTTTAAAAATGCGTATCTGATTGTTCAAAAACAAAAAAAAAAGGTATCGTACATTATAATACCACTACTACAGACTATGTCGTTGCTTCAATTTTTAAACCTGTTTTATTCTCCACCAACCAAGAATGTTTTTATTTTCTCATGTTTTGGAACAAAAGTGTGAGTTAAACGAGCAGTGTCATGGATAAGCCTTACAAGTCTCCATTGACACGCAAAATTGAAAATAAAATAATGAATTGAAAAGTAAACAAGTGAGAGGAAGAGGCAAACAAGAGACTATTTCCTTAGCAATGGACAAGATTTGTCTGACATCGCGTTACTTAATGGATTTGGCTGACATTCACTGCATCTTGTCGCTCACCCACCCCAAGGAAGGAATGAATTTTTTTTTAAAAAAAAACACCAACAGAGAGAAGGTGAAATGCATGAGCAAAGTCCAACCTCACCTGCCTGACCAGGTCATTTTTAGTTTTAGTTCAGATTGGGTCATACAGTGATATTATTGCCTGACCAGGTCATATTTAGTTTTAGTTCAGAATGGGTTATAGAGTGATATTATTGAATAGACTAATCATGCAGCAAAAGATCTTAGAAAGATAATTAAAAAATATTCACGGTATCCAGGCATTGCCCGCTCTATAAATACAATATCTGGAGTTAGTATTGAGCACACAAGCCTATGCCCTATATAATTTGCGTCTCTGTATATTGAGCATATTTGTCCCGTTTTATCAACATGGATATGAGCATGAATGCTAAGACCCGTTTTATCATTGTCTTTTTTGCATTTGTTTTTGTTTTCGTAAAAAATGTAAAGGGTGCAGATCCAGATCCTCTCACGGACATCGCTTCAGGCTTAACAGTCTTCACCCTTCGAGACATTTTTCGAAATGGAGACGTTACTGTGGACACGGGAGGTGTTCGAGCAGCCACCTCTGTCACTAATTTTCCTGCAAAGCAGTAAGTACTAAGTAGTATTACAATTGTTATTGTTAGTTATACAAAACCTTCAAACCTTCAATTGCATTGCAATTGCATGTATAATATTAATGAAATTTGTTTGCAGATCACAAGGCCTGGCAATGGTGAGATTTAAAATGGTGCACCCCACACGCATCCACGAGCCACTGAAATTCTTACGCTTCTCTCCGGAGGACCTCTTCAAGCTGGTTTTGTTGACACTCAAGGTACTCATTTTCTAAACGTAGAATTAAAACACTCCTTCCATATAAATTAATATCCTTAGCATTAATAATAATTTTAATTCTGGCAGGTCAAGCATTTGTGGACATTCTGTATCCTGGCGACGTAACCATATTTCCCAGGGGAACAATGCACTTTGAAATTAACGTAGGAAAAAAGACAGCAAATTATCTCTCCGTTCTCAACAGCCAAAATCCGGGCACTCTTGTAAGTATTAACAAGTAAGTAGTATGATGATTATGATGACATATAAAATCTAATTCTAATCTGATGTGCATCTTCCGTCTTTGATTTAATCAGCCAAGCGCCTAGACGTTGTTCAAGATTCCTGCGAGAACTGTGGCCACAGCCTTTAACTTGAGCTTGAACGCAGTGAACATGGTCAATGGGACGATAATTCCATTCGGAACAAGCCTCATAAAAAGACCCACAAGCGGCTGTGTTCCAGGCAGAAACATCACTATAGACTTTTGATGTAATGAAATAAGTTTATGTTTACAGTATTCGTGTTCACAATAAAAGAAGACCAGGAATGGCTAGAGGTCAAGTTGAAGGTTCCTACCTTGGTCAATTCTCAGTTTGTATGTTATTATGTTATTTTTTTTTTAATGATAAAATTTCTTTAGTATTTAACATCTAATTATAAAGGGCAACAATATCAAAAACTAAAAAAAGTAAGATAAGATAAATTACTTGAAACTGGTCAAATTTTATATTTTTTAATTAAATTTTAAAAATAATTGGCATGAGTTTTAATATAAATATACATTTAACATGTATTTCAATCAATATATATTTTTCATAAAAAGATATGTTGTGTACATTTAACTAAATGATTATGAATTTTAATGCATTTAAATTTGTGAGAATATCTAATATACAATATAATGTAGTGTCATTCTAAGTTGAACATGCAAGGGAGGTAGATAGAATTGTTAACTATGATGTACATTCGTTGAGGTAGAACACTTCTCCTATATGTGATTGAGAGGTACGAGACTTTTATATATATATATATATATATATATATATATATATATATAAATCAATTAGAAATAGATCTTACAAGATGTAAATATGATTATACTATGAATATCAACTTTATGTAATTAACTATAAATTGGCAATACATATAGATTGGCATCTAGCACACTATGTATGAAAGTTAGGTTCATTGTGCCAATCTAGAATTTATGTATACAACATTTGAATATAAAAATTATAAATATGGATGATTACCTTAAAGATGCTAGGCATTCATAGTATAATCATATCTATATCTTGTGAGATCTATTTATAATACAAAATACACACAATTAGAAAAAGATCTCATGCGATGTAGATATGATTATACTATGAATGCCTAGCATCTTTGATGTAATCATCCATATTTATAATTTTTTTATTTAGATGTTGTATATATAAATTCTAGATTGGCATAATGAACCTAACTTTGATAGATAGTGTGCTAGGTGCCAATCTATAGTTAATTACATGAAGTTGCCTACAAGCTATATCATTGATAATATACACACTAAATATATTGAAAGTACATAATATAAGTTATATTAAATTATAATAAAGAGTAGAATTATATACTATTTGTTAGAATAAGTGAATATTCTCTTAAGTTCACTAGGATACACACTTGAGTTTCCACTCCTCCATGTATAAGGAGTACTCTCAGTGGTGTCTTCATCACGTTTGATGAGTTGTTGTAATCCAACAACTCCCAATGATAAACTCTGCAATTTATACAGAGTTGATCCTAGAGATAAATCAATCAGTTCCATTCTTCTCTTCATATTTTGTGTAATACTTTGCATATCTATTATTGTGTAATTATAACATGGTACCAGAGCAGGATAGATTTTTCTAGTATTCTCTCTTGAAGGTTCTAGGATCTGATTCATTTACTTTGGATATTTTTTTTGGCTATCTAACTTCAAAGTTTGCATTAGTCTACTTTTATCCATTGTTATTTTTTAGCATATTTTTTTATGTTGCATATTATTTCATTTCTCGCCCTTCCTTTTAAATGAATTAGCCTATTAATTTTCTTTATTTATTCCTTTTTTTCCTCAATGTATTCATGTAAAACTAACACTTGGTTAAATCATTTTTTTCGACTTTCTTCAAAGCGAAATCTCCAATTAACTCCAAGTGTAAATTAGGAATATTTTTTTTGAGTTTTATTTTGAATTAAACTCAAGATATTTGGTGCTTTCATTGTTGGCACTCATGATATAGATGTTTGAGGGGGTCGAAGCTCTCGTTGTCACGCTTTCATTGGCGCTCTCATTGGAAATCTCCTTTGGCCCATTACAACGTCTCATATCCCTTTTGGCGCACTCTTAGATGACCAAAAATTCCTCATCTAAAATGTTGTTCAACTCGAACTCTTTTCCAACGGTGCTATCACCTCAGACGGTATTTAAAACCTCTTCCTTTTGGTTCATTCAAATAGTATATTGCTTTATAACTTTATATTCTAAAGAGAATGATATTTGTGCTCCATGTTTTTTAGAAAGTTCTGTAGGTTCATCCGGGTGGTCTGCCTTCGCCCATTGGGGCCTTTGGAAGTCCCTCCTTCTAACGATTTCTACAGGTTTCCTGGAGCAAAATATTTTTTTAGTTCTACTCTTTAGAGACCGTCCAGGCGCTCTGCCTTCCGCCCATTGGGGCCTTTGGAAGTCTTCTCCTAATGATTTCTGTAGGTTTCCCATATATTAATATTTTTTTATCAAAACGTTTGGTAAAAATTTGTTCCGTTTTAAATTTTTTGCCTTCTAACATGTTAGTCTTACAGTGACACTGAGAGGGGGGTGAATCAGTGTAGCCTTTTAAACTTGAATTTACAACTCTTAATACCGAAGCAATTAAAACTTAAAACCAAATACAACAAGTATAACAAGAGAGCATCACACAACACAAGATTTAACGAGGTTCACCAATGTGGCTACTCCTCAAAAATGACTGCTTGGACTCCCATCCAAATCCAGCCTTTGCAAAGCAACAACTTTACAATCAATTTACCAGCACCCACTGGAAGGAGCACCAACCCCTTATTTATCTGCACCAATAAAAAGGAGCACCAACCCCTGATTTACCAGCACCTACTGGAAGGAGCACCAACCCCTGATGCCAAGCTGCAACCTGGACTTCAAATTTGAATCTAAATGTTTGATAGAAAAATACCTTCGCTTTTACAAGACCCTGACTGGTCTATTGCTTACCCGATCTCTCTCACTGTTCATGAGACACACGCATCTTCTACGCTCTTACAGTCACACTTCGCTTTCTTTGAGCTGCCTCTCTACGCACACTCTATGCACTTTCTTCGCACTCTCTGTGCACACTCTACAAACCCTTTGCGCACTCTCTTCGCACACTCTGCCATCACATCCGAACTTCGTGATCGTCTTCGCACTTTGCGCTCTCTCTGCACTCTGCTTCTCTCTGCACTCACTTCGCACTTAGCACGATTCGACATGATTCGCTCTCTGCGCACTTACGGCCGTATTTCACACACATTCGACGACATCACAATTCTCCAAACAACCCTCCTTTTATAACAATATTTTCATGATGAAAACCCTAATCTTAGTCGACTTTCATAACAAATGTAAACCCTAATCTTAGTCGGCTTTCATAACCCTAATCTTAGTCGACTGTCATCGGTCTTCGTCGGCTTCAACTCATGAAGATATTCGGTAATTCCATCGCTCGAAGATTTCATTCTGTAATAGTCCCTATAGCCGTCATACTAACTTTTGTTCACTCTTCATATTTTAGCTGCATGAATTCACTCTGTATCTGCCCCTGTAAATGCCGTAGTGATGTCGGTCCACTATCATACTTCTCATTTCAGTTGGGTTCTTCTTCTTGTCTTGCGCACTTACGACCTATCACGAAATCGTGACATTTCTGCCTCTGTAGCTTCTTTTGTTGTTGTTGCCATGAAAATACATGTCGCGATATCGTGACATTTTTGCCTCTTTGACTTTTTCTTGGCTTTTGACCATGAAAATATAACATGTCACGATATCGCGACACTTTTACCTCCGTATTGTTTCCTTTTTTCTTTTGTCACGATATCGTGACACTTTTGCCTTCGTAGACTTCCTCTTTGCTTTTGTCGCGATATCATGACACTTCTACTTCGTAGTCTTCTTCTTTGCTTTTGTCGTGATATCATGACACTTCTACTTTTGTACTCTTCTTCTTTTCTTTTGTTATGATATTGTGACACTTCTGCCTTCGTAGTCTTCTTCTTTGCTTTTGTCATGATATCGTGACACTTTCTTCGTACCTTCTCTCTTTTCTTTTGTCATGAAATCGTGACACTTATGCCTCCGAAGTCTTCTTTTTGGTTTTATCGTGATATCGCAACACTTCTACTTTCGTACACTTCTTCTTTTCTTTTGTCACGAAATCGTGACACTTCTGCCTCCGAAGTCTTTTTTGTCGCGATATCGCGACACTTCTAACTTACATTCTCTCTCTTCTTTTAGTCGCGAAAATGTGACATGTCATGATATCGTGACACTTTTCACTTCTTACTCTTTCTCTTCTAACTTGTCACGAAATCGTGACACTTTTTCCTGCTTGCTCTTTCTCTTCCAACATGTCACGAAATCGTGACACTTTTTCTTCTTTCCTTTTTCTTCCAACATGTCATGAAATCGTGACACTTTTTCTTCCTTGCCCTTTTTCTTCCAACATGTCACGAAATCGTGACAATTTTTCTTCCTTGCTCTGCATGTCACGAAATCGTGATAGTTTTTCTTCCTTGCCCTTTTTCTTCCAACATGTCACGAAATCGTGACAGTTTTTCCTGCTTGCTTTTTCTCTTCCAATATGTCACGAAATCGTGACACTTTTTCTTGCTTGTTGTACATGTCGCGATATCGCGACACTTTTCTTACTTGTCTTTTTCTTTGATCTTTTGCATATGGGCCACTTCGGTCTTCTTGGAAAAACACTGTACATACTCTGAATAGCTTCTGAACTTCTTGTCCACTGCATCTGAATAGCTTCTAAACTTCCTGTCCACATCAACCGATCTATCTGACTGTGTTGACAACAATGACAATACTGTTGCTGCACCTTGCTCAACAATCTCCCCCTTTGGAATTGTTGGCAACACATGTGCAATTTCCTGTAACTCTTCTCCCCCTTTGACAATAATACCAAAGGGTTACTGCAGACTCCCCTTGAGTCCATGCACAACATTCTCAGGCAAAAATTATTACACTTAGCAAAAATCACAAACATGAGCAAAAAGATAATCAAATACATAAATGCTCCCCCTGAGAATGTGATCCCTATAGCTAGTCAATTCTTGGGAAGCATGACCACTCCCAATTTATTGCGAAGGTACTCAAAAACTTCCTTGGGCAATGGTTTTGTGAAGATATCCGCTACTTGCTCTGTAGTTGGAACAAAATCCAACTTAACCTCACCTTTCGCAACTTTCTCCTTCAAAAAGTGATGCTGGATAGCAATGTGTTTTGTGCGTGAATGCATAACCAGATTCTTGGAGATGTTAATGGCATTGGTGTTATCACACTTAACTGATATTGGCTCACTGAAGTTAATACCAAGATCTTTCAAGGTTTGTTTCATCCATAATACCTACGTACAACATGTTGTCGCTGCAATATATTCTGCCTCTGTTGTGGATAAGGAAACTGACTCTTGTTTCTTACTGTGCCACGCGACCAACCTGTCTCCAAGATAGAATGCACCTCCACTGGTACTCTTTCTGTCATCTACACATCCTGCCCAATCTGCATCTGAATACGCAATAAGGGTGAAGTCCTTACCTTTCGGATACCATAACCCATACTCCATAGTACCCTTGAGGTACCGAAGAATCCTCTTCACTGCTGTCACATGAGTCTCCTTGGGACTAGCCTAGAAATCGTGCTACCATGCATATCGCCTACAAAATATCTAGTCCGGTAGCTGTCAAATACAGTAAGCTCCCAATCATAGATCTGTACATGGTTTGATCAACAGGTGGAGATTTGTCATCCTTGCTCAACTTGCAACCTGTCATCATGGGAGTGCTAACTGGCTTACAATCCTCCATTGTGAACTTTTTTAACATCTCTTTCACATATTTAACTTGAGAAATAAATATGCCCTTCTCATTTTGATTAACTTGCAACCCGAGAAAATACGATAGTTCACCAATCATAGACATTTCAAATTCTTTCTGCATCTTATTTGCTAAATCTTTACATGACTCATCTTTGTTGCTGCCAAATATGATATCATCTACGTATACAACAAGAACAATAAGATGCCCATTTTCTATTTTGACATACAAATTACTATCCACCATACCTTTCTTAAACCCTTGTTGAGTGAGATAGTTGTCTAGCCTTGCATACCATGCTCGGGGTGCCTGTTTTAAGCCATATAATGCTTTCTTCAACTTGCAAACCAAGTTGGGATCATCACCAAGTTGGAAACCATCTGGCTGCTCAATATAAACCTCTTCTTCAAGTTTCCCATTCAAAAATGCTGATTTCACATCCATTTGATAAACTTTGAAATTCTTGTAAACTGCTAAAGCCAGAAACATTCTGATTGCCTCTAGTCTAGCCACTGGTGCAAAGGTCTCCTCAAAGTCAATACCTTCAACTTGTGCATAACCTTTACATACCAATCTTGCTTTATTCCTGACTACCTGTCCATCTTCATTCAATTTGTTTCGAAAGATCCATTTAGTACCGATTATATTTTTATTTGCAGGTCTAGGTACTAACTCCCAAGTTTTGTTTTTCTCGATCTGATCTAATTCTTCATTTATTGCCTTCATCCAACTTTCATCTTTGTTTGCGTCAACAATATTTTTGGGCTCAATGATGGATAATAGAGAGTAGTTACTTACTACTCTTCTTCTTGTCTGAACACCAACTGTGGGGTCTCCAATTATTTGCTCTCTAGGATGATTTTTCTGCACAATTCCTGTTTTGAATTTCTTATTTTCTTCCACTTCTGAATCACTACTTAAATCATCTGAGTCAATTTTTTGTTTCTTTTTCGTTTCGTTTTCCTCATCTCCTTCAATAACCTCTTCATAAATTGGGTAGTTTTCTTCATAGCTAATTACTCGTTCCCTACCTTCATCAAATTTAACATCGGCACTATCCACAATTTTCTTTAGCCTCTTGTTGTAGCATTTGTAAGCTTTGCTTTTTGATGAATAGCCAACAAAAATACCTTCATCCGCTCTATCTTCAAACTTACCAAGATTATCTTCAGTTCTTTTGATGTAACACTTGCTGCCAAAAACTTTGAGGTATTTTGTTGTTGCCTTTTTACCGAACCACAACTCATAAGGAGTTTTGCTTTCATGTGTTCTCAGCATGTACCTATTTTGGATATACACCACAATATGGACTGCTTCTTTCCAAAATCTATCTGCTACTCTGCTCTCAGTCAACATAGTCCGTGCCATTTCCTGCACTGTCCTGTTCTTTCTTTCTACCACACCATTCTCATTGAGGTGTCCTGGTCGCTGAAAACTGTCTCCTAATACCATATTTTTCATAGTACTCTATAAACTCCTCTGAAATGAATTCTCCTCCTCTATCTGATCTTAAACATTTGATCCTTTTTCCTGTTTCATTCTCAACTTGGTTTTTGAAAATCTTGAACATTTCAAAGGCTTCTGATTTATGCTTCAAAAAAAATATCCATGTCATTCTGGAATAGTCATCTATACACAACATAAAATATTTGTCACCATTTATGCTTTGCGTTCTCATGGGTCCACATAAATCAGTATGTATTAGTTCCAAAGGTTTGCTTGTGTAGTACTCTTTTGTTTTGAATGTGACTCTAGTTTGCTTCCCCTTTTGGCATGAAGCACAAATGCTATTTGATGGTTTGCTAATGGTGGGAATATCTCTCACTGCCCTTTTTGAGCTGATTTTTACTAGATTATCAAAACTGATATGACCGAGCCTCTTGTGCCACAACCAATTTTCTTCTTCTTGTCCAATAAAACAAGCTCCTTCTGAAGTCTCTGAGAGCGTGTACAGGTTGCCGGATGTCCTTGATCCAGTTGCTATCAATTTTCCACTATTTGTTTTTTTGACTTCACAACCCTGCTTCTTAAAAACTACTTCATGACCTTTATCACAAATCTGACTTACGCTCAACAAGTTATGTTTCAGACCATCCACAAACAAGACTTCTTCTGACTTGATTTTTCCATCACTAATCTTAACTGAACCTTTGCCAACTATCTTAGCTCCATCATTATTTCCAAACTTTACTGAACCACCTTCATATTTCTGTAACTTCTCAAATTTTTGTTTGTCACCTGTCATATGACTGGAGCATCCACTATCAAGTATCCATGGTACATATTTATTCTGTGCTTTAAATGTTGTTTGTACGATCAAGGATTCCTTTTCTTCCTTAAGTCGTTCCTTTTCTTTCCACTCTGTTTTGACTACAGTTTTGGGCTCTTGTTTTGACTTTCCCTTTTCAGTAGCTTGTGCATGTTTTTCAAGAAATTTTCTATTTTGTCTCATCCTATTTGGTTGAAATTTTCTTCCCTGAAATTGATTTGATGCAAATGTACTTCGACAATTTCTTGCAATGTGCCCAAAATTATGACAGTTATAACATTCTACTGCATAATTCATCAGAGGTGAAAAAGCATTTCTACTGGTGAAATTCCTTGGTCCTACATTATACTTGCAGTCTGCAATCTTATGTCCATAACCATTGCATTTAAAATAGAAACCATAAAAGGGATGATTGAACCTGGGTGATGGTCTTTGCCATGTTGTCGTAGGAGCCATAAATCTTCTTCTTCTTTGATGTGTGACATTGGTGAATCCATCATTGTCAATTCTCCTTTCGTGCCTTGCATTATTGCTTTCTTTTGCATGAGTCATTTTTCCTTGATCAACCTGTTTCTTATCTTCATTCTTTATGGATTCTACATTTATGGCCTTTGATCCATTTGATGATTCTCCTTCGATGAAGCCCAAACCAAATTTGATGTCTGTAGGCCTTTGGTAATTTATAATCTTATCCAGCTTCATAGAACTTTCTTCACGTTTGTGATAACAACTAATTTTACGATTCATCTCTTCTATCTGCATCCGTAAACCAACATTCTCTTCTTCTAGCTTGCAACAATAATCTATTTTCATGGTTATTTGCACTTCGAGATCTTTAGATATTTTCTTGTATTCTTCTGTCTGTACTTTCAAACTGGTTATGATTTCATTTGCATCCTCAAGCTTTCTTGAAATTTTCTTATTCTTTTTCCTCTCTATACTCAACTCTTCAAGTGCAGCGATCAACTCACCTTCTAGATCTACTTCAGCCTCAAGGTTTTCATCACATACTTCAGAGTTCACTCCTTCTACCTTTTCTAATTTTTCTTCTTCAAGTGCCATGAAAAGAGCTTCACCTATTTCCTCTTCAGAATCCTCACCGGAGCTGTCTTCTGATGAACTGGCATTCTTGGAGATGAAACTTTTCTTCTTGAAGTTGCCTTTTCTGAAATTTGTTTTCTTCTTCCAGTCACTTCTTTCTTGGTGCGATCCTTCATCACTTTTGTTCTTCTCATTAAGTGGAAATTTAGCCACAAAATGCCCAATGCCTCCATAGTTGAAACATTTAAATGGTAACTTTCCTCTGTATTTTCCTTTTCCCCTTTTTAGTTTTCGAACAAAGTTTGCTTCCATTTCATCTGTTGTCTCTTCTTCCTCGGATTCTTGTTTTGCTTTCTTATTTTTAAGGGCTTTAAAAGCAGCTTCTCTATCTGTGGGTTTAGATTTTCCTATTCTCATCTCATATGCAGTCAAAGAACCATGCATCTCATCCATACTAAAATAATTTAGATTTTTAGCTTCTTCTATAGCTGAGACTTTAGAATCAAATCTTTGGGGAAGAGATCTTAATACCTTTTTCACGATGACAGAGTCTCCGATATCCTCGCCGAGTCCTCTAATCGCATTAATGACTTCATTAACTCTCAGCATATATGCCTCTATGTTCTCATCGTCATTCATCTTTAATGCTTCGAACTGAGCTCGATGTGTTTGTAACTTGGCCTCCTTGATCTTATCGTCTCCTTCATGAATACTCCTCAGTTTGTCCCATATTTCTTTTGCCATTTTACAACTCATGATCTTTACCAGTTCATTGTCCACTAATCCACACATGATAGCATTCTTTGCTTTTGAGTTATTCTCAAATAGTTTCTTATCGATAGCCTCGGTTGGAGGAGTGATGGGTATTGTGTATCCACTAACTACTGAATCCCAGATGTCGTATCCCAAAGCACAAAGATATGTCTACATCCTGATTCTCTAGAATGCGTAATTAGATCCATCAAACAATGGTGCTTTGTTTGATGAGAAGCCTTCACCACCTGCCATTGTGTCACTTCCAAGATCACCCTAGCCGGTTAAGCTTGTTCAGGAACTTGGCTCTGATACCAATTGTTAGTCTTACAATGACACTGAGAGGGGGGTGAATCAGTGTAGCCTTTTAAAATTAAATCTATAACTCTTAATACCGAAACAATGAAAACTTAAAACCAGATACAACAAGTATAACAAGAGAGCATCACACAACACAAGATTTAACGAGGTTCACCAATGTGGCTACTCCTCAAAAATGACTGCTTGGACTCCCATCCAAATCCAGCCTTTGCAAAGCAACAACTTTACAATCAATTTACCAACACCCACTGGAAGGAGCACCAACCCCTTATTTATCTGCACCAACAGAAAGGAGCACCAACCCCTGATTTACCAGCACCTACTGGAAGGAGCACCAACCCCTGATGCCAAGCTACAACTTGGACTTCAATTTTGAATCTAAATGTTTGATAGAAAAATACCTTCACTTTTACAAGACCTTGACTGGTCTATTGCTTACTCGATCTCTTTCACTTTCATGAGACACAGAGATCTTTTGTGCTCTTATAGTCACACTTCGCTTTCTTTGAGCCGCCTCTCTATGAACACTCTACACACTTTCTTTGCACTCTTTGTGCACACTCTATGAACCCTTTGCGCACTATCTTTGCACACTATGTCGTCACATCTGAACTTTGTGATCATCTTCGCACTTTGCGCTTTCTCCGCACTCTACTCTCTCTGTGCACTCAGCCGCACTTAGCATGATTTGACATGATTCACTCTTTGTGCACTTATGGTCATATTTCACACACATTTGATGACATCACAATTCTCCAAATAGCCCTCCTTTTATAACAATATTTTCATGATGAAAACCCTAATCTTAGTCGGCTTTCATAACAAATGTAAACCCTAATCTTAGTCGGCTTTCATAACCCTAATATTAGTCGGTTGTCATCGGTCTTCGTCGGCTTCAACTCATGAAGATATTCGGTAATTCCATCGCTCGAAGATTTCATTTGGTAATAGTTCCTGTAGCCTTTGCATCGACTTTTGTTCACTCTTCTTATTTTAGCTGCATGAATTCACTCTGTATCTACCCCTGTAAATGTCGTAGTGATGTCGGTCCACTGTCATACTTCTCATTTCAGTTGGGTTCTTCTTCTTGTCTTGCGCACTTATGACTTGTCATGAAATCATGACATTTCTGCCTCTGTAGCTTCTTTTGTTGTTGTTGCCATGAAAATACATGTCATGATATCGTGACATTTTTGCCTCTTTGACTTTTTCTTGGCTTTTGACCATGAAAATATAACATGTCGCGATATCATGACACTTTCACCTCCGTACTGTTTCTTTTTCTTTTGTCATGATATCGTGACACTTCTGCCTTCGTAGTCTTCCTCTTTGCTTTTGTCGTGATATCGTGACACTTCCTTCGTAGTCTTCTTTGCTTTTGTCGTGATATCGCGACACTTCTACTTCGTACTCTTCTTCTTTTCTTTTGTCGTGATATCGCGACACTTCTGCCTTCGTAGTCTTCTTTTTGCTTTTGTCATGATATCGTGACACTTCTGCTTTCATACACTTCTTTTCTTTTGTCACGAAATCATGACACTTATGCCTCTGAAGTCTTCTTTTTGGTTTTGTCGTGATATCGTGACACTTTTGCTTTCGTACACTTCTTCTTTTCTTTTGTCATGAAATCGTGACACTTTTTCTTTCTCCATATCGCACTTTTTACATTCTCTCTCTTCTTTTAGTCGCGAAAATGTGACATGTCATGATATCGCGACACTTTTCCTTCTTACTCTTTCTCTTCTAACATGTCGTGAAATCGTGACACTTTTTCCTGCTTGCTCTTTCTCTTCCAACATGTCGCGAAATCGTGACACTTTTTCTTGCTTGCTCTTTTTCTTCCAACATGTCACGAAATCGTGACACTTTTTCTTCCTTTCTCTTCCAACATGTCACGAAATCGTGACACTTTTTCTTCCTTGCCCTTTTTCTTCCAACATGTCACGAAATCGTGACAGTTTTTCTTCCTTGCTCTACATGTCGTGAAATCATGACAGTTTTTCTTCCTTGCCCTTTTTCTTCCAACATGTCGCGAAATCGTGACAGTTTTTCTTGCTTGCTTTTTCTCTTCCAATATGTCACGAAATCGTGACACTTTTTCTTGCTTGCTGTACATGTCACGATATCGCGACACTTTTCTTACTTGTCTTTTTCTTTGATCTTTTGCATATGGGCCACTTCGGTCTTCTTGGAAAATCACTGTACATACTCTGAATAGCTTCTGAACTTCCTGTCCACTGCATCTGAATAGCTTCTGAACTTCTCGTCCACTTGCATCAACCGATCTATCTGACTGTGTTGACAACAATGACAATACTGTTGCTGCACCTTGCTCAACATAACGTTTTATACAAGTTTAGTTCAACTCTTCAGAGATCGGTATTGCTCAGGTTTCCCAGAGCAATATTATTTTTTCTTGTTTTTCAAAATGTTCTTTTCAAAAATATTTAGTAAAACTCTATTTCGATTTACATATTCTACCTTCTACGTATTCTACAGGTTTAGTTCTACTCTTCTGAGTTCGTTTGGGGCCTTTGGAAGTCCCTCCTTTAACGATTTCTACAGGTTTCTCGAGGCAGCAAATTTAATTGAAGTAATATTTCAACTCGTTTTTCAAAAATGCTAAAGTGGCGCTAGAGGAGGCGCCAGGCACACCATACTGAACTCTTCGACGGTTTCATCTTCAGCCTCTTGCTGTTTCATGGTAAAATTATTGTATTTTATTTTTTTTGAATTTCTCTTTACGCATTCGATTCATTCGAATCACCAATTTCAAAGCCTTTTGTCTTCATTTTTTTTGGTAGGCCACATAATTTAATTGTGGCTATCCAAAAAATGATGGAAGATAGGTATTGTAAATTTAATAATAAAATATTCCTTTTTTGGGGGGGGGTTCTTTAGTGCAAGTTTTTGCACTCTTGTGTGTCAAGGGGGGTTTATTTTCTTTGCATACTCTCCTTAAATAGTTTACTTCATCTAGATATCTATCTTCTTGATTTAAATTTAAAATTAAATAGGGGTTAAATTATATTACCCATTAGAAGATAATTCGTTTAAAGTTCAAATTTTTATTTTCTTTGGTTTTACCTTTAAAGCAAAATAAAAACTTTTTTTCCTAAGTAAATTCATATATAATTTCTTTTCAAAAAAATTTAATTCCTTTAAAAGCCAAATTTTAAATTACTATAAGTTTCAAAATATCTTTTGTCTACGTTCCATGTATCAAACTCCTTAAAACTAAAAGTCTCCCTCACGTAAGGGCGGGTTTTTTGGACACTTGGTATAAAGGCCTGACATATATTTTCCTATTAACAGTTTTCTTGGAAAATCTCTAAACTTATAGTCTCCCTCACGTCAGGGCAGGTTTTGAGACAACCATTTAAACTAATTACCCCTTGCATTTCACACCAAAACCCTTCTTATGCTCACATTACTTATAGTTTCCCTCAAGTAAGGGCGGGTACTGTGACCATTAAAGGATTTGGCAATCTAAAGCAAACAATTATAGGCCTCATTATACTTATAGTTTCCCTCTCGTAAGGGTGGGTATATTTGGGTTACCTATTATTGAACAAGCTTCATTTCTTCTTAAAATATATTTCATTTTTTGAAGTTTTAAAGGGGGGAATACTAACAATTTTAAATCCTCAAAAATGAATTCAATTGAACCTCTCACCCCTCATAATTTTCACACTTGGAAACCTAAAATTTTAAATCTCATCTCTCAAAAAGGTCTTACTCATTTATTAGAAGAAAAGCAACCAGAATTTGATAAAGAATATGAAATCTTTGTTCATAAGGGAAAAATGCACGAAACTATGGGTATTATTAGCACCAATGTTCATGAAAGCTTGTGGTTTCATATTACAGATTGCAAAACTCCTCATGAAAGTTGGGAGAAACTTAAAACCTTGTTTGGAAAAGTAGATCAGATGAGATCAATGCAACTAGAAGCCGAACTAACTTCTTTATCTCCTGAATATTTCAGTAGTATTGTTGATTTCCTCACTAAATTCAAAGAAGTCCTCACTCAATACAAAGGTAGTGGGAAGACTAAGACAGAAGAAGAATGCATTTATCTAATCCTTTCTAAGCTAAATGGTGTTTTTCAAATATTTGCAACCACCTTCATATCTACTAAAGATGCTCTTGGTGCAAACTTTAAAATGCCCTCTTTAGAAGAATTTTGTGATAGATTAACTAGGGAAGAAACCAAACTTGCTAGATATGAAATCTCTTCTTCTTCTTCAAAAGCCTTAGTAGCCTCCACCTCCTCTAAAGAAAAATTTAAAAAGAAGGAAAAGACTCCCATTACTTGTACTCACTGTAAAAAGAATGGTCACTCTGCTAACAAATGCTGGAAAATATTACAACAACTAGAAGCAGCTATAAAGGATCAAAAGATAGAAAATAATAAGCAAATAGGAAAAGCCCTTAATGTTCAAGGAAAAACCTCCAATTCTTCCTCTAATTATTGGGTCCTAGATTCTGGAGCAACTCATCACATGTCTGCTTCAGACAAGTCTTTCTCTTCTATCTCCTCTAGCTCTACTCATAGCATAGAAGTAGGGGACTCTTCCTTCATCCCTATCAAAGGGAAAGGGGATATAACCATTGATGGTGGCTCTATAAACAATGTTCTCTATGTTCCAGACATTGCCACCAATCTCCTATCCATTTATCAAATTTGCACTTCTGGAAATGGGAAAATTGTTCTCTTCTCCCCAACAGGAGTTGAGATAAGAGATTTTCAACTCCCTCATTCTCTTATAGCTAAAGGGAATATTGATCATAAATCTCATATTTTTCACTTCAAAGGCTTTCAAAATCCAGAAGGAGCCTCCTATTTTGTGGCTCATAGTAATCTTGAAAGTCAAATTTGGCATGAAAGGTTTGGGCATCTTAATTATAACTACCTAAAGGATTTGTGCACCCATAATATGGTTAAAGGATTACCTCAAGTCTCTTCCAGTGATGGGGTTTGTCCTGGATGTGCTCTTGGAAAGCAGCATCAAGATCCTTTTCACCCAAGTAGTTCTCTAAAAACCTCATCTCCTCTAGATTTAATCCATAGTGACTTAATGACCTTTCCTGAAACATATTTTAAGGGAGCAAAGTATGCTCTTACCTTTATTGATGATTTTTCTAGAAGGTCCTGGGTCTACTTTCTCAAATATAAAAGTGATGTGTTATCCCACTTTAAAGTCTTTAAAGCCTTAGTTGAAAATCAGGCTTCTTGCAAAATCAAGAAGATTCGTACTGATAATGGGGGAGAATACTACAGTAATGAGTTCTCCATATTTCTTTCTAATCATGGTATAATACATCAACATTCTATCTCCCATAATCCCCAACAAAATGGCATTGCAGAAAGGAAAAATCGGACATTAAAAGAGATGGCTAATTGTATGCTCCATTCAAGAGATCTTCCAAAAGTTTTTTGGGCAGAGGCTATTAACTGTGCAAACTATATTCAAAATCACACACCTCATAAAGCTCTTGACCAAATAACCCCTGAAGAAGCATGGTCTGGCTTAAAACCAGATGTTTCCAATTTCAATATTTTTGGATGTACTGCTTGGGCTCACATCCCAAAGAAGAAAAAGGAAGGCTCTTGATAAGAAAAGTAGAAAGCTCATCTTTATCGGTTATTGTGAAGAATTGAAAGCATACAAGCTTCTTGATCCCTCAACTCATGAGGTATTATTTCATAGGAATGTCCAATTTGATGAAACATTCCCTCAAAGAGATCCTCCAAAGGCCTCTTCCTCCATTGAGCCTTCTCCTATAGTAGAACCTCAATATTATGAAGAGCCAACCCTTGAAGTTAATTTGGTTATTGATAATCAAGATGAAGAACCTGTAACTCCTTCTCAATGTCTTTCAACTCCTTCCACTCCTTCTTCTATGCCAAAATGGGCCCGCACCATTGTTAAAGAAGCTACTCCCTACATCCAAAATCTTGCTTCAAATAGATCATCCAACCCCATAGGTACTAGTCTTGTATGTCAATCCATTTCCTCTGATCCTCAATCCTTCAAAGAAGCCTCAGGTATAAAATAATGGGAAGATGCCATGGATAACGAATTTTCTTCCTTGATCAAAAATGATACTTGGGATTTAGTTCCCTTACCTAAGGGAAGAAAATTAGTTCGATGTAAATGGATCTTCAAAACCAAATATGGGCCTAATGGAGAAATAGATAAACACAAGGCTCATCTTGTAGCCAAAGGTTTTTCTCAAATAGAGGGTATTGATTATACAAAAACCTTTGCTCCTGTTGCTAAAATGGATTCTGTTAGATTGGTTCTTGCTCTGGCCGCTTCCCATAAATGGCCAGTCTATCAAATGGATGTAAAAAGTGCCTTCTTACATGGAAATTTAAAAGAAGAAATATTCATGGAACAACCCATTGGTTTTACTCAAGACTCCTCTCTTGTTTGTCGGCTTAAAAAATCTCTATATGGCCTTAAACAAGCCCCTAGAGCTTGGTATGAAAATATGGACTCCTTCCTTCTTTCAACAGGTTTTTCTCATTGTGAGTCTGACAATACAGTTTACATTTGGAGAAGTAAAGGAAATATCACCATTCTTGTTCTTTATGTTGATGATCTTCTTCTCATTGGTAGTAACCTCACTCACATTCAAACTATAAAATATTCCCTCTCTAAAAAATTGAAATGGTTGATCTAGGTCTAGCTCATTTCTTCCTTGGAATTCAAATAAAACAAAATAAAGCAGGGATCACCTTATGTCAACAAAAATACACTCAAGATCTCCTTCAAAAGTTTAAAATGATAGATTGCAAACCTTCTCCTACCCCCTTTCAATCTGGCATTCATCTCAGTACTTCATGCTCATCCCCTCCTTGTGATGCTACTCTATACCGTCAGCTTGTAGGTAGTCTATTATACCTCACTCATACTCACCCAGATATCTCCTATGTTGTTGGGCTCATATCCAGGTTCTCTCATAACCCTCATTTCAGTCATTGGCAAGCAACTAAAATAATTCTTCATTATTTGTAGGGTACTACACACTTTGGGCTCATCTATAAAGGAGACTCCATGGATATCATTGGCTATACAGATTCAGATTGGGCAGGATCAGTAGATGACATATGTTCTACCTCTGGATATGTTTTCTGCCTTGGTTCTTCACCAATCGCCTGGTTATGCAAGAAACAACAAACAGTAGCATTATCTTCTATAGAGGCAGAATACAAAGCAACAGTTTCAGCCAGTCAGGAAGCCCTTTGGCTTCATCAAATTCTCAAAGAATTTGGTTTTTTTCATAAAGGGCCTATAACTCTTTGGTGTGACAATCAAAGCACAATTCATATTGCATGCAATCCAGTTGAGCATCAGCGCACCAAACACATTGAGATCCACATGCACTTCATCAGGAAACATATTCAAAATGGGGATATACATTTGGAATATATTTCGATAGAGGATCAACTTGCAGACATCTTCACCAAGTCATTTCCTTCTCCACGTTACCTTCAGTTGCGAGAGAAACTTGGAGTGTTACACCTGCATTGAAAAAATGGGGTCTTCCACCTCTAACTATATTGTACATGAGTACCTAATCAGGCCTTCTTGTCGGGACTCATATTTTATTTGTTAAAGAGGACAATCTTCGCCATCCGAAGACAAGCCTCTTTCATACTTCTTTGCTTTTGATTGGTGGCTTTTCCCACTGGGTTTTTACCATCATTTCAAAACAAAGGGGTGATAGTTGGTTTTTCCCCATAGGGTTTTTTCCACCAACTATCCATGTTGTACATGAGTACCTAATCAGGCCTCATTACCGGGACTCATTTGTAAAGATCTCCCCTAGTATCACTTAAGGGGGGTGTTAGAATAAGTGAATATTCTCTTAAGTTCACTAGGATACACACTTGAGTTTCCACTCCTCCATGTGTCAGGAGTACTCTCAGTGGTGTCTTCATCAGGTTTGATGAGTTTTTGTAATCCAACGACTCTCAATGATCAACTCTGCTATTTATACAGAGTTGATCCTAGAGATAAATCAATCAGTTCCACTCTTCTCTTCATATTTTGTGTAATACTTTGCATATCTATTATTGTGTAATTCTAACACTATTTCATTTACATACAAGGACCATGTGTAATAAAAATATTTTTTTTTGTCTATTAAATATAGAATTGAACTTAGGTATGATTTACCTATCACCTAGTGTCTCCTCGATGGGTAGAGGGGCTAGTCAAATTTAAGGATCATTTAAAAATATATATATATATATTTTTTCAAGGTTATAAAATTTAAATTTGTAATTCTCCATAAAAGTTATCTAAAAAGATTTAGAATTTTTAAATTAATAGAAATTTTATTTTTATAAGTTTTCAAAACTATATTATTGACACAATCTTACATCATATATAAATATTTTATTTTCTATTTAATTCACTAATGCATGCCTTTTTTGTCTTATCAAGAAAATTCAATTTTATGTTTAACTATTTTATAATTAATTACAAATAACAAAGAACAATATATTTCATATAAAATATTTCTAACTAGAATTATATTGTTATTTTAAAAATTTCATGTCTTTGATGATCACTATCCAAACATGTAAAATTCTATCTCTATTTAGGTATATTTTGGTTTATAAGTTGTACTTTATAGTTAAATAATATAATTAATTGTAAACTTTGGCATCCTATCACCACATTTCCATTGGATTTGTTACTAGTCTTATATATAAATATACTCAAGCTATATTGAAATGATTGAATCAAAATACTATATACAATATAGAGTGAATAAATCTTCTTCGATATACTATTATTTTATAATCCATGTTATGTATTATTTTGAAATCCTAGAAGTCTTGGATAGTGCTCTTAAATTTGATAGGCATTCCAAACATTTTACCATCACCAAAATTTTAGTTGAGTTACAAAAAATAATTTTAAACTTTAAGTTTGATCATATTATCAATTAGTATTTTTGATGCAAGGTAACCACCCCTTGTAGATATTTATCGTTATCCAATATACCAACCTTTTTTATGGAAGAGAAAGAGATTGAATGAAGAGAAGGTAAAGTGATGGTAAAAATCTAGAGAAGAGGAAAGAAAAGAAAAAACAAAAGTGAAAGGTGGTCATTGAAGATAAAAATAAGAAGCAAAAGGGTAGGAAGATAGATAGAGAGAAGTGGAAGACAAAGGGGTGGAGGTAGATAAAATTAATTGGATGATGAAGAGAAGAATCCATGTCTAATGGATGGACTAAAAATATCCTAGGAGGGAGACAAGAGAGTTTGAAAGGATACAGGGATGCAAGAAGAGAGAACGGTAGATCTATAAAGAGGGAGATAGAAGAATTGGCAGGGAGAAGAGGAGAATATCTAGAGTGAAGGTTTGAAATTGTGTACAAGATAGAGGAACAATGAGATAAAAAAATAGAACAAAGACTTTGAAAGAGAGAGTTGGAAAATATGACTATTTGGAAGTAAATAGGAGTCAAAGAACTACATAAGAATTAATTATTTATTGTATTTATTTTTCAATAAAATAGAATACATTCCAAATTTTGAGATATCCTATGTTTTATGTGTGAATGATAAATTTTTAGAGTTTCTAGATGCATTTATTAGTTAACATTTTGTTAATAGGGAATAATTCTATATAAGAAGTTACATTTGATAGTAGTATGAGTAAGGATGTTGTTCAAGGAGATAACCTTGGTTACTATCTAGGAACATGTTGTGTAAGACATAGAAGGATTGTAATAAGTGTGATCACCATTCACTGGTGGATATCATCCAATACAAAGTAAACCATCATCATTTGAATGATATGCCAAGGTCATCTAGATGTATTTATATTAAAATAGTACTATACCATCAATAGATGTTGGTCGTATAATGAAGGCAATCATAAAATTGATTTCACATTCCATATAATTCAACTTAAGATTATCATATAATTAAAGAATATTTTGTAATATTAACCTAATTATACAACTGTGATATACCATATTGTTAGAGTATATTATATTATTTGGTACATGCTAATGTACCACCTTCGGTACATATTTAGATTAGGAGTGTATATTATATTAGAGTGTGAGTATTTACTTTATGAAATGTAATTAATGCATAAGTATTATTAAAATGTGCAAAGTATTTAATAATGTAAATGTGCATAATAGTCCATGTGCACATGTGTCCATAGAGTAGTAAAGTGAAGAGTATAAAGAAGAGTGATGGTTAAGAGCACTCCATATGATGAGTCACATTCCATTATATATGTGCCTATGTGTGTGTGTGTGTAAGACACAATGTAGAGTGAGAGTGTGAGGAGGTATGGTGTATTTGAGATATTTATTCTATATCAAGATACTATTTTCATGAGCATTTATTAATGAAAATTTTATAAGTTTTTTCATAAGTTATTTATGAGTTTTATATGATTAGAATATTGCCATTATCTTATGTTTGATATAACATCTTTATTTTATATCTTGTGGTTATTTTGATTTAAGTATCAAGCATAAAATCTAATAGTGGTATTAGATCCTTATGTCAAATTTGTAAAAAGAACTAGTCTAACACAAATTTTATGGGGGTCCCACCAGGTATGCCAGAATGAAGCTACCGAAATACGTTCATTTGATTAAACAAAATAATAATATATAGATTGCTTAGAATGATGTTTTGCATTCATTTAGAGTGTTCTTAGGTTACAAAGTGAGTCTTCTAATTCTCTTCATAAATATCCTGATGATGTCTTTCATAAATCCTTAGTGAAGGTGGGCTTCTATGTGCATGAGCCACCCATCGTCTACTAATATGTGTTCTTTTGCATCTGTTTAGGGCCTGCAAATGATTGTTTGTTCATTTTGGGTCTTGCCTTAGTCAAGCCCCATGATTATGGAAGATAAACTAGCATACAATAAATTGTATTGAAAGATGATAAAAATTGCAAAAAACACTACAAAAACATAAAATAAAGGATACTTGCTAAATTTGTTGATGTAGATTTGTTGTACGATCAATTCATAGGGTGGCCTATGAAATGGATCTCGAATTCACATGGTTTAGGGTGAATTGGTCTATGAGTGGCTTCTGTTGGAGATCATATATTTGGATGGGCTCCAGAAGTGCTCTGACGGTATTTTCCCAATGTAAAGTTATTGAAGGAAGTTTGGGTACAATTTTTGCAGAGTTTCTGTAATGTGGCTGAAAGGGGAGAGAGCTAAACTAAGGGGAGGAAACCTCTATTTATAGGAAATTCTAAGGTCAAGGGGGTGGTTAGGTATACCAAACCCTAGAATCAGTTCCTAGTGAGGTTAGTTTAGGGTTTGGGGAGGTGTCAATCCTACATTCCCTAAAGGAATATCTCATCCTCACACATGTGTGAGGAAGGGTTAGGGTTAACTAGGGTTAGCTATATCCTAGGTTAGATTGGGATTTAGTTAGGGTTTCTAGAAATATCCTAACTAACTTAGGGTGCACACATATGTGAGGGTGTGCTTAGGGATAATTAAATCATTAAACCCTAAATAAATCTTATTAAGTGATAAAGTTCATGTTTAGTGAAATTCACTTGTAAATTAGATTTATAATTAGCCTAATTAGATTTTTGGATGGGAGAATGGTGCAATGAGGTCCTCATTAGGTGTAGGAAAGGGTTTAGGTTGCCTTATGGGGTTAATAGGTGACCTCCTAGTGGTAAAAGGTATTTTGGATATTGCTTTGTGGTTTTTTGTACCTATAGACAACTACAACTACCTATGATGGCCTATGATGGTCTATGATGATCAATAATGGTATATGACATCCTATGATGAACTAGGATGGTCTATGATAGCCTATGTGTATCTAAATATGTCTATGAATGAGCATGTGCAATGTTTGGATATTTGCAATTAGGAATAGAGGAGAAGATTAGAATTTTTCTTGTAGCTTGGGAGAAAGTATGTGATGGTAAATAAAGAGAACTTGGGCTTAGAAGAATAAGTGATATGAATAAGGTTGTAGCAACAAATATGGGATGGAGTCTAGTTAAGGAGGGTCATACCTTACGGGAAAGAATTCTAGGAGACAAGTACCTTGATAACTAATATGATAGTATATTTTTTACCATAATAGAGCTTTATAGAGGATATTCATTATAGAACCATAATGTAAAGGGTAGAGAGATTCTATGGAAAGGCACCCAATGGAATATAGAGATTGGTAGGTTTATCTACTTCTAGGAATATGCATGGCTAAAGAAGTACCCATTAGTAAAGGATGAAGAATTATCAAGTATCAAAATAAATCTAGAACATAAATATGGAAATATGGTCAGTGATTTTTCAAAAATAAAAGGAGTAGATGTAAGATGGAAGGAGCTGAAAATCCATAATTAGTATGAGGAAAATCTCTACAAGCTAACAACTAGATTAAGAGAATAGTATGTAAGCCCCAATTTGTCTTAGGATACAATAGTATAAGGAGACACTGAAGAAGGTCCACTCTCTATTAAATTAGACTATGATCTATCACATGAAGTTCTTGAGGGGGTATTTCAATAGGATCAATTATGGGAAAGGAAATCCATTCCAACGTTATCAAAATTTATTTGGTTGATAGTCCAAAACAAGATTTAATAATAGATAACCTTCATAATATGGGTTTTCAATTCCCTAATAGATGTTACCTTTGTGAATATCATGAGGAATAAGTGAATCACATATTCTTAGAATGTAATTACTCCATCCAAATATTGTATGATATAATAAAGAATATGGGGGTGGTGTAGGTGATGCCTAATAACATGGCAAGATGGATAGAATAATGCAAAAATATTTTAAAAGCCTAATATTAAATCAAATTTAGATTCTGATTCTCTTTCATTATGTGTGGGAAGTTTGGTTAGAGAGAAATATAAGTATATTTAAAAGGGAGAAGATATATACAACCAATAATAACAATTACGTCATAGATATCATAGTGGATAATATTAAAGAAATAAAAGTACATAAGATTATAAAGTCATCAGAGGAGCATAAATTAAGTGCAAATTAGAACCTAAGTCCAATTGGTAGAATGACAATACTCAAGGAGGCTTGAGGAGCTTGACCAAGTGGCAGCCAAAAATAAAAGGATGGCTAAAACAAAAAAATTATGGGGCTTCTAAAGGTAATCTAGGGAAGGTTGGAGGAGGAGTAATGCTATGGGATTTCTAAGAAATGGTGATCATAACTATGAGTGAGTTCTTGGGTATTATGACTATTCATCTAGTTGAAGCTAGAGTACTATTAGTAGGAGTAAATATGGTGGTTCAACTAGGGGTTAAGATATTAATAATTTAGGGAGACTCATTGAATATTATTAATTACCTCAATAAAATTTTGATGGAGATTTGGTGAGTAACAAACATAGTAAAAAATACACTAAGATACTTAAATGCACTGGAATAATTTCAAGTGGTACATATATATAAACAAGGAAATGGGATGGCCTATTAGCTAGCCAACCAGGGAGCTCATAGAGAGGAAGATAAAACATGAATATTGTTGGATGGAATACATCCATTTGTACTCCATATAGTGGAAAATGAATGAGGAAATTTAAAAAGTTAAGCCAATGGGTGAAATTTACAATGTTCAAAATGTACATAATAATTTTATTTTGGGAGATTCGTGGAATTGAACTCTACAAGTCCATTGTATTTGAAGATATCTAGGATTTGTCAACTTTTAGCTATAAGAAGTATAAGATATTTATATAATGAGGGTTAAATTTATTGAATATTTACATCAATAGATGGACCCATGTTTTAGAGATCTACATTTTCATATACTAAGGAATCCCTTTTCAATAGCTATGGATTTGTCTATGGGATCCAACTTTTAGAAATCTATGGATTTGCTTACTAAAGGTTCAATATTTTGAATATTTATGGACTTGTCTATTGAGGGACTCATTTTCTAGAACAATGTGGCCTTGTGATTTTTTTAATCATTGTGAAGCTCCAAGTGATAAGGCTTTTAATAGTTGAAGATATATAGATTTTTTTCTTAGGATTCCATTTTTTGAAGATCTATGGATTTTTGTGTTGACTGCTTTTTTAAAGATCCGTGGACTTGTATACTAAAGCCTTCATTTGCTAGATATTATGAACGTAATGATATTATATTTTGTTGTTGTGTTGGAGTATGTTGTATTTTTATTTTCCAAAATGCTAAAGATCTAATACAATGAATGTATTAAAGTTTTTGTGTAGACACCAAAACAACACCAATCCGATTATGTGACTGCAAACACTAATCGCTTTGACAAACACAGCCCCCAGGGCAGCCCTTAGAGGTCAAACAGTGGTCCTAACCACTTTCATAGCAATTTTGTAAGGTCAAGAGGCAATTTGGTACATTTAGACACTTTGCTCGATATTCGTCTCACCCAGGGACGAATTCAAAATGGAATCCGTCTCACCCAGAGATGAATTCTGAATTCGTCTCTGGTAGGGACGAATTCTGAGTTTAACGGGCAAAAAGAAGAATGGCGCCAAGTGGCAGCCCAGGACAGTCAGTTGATGACTCCTGCCTCGCACGCGTGTGTGGGTGGACAGATAGGCCGTTAGAGGACTGTCACAAGGGCAGTTATGAAAGCCCAAGTCATGGAGGACTCCCCTCCCTCATGGGAAGACTTGACTGCCACATGGCACCTATGACCAACACATGGCGCTTATGCTTCCCTCTCAAAAGAGACCCCATGGGTCTATAAAAGGTGGGACTTTTCTCACCCAAAAAAGATATTGGAGGCGATTTCAAGCAACGAAGTGTTGTCCGATTGATTACCCACTTGCATCCTTTTGATTCACCTTCTCACATCCACTAATCTCTTTCGCAAGGGAGGTTATTGGGTGGCTTTTGGAAGCGTGGATCCAACCCAAATCCAACATTTGACCACCTTACACCACCAATTTGCAGACATCCCAATCCTAAGAGGTTTTGGACCCATCCCTAGTGGATTGGCTCCGAAATCAAGTGCCAACGGTGGGAGGCCCACTTGGGCACCCCGCATTTTCCAAGTTTTGTTTTAAAAGCATTCTAGATTATTGTTTCAGGTTGCATCTCATGTTATTCTATTTGGTTAACTCATAGCTTCAATTTCATAACATTTTGATCAGATTTTATCATGCCTTTTGTCGCTTTGTTGTCCTACTAACTTGCAGGTGGCGATATCGAATTCCCGAGGATAGAGGCCAAATTGGGAGAATCCGACCATCTGGGTCATCCCAAAATGGCCCCAATTACATAACCCCTCTATTTGCAGGTGTTTTGGAGGTCTCGAGAGTCGACATTGGAGCGGTGTCAGTTCGGCTTTTCCAACACAGTAGAATTCGTCCCACCCAGGGACGAATTGCAGTCAGAATTCGTCCTGCCCAGGGACGAATTCTAGGTGAAGGCAGATTGGCCGACTGTCTCAGTGGCAATGGCCTTCTGGTAATATCTTCTGTCTTCTGTCAGGTTTTCAGGTCATTTGGACTCACTTTATTCACTGTTTTAGACAAATGTTTATATGCATCTTTTGGCGATTTTAGAGAACAAACACTTCTTATTTGCAGCAGGTGCTACTGACATCTTCGTTGTTTCTTTGTTCGCAGGAGGAGCAGCAGAGGTCAAGGACTCATCAACATCAGCGGCGACATCGTCTTGGCCCGCCCATCTCAAGTGTGGGCACGCGAGAAAGAGGGACACTAAGTCTTGATTGTAATCAAATTCTTTTAACGCTCCTAGCCCCTAAAGAGGGAGGAGGCGTCTTTGTAACAGAGATCAAGAGAGTTTAATGAAAGGGCTGTGTTTTCTCCATTTGCTTGTATCTCATTTCAATGCGTCTCTTTCATTTCATGCATTCTACATTTTTAGGACTTAAGCGTATTTGATTTTGAATGCATCGCAATTAGTGTTTCCTTCGCCCGAAATCTCGTGCTTTCAGTGGCGATCACGGTGGGACTCTGTTCCCTGGTTTTTAAGATCACAGAAACTGATTAAATTTTTGTGTTTTGTGCTTGACAGGTACATTTTTTTTTGTTGCAGACTGTTATTCGTCTCTGACTGTGACGAATTCTTTACTGTAATTCGTCTGACCCTGAGACGAATTCAAATTCGTCTCTGGCAGGGACGAATTCTGTTCTGAAATTCGTCTCACAGAGGGACGAATTCCTGCCTGTGGATTTTCAGAGCAAAAATTCAGAAGCAACCGGTCCAGGCAGAGAAGAGGTAGGGATTTTTATAATCTCTGTTAAATTTTTCTGTTTCTGTTCCTGTTCCTTTGATTGTTTTCATTTTATCCTGCATGCTTAGGGAAAGTCATTTATGCTTGTTTCATTTTCGCTAAATAAAATGAATCCCACACACTTCACGCAATAACTTTAAACCAAGGAGTCTGGTCGTAAGACCCCAGCCCTTGAGCAAGACCAACGGTGGGTTCATCACCACCTTGGCTTAGCTTTGCATCCATTTCCCCGATTGTCACTATTGTTAGGCGTAAATCCTGATGAAAGCTGACCGAGTGTCACTGGGGTGATTCCCATGCACGCGAGGATAAGTCTTCTATGGTAGGTGTCATTAACAGGACAATCCCCCTTCCGTACCGCCTACGTACCACGTACCTTCTGCTCTCACGTACCTATAGTCTCCCTCTCGTAAGGGCGGGTATATAGAGAGGTTGGTATATCGGCTTGGTTGGTATATTGAAGGGGCGACCATTTTGGGAGTTATATGAGCCTTCATTATGCATTTAAACGTTCTTCAAAAACATTCAAAAAACAAAACAAAACATCAAAATGCACTAAACCAGCTTTAGGACACACCATTAATCCTTAAAAGAGATAATCACGGTTTTTGTATGTGTGTGTTCATTTCTGCTTAGTGTAGACAAAAAGAAAATCATCATAAACGAGATAAAAATCTACTTAGATAGTAGAGAAGCACCGCAATGGTGTACACCCGTAGCCAAGCCCAATCAAGGGCAGAAGCTCCGAAAGGTACACAAGAAGCAGGCACAAGTCACCTTCGCTTCAGTTCTGAGGACTTGGTCATACCGCCTTATCGGTCTAGCCTACAAAAGAATCCATGTCAAAATCCTCGATGGGGTATGCCCATTCAAAACAGCCCCTTTCGGGAAGACGCTTTACATGTAGACCTTGATGTAAATAGAGAATCGCCTTCTGAGGTTAGACATGAGTGGCCACAGCGTGATGAAATGCTAGAGAGGCACACTGTCCATTTGGAGGGACAACGTGGATATGGCGTCCCTTCTTTACCTCCCATCAGGATAGAAAGACAAAATCCAGAGCGCAGGGCTCCTTACACAGGGCGAGCTAACTCCGCTCGCCCCTTTCAAACCAATGAAAGGGAGTACGAGGAAAGCCATCGCATTCCTCGAGGACAACAAACAGTGTGGGAACCTTGCATTTCTGCCCTTGCTAGGTATCATGATCATACATCGAGGCCAGAGCCTCGAGTAAATGTCGCCTACCTCGACAGAGGGAAGCGACCCATTGAAATTTTAGATCATCAAGATCGAGGCAAACACATAGGAGAAACATTCCAACCTCCTGAGAAAAATAGGGTAGACCAAATTGACCCGATAGTCGCTAGACATGCCACCCGTCAAGCCCAAATCACGCGGCTTAAACAAAGTCATCAGGAGATAGAGTATCGACACCGCTTGGATAGAGAGCGCATGCAACGCGAAGCGGATGAGTTACGCTATGAACTACCTGAGAGGGGGCCAACCCCTCGCACCCAAAGAGCCGAACAATATGAGAGGCATAATCCGTTGGTGCAGGACAGGTCTCCACGACCTCGTCAAGCTTTGCCTCCGAGACCTTATAGACCCGAGAGGGAGGCCACTCCCCGAAACAATGATGGGTACCCTCAGCAGGGATTCAATCAGGGTCATAGGTCTCGCCCAGAGACTCCTCAAGAATTTTATGAGGAGTACGAACCAGAAATAGAATGGGCCGAAACACCCCATCAAGGCGGGAGGGCTGCCAATCGACCACCCCTCCATAGGCCTCCAGTCTTCCATAACGCACAACGGGAGCAAACAAAAGAGGAGGAGATAAAATCTTCGGATGCATACAAAGCGCTATTAGAGCGTTTGGAGTCTGTGGAGACAAAAACTTCTGGGCATCAAAAGCCCACGTTACGTCAACTCCGCAGTCATCCAGTGCATCCCTTAGTGCCAACACCTCTTTACCCCGAACACTTCAAGTTGCCTCAATTGGCAATCTTTAAAGGTGAAGAGGACGCACAAGAACATGTCACAAGGTTCCTAAGTCAATGCTTCGGCATCCAAGATAATGACGCATTGTTGCTTAGGACATTCATAACCACATTCGTAGGCCCCGCCTCGGATTGGTTCACACAATTACCCAAACACAGCATAAGCAACCTAGATCAATTAGTAGATGCGTTTCTTGAACGCTTTGCCTTCAACACAAGGAAGAAGGCATCACCGAGTGATCTCGGCTAGCCTCAAGCAATTTGAGGAAGAAACAATGGCAGCATACGGGAATCGATGGAGAGCTTTGCTTTCTAAGTTACCTTACCGTCCCCCTATGTCTGATCTCACACAGATGTTCGCAAAAAGTTGCTTGAAATCGATCTCTGGGCTATTGCAGCTACAACAATACGCCAGCTTAGAAGAAGCTTTGGCACAAGCCAGAGTTATAGAAGAGATCAAAATAGGCGAAGGCGCAATCGCCAAGCCTAAAAAGAAAGAGTGGAATAAAACCACTAAGACCGGGACAACGCAATCACAACACGCTGCGGTTAACCAAGTTGCGATAAATGTTCCCGTGCTCGTGCAAGAAATGCAGCCCCAAAAGGCTAATTACCGTGCAAGTGCCTCCTGGTTATGAAAGAGATAATAGAAGGCAGGAGCAGAATCAGCAACGTCGCCCTAGGCGACAATTCACCCCTTACACGGAGTCCAGGGACTCCCTATTTGACCGCTTGTCAATGGCAAATTTAGTCACTCTGCCATAAATCCAAACTATAGACCCTAACGCTCCTAAGCCTAGGGGATACAGAGAGGAATTGTATTGTAGATTCCATAGGCGCAGAGGACACGACTTGAATGGATGCTGGAAATTCAAAGAATTAATCCAAGATTTGATCGACAATAGAACATTGGCCGTGGACAACCCCATAGCGCCAAATAATCAACAAATGGGGGTATTCAAGGACCCTTTGCCTGCCCACGAAGCACAGGCAAAACCTCTCCGGATTAACGAGGTGCGACAGAATCTTCCCATGCAAGGATTTGTGGGAATGATTAGTATAGTGAAAAGGAACAAAAAGTACCCAGCAGCTGCCCCCGAGGTAGCTACGAGGGAAGTTCCGACAACATCGCAGCCTCAACAACGCCCAACGCAGTTGCCTCCGCCTAGACCCGAGGTCACGATACGGACCAAACTCACGCAGAGTTTGCGGACCACATCGGCTAGGCTGTCCATTTACGAGCTTATTCAACAGTAAGCACCCCATAGGGAAGCTCTTATGGACATTTTAAAAGCCATCGAATTACAGCCTCACGAAGCAAATTCTTTCAACAACTTCGTGGGACATGTGAAACAATGTACGGAGCCGGTCATCACCTTCGGAGAAGATGAAGTCAAAACAATATCGAATGACATGGCAGATCCACCCCCGCACGTTATCGCGCGGGTCAACGGGATCCCGTACAAGAGAGTGTTGGTAGATACCGGCTCGTCCAGTTAACATCATTACCACTACAGCCTTAAAACATTTGAAGCTGCCAACCTCTCACATCACAGCCTCCACGTACACACTGCGAGCTTTCAACGATGCAATATGCTCGACAGTCGGCACAGTTGTTCTGCCTATCCAGGTAGGACAAAAGACAATACCTACATTGTGCCATGTGTTGGAAGGCGAGATGGCTTATAATATACTGCTAGGGCGGCCTTGGATCAGGGACATGAAGTGTGTCCCTTCGATCGCTCACCAATGCTTAAAGTATGCTTTTGAAGGAGAAATACATGTAGTCCCAATGGACTTAGAGCCCTTCAAGTATTGCAATGCGGTACAATTCATGCCTCAATCGACCCTCCCTTCAACGCATTTGGATTTCCAGCTAAATCCATCTAAACAGGGTCCAATACCGCAGGCACCACTGGTGACCAAATCAACAAAATCCCAGCCAGGTGAGTCTTCATCATCTGCTCCTTCATTATCAATGCCACTTGCCATGGCCAAACAGAAGGACAAGGGAAAACAGATCATGGAAGAGGCTAAGCCCCTAGAAGAGGGGTTGCCCACAATTTCAACGGTATCAACAAAAGAAACACCTCGCACAGCGAAAGCGGAGACTCCTAAAATGTCGAACATGGAATGGACTCAGGAAGGACTCCCGTTTCCTCCCACCCAATCATCAACAATCACCGTTGAAATGGCCAGTACGGGCCCTGGGGGAGTATTTAGTGCAAAATGTTGTGGCAACCCCCGCATTGGAGTCAAGACAGGACATGGGAAGACCTCGCCTTCCCATAGGGACAGTTGTTCCTCTAGGCTACCCACCAAACCAGATGAATTTTGTGTATGGGGGCCTTGATCATGGTCTTGAACCATGCAAACAAAAGGAAGCAGACGAAGAGCCTTTTGTTGAAAATATCAACTATCTATCAAACCCGGAATTCGCTCTAAGATATCTCGACCAATGCAATTGGCATGGATACGGGCTAGGCAGATATGAGCAAGGGATGCGTGTCCTTTGCCAACCAAGATACCAGATGCCATATGATAAGTCAGGAGTAGGGTTCAACCACCCCCCGCCCTTAGACATCTTGGTCAAAAATATGCAAGGCCTAGAAATAGGCAACAAGGGGGGATTGGCACCAGATCCTTATGCCAACCCAAATACAGAATATACCTTGGGAGATTACCTCCCATGGTCAACAAACACCCTTGGCAACAGTAGTAATCCCTCTCCTTTGCTAGAGAGAGGTGAAAGTTCGGAGATTAATCCTCAAAGAGAACATCAACGGCTTTCGGACATCTTTTTGAAGCTATTCCCCTTAGAGGTTCCAGTTGAATCAATACAGTGTCAAGAGAATCAGGTCCCTCCACCAAGAGGGGAACAATCGCAATGGGACCGGATCAACTTGCTGGAACAAGGAGAACCCTCAACGTCGCAAGTAACTGTTGCTGAAGAGAATGAACATTTTTGGATCTCCGAAAGTGATTCAGAAGATGAGACTGAGATGATCTATCTCAGACATGCACGACGGAATTATCGCCCTTTAACTCATGAAGATCTAATGGGACAAATGGGCATACGGCTAGGGCATGAATGGTGGGTAGACCCAGCAAGGTGGGACCAAGTGTTGGATCCATGGCTCCAAATTCAAGATGAGCACCGTCCACCCCGAGACCCTATCATGACAACAGTACCGAGGGAAGACCCTGTCCTCCTTTCAGCACATAGGGCTGATCCGTTCATACCCGTCCCTACAGAACCAGATCCAAAGCATAGGGAGCACCCAGAATGTTCGAGCTATAACACCCGCGGTAATGGAGACCAAATTCATTCCATCCACATGATCTCCATTGATTTGACCGCACCCATCCGCAATCCGGCCGATCCATCACGGTCATTGCATCTAGACATAGATGCCATCGACTGGGATCACGTCAATTCACCTTTATCACCATCGTAGTACTGGCCTTTCGGTGAAATGCCTCATTTTACCTCAAGGACAACTCAAGATATCTTTCAAGTTGAAGAGGGACCCGAGGTTCCAAACGTAGATTTAAACTCAGCCAATGATATCCATTTGATCCCGACTCCACATCAGTTGGAGGACGGATCCCACATGTCAGTCGAGGAAACGACTGACGTAGACATCGGCTTAGACCCAACGAATCCACAGATTATCAAGTTGGGGGTAATCTTATCCCCCGAAGAGCAAGCCGACTACATTACCCTTCTCAAAGCGAAGAAGGAGGTTTTTGCATGGTCATACAGAGACATGCCGGGACTAGACCCGCAGCTAGTCACGCATAATTTAACGCTTGATCCGACAATCAAGCCCGTAAAGCAAAAACTACGAAAGATGCACCCAACAAGTGGCCTTGATGGTCAAAGATGAATTGCAAAAGTTGTTGGATGCACAGTTTGTCATCTGCATGGATTATCCGCCATGGCTGTCCAACATGGTTCCCGTCAAGAAGCCCGACGGGAGGATTCGCATATGCACCGATTTTTGAGATCTAAACAAAGCGAGTCCTAAGGATGATTTCCCCTTGCCCAACATCGACGCGTTGGTAGACGCTACAACAGGTCACGAAATGCTCTCCCTAATGGATGGTTTCTCAGGATACAATCAAATTCGTATCAATCCTGAAGACCAACTCAAAACGGCATTCACAACGCCTTGGGGGACATTTTGTTATAAGGTCATGCCTTTTGGCCTTAAAAATGCTGGCGCTACATACCAACGTGCCATGACGTATATCTTCCATGATTACATGCACAAAACTTTGGAAGATTACATGGATGATTTGTTAGCCAAGTCTCTTTTGCGCTCAGATCATCTCGGTGACTTAAGCAAGATTCTCGATCGCCTCATAGAGCATAAGGTCAGATTGAACCCCAAGAAGTGCGTATTTGGCGTCACATCTGGAAAACTCTTGGGTTTTATAGTCTCAAAGCGAGGCATCGAAGTGGACCCAAACAAAGTCAAGGCAATCCTTGAAATGGCTCCCCCAACCACTATCAAGCAGCTCAGAAGTCTGCAAGGAAAGGTCGCGTCGATTAAACGCTTCATAGCGCAATTATCTGACAAGTGCCGACCAATGAACAAATTATTGCACAAGGGGGTTACATTTCACTGGGATGACGAGTGCCAGTCAGCCTTTGACGAAATCAAACAATACCTGGCTTCGCCACCAGCATTGGCACCACCTAGACCAGGAGTGCCGTTCTACTTATACATCTCAGCTCATCGAGGTGGCACCGGGCGCCATGCTAGCCCAAAAGAATGAACTTCACAAAGAACAGGCTACTTACTATCTTAGCCGCACCCTGGTCGGTCTACGAACTTAACTATGCATACGTTGAGAAACTCGCTTGGCAGTGGTGTTTGCTACCAAAAAGCTACGCCACTACATGCTGAGCAACACTACGTATGTTGTGTCTAAGGAGAATCCATTGCGATACATGATGAGTCGCACTTATCATAGTAGTCGCACGGCGAAATGGATCATGTTGTTGACGGAATTTGACATAGAGTTTATTGGACAAAAATCTATCAAAGGACAAGTCATAGCCGATCAACTAGCAGAGGCTCCTCTTGAAGACGATCAGCCTCTGGTCATAGAACTACCCGATGATGGGGTCTTCCATGTCTCAGAATCGCCAGATTCTGATGAGCCTGAGTCACAGGCCGACATAACCCTATTCTTCGATGGTTCTAAATGTGAGCAAGGTGGTGGTGCGGGAATTGTATTCTTCACACCGCAGGGTGCTCCAATGCCCCTGTCATTTAAATTAAACTTCCAGTGCACCAACAATAATGCAGAATATGAAGCCTTGCTCCTAGGTCTTCAGACAGCAATCGCCATGAACATCAAAAGACTGAACATCTTTGGTGATTCGCTGTTAATCGTCAATCAAGTCAAAGGGGTATATCAATGCAAATGCCCAGTTTTGAAGGCCTATAAAGCCCTTGTGGACAAATTCCTGGCAAAACTTGAGTGGTATGACATCGAAGCACTCCCTCGATCATCGAATCATTTTGCGGACACAATGGCCTCATTGGGGTCACTAATCCCGCAAGACCTTTTCGGTGATATGACAACCATTCAAGTCAAAACCTTATCGCAATCCACGATGGAGCGTGCAAGCTCAGACTTGACGCCAGGAATCCACATGATCCAGATTGAACCATCCTCGGATAAGTTCTTTCGAATCCGAGATCGTCTGAAACGTGCCAACCTGGGGTCCTTGTTTTCCCCCACTCCCACTAATAGCAACACAACGCTATTCTTACAAGTTCTATCCCATTCAGCATTTGTTAGGGAAGAACTTCAAAAGGGATTGGCTGTTCATACTCGTCGAGGTTTCCGATCAACAGGACTGGTATTTACCCATTAGAGACTACCTCAAGTTAGGTAATCTTCCCTTTGGATTGACGCACGCCGCAAAACGAACATTCAAGCAGAAAGCGGCTAAGTATGTCTTGATAGGAGACATTTTGTATCGTCGCAGCTATGACGGAATTCTTCTTCGTTGTTTGGACCAAGCAAGAGTCCACTTGGGCAATCGCCCAAGCGCACGACGGTACATGTGGTGGCCACTTTAGTGGTATGGCCATTGCAAAGCGCATTCTTCGCATGGGATATTATTGGCCATCTTTAGAGCGAGATTGTTGCGCATATGTCAAGAAGTGCGTGAAATGTCAACATCATGCCAATTTGATGCACGTACCTTCCCAGTGCCTTGCAGCAGTCCAGTCCGCTTGGCCATTTTTGCAATGGGGCTTCGATCTAATTGGAAAGATCTCCCCTGCATCATCAGGCCGTCACACGTTTATCATAACGGCCACAGAGTATTTTACTAAATGGGTGGAAGCAATTCCGTTAACCTCTACGACAGGACCCCGTATTGTGGAGTTCATCTTGCATAACATCATATGTCATTTTGGTATTCCATCCAAAATAATCTCGGATAATGGGCCATCATTCAAGAACAAAGACGTGCGTGCTTTGACCACAAAGTACAAAATTCAGCACAGCTTTTCAACACCCTATTATCCGCAAGCAAATGGGCAAGCAGAGGCGTCAAACAAAATGCTAGTCGCCATCCTTAAAAAGACGGTCGCAGACAGTCATAAGGATTGGCACATCCAAATCCCACTTGCCCTTTGGGCTTATCGCACTAGCATTCGGACGCCAACTGGGGCAACTCCGTTTTCGCTCGTGTATGGCTCAGAGGCAGTAATGCCTCTCGAGTTGGAAATTCCTTCCCTCCGCATATCAATGCAGGAGTTCATCGATGATGACACTGCACGGCAGGCCCGATTAGACCAACTTACGTTGCTCGACGAACGACGCGTTAATGCTCTCGAGCACTTACGTATCTACCAAGAGCGGCTTAAGAAAGCTTACAACATGAAAGTTCACCTAAGGGACTTTCGGGTTGGTGATTTGGTTTTGAAGGAAAACCAACAGAACTCTAATTTGCCGTCCCACCTGAGGGACAAGTTCACGGCAAATTGGTTAGGTCCATATGTCATTGATAGCAAAATAGGACCCGGGACGTACCGGCTAGCTTCTCTTGACGGTATCAAGGAAACAGAACCCTTGAATATCAGTCATTTGCGACCATTTTATATATAAGAGAGCCATGTCCCAAAAATGCTCCAAGGATCCATAAAATCGCTTGGTCAAAAACACAAAAGCTCCAAGGATTATCGCAATCACTTGGTCAAACCAAAAAAAAGCTCCAAGGATTATCGCAATCACTTGGTCAAAACCCAAAAAGCTCCAAGGATTATCGCAATCACTTGGTCAAAACCCAAAAAGCTCCAAGGATTATCGCAATCACTTGGTCAAAACCCAAAAAGCTCCAAGGATTATCGCAATCACTTGGTCAAAGTCAAAGTATATAGAAATAACTTGGTAAAAAATCCAAGGATTATCGCAATCACTTGGTCAAACCAAAAAAGCTCCAAGGATTATCGCAATCACTTGGTCAAAACCCAAAAAGCTCCAAGGATTATCGCAATCACTTGGTCAAAACCCAAAAAGCTCCAAGGATTATCGCAATCACTTGGTCAAATCAAAAATGCTCCAAGGATTATCGCAATCACTTGGTCACCCCAAAAGCTCCAAGGATTATCACAATCACTTGGTCAAAACATCAAAAGCTCCAAGGATTATCGCAATCACTTGGTCAACCCAAAAAGCTCCAAGGATTATCGCAATCACTTGGTCACCCCAAAAGCCCCAAGGATTATCGCAATCACTTGGTCACCAAAATGCTCCAAGGATGTCCACAATCACTTGGTCAAAAATAAAAAATAATCAAAAACAACAAAAATTTGCATCTCATTTCTAGGCATACTCAAACTCATCAATAGAGAGCTCTTCTCGCACCTCATATTCATATTCACAAAAATCAATACATCAAAAATACAAAAATATGTAGCTGCATTAAGCATTGCATCCGTACATTGCATATTTGTGGTCGTACAGGTCAAAGGCACCATAGGCTGTAATTGCTCTGCTAGTCCATCTTGTTCCACACTGTTCCATTTTACAAAAACAACGAAAACACCATGCATTGCTTTTTACCACACTAGAGTCAGTGGTCTTTTAATGTATTAAAAGTTTTCATGATTCAGTCATCATTTTCCTCTTTAGCCATGTAATGTATCAAGTCAGACAGATTTTACGAAGGTAGAGTTAAACTTGAAATACACCTTGTTACGTAACATCCCAACACACATAAAAACACATAAAACAATTCCTAAGTTGTGTGAACGAAAGATGAAACCTGTAGGGTAATCCAAGTCACCATAAGCGAAACGGTTATCGTGCTCATCCCCCTGTGCGAATGACCCCAAGAATGCTGAGAGTTGGCAAAAGGACAAGCATCCTCCCTACCCAATTCCCTAAGAATCCCTAGTTCTCAATAGTTGCAAAACATCAAAAATTTGCAAAACGTCAAAAACTCAAATATTTGACATCATACAGTGCACACATCAAACGACACAAACGATAGTGATTTTCATCACTCCATCTCCCCAATCCCTTGCTCAAAAGAAAAACAAACCAAAATAAACAGTGATCTTATCACTACAAACGAGCAAGTATCCCAATACAATTGAAGAAAAGAAGGGAGTTGAACTTGAATCCCTGGAACTCTCAAGCATTCTAACAGGTCATGAGGCAAGCCTCAGCATCGGTTTGGTTGATAGCCTATCGGTAATCGGCGGTAAACTTCTCGCATGACGATATATCTGTCACATTAACTTGCGTACGGATCAATGTTTGCATGTGGATGAGCTAGCTTATGGCATCCTGGATAACATCGCAGATTAATCTAACTCGAATACAACAAAGGAGTTAGTGGAGCTAATTAGGTGATCCTCGATACAGTTCGGTTGAAAGCCCATCTGGCACTGGCGGTATCCTGACAAATACCACATAAATGAACTCAATTGCACACACAGGGATGTGAAATAGCTCGGTCAAAAACAAGTTCGATTCATACCTTGTTCAAAAGTCTTGTAAGACAAAGTACAGTCGTGGCTAGTGAGTTAAAACCGTCTGAGTCTCAGAAAACCTTAGCTACATTTCTAAACCAACTGCGCTACTTCTCATTCTTACAATACCATCAAAAAATACACAAAAAAAGAAAAAACCACAGCTACATATACAACGTCATGCAATCGCATAAAAACAAAAATAAAAAGCATCCTAAAACAGTCTATGGTGCCATAGCCAAAAATCACAAATTCCATTCATCCATTTTGCATATCACATAAGAATCAAAAACATTTGCATTCATCATTTGCATAAGCATTCATCAAAATAAATAAACATGCATAGTCATTAGCCATCATGAATAAACATCAGATCATCACATGTACATAACCAAAATAAAATAGGTATATATATATATATATCGTCAAAAAAATGCCCGTAGGCTACAAAACTGGTCCTCGACCCGCAATCATATCCAAAAACCCAACCTAAGGCGTCGACCACCATGATCACGCAGGATCGGTGCGACGGGAACTACCCCCGTGGTGTGGGTCCTATGGGACCCGTAGGGCGGCTACTACTAGCCCCCGCATCACGCCTGCTACCACCTCCCTCATCTAATCGCCTGCGACGAGATGATGCTGACTGCTCAGTCGCACTATCCCTCGTCCGACGTGAAGATCCACTGCCCGAGGGCTCAGGTAGCCGCCCGCCAAGGCGGATGACCTCCCTCTCCAAGTCTAGCCGATGCCTACACCATTCTACCTCTCGTCGATGATAGTAAGATACTGCATCATCACGCTGTGCCAGAACCCTATCCCGCTCTGCTAGCTGGGCCCGTAAAAGATCCCTCTCCCGTAGCGCGTCCCCCAGCTCCAGATCTCGTATCCACAGCAGCTCTGTCAGTCACGCAATCTCAGCGCATACCTCAGACTCCATCTCCTCTGTATCTGCTTGACGAACAGGACCCTCTGGAATAGCAGCCTGCTCTGGCTCCCACCGCTCCTCCACATCCTGCATGTCCGACTGATCCGGAGCACCAAAATCAACATCCTCATTCCCCACATCCACCATGTCCGCATCATCCAACGGACCTCCCCAATCATCCCCTCGCTACCTCACCACCCTCCACTGCCGCCTCTGCGCCTCCTAGTGGCCCCTCCCCTCTCCATCACCGTAGCACCCACCACGAGTCATACTCAGTGGTAGTCCCGACGTCATCTACGTCCGGGACGTCAATCACCGCATCTGACTCCTCGCCCAATGGCACGGTGACCGGTGGATCTAGAGCCCTCTCATCACCCCGACGTCGATAGACCACAGGCTCACCAGGAAACCCCTGGCGCACCCCAAACTATCGTGTAACCCGGCTATATGAGAAAAACTCATGCTCGGTCCCGTGCCGCCCAATCAACCACCGCTCCCTGCGTACCCGTCGGAGCCACTCTCCAGCCTTCGGCCAGGCTGGACAGTCCCGATAAGGGTGCCAAACCACCTCCCCTGGAGTGAGCCGAGAGAAGGCATCAGTATAATGCTCTACAACACCTGCCCATCGCCGACTCTGCCCCTGCTCCGTAGACCGCCACCACAAAACTGCATAGCCTATCTCCACATCATCCATCACCGCCCGAGTCATCCATGGTAACCCGGTTGGCCTCTCAACTGCTATGTGCTGCCAACCCCAACACTGCAGCAGATAACTACAGCTGACCCCCTTCCGCTGCCGACAGCGGACCCCATACAGCTCCCCGTAGAGCTGTGCCAACAATGTCTGTCCCCATCTCAAAATCAGTGGTGCCTCTATCGGGCACTCTACCAACTGCCACACCAAATCCAGCAGGTTCCACGGGAACCTCACGCCTGACGAATCAGGTAGAAGCATGTTAGAAATGAGGCCCATCAAGAATGCGTGCCTCACTCCTAACACCCCCTCTCCCCGCCACCAGCCAACCAAAATCCCGCCACCTGGCAGTCCACCTCGGCTGTCTCCACTGGGTTCGTTACACCCAGCCGCCCCCCATGCCCAAAGCATCTCGTAAGTACAGCAGTCCGCTGATCACGCGGCGATGTCCTAATGGGCAGTCCATCTATCGGAATCCGAAGCAACCGATAGACATCCTCCAAAGTCACAGTCATCTCCCCTTCGGGAGATGGAACGTGTTGGTCCACGGATCCCAAAGTTTGATCAGGGCCGTCGGATAGGCCTGATCCGGGACCACAGGCTCCAGCCGAGACACCCGCTTGAGCCCAAGGGCATCAAGCCATTCCCAATCATCATCGCCAGTGCACCCCGCGCCTCAGAAAAGCAAGCAGGTACACGGTACCGGCTCCTAACCCGCAAAAGAAAACAATTCAACAAAAAAAAATTAAAAATCATGGAAAAGAACCGTACAAAATAACAAGAGCAAAAATTCAAAAGTATGTTGTCTTCAATCCAGTTTCAAGATTTAAGTTTTAAAACACATTTTGAAAAACATCATCACAAAAACAATTAAATAAAACAAGTGCAATTTTAAACAAAAATAAACTCTAAGAGGCACTTACAGGTTTCGCCTCGCTCCGCCGCTCGAACCGCTTTGTGCACTCATGATGGCAGAGAGAATTCCAGCAGCGCTTCGCTTCGCAGAATTACCTCCTCCTCCCAGAGCTCCAAAATCGCAAGAAAAAAATGACACAAATGAGCCCAAATTCAAGTTTTGGCCCTTAAATAGACCTCTGAGCTGGAATTCATCCTTGACTGGGACGAGCGCTCTGGTTAGCGCTCGTCCCACCCAGGGACGAATTCTACAGCTGGAATTCGTCCCACCCAGGGACGAATTCAGGCCAGAACTTCAAAAACATCAAAAAATGATCAAAAATGCACTAAAAACAGACAATAAATTTGCCCGATAGGAGTGCTACTGCACCTGACATCCAGGGCATACAAAATAGACATTGGAGTCACAAATTATCACTATCCTACTCCCTAAGAAGGCTACCATAGCCGGACCGCTCCACGGGAAGACGGATTTCCGATAATTTAATCCCCAAATGGTGTCACAAAAAACAACAAAAACAACAAATAAACGCAACACAAAAACACAACAATAAGCATTGCCGGACACAAGTGCTCTTGCACTTAACCTCTAGGCAAAGAAATTCGATGTCGGGGTTCAAATTGTCACTCTCTTACTTCCCCAAGAAGGCTACCATAGCCGGACCGCTCCACGGGAAGATGGGTTTTTGATGATTTCACCCCATTATGGCATCACCAAAAGGGTTAACACCCACCAAAAATAGGTCCAAATGTTGGAAAAATTGCACATTCTTAAATGGTAAAACATCTAAAGGCACCCTTGCACAAGTCATCTTGGGTCAAGCGACTCGTCGTTTTTCTCATGAAGGTCATTCCCTCATCGATTCGTCGCTTGAGGGGGTAGTCACACTTAGTCACCAATCAACAATCACACACCCAATTAAGGAAAACGACATGCATTCAAAGAATCATTGACAAAGACAATCACGCTCCTGCTTGGGGCAGTAAACAAGCAACAATCGAATCAATCAAACACTTGGCATTTCGTGAATCATGAACACAAGGTTCCCCTGAGGATAAAAGGTTGCGCCCTTTGCCTAATCATGACCGATCAATGTCCAAGCTCAAGTCACACCTCACCAAAATAGGTTAACACTTGAAATCAAACTCCTTAGCTCGTCGAAGCAAGGATTCAAGAATGCATGCCCTTTCCATGCTTGGGGCATCAAAAGTTGGTTAGGTTACCAAGAAACCCTAATCATTAGTGCTTTGGTTATCTATTTTTGCTCGACGCTGCGCTATGCACAACGCATCCCAAAAAGGGGCATCTTTAGACACCAAAACAACACCAATCCGATTATGTGACCGCAAACACTGATCGCTTTGACAAACACAGCTCCCAGGGCAGCCCTCAGAGGTCAAACAAGTGGTCCTAACCAC
This sequence comes from Wollemia nobilis, assembly GCA_028583015.1. NCBI lineage: Eukaryota > Viridiplantae > Streptophyta > Pinopsida > Araucariales > Araucariaceae > Wollemia > Wollemia nobilis. Next base: position 2,863,879 of record JAQPPZ010003551.1, on the reverse strand, counting down.
TTTCATAGCAATTTTGTAAGGTCAAGAGGCAATTTGGTACATTTAGACACTTTGCTCAGTATTCGTCTCACCCAGGGACGAATTCAAAATGGAATCCGTCTCACCCAGAGACGAATTCTGAATTCGTCTCTGGTAGGGACGAATTCTGAGTTTAACGGGCAAAAAGAAGAATGGCGCCAAGTGGCAGCCCAGGACAGTCAGTTGATGACTCCTGCCTCGCACGCGTGTGTGGGTGGACAGATAGGCCGTTAGAGGACTGTCACAAGGGCAGTTATGAAAGCCCAAGTCATGGAGGACTCCCCTCCCTCATGGGAAGACTTGATTGCCACATGGCACCTATGACCAACACATGGCGCTTATGCTTCCCTCTCAAAAGAGACCCCATGGGTCTATAAAAGGTGGGACTTTTCTCACCCAAAAGGACAGATTGGAGGCGATTTCAAGCAACGAAGTGCTGTCCGATTGATTACCCACTTGCATCCTTTTGATTCACCTTCTCACATCCACTAATCTCTTTTGCAAGGGAGGTTATTGGGTGGCTTTTGGAAGCGTGGATCCAACCCAAACCCAACATTTGACCACCTCACACCACCAATTTGCAGACATCCCAATCCTAAGAGGTTTTGGACCCATCCCTAGTGGATTGGCTCCGAAATCAAGTGCCAACGGTGGGAGGCCCACTTGGGCACCCCGCATTTTCCAAGTTTTGTTTTAAAAGCATTCTAGATTATTGTTTCAGGTTGCATCTCATGTTATTCTGTTTGGTTAACTCATAGCTTCAATTTCATAACATTTTGATCAGATTTTATCATGCCTTTTGTCGCTTTGTTGTCCTACTAACTTGCAGGTGGCGATATCGAATTCCCGAGGATAGAGGCCAAATTGGGAGAATCCGACCATCTGGGTCGTCCCAAAATGGCCCCAATTACATAACCCCCTGTTTGCAGGTGTTTTGGAGGTCTCGGGAGTCGACATTGGAGCAGTGTCAGTTCGGCTTTTCCAACACAATAGAATTCGTCCCACCCAGGGACGAATAGCGCTGAATTCGTCCTGCCCAGGGACGAATTCCAGGTGAAGGCAGATTGGCCGACTGTCTCAGTGGCAATGGCCTTCTGGTAATATCTTCTGTCTTCTGTCAGGTTTTCAGGTCATTTGGACTCACTTTATTCACTGTTTCAGACAAATGTTTGTATGCATCTTTTGGCGATTTTAGAGAACAAACACTTCCTATGTGCAAGGTGCTACTGACATCTTCGTTGTTTCTTTGTTCGCAGGAGGAGCAGCAGAGGTCAAGGACTCATCAACATCAGCGGCGGCATCGTCTTGGCCCGCCCATCTCAAGTGTGGGCACGCGGAAAAAGGGACACTGAGTCTTGATTGTAATCAAATTCTTTTAACGCTCCTAGCCCCTGAAAAGGGAGGAGGCGTCTTTGTAACAGAGATCAAGAGAGTTTAATGAAAGGGCTGTGTTTTCTCCATTTGCTTGTATCTCATTTCAATGCGTCTCTTTCATTTCATGCATTCTACATTTCTAGGACTTAAGCGTATTTGATTTTGAATGCATCGCAATTAGTGTTTCCTTCGCCCGGAATCTCGTGCTTTCATTTTGTATTTTAGATGTAGCTAAAATAAAAGGAACATTAGCTATGGGATAGTGTAAGAATGTACATAAATATTTCAGTATCTATTGAAGTTTTTGGTAAGAGAAAAAACATAATTTGATACTAGATAGACCACTATAATCTTATAAAAGGGTTCGGGCCCTTTCCAAAGCCTTGTTTTACCAGTATTATATATATTTATTTACCATAAAAAATCCTCTTAAAGTTAAGTATAAATCTATTACGTGTAATTTTATTTTTAAAGTATATAAAAAATAAGCATGACAACTTTGAATTTCAAATACAAATTTTTAAGTTAATTCACATAACCTAAGGAACATGGATATTCAAACAATGTAAAATATATTACTTTCAAAACATTCATAAGTAGATATTAAAATAATAAAGTTATGTTTCAAAATGCACACAATAATAGCTAGTTATTAGACAAGTCTCAAATGAAAGGATGCTTAATCATGATCAATTACACTTTAAAATTATTTTATTGTTAGAATGAACAATTCAACTAATATAACATATTGAAAAACAAAGCATGTATCATAAAAAAAAAGGAATCCCAAAATTTTTACAAAAAGCTATTAGGACCTCTATAAGGCCTAAAAGGGATAAATAAAAGGTAACCAAAGCAGACAAGCCCTAAACCAACAAGACAAGGAAAAATCAAACACTATAGATAAAAACATAGAGACATCACTAGAATAGAGTTGCATAACTGATAAGGGAGAGGACACATCAAAAATGTAATGGACTAAGGCTTAGTTCTTTTCTTTAGTCATTTTCCCTAGAGTATCCAAATCCTATTTAAGAAAATATTCCATTTTCTTTTTCACATATTCTAGGTGGGTAGCCATCTCCTCCACCATCATTCCAACCATTTTATTAATCCTAAGTATAAATTAATCTAGATATTTAATTATTTAATAACTATTATGCAACCCAAAAAAAATTAGGTCCAAATGAATATATTTTCCATTCACCTTTGCTGAGGTTTCACTTATAAAGAAATCCAAAAATTTCTTTCCTAGAGAAGAACAGTGCTTCTCATTATATTAATACTTGCATTTGAGGCTCACTCTACCTAAGTTATCCAAATTGTGGTTAGAGATGACATGGAGGGCAACTTCCATTTTCTTACTTTGCTTTTGAGGTTATTTTAGATGTTTGGAGCACCTTGTCTCAGTGAAAGACTTAACTTACTCCTAGAAGTGGGGCACTACTCAACATCATTCTTGTGATTCTTATATTTTGTGCAAAGAAAATAATCTAAGGATTCATCCATTGAATCCTCTTCCTTATCCTTAAAAAAAGTGGAAAATTCACCAAATATTTCCTTCCCAAGAGCACTAGCACACCTTCGGAGGAAAAATGAAGTCATATCTTAGACCCAGGTTCACATTAATTTGAAAACCTCTTTTGTCATCCACATGAGTAAAAATTAGTTTTAGAAGCCCCTAATGTAAATTCTTGGAGGCTTTTTCACGTTGGAAATCCCCCATGGACTTCTCAATTGAACACAACAAAAATGTAGGGATATTGAACCTCTTACCATAATAAAGATGATTTAAGAACACCACATGTAAATTGCAAATGATGCTAAATTTCCTATCTAGGATTAAGTATCTCATGATATAAATAACCACCCTATCCCAAGGCTTGGGCAGAGAGTCTCTCAGAATGCCATTTTCTACATTCTTTGTTTTTTAATTCTTTTTCAAAAACTTCTCTAATTCCCCAACTAGGGAATACTTTTCATTATTTATACAATCACATTTAGAAGCTAAGGATATCAGTTCAACAATCAAAATTATATTAATAGTGAATTCAATACCATCCACTTTAACCTTCCGTCCCATCCAAGAATGGACAAATTGAAGAGCCAAGGACTCATCAAACCCATAAAACTTCTTGATATATTGTAGCAAATCCTCTTTATCTAAAATATCACACACATCCTTCTCAATAGACATCTTGGCATGTTCCAATCTACACATCACCTTCTATTGTATCTATCTAGATCCACACTTCTACTCTAGAAAACACTATACTTTCCTTCGTTTGAAACCTCCAACAAATCCTATTCAAACCAAAACTTATAATGATAAAAACATTATTTATTCTCATGTGAATTACTGAAATGACTTCCATAAACATGTAAAGGTAACCTTTTTGTCCTCCAAATATGAGTTTGAGACAATGATTCATCACCCAGTAGTTCCCAAAGAAGAAAATGACCATATCATACACATCATTCTTATGCCACGTTCACCTTGGGCTAGAAATATAGTTTATGCTAAATAATATTAAGGAGTATGCTCTATTCCTAGACCAACAAGCGAAATCCCCAGCCCCTACCAATTTTTGACCAATCAACTTCTAACCACCATGTGACATATCAATAGACCTAGTCCTCTTTATCCAATAATTGTAATCAAACCTATTATGGATCAACATGATTAATATCACAATTTTGAAGTTCTCAAAGTTTTCACCACTACAATAACTAATTGGATTATTATCATTCTTGAGATAGGGAGTACCAAAGAATAAATTCCAAAAATAATTATAAATGTTAGTGCAAATGATGAGAATGTACATTCTATTATTTAAAATAAAAACTATCATCGTTACACATAACCTCACTTGACATGATAAAATATGAGAGGTTTAGAAAATTCTATACAAAGGGGTGAATGATCTAAATGCTAGGGAAATTACACCACAATTATAAGTCCTTACTTTAAAAAATATAAACATAAATCAAGACCTTCCTAAACATAACCATTCTAAGTTTAACCCTTCTCGAGAGTGGGATTACCAAAGAAGCAATTCCAAACATAATTACAAATATCAGGGCAAGTGATGAGAATCAACTTTCTATTATTTTGAATAGAAAAACTATCATCATTATAAAAAAACTGACTTAACATGTTAAAATGTGAGAGGTTCCTAAGCCAAGACCTTCCTAAACATAACCATTCTAAGCTTAATCCACTTAAACACATTCCACTAAAAAACTAAGAATAGGGGGTCAAGCTTTGATTTAGAAAAACTAGGAATCAATAAGAGGGGCTCCTCAAGGCTCACATGAAAAACTAGGCTAGAAACAGCCCCAAAGTGTTTTCCATAGAAAATCATAAAAATACTAGACAATAGGAAATGACAACGATCACGAGATATGCTACACAAAAATACATTAGAATTAATATATGTCTTGGGTTCATAGTTCTAGCCCTAGGTCAAAGCACACCTACCAAGAAGACCTTTAAAAATACCTTTAGTAAACAACTTTATCATCAATATCAAGCACATACACTTTGCTTTTAATAGTCTCTATAAGATTAGGAGCAAAGTATTGAATCCACATTAAAAGTTCCTGTTGATCCACCCTAAGGATAGCCATAAAATTTGCTACTGCATTCCCTTCTCTAAATATAAGTTACCTTGGTTCTCTTCAAGGCCTACAAACATAAGCCAAGACCTTCCTAAAAATAATCATTCTAAGCTTAACCCACTCAAACACCCTTCACTAGAAAACTAAAACTAGGGGGTCAAGCTATGAGTTAGCAAATCCAAGAATAAAGATGGGCTCCTCAAGGCTGTCCCAACATCTAGATTATAACCAACCCCAAAGAATTTTCCATATAAAATAATAAAATACTAGACAATGGAAAATGACTAGGATCAGGAGATATGCTACACAAAAATACATTGGAATTAAGATATCTCTTGGGTTCGTAGTTGTAGCACCCTAAAATTGGCGTAGTAAACCTTAGCAAATAATTAAAATTACTCTAGTAAATGTTCAAATTCAATTTTAACCCCGAACCGCCCGTTAACCGCCTGTTAAACAACTTTCCCCGTTTTTCATGCCATTTTTAGGATTTGTTGTGACCGTTTGACGATATCGTCTCCGATCAGACGATATCGCCTCAGATCGGACGATTTCGTCTGGAGCAGAACGTCCAGACGATTTCGTCCCAAACTGATTTGTGCATAATTAGATTCTGTTCCAACGACGTCTCTAATCCGGGCAGAAGCGTGTCTGCACCGTTAGAGACCCTCCCCATTGGAGATCTCCCAAATTGGGATGATCCCCAACCTCCTAACCTCCCTCCTAAGCCTATTTAAACCTTAGGACCCCCCTTGACATTCCCCTGGCTGAATTTTCCTGTAACTTGACCTTTGCGTGCATCAGAACACCCTGGATTATCATCTGCATTTGTGCTTTTCGAATTTTCTTGTAGGAACTCTGTTATTCTTCAGCCGGAGCAAGCTCAGATCATCGTAGATGATCCTGTACAATCTTGGACGATCCCGTCCAAATTCGAGATGATTTCGACTACAGTCTGCATTGGGGGCAATCAGTGCCCAGAGTTTGCGTTTCCTCACTTTGTTTGTTGATTTATTCTGCATTTAGTTAAATTTATTATTATTCCTTATTGTTCTGCATCTTGGAGTTCACCCATATAGCTTAAGTGCACAATAAAGTCATAATTTGTCATTAGAACGTCATAATTTACTTGAATTTCTATTTGTGATTATCACCTTAGCATCTATATTGCCATTTTACACCATTTTCCTCTGTTAGCATAGCTGCATTTTCTGTATTCTGCATCTATTTCTCTGTTTGTAGGTCTCTGACGAATTCGTCATGACGAATTCGTCAGATCTCAGACGATCTTGTCAGATCGCAGATGATTTTGTCAAATCAGAGGCGATCTGGACTGCTTCAAAAATCAGAACCTCCATCAGACATCCGAAATCAGGTATGGATTTCTTCACTTAATTTATTCTCTGTGTTTTCTGCTTAAATTTGTTTTTTGTATTCATTTAATTTGCATTTTCATAATAGGTCAACTTAGATTCATTTGGCCAAACCTAGGATTTGAATGTTTAAAGATAAAATTGAACACATCAAACACATTCCCAACCTAGGCGTGGAGACTGCCACTAAACGTTTCCTGGTGAACCCCACCATCCGTCGAAAAAATCACCTTAATACCCCTCCCTCGAGAGGCGGGACCTTCAAAGGGCCTCTCGAGTTCGAGGTATTGTCCCATCCTTCCCGCATCCCCCTTCCGGGCGTGGATCCTTTAGCTTGAAGGTAAGGGTGCGGAAAATTTGGAACGATACATTTTGGTGAACCCGACGTGAAACTAAAACCTTTTGAAAACAAAACAAAAAAAAAAAACAAAAACATAGATGCATTTAAAATCATTAGAAAATTACTAAGTTGAATATCATGTTTAGATGGTAGCTCCTAAGAAAAGACTAGCAGTTACTATAAATGTTGAAAACCAATTAGCAGCCATAGAAGTTAATTCTGTGCTTAGTGTGCCTGAAACAGATAGAAACCAACTTTTGTGGAACGAACTTGATAGGAGACTAGGTATCATTTCATCTAGGTCAACAGAACTTAAACAAATCAAGAGGCTTGTCCTAGATAGAATCCTGGATCCTCATCAACTCATTTTTTATCATGAACTTCAGAGAGCCTGCCATAGGTGGTTAGCTTATAGGAGAGCTCTTGTGTCTTCAGAATTGTTCACCTTCGAGGAATACCTCGAGAACGCAGCCACCATACACCAATTCCTAGGTCACATAGAAGACCAAGAGGTCATTCTTATGGATAGGGAAAGATGGAGGAGAGTTCCTAGAGCTATGTTATATCGAGAGTATTGCCACGAGCTTTACTTCTACCAACCAGAATCTGAGATAGATAATATCACTATAGCACTCTTCATTAAATTCTTGAAAGAAAATTTCCAATTTGAAGAAGAACACTTCATGACTCCTGAAGAACTTGAGCCCGTTAATGATATTTATAAATTGTTTATAGAAAACTAGATCATTGCTTTCAGTATTATTATTTCTTGCATGCAGTGTGTTGTTTGTTATCTTTATAATATTGTTACAAAAAAAAAATAAAAAAAAAACAAGAAAAACCAAAAACATAACAAAACTAAAACATTTTATTTTAAATATTATAGTAGGTATATAATTAAAATATATACCTCTTAAGCTTGTTGCATATATATATATATATATATATATATATTTGCTGAGATCTAAGTTAAGCACAATGCCTAGACTTAGGAATGGTAAACAAACTGAAGAAGAAGAAGAAGATTGGTTAGGAGACAAAACAAGAAACCCAAATGTCCTTCTTGAGGATCCAATCCCGGAAGGAGAAACTCTAGACCAGCAAGAAGATGAGCTTGTTGTAGATGAACAAGAAGAAAATGTTAAAGAGGAAGGATCCTCATCCCCTAGAATGGCTCCAGACGGAACTGTTGCTTTTGATAACTTAGATCATCTCTGGAAATTTCTCAGTAATAACATTGATGCTCTTAATATGGCAGTTCGTATTGATAAAGGACAAATTAGTGACACTCAAGCAGCCATGGAACATACGTTTAACATGCACACTAATCCTTTGTCTTTTATCGATCAAGAAAGTGATAAAGCTGGACCATCCAATATAGATATGGCCACTATAATTCAGAACATGCAAAAACAACAGGTTACCCAACCTCCTAAGGAACCTGTTATTGAGCCTAAAATCATTCCCACACAAAAGAAACCTTCATTCACTGCTTTATTTCGCCAAACTATTGATCAATATGCTTCAAATCGACAAAAATCCAAAACTAAGCCAAACACCAATTTTCAACAATCTGGGATACAACATAATACAACTTCAAAACTTCTTCATAACACCCTTCCTACCAACAGATTACACAATAGCAATATAGCATCTAATCTTCATGTCCCTCCATCATATGCTCACAAATCCCATGTTAATGCCCTACCGAACCAATATGGTGGGCAAACCAATAATCTGGAAGCCATGGTGAAATAGTTAGCTTCCCGCATGGACCAGATAGATCCCTACCGTCCCTCATACAATTATCGAGAGATGTGTAGTCAGCCTTTGGATCCCATAGTTGTAGCACAACCATATCCCAAACACTTTCCTATGCCCGTCCTGCCTATATATAAAGGAACTGAAGATCCCATAGAGCATCTTCGCATGTTTAGGATAGCATGTCATGATATATCACATGATGACTTGCTATTACTAAAGATGTTCCCAAAAAGTTTAGGTGGAATGGCATTAGAGTGGTACTATCAATTGCCCACTCATTCTTTGAGAAACTTTGAAGAAACAACTGAATCTTTTGTGCATCAATTTAGTGCCTATATCGAAAGGCATGTAACCATTAAAGATTTATACAACTTAAAACAAGACAAAGATGAATGTTTTGCTGATTTCTTAGCTAGATGGAGGCAGTTGATAGGAAAACTGCACTTTGTGCTACCTTATAGGGAAATGTTGGACATTTTTATTAATAATTTGCAAGAACAAATATCCTATGAGTTATCAACTACTACCTTGACCACCTTCGATCAAGCTATAGACTTAGCTCGAAGAGTGGAAGATGCTCTCATTAGGAGAGGTCAGCTCAAAAGGAAAGATGATGAGAAAACACCCAAAAATCAGTATAAAAACAAACAAGTTGTAGGTGACGGAGTCACTGACAGCAGAAATGTTGCTAATATCAATACAACGAAGACAACAAAAAAATTTATATTGAAACCTCCCGATAAACCTCCTCGAGAATTTACTAGACTCAATCAACCTTTATCAACCATTCTTCCTCAATTACTAGCACGAGGCTTGATTCAATTACCAGCTATCCGAGAACCTGATCCAACTATACCCGGATACAGAGCTGATTTACATTGTGATTTCCATAGAGGACCTGGACACTCTACCAACTCTTGTAAAATATTGAAACATAAAATACAAGATTTGATTGATAATAATGAAATGGAGGTGCAAGCCTTTCAACCTAAACAAAATCCTCCTAATAATGCTCAAAAGAACATCCCCCAAAATCAAAATCAAAATGCTAATCAATCATTAGATATATTTCAACATCCTTTACCAAAACATGGTAAAGAGGTGGCCAATCAAATTGAGCATCATAATGTCCCTCCTCCTACCCGATATGTAGGGACTATTAGCGGACATTTACTTAATCATGATTTACAAAAATTTGACACAACTTTATCCATGGTTACGACCAGGCCCCTACATAATATTCAAACTCTAGATCCTAGTGATGTAGAATCGGATACTGAAAGTGAAATAGACATCACCTCAAATCAATCGAATAGTTCTGAAAATGAATCAGACCCTATTCAACCTATCACAGATTCTATGGTTCCAGAAGAACCATTTCCTAGAAGAGTTACTACTCGACCCTCTTCTAATCAGTTCCTTCCTAATGAACAAGCCATAAACGCTCAACCGAGACCAATTCAACGTCCTCAATATAACATTGTAGGTACCATCGAAGTCGTTACCAGACAACAGGCTCACAATTCTCAACAGGATCAAACTCAGAATGATGGATCAGCTCCATTTATTTTGAAAAATCCCAATAAAGGGAATCATATGTCTAATGTTCAACCAAAACCTCCTTACAATATTAATGAACAATTATCCAATACTACAGCCATAATTTCCCTTTTGGATTTGTTAAGATCTTCTCCTACCCATAGGGATGAATTAATGCTCACATTAAGCCAAATGATGGTACCTCAAAATATTCAACCTGAAGCCATGTCCAATACTATCATCACTCGAGAAGTCGATTGTATTGATTTTCGAGATAAAGATATACCACAACATAGTCTACATAAGGATAACCCCTTATATATTACTGCCCTAATTGGAGATGTAGCTATTAAACGAGTCTTGATTGATAATGGTTCATCTCTAAACATTTGCACTTTTGACTTCTACCAAATATTTGGCTTTAGAAGTGATGAAATGAAGAAAACTGACATGATCATAAAAGCCTTCAATGACGAAACACAAGAAACGTGTGGAGTCATTACTATACCCTTGCAAGTTGGTCCTAGAACCCTAGATACAACCGTGTTTATTGTACATTGCCCTGCATCGTACAATATACTTTTGGGTCACCCTTGGATCAATGCGATGCGAGCGGTTCCCTCCACTTTACATCAGTGTGTTAAATTCGAATTTAAAAATCAGTTGGTTACCATTCATGGTGACCCTAGACCCTTTGATATGTGTGCTTTGGCAGAACCTGTTGGAGTGCAATTTTGCCCTGCTCTGTCATCCACACATCCTAATTCTTATTTTTCATCTAAAAGTGTGAAACACACACCTACAACTTCATCTATTTCTCCTCCATTAATTTCACCCCCACGTATAACTCAACCATCTTCTGAACAAACCACACTAGAACCTCAAAAAGATCTTAGATCTACAACCACTCCTTCATGTTCTATCCCTATAATTTCAAAACCTATAGACCCATTTATTAACACCTCCACATTATCTACATCTATCATACCTTCCACATCTAAAGATATAGGGAATGATCCTTCTACCTCTTATGCTCTTTCTGATGAGCTTTTACCGGATTTATCTAAAATTTTAATATCAGAAAAAACAAATGCTTCTATGCAAGATTCACTTCTTTTAAATAATTTGCCACCTTCTCCTCGTACCTTGGGCCTCCCACAACCTATGGGAAGTACTTACCAAGTCGGGAGTTGTGCTTTTATTTATAAAGGATATGACTGGGGAAGAATACCCAGGAACATCAAAACGCATTGTGATGGATATGCTCGATGCTATTTTGCTAATGAATATATTAAAGCTAAACCCATAATGCTTAAAATGGGATATAAAGGGAAAGGTTTGGGACCTTTCCAAAATGGTATGAAAGAACCTATTGAGGTAGAACCATGGCCCGCCCGATGTGGTGTGGGCCTATTTCCTAGTAAGGGTCAACCCTTCCCTTTTGAAGATGATGATCAACTCATATGTTACCAAGATTATCTAGATAAACAAGATTCTTTGTGTCCAAAGAATAATCCCTTTACCTGCAATATGCTATCCATAGCTTACCCTGAAATGATTGTCGAATCCGACGATGAGTTGGAAGGAGATATTTTCCATGATGTATCCATTGAAGAGTTGTTGCACAATGGTTTTTATTTTGATGGTTCTATACCTACTATAGCCCAGCTTGAGGTCACGACTCCTCAAGATGAATTATCCAAGTTAACCTTAAAAGAATTACAAGAATTGGGCGTTTCACCCGCCCCACCTAATTTTGAAAGAGATCTACACATGGAAGTAGAAAACGTCATTAAAGTTAACATTGGAACTGAGGATAATCCTCACATAATCAATATTGGATCAGAATTAAGTCAAGAAAAACAAGAGCAATACATTGCATTTCTTAAAGAGTATGAAGATGTCTTCGCTTGGACATATGAAGATATGCCAGGTTTAGACCCTTCTGTAGTCATGCATCATCTAGTAGTCCATCCGGATGCTAAACCTGTTAAACAGAAACTTAGAAAAATGCATCCCAAAGTGGCCTTGCTAGTCAAAGGGGAGTTAGAAAAACTCCTGAATGTTGTTTTTATACAAGCTATTGATTATGCTGAATGGATCTCGAATGTAGTTCCAGTCACCAAGAAAGAAGCTACCAAAGTTAGGGTTTGCACAGACTTTAGAGATATTAACGTTGCATGCCCTAAAGATGATTTTCCTCTTCCCAACATGGATCAAATCATTGAATTTACTATCGAAAGTGGAATGATGTCCCTAATGGATGGCTTTTCTGGCTATAATCAGATCAGGATAGCTCCTGAAGATCAGGCTAAAACAACCTTTATTACCCCTTGGGGTACCTTTTGTTGGAAAGTGATGCCATTTGGTTTAAAGAATGCAGGCGCAACATATCAACGAGCCATGACTTATATCTTTCATGATATGATGCATGATATCCTACATGATTATGTAGATGATATTATAGCTCGCTCTATTAATGAAGATGATCATTTAGATGATTTGAGAAAAGTATTTAATCGCTTAAGAGAATATCTTATTCGATTAAATCCAGCCAAATGCATATTCGGAGTTAAGTCCGGTAAACTATTAGGGGTTTTAGTTTCTTTACGTGGTATCGAAATCGACCCTCTCAAGATTGCGGCTATCACTGATATGCCCGCACCTACCAATATATCCGAGTTACGAAGTTTACAAGGTAAGCTTCAAGCCATCCGTCGCTTCATCGATAAGCTGGTAGACAAAACCGGTCCCTTTCTTAAACTTCTTAAGAAGGATGTCCCTTTTAATTGGGACGACGAATGTAAGGAAGCTTTTGAACTTCTCAAACAATACCTCCTTAACCCACCTGTGCTTTCACCACCTAGACCTGATCGTCCGTTTATCCTGTATATTTTAGCTTCATATTTTGCTTTAGGAGCTATGCTAGCTCAACTTGATGATGAGAAAAGAGAGCGTGCTAATTATTATATTAGTCGAACCCTCATCAGTTATGAAACCCGCTACACAGCATTAGAAAAACTATGTCTAGCAGTCGTGTTTTCTATGCAAAAATTATGCCATTATATGCTCAGTCAAAAAATGTATGTCATTGCTAAATATGATCCCTTGAGGTATCTCATGAGTCGACCTTATTTATCGGGTCGTACAGCCAAGTGGGTTCTTGCTCTAAGCGAGTTTGACCTCACGTTCATAGGACAGAAGTCTGTTAAGGGTCAAATCATAGCAGATCAATTAGTTGCTGCACCCTTAAAGTCTACCCATCCCCTCATCATTGAGTTTCCTGATGAATGCCTTCAATTAGAGGCAGACCATGTTGAACAATGGTCCTTATACTTTGATGGAGCCCGATGCATGAGTGGGGCTGGTGCGGGTATTATTTTAATATCTCCGCAAAAACATCTTATTCCTCTGTCCTTCAAATTAACATTTGCTTGCACTAATAACACTGCTGAATATGAAGCTCTAATCCTTGGATTACGAGCTGCCTTGGCGCTAAAAATTAAACATCTGCTAGTTTTTGGTGATTCTCAACTTGTCATAAACCAAATTAATGAAGTTTATCAAACTAGAGATGATAAATTGCGCCCATATAAAGCATATGTTTTACAATTAATATCTCTATTTGATCAAGTTACCTTGGAGGCTATTCCACGAACTAGCAACCGTGCAGCTGATGCTATGGCCGCAGCTGCATCTCTTCTGCCCTTGGAGTTAGATGACGAATATGCTACCATCATTATTCGTCGACTCCAGGAACCCGCTTCAAATAAGTCATGCTTAGAACCTTTGGATGTGTTTCTAATCAACGAAACTACTCCTGAACCTTGGTATACAGATATATTTGATTTTCTTCAAAATGGGACTTTCCCTGCCAGTTCTAATAGAAACCAGCATCGGTTATTACGTAGACGAGCAAGTCGCTTTGTAATAATTGGCAATACTTTATATAGGAGATCTTTTGAAGGCATCCTATTGAGATGTTTGAATCTAGAAGAATCCAAATCAGCTTTGAGTGAAGCCCACGATGGATCTTGTGGAGGACACTTCAGTGGTAGTGTCATTGCTAAAAAGCTCCTTAGGATAGGCTACTTTTGGCCTACCATGGAGAAGGATGCACATGATTATGTGCGCCATTGCGACAAGTGCCAGAAACATGCTGACCTTGTCCATGCGCCTGCACAAGAGTTGCAGGCTATTTCGTCCCCTTGGCCCTTTTCAAAATGGGGCTTAGACATTATTGGAAAAATCAACCCTGTGTCATCTGATGGACACAAATTCATCATAACCGCCACTGAGTATTTCACGAAGTGGGTTGAAGCTATGCCATTAGCTTCCTGCATTGGAACACAAGTCTCTAAATTTATTTTTAATCAAATCATTTGTAGGTTCGGAATCCCTGCAAATCTCATCTCAGACAATGGAACTTGTTTCAAAAATAAATATGTTAAGAAATTATGCCAAAAATATAAGATTCAACATCGTTGGTCCACTCCCTATTATCCTCAGGGTAATGGCCAAGCCGAAGCATCTAACAAAACATTAATTAAAATCCTTAAAATATTGGTCAATAAATCTGGCCGCGACTGGCACATTCAATTATATCCAGCTTTGTGGGCCTATCGAACTAGTGTTCGAACCCCCACTGGAACTTCACCTTTTGTTTTGGTTTATGGTGCTGAAGCCGTTTTTCCCTTTGAATTAGAAGTTCCTTCTTTGGCTCTACTACTTCAAGATACCGAAGTAGGAGATGAATATCGAGCTGGCAGACTCAGTCAACTGGAACTCCTAGATGAAAAGCGCATCAATGCTTTGGAGCATCTTCGTGCCTACCAAAACAAGCTTAAAAGATCATATGCTAAGAAAGTTCGTCATCGATCCTTTGAGATCGACGACCTTGTTTTAAAAGAAAATAAAAAAAATACTAATGCAACTAAAGACCTTAAAGGTAAATTTGAGCCCAACTGGCTTGGACCATATATTATCACTGCTAAATTTGAATCGAGAGCATACAAATTAGCTACCTTAGATGGTAAATATTTAAAAGAACCTATGAATATTATGCATCTTAAGCGATATTACGCATAAAATTTGGTCATTTCATCATTTGTATATATTTTGCATGTTGTCTCATTTTAAAAATATATATATATATATATATATATATATATATATATATATATATAATTGTTTAAACAAAAACAAACAACAATATTATTTGACTCTTTCGAAACCAAAAAAAATAAAAAAAATAAAGAAGAAAGAGAGAGTCAAAATTATCAAACTCCTCAAAAATATTTGTTGTATATATTCTTGAAGTATTGCAGTTATATTTTCTTATTATCTTGGATAAATTAGCATTTATTTGGAATCCCTCACTTTTGCAAACACAAAAATAAATATCTTGATTTTATCTGGCGTGATTACTAATCTCTCTTATATCAAAGTCCACAAAATTCAATTAAATCAAGTTTGAGCATAGAGAATTGATCTTGTTATTTACTTAAACCAAGCATATCCTTTCACAATAAAATGATTATATTTGTAATATCCATGCTATGCTACATAGTAGAAGTGGTTTCTTGAGCGAAAAGTTTCCCCTGCTATCCTATCATGCACATGGTCTAGAATCTTTGAGAATTGGCAAAAGGACAAGCTCACCCCTACCCAGAATAAAAATCCCTTGCTCTACAGCTAATCCGAGCAAGTATCCCTAGCATAGGAAGAAAAGAAAAGTTCAAGAAAAAGAGAAAAGAAAAAGGTTATTTCAGCATTATCTCAAATATCAAAGCAAAAATATCAAAGCAAAAATACAAAAAGAAAAAAGAAAAAGCAAGCAAAAGCAAAAGCAATAAAATCCCTTTCCCTACCCATTGAAAAGAAAAGAAGGGTTGATGAGCTTGAATCCCTGGAATTCTCAATTATTCGAAAACTGTGAGGTAAGCCCCATAACAGGTGGTTTGTGCCCAACCCGCTTGGCCTTGGGTAACTCCTAGCGTGGTGATATGTCCGTCACATTAGCGACCTTCTTTTGTACAGACCTATGTCTGCTTATGGATTAGCTAGCTCTTGATAACCCGACTTACATAGTAGTCTGGTACGGTTATATGCATCTAAATCATGGTTAATGAACACTTATTTGGTTAATTCAAATCACTTGTATCAAATTATCTTGCTCAAAACTGGTAAATGCACAAAGCAATTGCACACACATTTGTATTTGAGAGATTTTGTGTATCATTATGATAAATCAAGATTGGAAATGAACTCACATACGCACATGGGATTCCTTATAAATCTAACTTTTGTCTTCGAGATACTTTGAAATATCTTTGCAAATTGTCTGGAATAATTTCATTTTTCTTATTTGAGAAAAGTTATTTAGTATAAAGACAACTACATACATTTTCAAAAAAATCAAAATTTCTTTCAAAACATACAATAAAATCACATATATATTGTCGACTTTCGCGACGATGGTATAGTTCCAAAACTTAAATTGGACTTTTATGCCTAGCGCAAGTCCTCATCTTCATATTATCTGTTTATTTTCAAAAATTAAAAATCAATCATGCAATAAAACTATTATATCAACTTTTCTCTGGATTTTCGCGATGATGGTATAAGTCTATACCTCAAATATACTATGCCTAGCGCAAACCATTGTATTAATTTTATTCCCCATTTATTTAAAATCATAAAAACATATGACTCACATCATTATGTTACACAATTATGCTTTTAAAAGAACGAACATTATTACTATTTCATGTCATTATGTCAACATGCAAATTTGCAATGATGGTATAATTCCTAGGGAATTATTCAAAAATTTTATCACACTTAGGAATTGATGCCTAGCAAAATTCATTTTATTATATTTCATGCAAAATATTTTCATGGAAATCTGAAAACAAAATCATCATCATCACCATTTTCATCATCACAACATCAAAAGTCTTAAGACAGTCTCTTAAGCACTCTTTTACTTTTAAACAATATTTCTATACTGGGATTAGCTTGACGACCGAGTGAGCGGCGACTCCATGAAATGGTCTATAATAGCGACAATGTCCTTTGAAATTATTGTTAGAAGTCCCTTTTTATCTTTTATCACATCACATCACAAACAACCAATTTGTTACATCAGATTATTTCATTTAAATTTTAAAGCATCCATTAAAAACATAATATTTCCAAACGACATAATTACATGCATCATCAAATCAATCACACCAAAACATTAAAGCATCATACAAACACATAAGACAAGTCATATGATCAAAAATATATATATCTCATCTATATATATCAAAAATATATGTACATCATATCAACCATTTTTGTCTGCAAAACTCTAGAAATCATAAAAATGAACAGTAAAAATGAATTAGGGTTTTTCCCTATTTTTCTTAATTTTATTCAAAAACAATTAAAAACATTTTAAAAATTTTGCTTTTTTGCATTTTTACCTCAAACGTTCGATTTGGGTAAAAACACGGAGGGGGCACCATAGTAAGCTATTGTACGATTCGACCTAGAATCGTCGCCTAAAAATGAGAATAAATTTTTGCTTTCTCATAAATCGAGAAGAACTCGTCTTTAATGCATTTTCTTCAGAAAATTCGCTAAAGAGGGGGCAAAATGTAGCACCCTAAAATTGGCGTAGTAACCCTTAGCAAATAATTAAAATTACCTTAGTAATAATTCAAATTCAAATTTCAACCCCAAACTACCCGTTAACCGCCTGTTAAACAGATTTCCTCGTTTTCCATGCCATTTTTAGGATTTGTTGTGACCGTTTGACGATATCGTCTCTGATTAGATGATATCGCCTCAGATCGGATGATTTCGTCTGGAGCAAAACCTCCAGATGATTTCGTCCCAAACTGATTTGTGCATAATTAGATTATGTTCCAACGACATCTCTAATCTAGGCAGAAGCGTGTCTGCACCGTTAGATACCCTCCTCGTTGGAGATATCCCAAATTAGGATGATCCCCAACCTCCTAACCTCCATACTAAGCCTATTTAAACCTTAGGACCCCCCATTGACATTCCCTTGGCTGAATTTTCCTGTAACTTGACCTTGGCATGCATCAGAACACCCTAGATTATCATCCGTATTTGTGCTTTTCGAATTTTCTTACAGGAACTCTGTTATTCTTCAACCAAAGCAAGCTAATATCATCGTAGATGATCCTATACAATCTTGGACGATCCCATCCAAATCTGAGATGATTTCAACTACAGTCTACATTGGGGGCAATCAGTGCCCAGAGTTTGCGTTTCCTCACTTTGTTTGTTGATTTATTCTGCATTTAGTTAAATTTATTATTATTCCTTAATGTTCTACATATTGGAGTTCACCCATATAGCTTAAGTGCACAATGAAGCCATAATTTGTCATTAGAACATCATAATTTACTTGAATTTCTATTTGTGATTATCACCTTAGCATCTATATTGCCATTTTACAACATTTTCCTCTATTAGCATAGCTGCATTTTCTGTATTCTACATCTATTTCTCTGTTTACAGGTCTCTTGACGAATTCGTATGATCTTAGATGATCTTGTCATATTGTAGACTATTTTGTCAAATCAGAGGCGATCTGGACTGCTTCAAAAATCAAAACCTCCATCAGACATCCGAAATCAGGTATGGATTTCTTTACTTAATTTATTCTCTATGTTTTCTGCATAAATTTTTTTTCTGTATTCATTTAATTTGCATTTTCATAATAGGTCAACTTAGATTCATTTGGCCAAACATAGGATTTGAATGTTTAAAGATAAAATTCAACACATCAAACACATTCCCAACCTAGGCGTGGAGACTACCACTAAACGTTTCCTGGTGAACCCCACCATCCGTCGAAAAATCACCTTAATACCCCTCCCTCGAGAGGCGGGACCTTCAAAGAGCCTCTCAATCCGAGGTATTGTCCCATCCTTCCCGCATCCCCCTTTCGGGCACGGATCCTTTAGCCTAAAGGTAAGGGTGCGGAAAATTTGGAGCGATACAGTAGTTATTACCTTAGGTCAAAACACACCTACCAAGGAGACCTATAAAAATACCTTTAGTAAGCCACTTTTTCATCAATATTAAGCACATACAATTTCTTTTTAACATTATCTATGAGAGCAAGATGAAAATCATGAACCCAAACTAAAAATTCCTCTTGATCGACCTCAAGGTTGGCCATAAAATCAGCTACCGCATTCCCTTCTCTAAATATGAGTTACCTAGGTACTTGTCAAGACCTAAAAACATACGTCAAGATGTTATTAAACATAATAATTCTAAGCTTAAACCACTGAAAAAATCTCCACTAAAAACTAAAAATAGAGGTTCAAGCTCTGAGTTAGTAAAATCGTGAATCAAGAAGAGGGGGTTCTCAAGGCTCATTCCAACAACTAGGGTAGAACCATCCCCAAAGAGTTTTCCATACAAAGTAATAAAACATTGGACAATGGAAAAGGACTAAGATCAAGCTATATGTTACAAAAAAATACATTGGAATTAATATCTCTCTTGGGTTCATAGTTCTATCCCTAGATCAAAATAGACCTACCAGGGAGACCAATAAAAATACCTTTAGTAAGCCACTTTGTCATCAATATTAAGCATATACTCTTTCTTTTTAACAATATATGTGATATCAAGAGGAAAATCTTTAACCCACACTAAAAGTTCCTCTTGATCCACTCCAAGGTTGGCCATAAAATCTACTTCGACATTCCCTTCTCTAAATATGAGTTACCTGGGTACTCGTCAAGACCTACAAATATAAGCCAAGACCTTCCTAAACATAATCATTCTAATATTAACCCACTTAAATACCTTCTACTAGAAAACTAAAATTAGGGGGTCAATATCCGAGTTAGAGAAATTGGGAATCAAGAAGAGGAGCTCCTCAAGGCTGGTCCCAATAACTAGGCTAGAACGAACCCAAAGTATTTTCCATAGAAAGTTATAAAAACACTGGACAATGGGAAACGACTAGGATCAATAGATTTGCTACACAAAAATACATTGGAATTAAGATCTCTCTTGGGTTTATAGTTATAACCCTAGGTATAAACACACCTATTAGGGAGACCTTTAAAAATACCTTTAGTAAGCTACTTTATCATCAATATCAAGCACATACATTTTCTTTTTAAGAGTCTCTATGAGATTAGGAGGAAAATATTGAACCCAGACTAAAAAAATTTCTTTATCCACCCCAAGGTTGGCCATAAAATCTACTATTGCATTTCCTTCTCTAAATATGAGTTACCTGGCTACTCTTCAAGATCTACAATATTTATTTAACATAAATCAACATGTCTTCTATACTCTAGCTAGGATGTTGTAGGTCTTTAACACAATCTATAATATTTACAATAATATTTTATGAGTAATTGTTAATATTTAGTTTTTTAGTATGACTCCTTGAAATAAAGCACAAACCTTCATGAAATGGCCAGTTTGAAAACCTAGAATTCCATATAGGTGGCAATTAAAATCCCTTCTTTATCTCTGATCACTCATCTAGTACTAGCTCTACTAGGATTTTCCTTGTTATCCCATCAAAATTTAGTTTAGCCCATCCAGCTAGTGGAGCTTTCCATCTAGTTTGAAAGTAAATCTAAGGAATAATCTAGCCAAAACCTTCTCATTCCTAATTAGACCCTATATATTTTTTTGAATTTACATGGTGGAATCGGTAGCCGCCATGAATCCAAGCAGGCTATCCAGATTATATGGCCACCACAGTACTCTGCATTATCTACAACGAAAGCTGCCACACAAATATTCATGCAGTCCACCCCTATAAAAACCATGCCACAATCATTTTAAACCTTTTATGCCACTAAAAGCACGAGGAAAGGGACAAGTTTTCAGTTCGAGGAGGCCTGAGATTTGAACCTTGGACCTCTGCTCCCCTTACGAGGTTTGGTCAAACCAATTGGTCTGCACCTTGGACCTTAGACCCCAATGATTAACAACAACAAGTTCCTCCTTTACCTCTATGGAATCTTTGAAATCTATGTTTTGAATATTTTCAATCAAGGCAATATATATTTTTGCTCTATTAAATTTACATTTGTTTTTATTGTAGCAGAAAGCTCTTCTATTTATTTCTTTCCATAAACCCCACATGAAATTATGAAGACTAAACATCTAGAGAGATTTTAATCTTGGAATTCAAAAATGGAAGAACCATTGGAGGCATATATCAACCATATATTTGGAAAGACCCAAGAAATACCAACATTTTTGAATATGAAGGACAACACTTCAAGAAAAAATATATACTCTAAAAATAGGTGCTTAACACACTTAGAGTCCTTTTTGCATAATTACCATCTATTGGGTAAGCTCATTCCTCTCTTGTAAAGGTTGTTAATTGGAAGGATCATATTTTGATAGAAGAAGTTGATTTTAGGAGTAAGGCATTTGAGCTAAATTTTGGAAGCCAAACACTAGTCATCCTAAATGCCCTCCAAAAGTTGATATGTCAATTTCACAATAAATAATTCTTGTTTATATATTTTCTAGAAAAATATATCCTTTTGTCTATGATTATTTAGATTTTTCACCTAAATTCCCTCACCTAAAGAGCATCCACCATAATAATTAAAATTAAGGGGATAGAGGATCCCCTTGGCTTAATCTCCTCTAGCTAAAGAAGTAACCCATGACTACTCCATTCACAAAAAATAAAAATATAGGAGAAGATATACATTTTTTATTAACCTAATCCAATATTTATGGAATCCAAACTTAGAGTAATTTACAACAAAAATTCTCAACTAACTCTATCATAGGCTTTGTTCATATCTAGTTTCAAAAGGAGACCCACATATCCACTTTTATCGATAAAATGGAGAACTTCATGGATAGTAATAATTTCATTTATAATTTTCCTACCCAAAAAAAACCATCCTTGATTAGAACTAATAATGAAAGACAAAATGGTTTTAAGTTTATTGGCTAACACCTTGGTGAGGATTTTTTAAAATGTATTACATAATATAAGCTCCTCTAGCTAGATAAGTAACCCATGACTACTTGTAGAGGGGGAAAACTGCCCTACCACGTACGATTCCCTAACAAAGGCTGGATCCGTAAAAGGAGGAAACCTTTGTAGGGGTGAACCATGGGGGTATGTTGTACTCTACACTCGGTTAGCTAAATAAGTATTGGGGGGGTTCACCAGGAACGGTTTTAGGACTCGCTCCAAGTCCTTTTAGGGATACAAGAGAAGGATAATCGTCAGGATATACACGAAAAGTTTTAATGTGTTCACTTTAAACAAACAACTTAGGTTTGGCCTTACTAATTTTAAATTAAGAAAACAAATAATATATTAACAAAAATTAAATGGAAATATAAACAAAGCGAAAATTAACTAACAGTACAAAATAAAATGGAATGCAAATATAGAAAATATAGAATACAAGAAATGCAAAATACAAGAGTTAACCTAATATGATTCTTTTCTTTGAATGAGGTTTAGGGTTTTTTTTCAAGCAATTTTTAAAACAGAATTAACAAATTAATTAAAATAGAATTAATTAATTAAAACATAATTATTTAATTAATTAAAACAAAATTAACTAATTAAAATAGAATTATTTAATTAATTAAAACAAAATTAACTAATTGAAACTGAATTATTTAAAGATAAATATGCAGGAATTAAGCTAAATATAAACTATATGCTTCTTAATATTCAGATGCCTAAGAATGTAGATAAAAAAAACTAGTAATAAGAAAAAAACCACTTAACTCAAATCGATGGTTGATCCAAGCTTTAATTCTCCTTGCCTTAGTGAAGTCAAAATAAACTTGTTCTTGTAAAGACAAATAGTGGACTAGAAAAATGTTTGATTAGCGTTAGGGGGCCTGCTTAGGCTATTGTAAGAGAGTCCTTGGAGGCACAACAGTCAAGCCCCATAGGTCCAATTAGATGACCTTTGCATATAAAATAAAAAATTGACCTTTGGAGTTTAAACATAAAATAGATGTACATAAATAATAAAAACAGAGATAGAATATGTTGCTATGTTAAAAATACGTAAATGGAAGTAACAAAATTAAAAAATCAAAAAAATTACCCCCAGTCGAAGCCCAGGATGTGAAATAACATGCAAAGAATATGATGAGCGACGTTTTATGGTAATATACAAATGCAATGCATAGAAATAACAGAGATCCTAATTACTAAATTATTTTAATGATGATGCAAATACGAAAATACAAATATAAGAAAAAAATACAGTGCTTGACGGATGATGAGGGAATAGCGAGAATAAGATGAGAGCCTCCATAAAAGGCACTTCGTATTTTCACCAAGCTCACACCAACGGATCCAAATTACTTGTGGCTTGCAAATTTTCTAATTCAATACACCCAGCATCAATCAAATCCTGAACCACATGCTTTAAATTATTGCAAGTATTTGTTCAGTGACCTACTTTGTGATAAGCACAATGTTGACCTGACTTGTACCAAGGATCTGAAGTATTTGGTTGTCTAACAGGAGGTAACTCAATTACCTTAAAATCTAATAATTGTTTTAAGACTGCTTCCATAGGTATACTAAGTATTGTGAAATTCCTTTGAAAAGGTTTTTGAAGAACCATATTTTGTAGGTTTTTGTTGACATTGTTAACAACCTTACTATCATTATCACCTCCTGTATGTCTACTGTTATGTTGAGACTTAGTAAAAATTTCTTCTCTATACTTAAGTTGACCTCTTTTAATAAGTGCTTGTTCCACTTTTCTGGATAATTCAATAGCTTGATGTAAAGATGTAATAGTAGTAGTCTCTAATGCATATGATGAACAAACATTTTTGTTATCTTTTCAAAACTTGTCAAAGAATAGTTGGGTAACCGATAATACCACTCTAATGAAACTCCAACAAAACTCTTTGGAAATGTTTTCAATAGAAGCATATCATCATAAACAATATCATGGAAAGCTATCCTAAAATATATGAGATGCTCTATTGGATTCTCTATCCTATTATAGATTGACAATACTAGCATAGGAAAATACTTTGTATAAGGTCTTGCAATAACAATAGGATCCAAAGGTTGACTACACATGTCCTTTTAGCTATATGTAAAACCTGAAGGTTGCATCATATCCATCCTTGAAACTAACTGATTCACCACATTTGCTAAATTTTGCACATCTAAATTACCACTTTGTATGTTACCTAGAATTCTAAAAGGAGGGATGTAAGTTTGAAGTCCTGATGTTTGGTTTATGTTAAACAAATTTTTATTATATGTGTTACAGAATGGATAGCTAACATTTGGTGGAATAGAATAAATAGTGTTGATATAAGAGGATGGAGAAGGAAATTTAAAACAATTGGTCATACCATTACTAGTTAAAGGGACTTGTGGATTCCTTTCAACATTAGTGGTATTAGTAGTGGTATGAGCTACTTGATTCCTTAGATTATTATGATGCATAGATTGAGATGTAGAAATATTATGTTCAGCCATAGGATAATTATTAGGAGGAGGAGTAGCATTTATCTCAAGATTGGCTTCCTTCTCAATATACTCCACTAATTTATGCTTATGAGCTTTCAAAAATTCCCAAATATGATCAAATGATGAAAAGACATAACTACCATTAGGACCATTAAAATGATCAAGATTGATTTCAGTTCCTACCTCTTCTTGTTCTTCTGGATCTATGTTAGGATCTTCCCTATCAATCTGGTCATCTTCCAAGGGAACATAATCAGACTCTAATTGTCTTCTCTAACTTCTAAGGAAAGGAGCTATTAGAAGTAGTGAAAAACAAATAGGGAAAAAAACTAACCAAAAATAGAATTTTATTTTATTTAAGCTCTTTCAAATAGAATTAATGATCTTGTTTAAATTTTTCAAAAGAAAAGGAGGTTTTCACGTCAGGTTCACCAAAGATGTAAAGGGGGAAAACTGCTCTACCATGTACAATTCCCTAACAAAGGCTAGATCCATAAAAGGGGGAAACCTTTGTAGGGGTGAACCATGTGGGTATGTTGTACTCTACACTTAGTTAGCTAAACAAGTATTGGGGGTGGGTTCACCAGGAATGATTTTATGACTCGCTCCAAGTCCTTTTTGGGATGCAGGAGAAGGAGACTCCTCAGGATATATAAGAAAAGTTTTAATGTGTTCACTTTAAACAAACAACTTAGGTTTGGCCTTACTAATTTTAAACTAAGAAAACAAATAATAGTATTAACAAAAATTAAATGGAAATATAAACAAAGCGTAAATTAACTAATAGTACAAAATAAAATGGAATGCAAATATAGAAAAATATAGAATACAAGAAATGCAAAATACAAGAGTTAACCTAATATGATTCTTTTCTTTCAATGAGGTTAACCTAAGGTTTTGTTTCAAGCAGTTTTTAAAACAGAATTAAAAAAATTAATTAAAAAATAATTATTTAATTAATTAAAACATAATTAACTAATTAAAATAGATTTATTTAATTAATTAAAACATAATTAACTAATTGAAACTGAATTATTTAAAGATAAATATGCAGGAATTAAGCTAAATATAAACTATATGCTTCTTAATATTCAGATGCCTAAGAATGTAGATCAGAAAAACCATTAATAAGAATAAAATCACTTAACTCAAATCGATGGTTGATCTAAACTTTAATTCTCCTTGCCCTAGTGAAGTCAAAATAAACTTGTTCCTATAAAGAAAAATAATGGACTAGAAAAATGTTTGATTAGCATTAGGGGGCTTGCTTAGGCCGTTGTAAGAGAGTCCTTGGAGGTGCAACAGTAAAGCACCCTAGGTACAATTAGATGACCTTTGCAAATAAAATCAAAAATTGACCTTTGGAGTTTAAACATAAAATAGATGTACATAAATAGTAAAAATAGAAATAGAATATGTTGCTATGTTAAAAATACGTAAATGGAAGTAACAGAATTAACAGATCAAAAAAATTATCCCAGTCGAAGCCCAATATGAGAAATAACATGCAAAGAATATGATGAGCAACGTTTTATGGTAATCTACAGATGCAATGCATAGAAATAACAAAGATGAGATCCTAATTGCTAAATTCTTTTAATGATGATACAAATATGGAAATAAAAATATAATAAAAACAATATAGTGTGTGATGGATGTTGAGGGAACAGTGAGAAGAAGATGAGATCCTCCACAAAAGGCACTTTATATTTTCACCAAGCTCACACCAACGGATCCACCAAGATGAAAACAAATTATGCAATGTAGATCAAATCCAGAAGTTGCACTTCAGGTGTTAGTAGCAAAACATACAATGAAGAAGAAGCAGCGAGAAATCAGCAGAGAACAATCAGATCGTAAGCAAGAGAGTGTCGTTCATGATTTTATGAGTTCGTTCTTATAGCAGTGTTCATGTTCATGTTTAAAATTTGACTTTGATCTTCCTTTTATAGGCAAATAAATGGGTCAAATAAACTCACAACCGATGCAAATAAATCCTAGGGTGGGTTTAACAGGTGGTCCAAGTGGGCGAAAAATAATAAAAGAAATAAATAAAATTAAATATAATAAATTAAATTAGAAACAACAAAAATGTGCCCCATAAAAGTGGGATGCGATGTCACACCTGTTGGACCCCCATGCGGTTTTAATGCATTTAAAAGGGTCAAACAAAGTCAAAACAGGTCATATCATATACCGTTGGAAAGCTCTTTTCTATCTCGATCTAACGATATAGGATTTGAAAGAAATGGAGAAGATTTAGTAGGGTAAAAATTAGCTCAAAAATATGACCCTAAGTTTTTAAAGAGAAAACAAGACATCTAAGGAAAATTATTCACCTTAGTGGGTCAATTTTCTATGTCTACACTACTCCATTCACCAAAATTGAAAATATAGTAGAATATATACATTTTTTATTAACCTAATCCAATCTTCATTGAATCCAAACTTAGAGTAACTTATAACAAAAATTATCAACTAACTCTATCATAGGCTTTCTAGTTTGAAAAGGAGACCTACAAATCCACTTTTATCGATAAAATGGAGAACTTCATCGATAGTAATAATTCCATTTATAATTTTCCTACCCAAAACAAACCCTTCTTGATTAGCACTAATAATGAAAGGCATAATGGTTTTAAGTCTATTTGCTAACACCTTGGTGAGGATTTTATAAACGGTATTACATAAACTAATAGGGCAAAAATCCTTGAAGTCTATTGATCCAACCAATTTTTGAATAAGATTCCAAAAAGTAGAATTTATGTCACACGGGATAAAGAAGATTTTTTAATCTTAAAAATAGTTGCACAAACCAAATTCCCTATAATATACCAGATTATTTTGAAAAACATGGCTAGGAAGCCATTTGTCCTAGAACCTTTGTCTCCTCCCATTTCAAAAATAACATTTTTTATTTCATCATCTAAAAAGGGGCTAGTCAAGAACATGTTATGCTCAGTAGAGACCAACTGAGGAATATTTTGGGGAAAAATGGAGGCATCATCAATGAACATCTCTTAAGTAGTTCCAATAAGGTTTCTAAAATAGCTAATTTCCTCCTTGTGGATCTCCACAATGTTTTCCATAATGGAACCATCATTTATTAGAATTTATTTAATTCTATTATGGCTTCAATGTCTCAAAGTAGTGACATGGATTTTTCTTTTTTAAATTTTGAACCACCTCCTTGAGCCAAAGAGTGTGAGACTTATGCCTCCAAAAAGTCTCTTAAGAAGCCAAGGTGTTTGGGAATTTAGAAAGGAGAGTTCTTTCATTATTATTTTAATTCTTGTAAATATCCTCCTTCATTCACTTTCACTTCTAAGGCTAAAAGTTACTATTTTAGATCTATCTTCTTTTGAAATAAATTCCTAAAAATATGCATATTCCATTCATTCAAATTGAATTTGATATATCTAAGTTTTTTGGCTATATAGGAAGCAAGAGCAATCTTTATCCCACCAAATATCTACCATCTAAGTGAACATCAAACATCAAAATATTGTGGTCTATTCTAGTTTTAGGAAGAACAAATAAAGAGGCATTCCCAAATTTAATTAAACCCTCTTTGAAGACTAGCAATATATCAAATATTATTTGAATGAGTTGACTTCCTATCCGTTCATTTCTTATTGTAAATTTTACCCCTCTAACACTAGTGTCCATTAGCCCATTTTTTGAAATAAACTGTTCAAAATCAAACATACTCTTGAACCAATTGGAGGTACAACTAAACTTGTCAGAAGGATAGAGATAGGTGTTAAAGTACTGATCAATAACCTAAATAAGATTATGGAAGGCCTTCCTCATGGAGGTTAGATATTTCTAGAGATACATTCTACTAGAGATAGTATTAGGACCATAAACATTTGTTAAAATCTAGCTTGTCATGGTGATTCTACATTGAAATAACACACTAGTTAATCTATGAATGGTTAATAATACTTTTCCATATACTTAATTTCCATACCATGGGAATAAGAGGCCATTTGATGCTTAATTTAGTGCATAGCAATAAAATAAATATCCTTCCACACACTTTGTTTAATACTCTCAACATTTTGGTTATTCAGTTTGGTTTCTTGCAATAATAGAATTTGGGGATTTAGATATTTCTAATGGTTTTGGACTAACTGATGTTTAGAGGGTGCATTAATCCCTCTAATGTTCCAAGATATGGTTCTCATTTTTTGGATTTAGGTGGGGTATTTTTACCACCCAATATCAAGGTTATTTGATTTCCATCTACACTTTCTTGGTTGTTTTCCTTTCCCTAATTTTAATATAAAAATATATTCATCTCAATTTATATTTTTCCACATCTGCTTGATTTTGTCATGAGTTTTTAGAGGGCCTATTAGGGCTTTCTAGGTATTTATTAACCGTTTGAGGTATGGGGGATTCCAAAATAGTAAAGGTATTTTTTTTAGAGGTATTTGAGTTCAACTAAATTTCTTCTAAAACAACAATGCTCTTACAACTCAAATATTTATTTGGAACATCTAGATATCTATCTTCCATATAATTAACTAAAGTATCAAAGTAATTCTAAGTGATAACAATAAATGAATCATTATGGTTAGGGTCATTGAAAATAATAACCTAAATATTAGTATTTTTGGAAACACCATATGCTTTCCTTCTTGAGGATGCCTTCATCCTAGAGAGCTCATCTACACCATTCTTATCCCCTAAAGAATTACCATTAGGATTCCACATTACCCAGGATGTCGATTCCACATTACCCAGGATGTCGATTCCACATTAGCTCATATAAATCAAGGAAGAACAACATTTTTTTAGTGCAATCCCTTTTTAGATGTCGATTTTTTGAAGAAAATTTGAATTTAACCAAAATATTTTTGAATTCTAGGGTTTGAGTCCACAATCCAAACATTGAGATCAGTTCAATGGATTTCAAAGGGGTTGATCCATATTGAAGTTAACAATAATTATTGCATGAATAATCTTAGACCTAGCCAAGGTTGGCATATCAATAGCCAAAATATGTCCAAGACAATACCTAATTTTGATAAAAATATCTTCATATCATAGATGCAAAGGATGACCTGGGATCCTAATGCACACAAAATATTGATTAAAATTCTAGGTATTCAAATTAAATATCTTTTATCAATGTTTAAGAAATAAGCCATGACACCCAAAGAATCCACTCCATACTTTTCAGTAAGCTAATATGAATAACAAAGAAGTTCTTTGGCAAGGCCACAATTTGCAAACTTCCTAGAAAACACCATTTGGATTGAACCCAACACCGAAGAACATCTAGATTTGGGTAGGCACCCAAAAAATTACCTACAAAGTGGAGGTCTCCTTGAGCTATAGATATTTTAATGAGGTTGAATAGAACAAATATTTTATCACCCTCTAGGACCAAAAAAAACTTCTTAGCAGAGAACTTTCCTATAAACCTCTATACTATTTGGATCCAAGAGAATTTTTGGTAAAAAAATATTGAAGATGACCAACTAAAACTAGGACTCATGCCCTACCGACCATTATTAAGTACCTATCCCGCTACTTCTCATGTATTGAAACACAAGTCACCATCCTTATAGCTCACACTTGTCACCATTCTCTATAAACTAGTAGCAAAATGACTCAATCTATAAAATTATAAATGTTATCACATAAAATAATTGGTAATAATATAAGGATGATACTCTCACTCTACCCCTTCATGCTATTCTGTCTGAGTGAGAAGTCTCTGCACTCCTTTGTTTTCCATTTAGTTGTTCTTCATGGATGAAACACTCTTATTTGGTGGCATTGGGTGGGCGATGTCTATTACTGGTCAAGGACCTTGCTAGTTCTTCTTGGATCTCTTATGGGTGCAGTATGACATTGTAGATTTGGCTAGTTCCTTGTGGTGGAAAGAGCTACTCGTCGGCCCAATCTACAGGGGTGATTTGGGGCTTTGGTTGTAGTGTATATGGTTCTAGATGGTGGTACCTTATTTTTTTCTAGACCTGCTTGGTTTTATTAGCATCAGTTCCTTTTAGTTGTTCGCTTATTGAAGGTATTGGTCAATCGGATTTACTTTTCATACTAGTTTCAGCATCAAACTAAATATTTGGTAGGGGTCCCCAGGGGAGGGATTGGACCAATGGCTGAACCAAACCTATTGGGGTGAATGTGGGGTGTTGTTTTTGCAGTAGCCATTGGCTATTTTCCTTGGTTGGTGCCAAGTTAGGGTTTTGTTGCTCGGGTGGTTGGTTGGTGTATGGTTGCAGAGTTCCTTTCTTCAGATCCTTTTGTGGGAGTGTTACCATTGTGGTGGCCCAGTTTGGTTGGGTGTTTTCGATGTAGGGTCACTTGTATTTTGGGCCTTTCTTCCTCGGCTTGATATGTTTTCATGAGTTTCTCTCTTACTCGGCCTTGGATGGTGCCCCGATTTGTCGGGGCTTTAGGGTTCCTTCTCTCGCTTGTCGGAGTTGGTGTAGTTGGTGATTTCTAGGTGGAGCAGGGTTCTTATCCTTATAGTTCTTTGCTTCTCTTTCCTATTTCTTGAATTCATCGATGTGTGAGTTGTATATTTGGGATTTTAGCAGATGATTTGTTCTTATTTATGCACATAGACCCTATTTATGTTGTGTTGTAGAGATACTTGGTGTCACTAGTTGGTTTTTGTCATAGGGAAGATCCTGGTCTCTAGTTCTGGTGCTGTAGGATCTGGTTTATTTCACGATTTCAGATTTTGATGGGCGGTTTTGGATCCTGGATTTATTTTCAGTTGAATCTTATTGGAGTGGGATTTCCTGGTTTTCCACCTGTGCTTTTAATTGTTTCAACTCTCTTTGTTTCCCTTTGGGTGGTGTGAGGCCCTTGTGCCATCTGTTTGGGCATGTTTATTGGACAATGCATCGTAGTTATTGTTTATGGCTTTGTGCCTATTTATTATACTATGCATCATAGTTGTCGTTGATGGAGTCCACCTATTTTTTGAGCGGGTAGGCAAGATTTTTAAAAATTGAATTTTATTGATTTCGACTTTATCATGGAGGAGAGGCCTATGCGGGTCTTTTAACTTTAGCATTTTCTAATTTTTTGCATCCTCCTCACGGCTCTTTAGTACTCGTCGGTGCCTTGGATGTGTGTGTTGTATTTTTCTTGGGCGATGTTGTTGGCTGATTTTCTCCTTTGGGGTGGTCGGTTGTTTGTCTCCTTTTGGAGATCGTATGTTCATTATGCTCACCTTTTTCTCCCTTCAAGAGTTGTTGTATAAGGTTGTGGGATTCCTTTCAAAACCCTCTTTCCTTAATATTATAAAAAAAATAAGAAGGATGATAATTGATTTGATTAATTAAATATTATAAGACAAGTCCCAAAGGAAGGGGTGCTCGAAAATATCAATGATATTTTAAAATTATTTCATTGGCATCATATCTGATTGTTTAAAAATAAATAATGTATCATACATTTTAAATGTTATCATAAAAAATAGTAATAGGACTCAATCTATAAAATTATAAATGTTATCACATAAAGTAATTGATAATAAGATAAAGATGATAATTGATTTGATTAATTAAATATTATTAGACAAGTTACAAATGAAGGGGTGCTAAAAAAAATCAATTATATTTTAAAATTATTTTATTGGTTTCAAATATGATTGTTCACAAACAAAGAATGTATCATACATTATAAATTTTAAATGTTACAATAAAAACTAGTAATAGGACTCAATCTATTAAAATATAAATGTTATAATATAAAGTAATTGGTAATAAGAGAAGGATTATATTTGATTAATTAAATATTATTAGACAAGTACCAAAGGAAGGGGAACTCAAAAAAAATCAATTATATTCTAAAATTTCCATCGGTATCATATCTATTGTCCAAAAACAAAGAATATATTATACATTAGAAATGTTATCCTAAAAATAGTAATAGGATTCAACTTATAAAATTATAAATTTTATCACATAAAGTAACTGGTAATAAGAGAAGGATGCTAAGTGATTTGAATGGACAAGCCCCAAAGGAAGGGGTGCTAAAAAAAAATCAATTATATTTTAAATTATTCTATTGGTTTCATATTTTATTGTTCAAAAATAAATAATGTATCATACATTATAAATTATAAATGTTATCATAAAAATTAGTAATAGGACTCAATCTATAAAATTATAAATGTTATAATATAAAGCAATTGGTAATAAGAGAAGGATGATAACTAATTTGATTAACTAAAGATTATTAGACAAGTCCTAAAGAAAGGGGTCCTTAAACAAAATCAATTATATTTTAATTATTCCATGGGTATCATATTTGAATGTTCAAAAAAAAAAAAAAAAATGTATTATACATTATAAATATTACCATAAAATATAGTAATAGAACTCAATCTATAAAATTATAAATGCTATCACATAAAGTAATTTGTAATAATAGAAGTATGATAACTGATTTGATGAATTAAATATTATTAGACAATTCCCAAAGTAAGGGGTGCTC
Organism: Wollemia nobilis; assembly: GCA_028583015.1. Lineage (NCBI taxonomy): Eukaryota > Viridiplantae > Streptophyta > Pinopsida > Araucariales > Araucariaceae > Wollemia > Wollemia nobilis. The sequence continues at coordinate 2,830,854 of JAQPPZ010003551.1, read as the reverse complement.
AAACAAAATCAATTATATTTTCAAATTATTCTTAGTATCATATGCGATTGTTAAAAAAGAAAGAATGTATCATACATTATAAATTATAAATGTTATCATAAAAATTACTAATAGGACTCAATCTATAAAATTATAATAGTTATAATATGAAGTAATTGGTAATAAGATTAGATGAAAACTGATTTGATTAATTAAATATTTTTAGACAAGTCCCAAAGGAAGGCGTGCTAAAAAAAAATCAATTATATTTTAAAATTAATCCATCTGTATCATATCTAATTGTTCAAAAACAAATAATTTATCATACATTATAAATGTCATCATAAAAAATAGTAATAGGACTCAATCTATAAAATTATAAATTTTTTTGTATCATTAATTAAAAAGGAGGGTTTTGAAAAGAGTCCCACAACCTTTTACAACCACTTCACAAGGAAGCAAACCAAACAACTTGCCAGTAAACAAAGGCATTTATACCAAAAACTACCCCAAAAATGAGGTCACATCAGCACACTAGCCATCCTATAGATGCAGAGATGTCAACCAAACAACAACCAACCAACAAAGAAAGATACCTCATAGAACAACCCAGAATGGCATGAATACCACACACTTATGAGTCCCCAACCTCAAACAAATAGGATCCCACAAACATGAGAAGGATATTGAAAACTTCTTGCCTAGTGTTAGAAAATTAAACCAGATTTGACACCTCTGGAAAATACACCTATTGCAATATTCATCGGATCCAGTTGCATGCGTATTAATTACTGACAGTTGAGACTATCAGTCAATTCGACGATTGGATGGAAACTCAAATTTTGTCTTAAATGCATGTCAGAGTAGTTGGTGGTGCTTTCCCGCCTCTTGCATGAATCCCTAGATATATATTTCCTTCGGGGTTCTATTTTGTATAGTGGGATACAGAGCAGAGAAAAACAGAGCAGAGGGCAAAAGCTGAGAAGAGCAGAGGAGAGGGAAATCAGGAGCTGAAGCCGTAGTCTTCAATAATCATGTATGTGTGTTTATCCTGCAATATCATTTGCAGATATATGTAAGCTTCTAGAGCAGAAGCACATGGGTATTAATATTGTTTGGCTTTGTAATACTGCAATAGCAGTCTGGTTCATTTTAATCAATATATAAAATATATTCTGCATATGAGAGCACTGCGAGTGTTTCCTGTTGATTAACAAAGTGAGATTATATTATAGTCTTATTTATCCTTTCATCGTCTCCGTTTAAATATTCCCGTGTTTTATTTATAAATGCGTGGATTCCGATTTGTAAAGGATAAATTGTGTTTCTTCCCTAAGTCCCTATGCCTTTGTCATTTCATTCCTCCGAAAGCTTGACATTGGTTTTCGTGCCCCTTTTATTAAAATATTATTTGACCAAGCTTGGACTCTAAAATTGTCACATTTTTGTGAGTCGCGATATCGGGGCACTTTTACAACCCTAGCGCCTTTGTCTAAAGTTTACCATGAAATTGATGCAAAATCGCTTGTTGCAATTTTACATCATTTCAAGGCTTTCGAAATACTTCTCCCTTAGTGTCACGAAATCACGACATATTGCACCTCCTTGCTTGGGCTCTCTGAAACTACAACATTTTTGTTGCTTTCGCTACACTGCGCTCGAACCTCAAATTGGTATCAGAGCTTGAGCCTTCCCATGGAAGATAGAAGTAATGGCTTCCAAAAACAACTCATTACAGTTGTAGATCCCATGATTCAATGGAAAAAATTACGATTACTGGAGCATTCAAATGAAGATTTTATTTGGGTCTAAGGAGCTATGGGACTTGGTGGAGAATGGTTATCCAGAACCAACGGATGCAGCAACATTAGCCGCTCTCTCCCAAGAAGATTCAGATTTGTTGAAGGAGAATCGAAAGAAATATCAGAAGGCATTATTTTATATAATGCAGGTAGTTGAGGAGACAATTTTCCCAAGAATTGCGTCAACAACAAAATCAAAGCAGACTTGGGAAATACTTGCCAGCTCTTATCAAGGCACCAACAAAGTGAAGTTGGTCAAATTGCATATGTTGAGATAAGAGTTTGAAAATCTTCAAATGAGTGAATCAGAGTCCATGAGCGACTTCTTCACCCGGACCATGGATGTCATCAACCAGATGCGGTTGAATGGGGAGATTATGAATAATTAGAGAATTGTGGAGAAAATTATGAGAATTTTTCTAGTAAGTTTTGATTCATTTGTGATGGTGATTGAAGAGTCGAGGGATTTGACAACCCTCTCTGTAGATGAGCTCATGGGTTCTCTACAAACACATGAGCAGAGGTTGAGTCGGTCATCTCAATCCTCATTGGAGCAAGCCTTTAAATTGTAGGTCTCATTTCGAGACAATAACAAAAGAGATGAATCTCACCAAGGCACTTCAAGTTCTCAAGGAGGAAGAGGACAGAGTAATAGAGGAAAGCATGGTAGAGGCCACAAGAGAGGAGGAAGGTCAAACTCCAATGATGGAGAAACAAGCTACAATTTTCATCAAGCTGGAGGAAGAGGCAACGATAGAAATCAGCAAGGAGGATCAATTCAGAGGTATGATAAATAAAAAATTCAATGTTATTACTGTAAGAAATTAGATCATTATAGTTATGAATGTAGAAATAAATTGGCCAAGGATAATAAACAACAAGCCCACTACACAAATGAAAATGAAAATGTAGATAGTAGAGATGTATGTGGGAATATGTTGTTAACTTGCAGTACTGATGAAGAGAGCCAGAAGAACACCTGGTATCTTGACAGTGGGTGCAGTAACCACATGTCTAGAAACAGAGATATGTTTTCACAGCTTGATGAATCCATTAAATCTGAAGTGAAAATGGGGAACAACAGTAAGGTACCTATTATGGGAAAAGGAAAGATCATTATCCATACCAAGCATGGTGAAAGAAAGAACATTTTTGATGTGTACTATGTGCCTGGGTTGAAGCATAATCTGTTAAGTGTTGGACAACTTGTATAGAATGGGCACACTGTATAGTTTAAAAATAGAGCCTGTATTATTCGGGATAAAGAGAATGGGCTCGTGGCAATAGTTTCCATGACAAAGAACAAAATGTTTCCCTGCAAATTCAAAATGAATTGTTGTTGTCATTTAGTGCAGTTGTAAAAGATGCTACCTGGTTGTGGCATCTTAGATTCGGTCACCTAAGTTTTAGTGGCCTGAACCTCCTGCACAAGAAACAAATGGTGAAGGGTTTACCCCTCATAGAGCAACCCAATCAAGTTTGTGAAGGTTTCTTAGTCGGTAAGCAGCATAGGGATGTGTTCCCCTTAGGAAAGTCTTGGAGAGCTTCACAACCATTGGAGCTAGTACATTCAGATATTTGCGGTCCTATGCAGACCAACACATTTGCTGGAAATAAATATTTTTTGACTTTCATAGATGACTTCAGTCAGAGGACGTGGGTTTATCCCATTAAGCAAAAATCAGAAGCTTTCAGCAAATTTAAAGAGTTCAAAGCTCTAGTTGAAAAATAGAGCAACTATTATGTGAAGACTCTCAGAACAGATGGAGGAGGTGAGTACATCTCAAATGAATTTCATAATTTATGTAAAGAAAATGGAATTAGAAGACATTTTACAGCCAGATATACACCATAGCAGAATGGTGTTGCAGAGAGGAAGAATAGAACAATAATGGAAATGGCACGGAGTATGCTAAAGGCAAAGAATTTGCCACATGAGTTATGGGTAGAAGATGTATGCTGTGTGATTTATCTGTTGAACAGATGTCCCACCAAAAGTGTGAAGGACAAAATTCCTCAAGAGGCTTGGAGCAATCAAAAGCCAAGTGTGGCTCACTTAAGAGTTTTTGGATGCATTGCATATGCACACATTCTAGATGAGAAGAGAAAGAAGCTTGATGATAAAGCTGAGAAATGTATTTTTACTGGTTATAGTGAGCAAGCAAAAGCTTACAGGTTGTATAATCCTGTAACTAAGAAAATGGTTATAAGCCGTGATGTGAAGTTCCTGGAGGATGAAGCATGGAACTAGAAGTCAAAGACTGGCCAGTCAGAGCCAGAAATTATTGAATCTATGGATTTGGATGAAAATAGAGTACAACCACCTATAACTTCAAGCAATAACAATGGTGCCAACAATAGCACAACCTCATCATCCCGTTCACCTCCACTTGCAACAAGGATCTCCAACTTGAAAACATCATCAAAGACACAGAGCTTGCAAGATATTTATGAGGTAACAAGAAATGAAACTGATGAAGAACATTCTGATTTTGCTTTATTTTTTGAGTGTGATCCAATTACTTTTGAAGAAGCAATTCAGAATAAGAAATGGGTAAATGCTATGGATGATGAGATATCTACAATAGAGAAAAATCAGACCTGGGAGTTAATGGATCTTCCAGCTGGTAAGAAGACCATTGGGGTCAAATGGGTGTATAAAACAAAGTTTAATGCCCAAGGTGAAGTAGACAAGTACAAGGCCAAACTAGTAGCAAAAGGGTACAAGCAGAAGTCAAGGATTGACTATCATGAGGTTTATGCACCTATAGCCCGACTTGACACAGTCAGAATGATTCTGGCAATGGCAGCCCAGAAAGGCTGGAATGTTTATCAGATGGATGTTAAATTTGCATTCTTGAATGGAGTGTTGGAAGAAGAGGTCTACATAGACCAGCCACCCGACTATGAGCTGGAGGGGCAACAAGGCAAAGTCCTAAAACTAAAGAAAGCTATGTATGGATTGAAGCAAGCACCCAGATCTTAGTACAACAGAATTGATGCTTACTTTCAAGACAATGGGTTTATTAAATGCCCATATGAGCACACTTTGTATATGAATACAAATGCAGAAGGGGATATGATAATTGTATGCTTGTATGTAGATGATCTGATTTATACTGGTAATAGCAACATGCTATTTGAATAGTTCAGAATAGCCATGAAGAAGGAATTTGAAATGACAGATTTGGGGTTGATGAATTATTTTCTTGGTATTGAAGTTGACCAATCTGCAGATGGCATCTTCATTTCTCAGGGCAAGTATGCAAAGGATGTCCTAAAGAGGTTTAATATGGAGGACAGTAAACCTGCCATCACCCCGGTTGCAACAAATATGAAGTTAAGTAAAACTGATAACAACAAAACTGTTGATCCAACTCTTTATAAAAGGTTAGTTGGAAGTCTAATGTATTTGACTGCAACTAGGCCATATTTGATGTTTGCAGTGAGTTTAATCAGTAGGTTCATGGAATCACCCAAGGAGACTCACTGGCAAGTAGGAAAAAGAATTTTATGGTATGTTAATGGCACAAGGAACCATGGAATCCACTATGCCAGGAAAGACCAGCTTGAATTGATTGGCTACACAGATAGCGATTGGGCTGGCAGCATAGATGATCGAAAGAGCACTTCTGGATATGCCTTCCATATTGGATCTGGAGTAGTCTCATGGTCCTCAAAGAAATAACCAATTGTTGCATTATCAACTGCTGAGGCAGAGTATGTTGCTGCCACCTCAGCCTCTTGCTAGGCAGTTTGGTTGAGAAGAGTTCTGAGTGAACTAAATCATCCGCCAGAAGTAGCAACAACTATGTTTTGTGATAATAATTCTGCCATAGCACTGTCCAAGGACCTTGTGTTTCATGGCAAAATGAAGCACATAGACATCCGCTATCATTTCATCAGGGAGCTGGTGAAATTTAATGAGATTGAACTACTATTTTGTAGGTCCAAAGAACAGATAGCAGATATATTCACAAAACCTTTGAAGGAGGAAGACTTCAATAGGCTGAGGGAGATGCTCGGTGTCAAAGCTTTTATGAAATCTGGTTTAAAGGAGGGTGTTAGAAAATTAAACCAGATTTGACACCTCTAGAAAATCCACCTACTACAATATTCATCGGATCCAGCTGCATGCGTATTAATTACTGGCAGTTGAGACTGACAGTCAATTCGACGATTGGATGGAAACTCAAATTTTGTCTTAAATGCATGTCAGAGTAGTTGGTGGTGCTTTCCCGCCTCTTGCATGAATCCCTAGATATATATTTCCTTTGGGGTTCTATTTTGTATAGTGGGAGACAGAGCAGAGAAAAACAGAGCAGAGGGCAAAAGCTGAGAAGAGCAGAGGAGAAGGAAATCAGGAGCTGAAGCCACAGTCTTCAACAATCCTATATGTGTGTTTATCCTGCAATATCATTTGCAGATATATGTAAGCTTCCATAGCAATATTACAAAACCAAATAAACATATGAGGAAGACTTCCACAGGCTGAGGGAGATGCTCATTGTCAATTTTTTTATGAAATCTGGTTTAAAGGAGGGTGTTAGAAAATTAAACCAGATTTGATACCTATGGAAAATCCACCTACTGCAATATTCATCGGATCCAGTTGCATGTGTATTAATTACTGGCAATTGAGACTGACAGTCAGTTTGGTGATTGGATGGAAACTCAAACTTTGTCTTAAATGCATGTCAGAGTAGTTGGTGGTGTCTTCCTGTCTCTTTGTTAAATCCCTAGATATATATTTCTTTTAGGGTTCTATTTTGTAGTGTGAGAATTAGAGCAGAGAGACAGAGCAGAGGGTAGAAGCTGAGAGGAGCAGAGAAGAAAATCAGGAGCTAAATTTGTAGTCTTCAACAGTCTTGTATGTGTGTTATCTTGCTATATCATTTGTAGATGTATGTAAGCTTCCATATCAGAAGCACACGGGTATACATTTATTTGGTTTTGTAATACTGCTATCATAGTCAGATTTATATTAATCGATATATGAGATATATTTTGTATTTCAGAGCACTACGGGTGTTTTCTTTTTATTATCAAAGTGAGACTATAATGTTGTATTAGTTTATCCTCTCACTGTCTCTGTTTTATGTTTGTATAGTTTTTCCCGTGTTTTATTCATTTAAATACGTGGACTCCCAATTTTATAAAAGATAAACTATATCTCTCCTAAGTCTCTCTGCCCTTTTATTCCCCCGAATATAAAACATTGGTTTTAGTGCCCATATTACTAAAATATTATTTGACCAAGCTTTGACTCCAAAAAGTCACATTTTTGTGAGTAGCAATTTTGGGCCATTTTATGTTCTCCCGCACCTTAGTCTATATTAACTCATGAAAGTGACGCAAAATTGCTTATCATGATTTTCCATCACCTAAGGTCCTCTGTACGTTTATTTCTTCAAGTGTCGCGATATTGCTACACTTCTTCATTTTTTGGGCTCTCCGAAACTGCAACATTTTCGCTGCTTCCGTTGCACTGCACCCGCACCTACACCTAGCACCCTACATCATGTTTAAAATTTAAAAAGAAGCAATAAATGAGGACATAGAGCCCGACCAACTACCCTTCATAACAATGAAGTGCTCCATCCAACCAAACCAGCCCAAGAGAAACAATAAATGCATGTCATAAAATAAAAACACAAGGTGAAGCAAAACTACCCAAATCAAATTTGGAAACCACACCTAGATTAGAAAACCAGCCGCCAATAACCTAGAGCTAGGGAATAGGAATCTAGACCACATAAGTGGAAAGTAAGCATTACGAATCCAACACCTACCAAAATTTATGTTTATCCACTTACACTATCTCGCACAGAAACCAACCAACCACCATAAAAATATGCTTGATAAACCCAAGCATCAATGGAGTCAACATCAAATGAAGGAAGAGCACCAAATATATAACCAAAAAATAAAATATGCCCTTGCTTAACCTGGTAAATGGGTTACCTGCAATGAAAACCAGCCAGCTACACCAAAGCTCCCTACGACACCATAGAGAACAGGGTCCACATGCAAAAGAATAAACAAGAGCAATCCATCCACTAGAAAGTTAGATCTTTATCAACTAAAAAAACTCTGGAAAACAAGAGAAGGAACCCAGAAGCCCCAAAAAACTGGGGTACCACCCAAGGCCGAGTAATAAAGATACCCATAAAAAATATCCTAAGCCAAGGAAGAAATACCTAGAAGACCCAAAAGACACTGGCCCCCTATGACAAAAACACCTAGCCAAACTGGGCCACCTTAGTGACATCACTCCCACAAAAGGATTTGGAGAAAGGAACTCTATAGCTAGAAACCAACCAACCACCTGAGCAACAAAACCCTAACTTGGTACCAGCTAAGGAAAATAGCAAATCGCTATTGTAATAGCAACACCCCAAATTCACCACAATAGGTTTAGTTTAGCCATTGGTCTGAACCCCCCCATGAACCTCATCTGGATATGCAGTGACATACAAATATAAAAAAGAAAAGTAAAGCCAATTGAGCAAGACCTCCAACAAGAAACTAACCTAAGAGGAACCAATGCTCACCAATCTAAACAGGTCTAGAACCAAATAGGAGACCACCAACAAAAATCATACACACTACAACCAAATCCCCAAATCACCCTCGTAGGTTGGATTGACATGCAACTCTTTTCCCCATAAGAAACTAGCCAGATCTACAATGTCTTACCGCATCCACAATACAAAATTAGCAAAGCCTCCCAACCAGTAAAAGACATCGCCATCCACCACCAAAGAAGAGTGGTCTATCCAAAAATAACAACCAGGTGGAATACAGGGGACTCCCACTCAGAGGGAAAAATATGAAGAAGTAGGAGTGAGAGGCTATAAAATTATAAATGTTATCACATAAATTAATTGGTAATAAGATAAATATGATAACTGATTTTATTAATTAAATATTATTAGTCAAGTCCCAAAGGAAGGGGTGCTAAAAAAAAACAAACATATTTTAAAATTATTCTATTGTTATCATATATGATTGTTCAAAAACAATGAATGTATCATATATTATAAATGTTATCATAAAAATAGTAATAAGGCTCAATCTAAAAAACTATAAATATTATCACATAAAGTAATTGGTAATAATAGAAGGATGATAAATGATTTGATTAATTGAATATTATTAGACAAGTCCCAAAGGAAGGGATGCTAAAAAGAAATCAATTATATTTTAAAATTATTCCATCGCTATCATATTTGATTGTTCAAAAAAATAGAATGTATTATACATTATAAATATTATAAAAAAAATAGTAATAGAACTCAATCTGTAAAATTATAAATTTTATCATATAAAGTAATTGGTAATAAGAGAAGGATGATAATTTATTTGATGAATTATATATTATTAGACAAGTCCCAAGGGAAGGGGCGCTCAAACAAAATCAATTATATTTTAAAATTATTTTATTGGTATCATATCTGATTGTTTAGAAACAAAGAATGTATCATACCTTATAAATTATAAATGTTATCATAAAAATTAGTAATAGGACTTCCTTAGCCGATTCCTGGATCTTGCCTACCCTATTATTGGTGGTTCTAAGATGGCTTCAGAGTATGCTACTTAAAGTAGTGACGATATTTACACGTTTACCTTTGAATCGGGCCCAAACAAGGTTTTGAGGAAGATTCAAGTTTCTACTAAATGTGTTTAGGGTAAGGCTTCTAGTGTTGGTAGTCGTGCTCTTATATATGGCCCCTCTCTTAGGAATGATTCATCTCCTATGGTGATCGATTTTGAGCTTTTGGACATGGACCTTACGCTGAATAGTGTGGTGGAGGGCAGTGGTACATGTAAGTTCAATCATATACATAAAAATAAGTGTGATGATGATGGTTCCTCCCCTCTCTCTCTTCCTCTTGATTTCGATGTTCTCTCGAGAGATTTCCATAGGGAAAAATTTGTTGATGAGGTTTATGCCCTAGAGGACATCCAGGATAAAAAAACGCTTTGTTTTTCATAATCTAAATCTCATTGACATTAATCAAATGAAAATCTGGGGCTCTCTAGATATGGTGTTAGACTACTCCAAGGATATTTTCCATTTGGCTACTACTGTTGCTCAAGAGGTGGGTATGTTGGGGTAGAACCACCTCAGTTCTCCACTTTGTACTTGTTCTTGGGTACTGGTTATGTGCAGTTTCTTTCTGGTCTAGCCCTCTTTGTATGGTGGGATGTTTAATTCTGGTCTTGTTCGCCAAGGTGGTGTTTTGATTGTATAGGTTGTGGGAGTCCTTTAAAACCCTCTTTCTTATTAATAGTACAAAAAAATAGTAATAGGACTCAAACTATTAAATTATAAATGTTATAATATAAAGTAATTGGTAATAAGAGAAGGATGATAACTGATTTGGTTAATTAAATATTATTAGACAAATCCCAAAGGAAGGGGTGCTAAAAAAAATCAATTATATTTTAAAATTATTCCATCTGTATTATATTTGATTGTTCAAACATAAAGAATGTATAATACATTGTAAATGTTATCATAAAAATTAGTAATAAGACTCAATCTATAAAATTATAAATGTTATCACATAAAATAATTGGTAATAAGAGAAGGATGATAACTTATTTGATTAATTAAATATTATTAGACAAGTTCAAAAGGAAGGGGTGCTCAAACAAAATCAATTATATTTTAATATTATTGTGTTGGTATCATATCTGATTGTTCAAAAACAAAGAATGTATCATACATTAGAAATTTTAAATGTTATCATAAAAAAATAGTAAGAGAACTCAATCTATTAAATTATAAATGTTATAATATAAAGTAATTGGTAATAAGAGAAGAATTATAACTTATTTGAATAATTAAATATTATTAGACATATACCAAAGGAAGGGGTTCTCAAGAAAAATCAATTATATTTTAAAATTATTCCATCGATATCATATTTGATTATTCAAAAACAAAGAATGTATCATACATTATAAATGTTATCATAAAAAATAGCAATAGGACTCAATATATAAAATTATAAATGTTATCACATAAAGTAATTGGTAATAAGAGAAGGATGATAATTTTTTTTGGTTGGTAGAAGGAATTTTTTAAAGGGTTACCAAACCTATTACAAGTAGGGTTTTGAAAGGCATCCCCAAACCTTAGATCTAGAAATAAGATATCAAGAAAGAAAATACAAGAGATTGTCATGGTCAAACAACCAGTTGGAAACAGGGGCCAACATAGGAGAAACCGACACCCAAAACAACCAATGGTGCTTAGAGAACCAGAGAGCCAAGAATCTCACCTAAAACTGGATTAGATCTATAGCAACAACATCCATCCTAACAAACAACTAAACAAAAAACAAACAAAAATAACTTGCTGGAAGTCTTTATCAGTGAGGTCTTGGGAGGCCTGCTTCATGTTTTTTTGACCCCCATAGAAATAAATCCTTTTTCAGGCCACACGCCTAAACATATTTTTTCCAAGTCTCTACGATTGGAAAAACCTCACTCTCTTCAAGATGTAGAGCCTCAAAGCTATTCGTTAGAAGGGATTGTACTCTGTTAACAAATTTATATTCAATATCCTTTTTCTTGAGTGCTCTATTTTTTGGTATCCCCACTTTCCTTTTGTCCCCTACATCAATACGAGTTTTCCTATGTCTTCTGGTATTTAGACCCAGATATCCTTTCTCAAAAATAGTTTTTGGAGAGGCTAAAGAGCTTTCCATTAACTGTTGAAGAGTTGAATCACCCATGTCAAGATATTCAAAGGAATTTTGGAGGATAAGACTAGAGGGATTTACCTCTTCTCCACTCTCCCCAAATTTAGGAAGTTGAACAATATCCCCTGCTACTGGGCTCACTTCCCTTCTCTTCATAGGAACCATGTTCAACTCCTCCTCTCCATCAAACATGATTGATGGAAGAAGGGCTTCCTCCTGTAATTCCTCACTAAGCCCAACTTGAGAAATAGAAATAAAATATTGTCCTTTAAAATTTTAAGGGTTTTTATTAGGTACCCACTTTTCACTAAGATTCTTACTATTTTCCTTATGGCTCACCTAAGTGCTTTGAGCTTTAGGATGCATGGGGGCATAAGATCTTATGGTGCCCACCCTTACCACACTCTTGGAAAACTTAGGGTTTATTTTCATATTCAATGTTTTAAACCCAGGTTCCAAGATTAAAAAAGGGTTCAAAAACGCTCAATAGATCCTTCTCAATATCTACCATCACACACATTCTAGCATAGAGCATTTGAGATTTGGAACTGGTAATCCTCGATCATCTTGGCAATAACTTGAAAGATGCTCTCATGCCATAGATGAAGTGGGAAGTCTAGTAGGTTGATCCATAGTGGGATAAGATTAATTCTCTATGTTAGATAATTGATTTGATTAATTAAATATTATTAGACAAGTCCCGAAGGAAGGGGTGCTAAAAAAAAAATCAATTATATTTTAAAATTATTCTATTGGTATCATATCTAAATGTTCAAAAATAAATAATGTATCATACATTATAGATTATAAATGTTATCATAAAAATTATTAATAGGAATCAATCTATAAAATTATAAATGTTATAATATATGGTAGTTATTTATGTTGTTGATTGACAAAGCACAAAGTGGTTCTGCTAAAGTGTTTGAAATTCTTTCCACAAAAGAGGTCCTAAGTGAGGAAGAGGAAATAATGGAAACAAAAATCTTAGAAACACTATTTAAAGATAAAGGGAAGAAATAAAAGACAAACCAAAAATCAAAGGTTTTCAACATAAAAAAGGGATAAAATATTCACAAGAAAAACAATATTTTAAATGTTAAAACTTCAAATAATACAAGTCCCAATATACATTTTGTTGAACCTTATGGTAACATTTTGACTATGTACAAGCATTCTTCAAGACTAGAAGCCATCTCAAATTCAATTGGAGTAAGTCAAGAAATAGAGAAAAAAAATTGAATATGGATTCTAATAAAAAGGTAGGCCGCAAGATAAATCAATATCATATGGTAAAAGAAGGTGAAAATATTGTAGAGGAAGGTAATATTAATGCCCTTCCTAATTTTTTTAGCCATGGTATTATTGAAAATCATCATTTAGAATACTAGAGGACTCAAAGGTAGTCTTTCAAAATGAAATGAAATTAGAAGAATGATTCAAATAAATCATCCACATATTGTTTTCCTTCAAGAAACAAAGATGTCAATAGAGGATATTGATTCAATTACTAGTAAAATTTTACCAGTCGAAAAAGTGGTTTTCCTCAGTTCCCATAGGACTTTTGGCGATATTGCTTGCCTTTGGGACCCAAAAGAGGTAGGTATTCACCATATGGTTGGCAAGGATATTTTGGCTATAGCTATTCAAAGAATAAATTCCAAACAAATTATGTTGTACATTATTGTTTACGCTCCAACTAATTTGAAGTAAAAAAAAATATAGTGGAAGAATATTACTTATATTATCTCTCATTTTCTTGAAGCTTGGATCTTGATCAGAGGAGATTTCAATACCATCCTCTCCCTAGAAGAAAAAATAGGGGAAAATAAAAAATTGGATAGGAGCACTGACCTCATGAGTGAATATATCACAAACCTCCATCTTCTAGACATCCAACCAGATAATGGCCTTATGACTTGGTCTAACAGAATGCAAGGCTTAGCTTGTATAATGGAGATATTGGATAGGTTCTTGCTCTAACAATTTTTTAATCCATGGGCACTTTAGTTATTAATCCATGGCCACATTCCTAAATTGAAGACGCTTAACAATGTTGGTTCGAATTATTGGCCTATCATGGTGGAAGTGTGAAAAACCAATGTGAGTTTCTCTCCTTTTATATTTTAGTTAATGTGGCTTAGAGACAATTCCTTTAAACCTTGAGTGCAAAAATGGTGGAAGGAAGGTAAACCTAGGTATGGGACTATGATATTATGTTTTGCCAAAATATTGCAATATTTAAATCCAAAATCAAGACTTGGAATTGGAAGGAGTTTGGGGATGTTCATAAAAAAAAACATGAATTTATTACTCAGCTTTAAAATTTGAATAATAAAATCTATTTAGATGGACTCACAAAGAGTACAAGTACAGATGAAATTAAACTCACAACTTAGTTAGAGGAATGGAAAAAAATAGAACTCTTATGGAAGCAAAAATCTAGAATTCAATGGATAAAAGAAGGTGATCGAAACAAAAATTTATTCCACAAATATCTTCTAGCTCAAATATATCACAACTTTATTTCTTCCCTAAAATTAGATTCTAGAGATGTTGTCTACACTTGGGATGGCATGAACTCTATTATTGTCAATTAATTTTCCAATATTTTTACTACTACTCCTCTTGAATTGGCTTCTCAAAAAATGTTCTTCAAGCAATTCCTTATTTTATCACTTTTGAGGAGAACTCTATTTTGACTTCTCCTATTACTATCAATGAGATTCAACAGTTAGTTTTTAAAATACAAAAAGTGAAAACCCAGGTCTTGATGGTTTTTCCATTGAGTTCTATCAAGAGTTTTGGGATATCTTTCATGCTAATTTATTAGAGGTGGTGGAAGAAGCCAGGAAAGCCAAAGATATTTTGAAGGTTATCAATAAAACTTATATTACTCTTGTTCCAAAATCTCAAGAGGCTAAACATATCTCAACTTTTAGACCTATTGCTTTATGTAATGTTCTTCTCAAAATAATTACTAAGATAATGGTAGAAAGGTTGAAGCATTTTTTGCATAAGGTTGAAGTGATTATTTTTCTAAGTGGAAGAGGAATAAACCAAATACATTTGGTATACGTTTTATTTAAAATACATCCATTTATTCCTTCAAAATTCTAATAATAATAATATTCTACAATCCTATATTCTCTTTTCTATAACCTCCAATTAAACTAGAAATTTATACTAATGGCTCTTCATGTCATTATCTTTAAGTTGAGAAATATTCTACTAAAAAATAATTCATTTAGACCTTTAAATATCCAAAAATAGTCTAATCAATAAGGTACATGGGAATAGGCTAATATGGCTTGTAAAATATTGCCCACATGTTAACTATGCAAGTGTAAATGGGAATTTCTACATGGGAAAATCTTGGCACATCATATTCATACATAACCACACTTAAATGAATCCAAAAATAAAGAAACATCAATTTACCTTTTAAATTCTAAAGATACATAGAATAGATGAAGCTTATTTGGTATAATAAATAGTAAGAGAAGAAAATGTTGAAGAGCTAATAATAGTGGTAATCATGTTCAAGAAAAATGGAATGATAAACCATTGAGAGACACTATGTAGGTTTATAAACAATTGTATTATAGTTGTACATATCAATAAGGTTTATTGTAACCAGTACTCCATCCAAAAATCAATCTTACTACCATCACCAACATTCCAGGAAACTCCTTTCAAAACCCTCCTTTATTAATAGTACCAAAATAAAAACATTCCAGGCAACTCCTCTCCTAAGAAAGGCTTTGGATTCAAGCAATTGATTCCAAAGGGAGGATCCTTGAGGGGCATTAGCCTCTTCCACAATATTATTTTCATTCTTAAGGTATTTTTATTTGAGAATTTTTGGCCACCCTAGTTTAAAATTCGTGAGAAAATTTCAACCTATTTTGGCTATTAGTGCATTATTCATCATATTTAATTTTCATAGACCCAAGATTTCTCTTTTCCTTGGAAACACAAACTTGATCCCATGCCGCAAAGGCTAACCTTTTATTTTTCTCTGTTCCATACCAAAGGAAATATATTTGAATTTTCTTAATGGTTGTTCCATCTTTAGAAGGCATTTTGAACATGGATAAAAAATAAATTGAAATACTTTGGAGCATATATTTAACTAATTGAGCTTTTTCAGCCTCACTAAGAGGGAACCCTTTCCAGCCTGAAATTTTCCTTCTGATTCTTTCCACTATAGGATACCAAAGAGCAGGTTTCAAGCTACCTTTTAAAAAATGCTTTTCTAAATAGGTTGCAGGCAGGCACTCGATTTTATAGCCTTGTATTCTAGCTATTTTACCTTACCTTATTGCAAGGGTATTCAATAAGTTGACTTTTGTTTCAATAAATTTATCTTTTGCCCTACTACTGATTCATAGTTGATTAGAAGAGATTTGATTTCTTTAACTTGGAGAACAAAAGCAATGGTGGTAAGAATGTTATCATCCATAAATTGTTTATGGGAAATTGAAATAAGAGAGGTGGTAGGCCTAATACCAACAATATTGCAAGCCTCAATAGCTACAAAAATGGATCTATTAAGAGCATCCACCATAATAATGAAAATTTAAGGGGATAGAGGATCCCCTTGTCTTAAGCTCCTCTAGCTAGAGAAGTAACCCACGACTTCTCCATTCACCAAAAATAAAAATATAATATAAGATATACATTCTTCTATTAACCTAATCCAATCTTCATAGAATCCAAAATTAGAGAGAACTTGCAACAAAAATTCTCAATTAACTCTATCATAGGCTTTGTTCATGTCTAGTTTTAAAAGAAGACCCATGGATCCACTTTTATCGATATACTAGAGAACTTTATGGATAGTAATAATTCCATTTAGGATTTTATCTATATGTATGTTATATGTATATTTTAGTAGTACCCACATATTGTAGGTGACTTGGAGAGGGTAGGGCAATCCTCCAAGGGAGGTCCCTAGTTTGAATCTCCACCCTACCAAACACAGATCGGGTACCCAAAATCCAATTGATAATACTGGTACGATCAAGATTGGGTATGACTTCATGGTGATTTTGATGGTGTAGAATCCTTTGTTCATGGTTTCTCAGATCAAGGTAGCCCCACAAGGGATTTTTAGCTAAATTAAAAAAAAATCCTTTTAGAATTTTCCTGCTCAAAACAAACCCTCCTTGATTAGCAACGGTTTTGAATCTAATGACTAACACCTTGGTGAGGATTTTGTAAAAGGTACTACATAAACTGATCAAACAAAAATCCTTGAAGTATTTTTCTCCAACCACTTTTTAAATAAGAGCCAAAAAAGTAGAATTTACATCTCAAGGGATAAATAAGGTTTTTTGAATCTAAAAAATAACTACTCAAACCAACTTACCTATAATATACCATAATGTTTAGTAAAATATGTCTAGGAAGCCATCTAGCCTAGGAGATTTGTCTCCTTCCATCTAAAAAACAACACTTTTTTATTTCTTCTAAAAAGGGGTTAGTCAAGTACAAGTTATGCTCAGTAGAGACCAGCTGAGGGATATTTTGGATAAAAATAAAGGCTTCATCAATGACCATCTATTTAGCAATGCCAATAAGGTTTATCAAATAGTTCCATAATATTTTCCATAATGTAACCATCATTTCTTAGAATTAATTTAATTTTATTATGGTTTCTATGTCTCAAACTAGTGACATGAAATTTTTTGAATTTTGATCCCCCTCCTTGAGCCAAAAAGTGTGAGACTTCAACCTCAAATTCTCTTATGAAGCGAAGGTGTTGTGGAATGTATAAAGGAGAGCTCTTTATTTATATTTTAATTCTTGCAAATGTCCTCCTTCATTCATTTTTACTTTTAGATCTAAAAACTACTATTTTAGATCCAACATTTTTTGAAATAAATTCCAAAAAATATGCTTATTCCATTCTTTCAAATTGGACTTGATATATCTATGTTTTTTGACTATTTGGAAAGAAAGAGGGCCAAAAAATAAGTATCCATCACTGTGAGTGTGGTCGAATGAAAAGGATGCCACTTGCATTATCGATGATGTAATCTAGGTTTAATCCCCATGGTGGATGTGTATAAGAAGTATTACTTCAAAACAAATCATCAGTATCCCACCAAATATGGATACATTACTCTACACTAACATTCATAAGCCACATAGTCTCAAACCTAAAGTGGTTGAAGAGCTTTCTACCTTCTAAGTGAACATCAAACATAAAAGGATTGTGGTCCGATCTAGTTTTAAGAAGATCAAATAAAGAGATATTCTTAATTTAATCAAACCCTCTTAAGAGACTAGGAATCTATCCAATATTATTTGAATGAGTTGACTTTCTATCCTTTTGTTACTCCATGTAAATTTGACCCCTCTGATACTAGTGTCCATCAACCCATTTTTTGAAATAAAATATTCAAAATAAAACATACTCTCAAACTAGTTGGGGATACCACTAAACTTATTAGAAGGATAGAAAGGGCTATTAAAGTACTAAGCAATAATCCAAGCAATATTATGGAAGACCTTTCTCATGGATGTGAGGTCCTTCAAGAGATACCTTCTACCATAGATAGTACTAGGGGCATAAACATTTGTTAAAATCCAACTTTCCATGGTGATTTTGCATTGAAAGAACACAATAATTAATCTATTAGTGGTTAATAAAACTTTCCCATCTACCTAATTTTCATCCCACGGGCATAGGATGCCACTTGAAATTTCATTCGTTGGACTAGCAATAAAAACTACATCTATCCACACACTTTGTTTAACACTCAACATTCCAGTTATTCAGTTTGGTTTCCTACAGTAATAGGATTTGGGAATATAGATATTTTCTAAGGTTTTGAACCAACTGATGTTTAGAGGGTGCATCAAGCCATCTAATTTTTCAAGATATAATTCTCATTTTTTGGATTTAGGTGGAGAATTTCTACCATCTAATATCAAGGTTAGTTGATTTCTATCTGCCACTTCTTTGGTTATTTTCCTTTCTCTAATTTCAATATGAAAAAGGCATTTCTCCCAATTTTATATTTCCCCATATATGCTTGATTATTTCTTGATATTTTTGAGGGTATATTAGGGCTTCCTGGGTCTTTATTAACCCTCTAAAATTTGGGGCAATTATAAAATAGTAAGGGTATTTGATTCAAAGGAGGTATTTGAGTTCAATTGAATTTCTTCCAAAATAACACTACTCCTACAGGTCAAATATTCGTTTGGGACATCTAGATCTCTATCTTCTATAGAATTATATAAATTCTTAAAATTATTCTTAGTGATAACAACAAATGAATCATTAGGGTTTATGATCATTGGAAATACTATCCTGAAGATTAGGCTCTTTGGAAACACCATATGCTTCCCTTCTTAAGGAAGCCTTGGGCCTAGAGGGCTCATTTGCACCATTCTTATCCCATGAAGAATTACTAGAAGGATCTTCCACATTACCCAGGATCTTCTTTTGTTACCATCAAGGAGGAGAATTTTTTTGAGTGCAATCCCTATTTAGATGCCTAATTTTTGAACAAGAGTTGTATTTCACTAGAAGGTTTTTGAATTTCAAAATTTGAGTCCACAATCCACACATGGAGATCATTTCAATGGATTTCAAAGGGGGTTGATCCATATCCAGTTTGACACTAATTCTTGCATGAATAAGCTTGGACCTAGCCAAGATTACTAGATCAATTGCCAATGGATGTTCCAGATAGATGTCCTAGATGGTGCCCAATTTTTACAACAATATCTTCATGCCATAGATGCAGAGGAAGACTTGGGATCCTAACCCACATCAGACCTTGATTAAGGCTCTGGGTATTCGGAGTAAAGCTTCTCGATAAATATTTAAGAAATCAGCCACGACACCCAAAGAACCAGGAGCTTTGTTGAAGAATTCACTCCATATCCTCTACTAAGCTAAGACAAATAAAAACTAATTTCTTTGGCAAGGCTGCAATTTGTAGACTTCCTAGAAGACACCATTTGGATTGAGTCCAATTTCAAATTGCATCCATATTTGAGTGGGCACCCACAAACATACCTACCATACATAGGTCACCTTGAGTCATAGAAATTTTAATGATCTCGTCTAGAACAAATATTTTGTTACCATCCAGGACCAAACAAAACTTCTTCGTCGAGGATATTCCAACAAAACTCTTTACTATTTTGCTGCAAGAGGCTTCTAGGTCAAAAGAGATTGAAAAGGACCCACTAAAACTAGGACCCAGGCCCTATCCGCCATTATTAAGCTCCTTTCCCGCTACTTCTCATGGACCAAAATACTTGTCACCATCACTTGTCATCATTCTCTAAAGACTAGTAGCAAAATGACTCAATCTAAAAAATTATTAATGTTATCATAAAAAGTGACTGGTAATAAAAAAGGGATGATAACTGATTTTATTAATAAAGGATTATTAAACAAATCCTAAAGGAAGGGATGCTCAAAAAAAATTAATTATATTTTAAAATTATTCCATAAAATTTATAAATGTTATAAAATGTTTTTTTTTAGTATTAATTTAAAGAGAGGGCTTTGAAAGGGTCCCCAAAACCTTATACATACAGTCAAACTCTCAACCATAATAACAATATATAAAATATTATACCTATTAGGAATAATCGAGAGAGTTTAATTCCTAATAACCATAATGATTTTGGAGTGAACGTAGAAAAGCACAACGATTCGAAGATAAAACAAACTCTAGTCAAAGGGCAAAGTGAGACCAAACACCCCTTCCAACGAGATCCAAAGGGATGTCTAACTCCTCCTTACAAAAACAAAGCATCATGAGCCTCTTTCCTAGCAAGGGAGACTACGTCATTCAGGACATCATTTTTCCACATCGAAAAAGCAGCACAGTGGACACCATGGTTGGCCAACATATCGGCTAGTGCATTCTCCTCATGGAACACATGGTGAATGTTCACCTGTTCAAAAGCGTACAATAATATCCTAGCTTCAGAAATAATATTGAGAACATTCCAACTAGGTGTACACTCCCCTTTGAGCATCTTGATTATGTTCAAAGAGTCACCTTTGATTTCCACATTCTAACAGCTAGCATCCACTAACAATTTCACCCCCATATAAGCTGTGTGAGCCTCCACAAAGTGTGAATATTGGGAATCAATGGGTTCAACAAATGCTATGAGGATGTCGCAATTCACGTTTCTCACAACATCGCCTGCTACAACCTTATCGGGGTTACCCTTTGAGGCCTGAATTGAAGTTGAGTATTAGCCAATTGGGAGCCGGATGAGCCCACTTAATTCCTACTCTAGGATCAGGTTCGGGGGGGTGAGGAAGAGGGCTCCAACCCAATTTAAATTCCAAATCAACTTCGTCAGAGGAGGAGGGTGCCTTGGGTCATTTACCCACAAAGGCAGCCAAGACATTCTTCAAAGCTCTATTAATGATCTTAGTACCCACCCTGACAACATCGGTATCAATGTCATTTAAAGCACGGGAATTCCATTATTTCCACACCCCCACCACACATGGGGAAGCATAATTTTCCACAACCAAGATAGTCGTTGGGACACGAACGACGAACACCATTGAAGGATGTTGTCCATCAACGTACCTCGAAACACCCAATAAATGTTAAACCAATTAAAAATAAACATAAATACCTGTCATGTGAATGGGAAGCTGAGGAGTAGATGTTCCATGGATTCCTAGATTGATTTGCATAGATAGCATCTGTTCACCATAATGCAACCCCTCTTTCGAATATTCTCTAAAGAAAGTATTTTATTTTGAGTCGCCAACCAGAAATAAATATTGATCTTTGGGATTAGTCTTTTAATCCAAATAATATTCGCTAGAAAATGAGCCTCATCTTCTGGGAGAAGGAATAGACTGATTTCACAGTAAAGTCACCTTCAGCTTCCCTGCTCCAAATCAAATGGTCTCTAGAATCATCCTGTCTGATTGCATACCTGTTAAGTTCCACTAAAATTCTTTGCCAACTGACCAAATCATTCTCGTTGGACACCCAATAGAGATGAAAATTCCACGAACGCCTACCATTGACAATAGGCATATATTGGAAAACCTAAATTTTGCCTTCCTCCATTGCTTTCAAAGCAAGAGCCCTGAGATTTGAGTCATCCAATAATAGCTCTTCCCTCAACCAATGGTCTTTCCAAAACTTGATGTTTCTCCCATCACCAATGATCCACCTGCTTTTAGCTTTCACAAATTCCCTGATATTCGTTAAGCTTCTCCAAAAACTGGAGCATCTCGAGGAGAGATCATCTGACAAGAAAGAATTAAATTCGCATTTCACTTTAAGGATAGAACACCAAGTTCTCTCGGCATTCGAAGCAACCAACCACCCTGATTTACTAACCAGGACTCTATTCATAAATGCTGCTCTTTTCAAATTAATACCCCCATCCTTTCTCCTCTTGCAAATCTGATCCCGAGCGACCAAGTGGTACTTGCATTTTAAATCTGATCCAGCCCAAAGGAAGGTTTTACAAATACGATCAATTTTTTCCATTACTTGGCTCATGAATAAGGACATGAAATAAATGGGTATGTTGTGGAGCGT
This sequence comes from Wollemia nobilis, assembly GCA_028583015.1. Classification (NCBI taxonomy): domain Eukaryota; kingdom Viridiplantae; phylum Streptophyta; class Pinopsida; order Araucariales; family Araucariaceae; genus Wollemia; species Wollemia nobilis. The sequence continues at coordinate 2,808,789 of JAQPPZ010003551.1, read as the reverse complement.
GCTTTGAACAAGTATTGCCTTCCCTACTTGGCTTAGCAACACCCCTTTTCAAAAGGCTAGTTTATGTTGGATTCTTTCAATCAAAGGGTCCCACAGTGAGTCTTTCATTCTCCCCACGAAGAGAGGCAGTCCAAGATAGGTCGTTGGCAACGTGGCAATCCTACAATTGAGTATATTTGCAATCTTTGATTGCCTGGCTTCTAGAGTGTTAACAAAGTAGAGAAAGCTCTTCACAAAGTTGATATCCTGACCAACAACCCTCTCATAACACAATAAGATCTTTTTAATATCCCGAGTGAAAAATACCGATGCACCACTAGCAATCAGAGTGTTGTCAACAAATTGGTGATGAGATATAGGCGGACATGGGAGAGTTGGACGAAGACCCACCTCCCCGCTCAACCTTCCAATCGCTCTCCCCAAAGCCTCTGCCACAAAGAGAAAGAGGAAGGGGGAAACGAATCGCCTTGCCTCAAACTGCGGTGAGACTTAAAAAAATTAGATACTGAACCGTTCACTAGAATGAATCACCAAACTGAAGAAATACAAACCAAAATAAGAGTGACCCACCCTTAATAAAATGTTATCGTAAAAATTAGTAATGTTATAAAAGAAAGATTATTAAAATAGTAACAAAGAATGTATCTACGTTATTATATAAATTAATTAACCAAAAATAATTAACTTTTTAAATCATAAAATATTTAATTATAACTTCAAATTTTGACCGAATAACCTGCCTATTAAAAACTTCCAACATACTATTGCCGTAAAAAAAAACAATTATAACACCACTACTACAGACTATGTCGTTGCTTCCATTTTAAACCCGTTTTATTCTCCACCAACCAATCATGAATTTTTTAATTTTCTTATGTTTGGGAACGAAAGTGTGGCTTAAGCGAGCAATGTCAAGGATAAGCCGTAGAAGTCTTTGTGCCCACTGACACGCAAAATCGAAAAAGTATAATGAATTGAAAATTAAATATGTGAGACGAAGAAGTCCATTCGAGTGGCAGACAAGAGTCTATTTCCTTGGCAACACACAAGATTTGTCTGACGTCTCGTTACTTAGTCAAAAACACGTTCAGAGAAGGTGAAATGCATGAGCAAAGTCTAACCTCACCTGCCTGACCAGGTCATATTTAGTTTTAGTTCAGATTGGGTCATAGAGTGATATTATTGAATAGTCTAACCATGTAGCAAAAGATATCTAACGATAGTGTATTCAGCAAAGGATATTGCAAATTTAATTTTAAGATATTAAAACGAAAGGAAAAAATATAATTAAAAAATATATCCATTCCAAACTTTTGATGTAACACGAAAGAAACCATTTCGAACTTTTGATGTAACACGAAAGAAAAAAGATAATTAAAAAATATGCACGGTTTTTAAAACTAATAACTGCAACCGTGGACTCCACACACTGACATTCCCCGCTCTATAAATACAATATCTTGAGAAAGTATTTAGCACGCTCTTAAAATTATTTTATTGGAATGTTATCAGGAAAGGATGATAATTGATTTGATTAATTGATGATTATTAGATATCAGTTTTAGAAGTGCTCAAACAAAATCAATTTTATTTTAAAATTATTTTATGGGTATTATATTTTATTGTTAAAAACAAAGAATGTATCATATATTATAAATGTTTTTATAAAAAATAGTAATAGGACTTCATTTATAAAATTATACATGTTATCACATAAAGTAAGAGAAGGATGATAACTGATATGATGAATTGAAGATTATTAGACAAGTCTTAAAAAAAGGGGTGCTCAAATAAAATAAATTATATTTTAAAATTATTCTATTGATATCATATCTGGTTGTTCAAAAACAAAGAATATATCATACATTATAAAATTTAAATGTTATTATAAAAATTAGTAATAGGATTTAATCTCTAAAATTATAAATGTTATAATATAAAATAATTGGTAATACGAGAAGCATGCTAACTGATTTGATTAATTGAATATTAGTAAATAAGTTCAAAAAAAAAAACACTTACACAAAATCAATTATATTTTAAAATTATTCTATCGGTATCATATCTAATTATTCAAAAAAACATCCACTTATGTAGAGGAGTTGCAGAGCAAGTGGGTAGTTAAAACTTTCCAATTGAAATAGAGAGATCCCATGTTCAAATCTCTCCCCTCATAGAATATCCTATGTATAGGAAGTTACAAATTATATATATATATATATATATATATATATATATATATATATATATATATATATATATATATAAAAATAATCGTACATTTTTGTCGTCGGATCGAACGTTTGTCCCTTTCTGGTGCTTTCAGTGGTGTTAAAGGTTTAAAATGATTGTGACATGGCGGTTATAGGGGCGGACTGCGCGAAGATCTGTGTGACGGCTTCAGTGGCGGCTTCTAGGGCGGACAACGCAGAATACTATGGCATCCATAAAACCTGGACAGCCTGCCCGGATTCGTGGCGGCTATCGATTCCATTATGTAATAAAAAATAATAATAATAATTATTCAAAAAACAAAGAAGGTATCATACATTATAAATGCTATCATAAAAATTAGTAATAGAACTCAATCTCAATCTATAAAATTAAAATTATTATCATATAAAGTAATTGGTAATAAGAGAAATATGATAACTGATTTGATTAATTAAAGATTATTAGACAAGTCCCAAAGGAAGGGGTGCTAAAAAAAATCAATTATGTTTTAAAATTATTCTATTGGTATCATATCCGATTGTTCAAAAACAAAGAATTATAAATGTTGTCATAAAAAAATAGTAGTAGGACTCAATCTATAAAATGATAAATGTTATCACATAAATTAATTGGTAATAAAGGAAGGATGATAACTGATTTGATGAATTAAATATTATTAGATAAGTATCAAAAGAAGGGGTGCTCAAACAAAATTTGGTATCATATCGATTGTTCAAAAACAAAGAATGTATTATACATTATAAAATTTAAATGTTATTGTATAAGTTAGTAATAAGATTCAATCTATAAAATTATAAATTTTATCGTAGAAGTTAGTAATAAGACTCAATCTAAAAAATTATAAATGTTATAAAATAAGATAATTGATAATAAGAGAAGGATGATAACAGATTTAATTAATTAAATATTATTAGACAAGTCCCAAAGGAAGAAGTGTTCAAACAAAATCAATTATATTTTAAAATTATTCTATGGGTATCTATATGATTGTTCAAAAATAAAGAATGTATTATACATTATAAATGTTATCATAAAAAATAGTAATAAAACTCAATATCTAAAATTACAAATGTTATCACATAAAGTAATTGGTAATAAGAGAAAGATGATAACTAATTTGATTAATTAAAAATTATTAGAAAAATCTAAAAAAATAAATTATAAACATTATCATAAAAATTAATAAAAGAACATAATCTATAAAATTATAAATATAATAATATAAAAATAGTGATAATAAGAAAAATATAATAACTGATTTATTTAACTAAAAAATTATTAAACAATCCCCAAAAATGCACACACAAAATTAACTATATTTTAAAAATCCTTATGTGATTGTTCAAAATCAAAAAAATGTATCGTGCATTATAACACCACTACTACAGACTATGTCGTTGCTTCAATTTTAAAACCCGTTTTATTCTCCACCAACCAATCATGTATTTTTTTATTTTCTTATGGTTTGGAACGAAAGTGTGGGTTAAACGAGCAGTCTCCATTGAAAGGCAAAATTGAAAAAAAATATAATGAATTGAAAAGTAAACAAGTGAGAGGAAGAGGCAAACAATAGACTATTTCCTTAGCAATGGACAAGATTTGTCTGATATCTCGTTACTTAATGGATTAGGCTTCTTCCTGACATTCACTGCATCTTATCGTTCACTCACCCAAAGGAAGGAATTTTTTTTAGAAAAAACATGTTCAGAGAGAAGGTGAAATGCATGAGCAAAGTCCAAATGCATGAGCACCAGGTCATTTTTAGTTTTAGCTCAGACTGGCTCATAGAGTGATATTATTGCCTGACCAGTTCATATTTAGTTTTAGTTCAGAATGGGTCATAAAGTGACATTATTGAAGAGACTAATCATGTAGCAAAAGATTTTAAAAAGATAATTAAAAAATATTGACGGGAATGCAGTCATAGAGTGATATTATTGAAGAGACTAATCATGCAACAAAAGATCTTAAAAAAGATAATTAAAAAATATTCACGGTATCCAGGCATTCCCCGCTCTATAAATACAATATCTGGAGTTAGTATTGAGCACACAAGCTTATGCCCTATTTAATTTGCGTCTCTGTATATTGAGCATATTTGTCCCGTTTTATCAACATGGATATGAGAATAAATGCTAAGCCCCGTTTTATGGTTGTATTTTTTGCATTTGTTTTTGTTTTCGTAAAAAATGTAAAGGGGCTAGGAATGGAGTCTAATTATGAGGAGGTTAAACAGAGAAAGTTTCTGGATTTACTGCAGGACGGGCAAGGAAAGTTTCCAGATTTACAGTCTGTTAGTCTACCAGAAAAAGTTTCCGGATTTACAACAGGACAGCGAGGGAAAGTTTTTTTGTTTTTATCCCAAAATTAGGTGCTGGGAACTCAGTGTTAATCTTGGAATGTATTAAGAAAAGCAGTTTTTTTTCTGTTTTTTCTTATATATAGTTGTGAGGAAAAACATAGTATACAATGAAAATTACTGTGTTGATTCCTTGTAAATATAGAGAGGAAATTACAGCAGATGTTTGTTGTAGGTTGTAACCCTCTATTGCTTGGATTGAGAAAGAAATGACTGAAAATTCTTGGTGGATGTAACCCACATTGGGTGAACCACGTTAAAATCGTTGTCTCTTCTATTGTGTGTTTTTCTTATTTTGTTAATTCTGTTGTTAAAGTTTGAAACACTATAATTGCTTTTCTATATTTTATATAGTGATTTACTCTAACAAGTGGTATCAGAGCGTTTGTTTTGTTGAGTGCACTTGATAGAAGGAGAATTTTTGGATCAAGTGGGAGCAATGGCGGAAGAAGGAAGGTTTAGAGTTGAAAAATTCAATGGCCAAAAATTTTAATTCTGGAAGATGCAGATGGAGGATTACTTGTACCAGAAGGATCTTTACTTACCTCTTGAAGGGGAAACAGAGATATCTTCAACTATGTCTGATGAAGAGTGGAGTCTCCTTGATAGAAAGGCATTATGTACTGTGAGGTTGTGCTTGGGAGCCACCGTAGCCTTTAACATCTTCGATGAAAATACTGCCAAGGGAGTCATGGATAAGTTGGCCAAGATGTATAAGAAACCATCAGCATCAAATAAGGTATTTTTAATGAAAATATTATTTAACATGAAAATGAGTGAAGGAGGATTTATGCAAGATCATTTAAATGAATTTAATACTGTCACTAATCAATTGCATTCAGTAGGATTGGATTTTTATGATGATATTAGGGCCTTATTAATCTTATGCTCTCTTCCAAAAAGTTGGAACAGTTTGGTAATGGCGGTAAGTAACTCTGCTTCGAGTTCAAATAAATTAGAATTTTATGATGTGGTTGGTGTGATACTCAGTGAGGACATGAGAAGAAAAACCACAGGAGAATCATCTAGCACCGCCTTAACTGTTGAGAATAAAGGAAAAAGAAGAGAAAGAGGCAAGAGTTCACATCGTGGGAAATCCAAAGGCAGATCTAAATCACGTGGAAAAGGAAAGCTACAGTGTTGGCACTATGGTAAAAAGCATCATCTCAAGAATGACTGTTGGCAAAGAAAGGGTGATGGAAATGAAGATAATGATAATAATGGTAACACTTCAGAAGCCAATATTACTGGACAAATTCTACAAGATGTTTTAATATTATCTCTTGATAGAAATAGTGATTATTGGGTAATTGATAATGGTCCATGCTACCTCACATAAGGAATACTTCATAGATTATGTTTCTAGAGATTATGGACAGGTTCTATTGGGAAATGACCAACCATGTAAAATCGTGGGTATTGAAAATATTTTGATTAAATCCCCAAATGGATGTCAATGGGCTCTTAAAGAGGTGAGAAACATACCAGATTTAAAGAGAAATATTATATCGGCAAGTAAGCTTGATGGTGAAGGATACACGATTGCATTCGGAGAAAATGCTTGGAAAGTTACTAAAGGTTCATTGATAGTAGCTAGAGGTAAATTGGTGGATACTCTTTACTATTTTTTCTCACTGCTCCATGAATTTAGTTTCTACAGGTGAGAGTGCATCTTTGTGGCACCAAAGACTTGGCCATATTAGTGGAAAAGGTATGGAAATTTTACATTCAAGAAAGTTATTGCTTAAGTTAAAAGAGATTGATTTGGAATTCTGTGAGGATTGTGTTTATGGTAAAGCAAAGAGAGTTAGATTTCTCAAGGATGGCAAGGAAAGGAAGAAAGAGAAATTAGAGCTTGTGCACTCAGATGTTTGGGGCCCAGCTCAGGTAACTTCTCTTGGAGGTTCCTCTTACTATATACTTTTTATTGATGATGCAACAAGGAAAACATAGATATATTGCATTAAGAATAAAAGTGATGTTTTTAATACCTTCAAGAATTGGAAAGCATTAGTTGAAAATGAAACTGGAAAAAGGTTAAAGTGTCTAAAGTCGGATAATGGTGGACAATATTGCAGTAGAGAATTTGATGTGTTTTGTTCTAAAAATGGAATTAGAATAATCAAGGTAGTTCCAAGAAAACCTCAAGAAAATGGGGTTGCAAAAAGAATGAATAGAACCATCATGGAGCGTGCTAGGAGAATGAGAATACATGTAGGCTTACCATTATTTTTATGGGCTCATGATGTTGATATTGTAGTATATCTGATTAATAGAGGACCATCTAGTGCCTTGGATGGAGGAATTCTGAAAGAGCTTTGGACAGGTAAACCAGTAAATTATTCTTTCCTTGAGGTATTTGGATGTGAGGCTTTTATGCATATAGACAAAGAGAACAGAAATAAGTTTAGATGCTAAGGCCCAAAAGTGTTATTTTATTGGTTACGGTATTGATAGCTTGGGTTACAAATTATGGGATTGTGATAACCGAAAAGTTATTAGAAGTAGGGATGTCATATTTAATGAAAAAACTTGTATAAATATCGGTTGCAGGGAAAGAAAAAAAAAGAGGAAAATACTAAATACATAGACCTTGATGGACACATAGAAAAGGTAACTCCAAAAGTGGTAGAAGATCAAAATGTACAACAACAACAACAAGCACCTCAATCTCCATAAAGTGTTGTTGGACGATCTACGAGGATAAGTAGAATTCCTCAACGTTTCTATGATTATGTTTTGTATACGGATGCTGGTGAGCCATAATGTTTTCAGGAAGCATTATAGATGGATACCAGGAATAAGTAGGAGCTTGCAATGAATGAAGAAATGGACTCTTTATTCCACAACCAAACTTAGGATTTGGTTGAGCTACCCAAAGGTAAAAGAGCTTTGACCAATAAATGGGTGTACAAGATTAAAGAGGAGAATGAAGGGCATAAGAGATACAAAGCAAGACTAGTGGTCAAGGGATTTGCTCAGAAAAAGGGTATTGATTTTGATGAGATTTTATTTCTAGTTGTAAAAATGATCTCTATTAGAGCTATTTTGAGTCTTATAGCTATAGAAAATTTATATATGAAGCAATTGGATGTGAAGACAACATTTCTTCATGGTGATTTGGAGGAGGAAATTTATATGCACCAACCAGAAGGCTTTCAGGTGAAAGGTAAATAGGATTGGGTATGTAAACTAAAAAAGATCTTGTATGGGTTAAAATAAGCTCCTAGACAATGGTATTTAAAATTTGATAAGTTCATGGCTAATCAAAGGTTGAAAGATGTCAAAGTGATCACTGTGTATATTTTAAGCAAACTGGAAATGGTAAATATGTTATTTTGCTATTGTATGTGGACGACATGTTGGTTGCAGGAACAAATATGCAAGATATAAACATGCTCAAGAAGAAGTTGGCTAAATCCTTTGCCATGAAGGATTTGGGAGAAGCCAAAAAAATCCTTGGTATGAGGATAACAAGAGACAAGGAGAGTCACACTCTGAAATTGCCACAAGCGGAATACATTGAAAAAGTGCTTAAGAGATTCAATATGAACAATGCAAAGTCTGTTGCTACTCCATTGGCAAAGCATTTCAAACTCACCAAATATTTGTGTCCCAAGACACAAAAGGAACAAGAGCATATGGCTAAGGTTCCCTATGCATCAGTGGTTGGAAGCTTGATATATGCAATGGTTTGTACAAGATCAGACATTGCCCATGGAGTGGGAGTAGTGAGTAGATTTATGAGTAATCTGGTAAAAGGACATTGGCAAGCGGTAAAATGGATACTCAGGTACTTGAGAGGAACTTCAAATTATTCTTTGAATTTTGGAGGCTCTAATATATGCTTGAAAGGTTTTGTAGATTCTGATATGGCAGGTGATCTTGATGGTGGAAGGAGCACTACTGGCTACATCTTTACTATAGGAGGAGGAGCGGTTAGTTGGATTTCTAAACTCCAACACGTAGTTGCCCTTTCAACCACTAAAGCTGAATATGTTGCTGTTGTAGAAGCAAGCAAAGAGATGGTTTGGTTGCAAAGGCTAATGGAAGAATTGGGGAAGAAGCAAGAGGATAATAGGTTGTGGAGTGATAGCCAAAGTGCTATACACCTTGCGAAGAATTCGACATTCCCTTCAAAAACTAAACAAATCAAACTCATGTATCATTTCATTAGATCAGTAGTGGAAGATGGATCTTTGAAATTAGGGAAAGTTCACACATCACAAAATCCTTTTGACATACTTACAAAAGTTGTGTCAAGAGAAAATTTGAGCTTTTGCTCAACTTCAGTTGGCCTTAAGGAATAAAAGGCCATGATGAGAATTTTTCAGTTCTTGGTTGCAATATGGTGCAACGAAATTAGTCTCCAAGTGGGAGATTGTTAGGAATGGAGCCTAATTATGAGGAGGCTAAACAGAGAAATTTTTTGGATTTACTGCAAAACAGGCAGGGAAGGTTTCCAGATTTACAATCTGTTAGTCTACCAGAGAAAGTTTTCGGATTTACAACAAGACAGCCAAGGAAAGTTTTTTTGTTTTTATACCAAAATTAGGTGCTGGGAACTCAGTGTTAATCTTGGAATGTATTAAGAAAAGCAGTTTTTTTTTTTTTTCTGTTTTTTCTTATATATAGTTGTGAGGAAAAACATAGTATGTAATGAAAATTACTATGGTGATTCCTTGTAAATATAGAGAGGAAATTACAGCAGATGTTTGTTGTAGGTTGTAACCCTCTATTGCTTGGATTAAGAAAGAAAGGACTGAAAATTCTTGGTGGATACCCACATTGGGTGAACCACGTTAAAATCGTTGTCTCTTCTACTGTATGTTTGTCTTATTTTGTTAATTCTGCTGTTAAAGTTTGAAATACTATAATTGTTTTTCTATATTTTATATAGTGATTTACTCTAACAAGATCCAGATCTTCTCACGGACTTTGCTTCAGGATTAACAATCTTCGCCCTTCGAAACATTTTTCGAAATGGAGACGTTACTGTCGACACGGGAGGTGTTCAAGCAGCCACCTCTGTCACTAATTTTTCTGTAAGTATTAAGTAGTATTACAATTGTTATTGTTAGTCATACAAAACCTTCAAACCTTCAATTGCAATTGCATGTATAATATAAATGAAATTTGTTTGCAGATCACAAGGCCTGGCAATGGTGAGATTTAAAATGGTGCCGTGTGGGGTAAATTTACCCCACACGCATCCACGAGCCACTGAAATTCTTACGCTTCTCTCCGGAGGACCTCTTCAAGCTGGTTTTGTTGACGCTCATGGTACTCATTTTCTAAACGTAGAATTAAAACACTCCTTTCATCTAAATTAATATCCATAGCATTAATAGTAGTTTTAATTCTGGCAGGTCAAGCATTTGTGGACATTCTGTATCCTGGCGATGTGAACAATGCACTTTGAAATTAACGCAGGAAAAGAGGAAGCAAATTATCTCTCCGTTCTCAACAGCCAAAATCCTGGCATTCTTGTAAGTATTAACAAGTAAGTAGTATGATGATTACGATGACATATAAAATCTCATTATAATCTGATGTGCATCTTCCGTCTTTGATTTAATCAGCCAAGAGCCCAGACATTGTTCAAGATTCCTGCGAGAACTGTGGCCACAGCCTTTAACTTGAGCTTGAACGCAGTGAACATGGTCAATGGGACGATAATTCCATTCGGAACAAGCCTCATAAAAACACCCACAAGCGGCTGTGTTCCAGGCAGAGACATCACTATCGACTTTTGAAGTCATGAAATAAGTATATGTTTACAGTATTCGTGTTCACAATAAAAGAAGACCAGGAATGGCTAGAGCTCAAGTTGAACAATAATAAAAGATTGAACAATTCATTTTCATCTATTCACATATTCGTGATTCATCCATGAAATTCATTCAATGAAATATTTGAATTATATTACTATGGGTTGGCCTTCTCTTCCTTTATTTTATTTTTTTCCTTGTATGTTATTATGTTCAAGAGTATATTTTTATCTTATTTAACATCTAATTATAAAGGGCAATATTATCACAAACTTAAAATTAAGAAAGATAAATTATTTGAATCGATCAAATTTTTATTTTTAAAATTAAATTGTAAAAATAATTGGTATAAATTTTAATATAGATATATATTTAATATGATTAATACAATATTTCAATTAATATACATTTTTATAAAAAGATATATGTTATGTATATGTAGCTAAATGATTTTTTTTTCTTTTAAATGTTGATCGTTTCATCATTAAAACACATGAGAGGGTCCCTAATAACTATTACATAGCATATCCACAACATATGAGAGGGAGAGAGTTGGACCTGGGGCCTCTCCAACAGGAGAGTTTCAACAACCCACTTCTCTCCAACTCCCCCACATGGGCGGATAACTAAATGATTTTGAATCTTAATTCATTTATTTTTTTGAAAATATTTCATCTTTATTTGTACAATAATGTGTCATTCTAAGTTTAACATGCAAGAGAGGTAGATAGAATCATTAAATATGATGTACATTCGTTGAGGTAGAACATTTCTCTTGTATGTGGTTGAGAGGTTTGAGACTAAGATAGATAAATAAGTAAATAAATAAATAAATGTATATGTGTGTGAATTGTATATGAAAAAAAATTAGAAATAGATCTCACAAGTTGTAGATAAGATCATATTTTGAATGCCTAACATCTTTAACATAATCATCCATATTTATAATTTATTTTATTGAGATGTTTTCTATCATTGTGATACATACTATATATAAATTTTATCTTGGTAGAAGGGCTAGTTGAGGTTGAACACTTCTCCTATATTTGGTTGAGAGGTATGCTACTAAGATGAATGTATATATATGTGTGATGAGCATCAGAAATGCTCATATTTTGTATACATTTTCTTGATTATTATGCGGCTGTATAATAAGGATTGCATATGTTTATGAATGATTATATAATTATTTGATGAAATTATGCATGTTATCTAATTCATATGTTTTCAATGCGTTTTTATGGAATTGCAGTTGATTTAGTTAGATTTGGATCAGTCGAGGTCTTTTCATGGACCTGACACTTTGTTTCTTTCAAAATCAACACAAGGAAGGTAGGTGCCTTCCTCTTCCAGGAAGGCACCAAAGCAAAGACAAGCACCTTCCTCTCCCAATAAAGCGCCAATAGAAGGCCAACGCCTTCCTCTTCCAGGAAGGCCCCAAAGGAAAATAAGTGCCTTCCTCTCATAAGGAAGGCGCCACTAGAAGGCAAGTGCCTTCCTCCCATAAGAAAGACGTCGACAGGAAGGCACCACTAGAAGGCAAGCGCCTTCCTCTAATAAGGAAGGCACCACTAGAAAGCAAGCGCCTTCCTCTCATAGGAAGGTGCCAACAGAATATAAGTGCCTTCCTCCTCCAGGAAGGCACCAACGGTAGTAAGGCACCTTCCACATAGATAAGGCACCCAACATACTTAGACACCTTCCTCATAGGGAAGACACACCTGTTCTTCACCCATTGACCAAACAAGCATGACGTGGACAACAACGACTGGTGCAGTTCGAGCTCTATGTCATGTAGAGTTAAATTGGGGATCACACCAATGTATGAGAACGTCCTACCAATGCCAGGAAAAGCATAAACCAATCAATGAACACACCACCATTAGAAAAAAATGCCAGTTTTAGCAGACGTCAATCACATTTACTAGATTTTCTTAGTTTAGTCTAGAATGAATTGATTGTTATAACTTCTTTGTAATAGAAGATCTACGGGTGTGCTATATAAACACACGTAGACCTCTCTGAAGATATAGAATATTTTGATAGTAATTATAGGGATATATACAAAAGAAGCATTATAATACTTTGATCATTATAATACAGTCCTAAGAGTTTCTAAGTGCGTGTTCAGCTGGGAGGAAGCTACTGGAGCCTAGGCTCACTCCAAGCCAGTATTTCTTCCCCAATTTTTCTTGTGGTTTCTAGATTAGTTTACCGATTTTATAAGATTGTTTATCGCATTGTTATTTCCAGTATTGCAATAGGTTAACTTCCAAGAATGCGTGAATATTTCCTTTCTATAGATTTAATTGTTTTTTTAGGTAAATTATCGAGGAGTGTATGAATGATTGATGATCGTTTGAAACACCCACCCAATAGTAGAACTAGCGGACTCATCTCAAGTGGTATTGTAAGAAATATTGTTCAAGACCCTTCACAAGTTTATGAAGCTCCCTAGGTTGATAAATTAAATGCACGAGCATGTGAAAAAAGTAGGAAAGAAGTTAACCTTGTTTGGCCCGCAACATTTTGGCGTCGTTGTTGGGGAAGCATCTCAACTAGATTATTTACAATACCTGGAAACCTTCCATCTGACCTTGTATGAGTTCTTCAAGAAGAAGAGGACCTAACGATCGGTTTATAAAAACCAATCCATCAGAATCTGAGTCAGCCAAACATTCTCAATTTGAATTAGACTCGCCCGACCAACCTCTAGCAATTCATTGGAGTGAGGAGCCACACTTTGCACAAAGTACCTCCTCAGCCCATCAACATGGGGAAGAATGAATCATCATAAATCTCTTGTTTAATAGGACACCCTTAGATAAAGCCCTGTTGTGGAAAATTGTAGAATATTGAATGATAACACCAGACAACCTTAGAGCCTTGACTCAGAAAGTCTTAAATGATCGTAAGGCCATAAATACTACATTAGAGACCACATTTCCTAAAAAAATGGCTAATAATGAAGAAGTCTCATCTGGATTTAGTTTCTCGATTGATGAAGGAGTAGGAGATACCAAAATGAAAAACATATCCCCTGCTCACCTTTTGACCTTCATAGGATACCCAACTGAGGACCCGAACCTATTTTTATTTAAGTTTGATGTCTTATGCAGGTCTATGGACTACAAATATGATATTCTTTCCTTCTATGTTGGACGATGCAGCTCTGTGGTGGCTCATCGGTCTCGAAGACAAACACATTGCCACTTGGGATCAAATGAAGAAGCTCTTTTTAGAGCAATACCAAAATTTAGGGAGAGAAAGAGACTCCAGAGAAGAGGTCATGGGCATGACGTAGAAAGAAGATGAGTCTCTTGAGGACTACTGGGAGAGATTCAACTTCAATATTCAATGATATCCTCACACGAAACTATCTGATAAGTCCCTCAAAAGCATCTTTTTGAGAGGACTTACCAATGAATCACTAGAGGCTCTTAACATGATTTTTGGAGGTGATGTCTACCAGCACACTATGGAATACATCCGACAACTATGCCAAAACTACTCAAGAAGGAGAGGCAAGACCACTTCTAGAACCATGAAAGTGACTGCTTCAGTCATGAATATAGAAATAGGTAACATGCTGGAATATTTAAAGAGTGAAATGCTCTCATCTCTAGCATTGCAGATGGATACGCTACTATTAGAGAAAAAGAAGCAAGAAAATGAAGCAGCATTGGCTTATTTCTATCCAAAATGTAGAGGGAAACATGCTCGAAGAACAAAGTCAGAGTATGTGTAGTTTGTAGGTTGAACCATAAAACTCGATTGTGCCTGCAACTGCCTAGTAATTAGGAGGATGCTGAAAGTGCAGAAGCCTATTTCATAGGCAATCGAAAGAGTTGGCCACAACCCCCTACAGGGAATATTCCAACTAGAATGTCATCATATGGGGGAGGACCATACATGCACCAAGGTCTGCCTCAACCACCTAACATGGGGTGGTGGGGGCCATCACCCTAGTCCAACGCACCCCCAGCAGCATTCCCAAACCAGCAGCCATGGATGCCATATGCATATCTTGGCCAGCAGTGGAGAGGCCACACTCCATGGAATCAAGCTCCACAGAATGTAGCACCAGCTCACCCCCAATAGAATTTACCGATGTTTCCAGTAGTGAGACCTGCGCAGCGACTCGCACAATTGATGGCAAATTCGAATAACAAGGTGAACCAGCCAACATACAACGTGGAGGGTGAGATGTATTCGATGTACCATATTCAGTTTAGGTCTGGTAGAAAGCTAGGAGTAGGAACGCATCCACTGGTATAAGATGAGGAAGAGGTAGGAGAAACACCTCTTATAGAAGAGGTGATAGAAGAAACTCCTGAGAGAGCAAAGGGTCTATTTCCCAACTAGCTACAAGAATAGAGGAAAGTAACGCAACCGGAGTTTGATATCTTGTCTAGCTTAAAGAACCTCACCATGACAATTCCATTATTTCAATCCATCTGATATGTTATGATATATACCAAGGCGATAAGAGAGATGTGTCTAAGGAATCCAGGACGAAGAGCAACCCAGACTATCAATGTCATGGGTAAAGTAGTAGATTTGATGATGGGCAAAACATGCCATACAAAAGCAACCCAGACTATCAATGTCATGGGTAAAGTAGTAGATTTGATGATGGGCAAAACATGCCATCCAAAGTATGCAGACCCGGGCATCCCGATGCTGACTGTAAAAATTGAGGAACATTCCCTGTCCAATACGTTGGTCGATCTTGGAGCAGCCATCAACGTAATGCCTCAGGAGACCATATAGAGGCTATACCTCATGAACCTGAAACCCATTATGATAATGTTGCAGCTGGCCAATCGATCGACCGTGGCACCAAAAGGAATGTTGGAAGACATAATAGTGATAGTCAGTGCATGGGAATACCCAACCGACTTTTTAGTCCTACAATCTAAAACTAGATTGGGCGGTTACACGCTCATCTTGGGAATGCCATGGCTGGCAATAGATGACACTTATATCAGCTATTGGGATGGGCTAATGACCATATTCAATGGACGAAACATTAAAAGGTTGACTATTTCACCCTAGGGCAGTCCGTCGACTCAATAGGAGAACCCATGTTGATCGAGCATGAAAATCCTGAGCTATCCATGATCCATTCGATGATGACATTGGATGAGTTGGTAGAAGAAGACAAATATGGTGTTATTATGGAGTTCCTCCATGGGGAGTCCTCCATCTCTGCACCTAGATTGTCATTGGTTGGTGCCGAAGATCACCACGTTCAACAGATACATGTCGGGCTAGGAAGAACATTGAATGTTAGCAGTGGGTTGACTCCTACACAATTGATGAAAGTAGAAGAGCTCTTGGTTAGACACCAACAAGCATTTGCATGGGATTACTCAGATATGTAGGGTATCAACCCAGAAATCTATACCCATCGTATATACCTCGATGATCAAGCAACTCCAAGCAGGCAACCACAGAGAAGAATGAATCCGGTAATGAAAGACATTGTCAAGGAAGAACTGCAAAAACTCTTAACTGTCAAATTCATCTATCTGATTTCTAACAACGAGTGGGTATCATCGTTAGTGGTAGTCCCTAAAAAGAACAGGAAGTGGTGAATCTGTGTGGACTACAGTGCATTAAACAAAGAAACCAAGAAGGACCACTTCCCACTCCCGTTCATTGATCAAGTCTTTGATACACTCTCAAGGAGAAAGTATTTCTTCTTCCTGGATGGATTTAGTGGATACAACCAGATCTAGATAGGAGAAGAGGATCCAGACAAGACAACATTCACCTGCCCATAGGGAACATTTGTCTATCGGGTATTACCTTTCGAATTGTGCAATGCACCTGCCACCTTTAAAAGGGCGATGCTTAGCATATTTTTAGACATGATGGGAGATGCGGTCGAAGTATACATGGATGACTTCACCATCTATGCAGAAACCTTTGACAAGGCAATGACAAATTTGGAAAGAGTGCTCGAAAGAAGCAAGGAAAATAATTTATCCCTAAGCAACGAGAAATGCTTTATGATGCAAGAAGGCATCGTACTGGGAAACCACCTCTCTGTAGAAGGAATAAAGGTTGATAAAAGGAGAATTGAGGTCATCAGAGACCTACCTAGCCCCAAAATGCAGAGAGAGGTGAGGAATTTTCTTGAATCAGCCAGGTACTATTGGCGATTTATTGCCAAATTCAATAAAATTGCAAAACTGTTGCACACTCTATTATCCAAAGATGTGAAGTTCAATTGGACGAAAGACTGCGAAGAAGCATTTTAGTTGCTTAAAGAGAAATTGATATCCACATCGATTTTAAGAGGACCAAATTGGGCCATACCATTCCATATCTACTGTGATGCATCCAACGGTGCGATTGGAGTAGTCCTTGGATAGAAGGATGGCAAAGAATTTTATGTCATCTACTATGTCAGTGAAAACTTGGCAGGATTCAAGCTCAACTACACGGTAATAGAGAAGGAGTTCCTTGCATTTGTGCATGCCATAAACAAATTCTACCATTATATAACTAGGTATAAGGTATTTGTCCACATGGACCATGCAACCATCAGATACTTGATGAGAAATCCGGCCATTGGTGGAAGAATTATCAGGTGGCTCTTGTTACTATAGGAATTCAACATCACAGTAGTCGACAAACTAGGCAAGGACAATGTCATAGCAGATTTTCTATCCATATTGATACCGACAGACCATACAGTAGTGGAAGACCAGTTTTTGGATGAACATTTGTTCACCATTAGTGAGCAAATCCTGTGGTACACGGATATACCAAATTACTTTGCCATCGAAAGAACCTCACCTGCTCTCTCTTGCTGAGAAAAGCAGGCGGTCATAGAGAAAAGCGCATCGTTCCTATGGATTGATGGCCTCCTGTTCAAAATAGGACGTGACCAAATTATAAGGAGATGCGTAGCAGAGCAGGAGTTCTCAGAAGTACTCAAAGCATGTCACGACGAACCATGCAAAGGACACTTTGCAGGGAAATGAACTGCCTACAAAATCCTACAAGTTGGGTACTTTTTTCCAACTTTGTTCAAGTATACGGTTGTGTACGCCAACAAGTGCAATGAATGCCAAATAATGGGTAGACCAACCAATCAAGATGAAATGCCCCTCTAGCCTGAGGTACACCTGGAACCCTTTGATAAGTGGGGCATGGACTTTATAGGACCAATTAATCCACCTTCAATAGGGAGGAGGTTTATTTTGGTCTATACAGATTACATCACCAAATGGGTTGAAGTTCAAGAATTGAGAGATTCAAAAGAAATAATACTCACCAATTTCTTATTTGCCCACATTTTTACATGATTTGGGGTCCCTATATATATAACAACAGACCAAGGGCCTCAATTTACCTCCAAGTTGATCAAAGAGCTAATGGAGAAATACAGAGTTCGACACAATAAAACTACACCCTACCATCCGTAGGAAAATGGGTAAGTGGAAGTGACGAACAAAGAAATAGAGAACATCCTGACGAAGACCATGCAGCAACACAAAAAATATTGGGCTACACAATTTTCGGAGGTAGTTTGGGCACATAATACCATGTGGAAAGTGCGATTATGCCTATGAATTTGAAATCAAGACATTGAGTACGGATTCAGAATTGAACTTGATCCTGGATGGCACTCAAGAAGAAAGGATTCAATAGGTAGATCAGCTGGACAAAATCTGAATGGACGTTCTGCATAGAACAAAAATCATACAAAAGCAAAGACAGTGGTGGCATGATCGCTACATTAAACTGAAGCAATTCCAAGAAGAAGAATGGGTGTTGTTGTATGATTCTCGATTCTAGGAAAGAAAAGGTAAATTAATGCAAAGATGGATGGGACCGTATGAGGTGGTAGAGCTCATCAATAATGGGGCAGTGCACGTTAGAACAATTGAAGACAGCAACATCGTGTTAACGGTCAATGGCCACCGACTGTGCCCCTAAAACACAGTCAAAACCTTATAGGTGGAATCTGGGATAGACGTGGGGGAGACCCCATCTTGTTAGAACCGAACCAAAATCTTAACAGGAAAAATGATGGACATGGAGGTGCTCACCAAAAATTAGTTAATTTAGTTTTTTCTTACAGTGTGTTTTACAGGGACGACGCCTGCATGCAAGCTGCAGGCATCCTAATCTAGGGCCTAATAGGCATGGAATGTGTCTAACTGACTTTATTTTTTTTTCTTTTTGTTTGTTTTTTGAGGGTGGAAGACCTGACAGCACAAGGAATAGGTATTTGGGAAACCAGGCCTGATTCAACTCAGCATTTTGACACCGATACTCATAGGTAGAATCTGAGGCAGCGTGAAGCGAGACTGAAAAGGCTTGATCCAGTCAATCGCAACATGATTTCTAAGAATAAAACACCTTCCGTATGAAGAAGGCACCCCGCCAGAACAAGGCGTCTTACTTATAAAGAAGGCACCCAGCCAGAAGAAGGAACCTTCCTTATAAAGAAGGTGCCCAGCCAGAAGAAGGCGCCTTCCTTATAAAGATGGCGCCCAGCCAGAAGAAGGCACCTTCCTTATAAAGAAGGTGCCTTGTCGAAAGAAGGCGCCCTGCCAGTAGAAGGTGCCTTCCTTATAAATAAGGTGCCCCACCAGCAGAAGGTGCCTTCCTTATAGAGAATGTGCACACAATATATATATATATATAGGCACCTTCCGTGGCTAGAAGGCACCACAAAAAAAAATCCTGAGGCGCCTCCCACATTGGGAAGGTGCATACAGACCGAGGGGCCTTCCACATTGAGAAGGCACACCCATTCAGAAACACCTTCCGTAGTAAGAAGGCACCATCATCAAAAATGCACCTTCTGTCACCGAAAGGTAGATCCAATCAGAGGTGCCTTCCACCACTGGAAGGCGCATCCATTCAAAGAGCACCGACAACATTGGGAAGGCACCATATAAGCACCTTCCACATCGGGAAGGTGCCGATGCATCTTCCACCACATTGGGAAGGCATCGATGTGCCTTCCACCACCAAAAGGCACATCCAATCAGAGAGCACCAACAATATCGAGAAGGCACCACATAAGCGCCTTCCACATCGGGAAGGTGCCACATAAACGCCTTCCACATTAGAAAAGTACAAAAGAGCACCTTTCGCGTACAACCGACACTTAAGTATCTTAAACCCCTCAATCGAAATGAAATCACCACATGAACGAGTGGCATCAGATGACCATACCCCTCCCCCGTGTCACAAATCAACGAATCAGCGCTCTTCACAATGCATGAAACACCGAATAAGGTACACGCATACTAACTCAAATTTTTATATAATTATTTATAAATTATGCTGTCCAAAAAAAAAATATCGTCATCATAAAAATTATATCCCCCCATATCCGAAACCGCGTTCCAATGATATGGCTCGAAAGGTGTACCCTAGAATTAAATGCTAATGTTAGGATCCTTCCCTATAAGAAGGCGCCTTCCTGAAGAAGTAAGGATGGAAAAAAATGCAATAGTAAGTGAAGGCGCCATGGGAGGAAGGTCGAAGAATTATGCAGTGAAGAAGAATGATCCAAGTGATATGGAAGGTGAAAGCACTATTGCGGAAGCACGACGTACCAGATACGATGCAAACAAGATAGATGTGGTATAAATGCTAAGTCCTACGAATGCGATGAACAAATACATGAAGGAAATGACACAAAACGATACGTAAGAAAAAAAAAGTGGGGATTCATTTATTAATAATGCTTTTGATTCGGTTACAATATGTCCCCCCTTCTAGGGCTTAGGACATGTTTGATACGGTTTGTTACATCCATGGATGGTACGCTTCCAGGGTCTTCCGCGTGCCCCACATTCAAAATGGACGGGCCAAAAGTTGTCATCATTTGTGTCTAGGTGTCCATCATTCCTTGCTACTCCTCTGATGTTCCTAGTGGTGAGATCCTATGCACAAATAAATAGCAAACAATTAATAGCATATGCGGATAGAAGGAAACATGCAATCCCCAAGGCCTCTGGCTAGTAAACACATAAAATAGCAAAACGATGTTCAAAACATGTCATAATGAATTCAAAATTTGAAAGAACCATCAAGACATCATTAGGGGCACATTGCAAAAATAAAAGTCACGAAATCATGCATGGATTTCTAATCGCTCCGAGGTGGGACGCTGGGGATTGTCACAAAACGTGCAAAGGTGACCTTCCAAATGTCCTGTACAAAGGCCTCCAAAATTCTTGAAAACTTGGGGTTAGAATAAAAGGGGTATTTTAAGATGACCCAAAATTTTAGATTTGATATATTCTTCCCAGATAGTCCTATATATGAAGACGCTTCCTGTAGGTTAGTAAACGCGTAAAATGATAAAAACAGGGTCAAAACAGGTCAGAATGCAATTAAACTTGAACAAAAGTATAAGTCAATCAGATACAACATAATGCAAAAATAAAAATAAAGAAATAAATCCTATAATTCTAATCACTCCGGGGTGGGGCGATTAGGACTACAACAATTCGGAGGGCGCCCAGGGGTAGGATGCCCACCGTTTGGGGATTGGTTTTGACACCAATCCAAGTGGGATGGGTCTAAAACCTCCTAGGGGGTTGTTTCAATGAATTTGGTGTGGTATTGTGGCTGATTGCTTGGGTTTTGGGTCTCGATTGCATTCCTAGTATTCACCCGATAACCTCCCTTCCAAAAGAGAGAGATTAGGGATGTAGGAAGCACAAAAGAGGAATGGGGATATAATTTGGAAGCACTCCATTGCTCCAAATGCTCCAACTCTATTAATTTTTTGGTGTGATAAGACTCACATTTTTATAGACCTAGGGGTCTCCTTTGAATGCGCATGTGAGGGCACCACTTGGCTCATTATGCCTTTATGGGGGAGAGAGAAGATTCCTCCCTGATTGAGGCCTCCATGACTACCTCTATGACTGCCTCTCTGATCTTGAAATGCTCCCTCGCACTCCCATGCCTTGAGTGCAGAGTTGGTGGTAGATCTAGGCTACCATTTGTCAAGGTTTGAATTTTTGCCATTCAAACCTGGTAATCGTCCCACCCTAGAGCGATTGTTGCTAATCATCCCGAGGTGGGGCGAATAGGATTCTAATCATCCCAGGGTGGGACGAATAGGGATCAAAGTTCTTAAAAGGTGCCAAACTGACCTTCGACCTTCCAAAACTACTTTGGGAGTGGTTAGGACCACTTTTTAACCTCTGGAGGCTGCCCTAAGGGGCATGTATGCCAATTCGGTTAGTGCTTGTAGTCACATAATAAGATTGGTGTTGTTTTGGTGTCTACAGATGCCCCTTTTTGGGATGCGCTATGTGTGGCATAGTTCTGAGCAAAAATAGATGACCAAAGCACTTAATGATTAGGGTTTCTTAGAAACCTAACCAACTTTTGATGCCCCAAGTATGGAAAGGGCACACATTCTTGAATCCTTTCTTATGACGAGCTAAGGAGCTTAACTCAAGTGTAACCTTTTTCGGTGAGGTGTACTTGATCTTGGATATGTTTTAGTCATGAATAGGCAAAGGGCACAACCTTTTGTCTAGGGAACCTTTTCTTCATGCTTCCAAAATGCCAAGTGTTTTTTTAGCTTGTGATTATTGCTTATTTGTTGCCCCAAGTAGGAGCGTGATTGTCTTTGTCAATGATTCTTTGAATGCATGCCATTTCCTTGATTGGGTTTGTATTTGTTGATTGGTGACTAAGTGTGACTACCCCCTCAAGCGACGAATCGATGAGGGAATGACCAAAAATGAGAAAAGTGATGAGTCGCTTGACCCAATATGACGTTGTTAAGGGTGCCTGTAGTTGTTTTCATTGAATGCTTATTGTAGTTATCCGAGCATCGGACCTATTTTTGGTGGGTTTTGACCCTTTTTTGTAATGCCTATTGGGGTTGAAATTGTCAAAAATCCTATTTTTCATGCCATGAATGTCAGGTGCAAAGGCACCCTTGTTCGGAAGATTTAGTGTTGTTTTTGGTGCATTTTGTGGATGCAATTTTTGTTGCTTTATTTCTTGCTCTATAATCATTGCTAGGTGGGACGAGTACCAATTTTGTAATCGTCCTAGGGTGGGACGAGCGCTAACTTAAACACTCATCCCAGCGTGGAACGACTACAGACCTAAGAGCCTATATAAGGAGCAAAACTAGGTTTTGGGCTCATTTGCAATATTTTTTTCTGGTGATTTGGAGCAGGGAGGAGGAGTGTGAATGTGTGTAGTGGAGCACTGCTAAAATTTTTTGGACATCATGAGTGCGAGAATCGGATCTTTGAGTGGTAGAGCCGAGGCGAGACCGGTATGATGTTCCTTCTCTCTGCTTGTTATTTCATTTTTCTTTTGTTAATTAAAGTTGAAACCCTAATTAATTTTTTGTGTTTTGTTTTGCGTTTACATTAAGGTTGAAACCCTAGTGATGATTTTGTTTTGTTTTTGTTTGTTGATTGTACAGTTTTTTTATGTTTTTGTACTTTCATTTTTATTGTATTTTTTTTAATGTTTTTTTTGTTTATATTAAGTATGCACTTAATATATTTTATTTGTTTTATTTTGTTTTTGTTTTTCAGGTTGTGAAGAGTCAATACTGTCATTCGACTATTTTTTTAGATGCTCGAGATGATCTGACAGTTGTGTACTAGGAGTGGCTTGATGCCCTTGGGCTCAAGCAAGTGTCATGGCTAGAGCCTGTGGTGGGGGATCAAGCATATTTGACTACCCTGATCAATTTGTGGGATCCCCAAACCAACACCTTTCATCTCCCAATAGAGGAGATGACGATTACACTGGAGGACATGTATTGGATTATACGGATTTTGATAGATGGACTGCCTATCCGGACGACCCATCATGACCAACAGACAACGGTGCTGACACGATGTTTTTGAAAAGGATTGAAAATCCAACTAACTTCATATTATTTACAAGCTCATTATATAGGCTCTAATGGCCCAAAATACATAACCAAACCCACTAAATCATGGATTTGATCCAATATGCTCAACCATAAGCTACAATAGTGCAAAGAAGAATGCACGTAACTTCTAAGTTAAGAAAGGAAGGAAAAAATGCTAACTAGAAGATCCTTTAGCTAACTTGAAGTTCACTCTTCCTACTTTGAGTTCACACTTCCTAACTAACACTCCTAAATGACAACTAGAAGATAACTAGTGCCCACAAGTGCATGTGAGAAGGAGACTCACTTACAATATTAATTTGCAAGAAATAAACTATGCAAACCTAGCTAGGAATTACTAGAGGGGTCATATGAGTGATCAAACATCAATCCTCATCATTCCTCCCCACAATAGAAGCATTGGCCTCCAATGCTTTCGGAAGAGTAGGAAAGTCACGGGACATCCGATGAAAAGAAATCCAATGAGCCCGATGCGACAGCTGTCCTCGTCGAGCCACAAGATATGAGGTGGTAGACCCCTAGCGAGTCTGTCGAGTCTTCGTGTCATAGATCTGATCAGAATCCAATGGTAACTGAGAATCAGGAACCACGTCCATAGGATGACTGATAGTTGGTGCGGTCTCCAATGTAGAGTCAAAGTACAACTTCAAAAGATCTACATTGACGACGTCATGAATTCCCAAGTGTGCGGGAAGATCAAGGCGAAAAGCATTCTCGGACACCTGTTGAAGAATAGTATAAGGCCCATAGCGAATCGGTTTGATTTTACTATGAGTCTTATCAGTAAAACACTGCTTTTCAAGATGCAACCAAACTTTGTCACCAACCTGAAATGGATGAGGAATTCGATGTCGATCCATGGCCTTTTTCTGCTGCTACTATGTCTTTTGCAAAATCTCAATCACCTTTGATTGAAGATTGTGCAAGTGCTAAATAAATGAGTGTGCCTTGTCTTGCTCCTTCTGAATATGTGAAGTGATAGGAGAAGGCAAAGACAAAGGTAACTCATAAGGTGCCAAGGGCTGAAATCCCATACAAACCTCAAAAGGTGAGTGACCTGTAGAAGAATGTAGGGCCCTATTGTAGGCATGTTCAATATGAGTGAGACTCAAGTCCCACTTTGCTGGTGAAGCGTGATGATAGATTCATAAACTTTGCACAAGTGTACGGTTTACCACTTCAGTCTGCCCATCGGACTACGGATGATAGGCGATGGAAAAGTTAAGGGAAACTCCCAAAATTTTCCACAAAGAATGCCAAAAGTGACCCACAAAGCGTGAATCACGATCCGATATAATGCTGGTAGGTAGACCAAAGGAACACCAAATGTTGTCAAAGAACAATTGGGCTAAGTCTTCTGTAGAACTTGTCTTGCGGCATGGAATAAACTTAGCCATCTTACTGAATCTGTCAACCACCATGAACACACAATCATGTTGTCGCATTGTCATGGGAAAACCACTAACCAAATCCATGGAAATGCTTTCCCAAGGATGGGAAGGAATGGGCAAAGGCATGCCTAAGCCAAACTTCTGGTTAGCTGGTTTTGAGCGACAACAAACTGCACACTGTTTGAGAAATCTCAACACATCCCTCTGCATTTTAGGCCAGTAGAAAAATATTTGCAAGTGATGAAGTGTTTTGTGCTTCCCAAAGTGACCACCATAAAGTGTAGAATGAGCTTCCTTAAGAAGTGACACTCTAGGCTCACAAGGAACACAAACCTTGTCCAATTTGTAAAGAAGTCCTTCTTTGATGTAGAAATCTTGGAAAGGACGCAAATTGGAAGAAGAAGGCTTACTCACTTGCTCAAATATTTTCCCAAAATCAGGATCCTATGAATACTGATTAGGCCAAGTCTTAAATCCCAAGTGTGAAGTGGACATAACTATTAAGGCAAGAGCGGCAGGAGGCCTACTCAAACAATCAGCAATAGTATTACTCTTCCCCTTTTTGTACTTGATCACCAAGTGAAATTGTTGGAGGTAAGAGGCCCACTTCATATGTCTTGATTCTTCAATTTTACTTTGAGATTGTAAAAACTTGAGAGGCATATGATCAGTGTGTACTACGGTATATTTTCCCAAAATATAATGTCTCCAGTACTTGATAGCTTGAACTAATGCATACAACTCCTTGTCATATGTAGAATAGTTCAACTTAGCAGCAAAAAAAGTTTTTGAATGATAAGCAACTGGATGACCATTCTGTTTGAGCACAGCTCCTAAGGCAACTTTAGAGGCATCCGTTTCAATCTCAAAAGGTTGAGAGAGGTCGGGTAAAGTTAACACAGGTGTTGTACAAAGTTTATTTTTTAGTTTCTCAAAGGCAATCTCTTGGATTTTCTCCCAATGAAATGGAACTTTAGACTTAGTGAGATAATGCAATGGAGCTGCAAGAGTGGAATATTGAGGAATGAACTTGCGATAAAAATTCGCAAGTCCTAGGAAACTCCTTAACTCAGTGAGAGTTGAAGGAGGGGACCACTTAAGTAAAACATCAACTTTCGTGGGATCTACCTGAATTCCACTTTCACTAATCACATAACCAAGGTAAGAAACTAAAGTATTGCCAAAAGAACACTTGGAAGAATTGGCATATAATTGATTCTTCGCAAGAAGATCAAGTGTATGATGGATATGCCCAAGGTGTTCCTCCCAAGTTTTTGAGAAGATCAATATATCATCAAGATATATTATTACAAATTTGTCAAGTACATCACGAAACACATCATTCATCAACCTCATGAAGGTTGCAGGAGCATTAGTAAGACCGAAGGGCATGACCAACCATTCAAAGAGGCCCATATTCGTCTTAAAAGTTGTCTTCCATGTATCCTCAGCTTGGATACGCACTTGATGATATCCACTTTTGAGATCTATTTTTGAAAAGAACTTAGCTCCTTGGAGCTGATCTAATAAATCATCAATGCGTGGTAGTGGATATCTATTCTTTACAGAAATTCTGTTCAAAGCACGAAAATCAATGCACAATCTCCAAGTGCCATATTTTTTAAGAACTAACAAAATAGGTGATGCACAAGCATAAGTACTTTCCTTAATGAAACCCTTAGACAAAAAATCTTCTATTTGCCTTTTTATTTCTTCATTTTGCAAAATAGATTGTCTATACATGGGTGCATTAGGTAGTGAAGAACCAGGAATGATTTCAATGCTGTGATTAATTGTGCGAATTGGAGGAAGAGACTTTGGCTCCTGAAATATGTGTGAGTAATTTTGCAATATTTTATCCATTGAAGAGTGTTGCTTTGTAATGGATGTGGATGTAGAAGTGTTTTGAGAGCGAATGAAAATTAGAGCAACCTCACCACCCTTTTTAATTGCCTTTTGTGTTTGCTTGGAATTTAGAATGACATTAGGAGTATTGGTGCTTTTTATGAGGAAGACCTTACCATATTTTTGAAATGTGTAGGTTCTTTTGAAAGCATCATAAATAGCTCTCCTATCATACTGAAAAGGTTGTCCAAGCAAAATCCCACAACAATCCATAGGAGTCACATCACAAGTGACTTGATCTATGAACTGTGGGCCAAGTGCAAATTTTAATGTGCAAGTGTGAGTGATTTCTGAGCCCCTTCCACTATCCTTCCAACCCAAAGAATAAGGTTGAGGATGAGGCTCCATAGGTAACTTCAATCGCTCGACAATGGACCTCGCAATTAGATTTTTCTGCGAGCCATTATCCACTATACAATCTGTTGCAAAATTATGGAGCAAATGAGCTCGAGTGATGAACAAAGCATCACGAGCGCCCCTGATGAACTTACATTTACCAAGGTAACCTCATTGAGCTTACCTCGTAATTTCGTGTATACTCTACTTTCTCCTACTGACTCAAGGGGACCTTTGGAAGCATCCTGTTCTTGAGTAGTGATGACTAAACTTTTCTTCTTAAGCTTAAAACAATCTGCTTTTTCATGACCTTTTTTCTTACAATAGTTACAAAAATTTTTAGAAGAAGAAGGTTTGGAAGAAGAAGAAGAAGAAGAAGGAGTAGAAGCGGAAGGAGAAGGAGAAGAAGGATATGGAGAAGAAGAATTCTTCTTTTGAGAAAATTTCTTCTTTTGTGAGAAAGAACTATTCCCTTTTGATGAGTTCGCAACCACTTGAGTAGCAGGTGCGTGGAATGCCTCCGAATGCGCCTTAAACTTGTCCTTCGCAAGTTGCACTTGGTTGAAAATTGAATCCAATGTTTCGATAGAAACAAACATAATTTCCCTGTACAAATGCTCTAACAAGCCACTTTGAAATTTGAGAATCAAAGCTTTAATATCTTCCTCCACATTCAAAAGTATCCTGTACCTATTGAATTGAAAGATATATTCTTGCACAGTCATATTAGTACCTTGTCGAAATCGAAACCACTTAATTACCAATTCCTTAGAATAATTGGAAGGATAAAAATTGGTCTTAAGACAGTCTACAAGCTCATCCCAAGAGGTGAGTTCATCATGACCTTTTTTTCTTTCAACAAGTACTTTAGCTAAACCAGAAAGTTTTAGCTTAGCATATGGAACCATATCCTCATCTGAAAGTTGAGTGTAAGAAAACCAAGAACTCATGTCAAGAATCCAACTATTCAAGACTTCGGGGTTTCGGGATCCATCATAAAGTGGCACTTCACAACGAACTCTCAGGCGAGAATCATGAGCAGAAGTTGAAGCATTGTGAATGGAAATGTCATTTACCTTCACTGCAAGGTTACTGAGAACTTCTGCCATGGTAGTATCATTAGCTTTATCGGCTAATGCATTCACAACATGTGCAAGTTCTGCCACTTGGGCAGCCAAGTCAGAAGCCATGTGAAATCGGGTATAAGCCAGAAGTAATAAGGACAAAAACACTTAAAAATCAGGGTAAAATCTGAAAATACCCTGTTACAATGCAGTGCCTTGAAAATTACCCCTAAGGCTAAATAAAAATTTAACTTAACCTAAGGTTTAAAAATGTCTTTTATAATTTATTAATTTAAAAATAACTTAATTAAAAATTGAAATTAATTAATCAAAAATATTAATTAAATTTAATTAAGATATTTAAAAATAAATTAATAAATAAATAAAAACAATTACATGCAATTCTAAACCTTAGATAAAGTAAAAATTAAACAACTGATTTACCCTGTCAAGTCCAAGTTAACCTGTCACTGCACTCCCTGTTAGCCTGCATGAAAATTTGCAATCTGCTATTGCACGAATTTTGAGGCACTAAAATGCATGATCTGCAAGGTAAATTTGCAATTTTTTTTCTTTTTTGCAAGGGGGAAAATCCAGCAACTCCTCCTGAGGTCGGATGCAAGGCAGCCCCAACGAGGCTAACTGATGTAGCCCTTAGGCTGCGTGTAGGCTACAGCCTGCCTAGCCAAACAATTACCAGGTAGGGCACTGATGCCTGTCAAATTCAGTAGGCATGACAGCGCCTATCGGTTGTTCGGCCTATGACACGACACAACCGACGTCCCATTGGCTATATGGCGTATCGTCATCTGTGCCTGTGTTTCTTGCAGGTGGACGAACAGGCCACGACAGGCCCAGAAACGTGCTGGAGCCTGTCAGTGTTGGCATGCGGGACAGCGCCTGTCGGGATGTCGACCTGCGACGCGACACAGCCGACGTCCCGTCGGCTGTGTTGAACATCGGCCGACATTCATCGACCGTCGAAAGTCAACGTTTGTCAGTCGACGGACGTCCGATGGTCGACGTTGGCAGGTGTCAGCGTTGCATCAGTCGAGCATGCCAGTAAAAATTGGCCCTCGGCTCCTGCTGAGATGGGGTCGAGGGGCCAAAAATTTATATTTTTTATGAAAATATATATATATATATATATATATATATATATATATATTTATATATTTAAATTTTAAATAAAAATTTAAATAACTTAATTGTTATTTTAAAAATTTAAAATTTAAATTTTACAATGATTTCAAAGAACTAGGTAATTTGACCTAAGAAATTTCAAGAAATTTTGTAAATTTTTCCTCAAACCAGCAGCAGGATTGAAAATCCTGCTATTCAAGACTTCAGTAGCACTCCTTTCAAGATCTAGTCGACACACGACCAGCGTTTGAAAGGCCACCAGATCCAAGTCGACACACGACCTGGTATAGTTGCTCCTCAGTCTTCAAGACTCCTCAATGGCAGGAACAAATGGCTCCCTAATGCGTATTTCACCGTAGGAGTAGTCCAAACCTGCCAAGGGATTTTTGTAAGAGAGGAATCGGGGTAAAATTTTCCTATACCTCTTGAGCATAAGTAAAAATTTGGAACGAGGAGTTTGACGCCTAAGGAACTTCCTTCTGCGAATGGTTTTCAAGCTCCCCTTGAGCTTGAACCGAGTCCTCAATGAGAAAGAATTTCTCATGAAAAATAATCTATCTCCTACCCTCTCACCTCACAAGCCCTAGTGCAAACATAAACTAGGCTCTGATACCAATGAAAAGGATTGAAAATCCAACTAAGTTCATATTATTTACAAGCTCATTATATAGGCTCTAATGGCCCAAAATACATAACCAAACCCACTAAATCATGGATTTGATCCCATATCCTCAACCATAAGCTACAATAGTGCAAGAGAAGAATGCACGTAACTTCTAAGTTAAGAAAGAAAGGAAAAATGCTAACTAGAAGATCCTTTTAGCTATCTTGAAGTTCACTCTTCCTACTTTGAGTTCACACTTCCTAACTAACACTCCTAAATGACAACTAGAAGATAACTAGTGCCCACAAGTGCATGTGAGAAGGAGACTCACTTACAATATTAATTTGCAAGAAATAAACTATGCAAACCTAGCTAGGAATTACTAGAGGGGTCATATGAGTGATCAAACATCAATCCTCATCAGTTTTGGTCCGACGACGAAGAGGGGGATGGATATGGCTATGGAGAGGGTAGAGGCTGACTACCAGATAGGCAGGATTCAGTGCGGTGGTGGTTGGAGAAGGGTGTATTAGGGGTGAGGCATGCTTTGATCATGACCCTCATCTCTAATATGTTGCTTCTTGACTCCTCAGGTGTGAGGTTCCCTTGGAATTTGCTTGAGTTAGTGTTCAAATTGGTGGAGTGTCCTACATCAGCTCCACTTATTATGATATGGGGTTAGACGCTATTGGCGCAGTTGTACGATAAGTTGTACAAGGTTCGTTGCTGGAAGCAGAAGGGGATCGGGTGCAACTATCTTTTGTAGTGTTGGGGGTGGTAGCACATAGCTATGGATCAGAAGAAGGGTTTGCCTTGGACCACCCAAGGTGATATGGTGGATTTGGAGATTGGGTATGTCGCTTTATGGTGGAGGTCAGAGGAGCATGGGCAAAGTCGATGGTGTGCAGGTGACGTAGGTCACTATGCTGATGCCTTCTCTCATCTAATGCTAGGGTAAGTGTTCTAGCAACTGTACCGGGACTGTCCAGCTTGGCCTGAGGCTGGCGAGTGGCTCTGGTGTGTGCGTAGGGATAGATGGTTGATTGGGCAGCACAGGACAGAGCAAGAGTAGTTCCCATATGTCTGGGTGACGTGGTAGTTTGGGGTGCGCCAGGGATTACCTAGTGATCCCTTGATCTATCGATGTTGCGATGATGATAGGACTCTAGTATGGCCTATCATTGAGCTATTATGCAAGGAGTCTGATGTAGTTATTGATGTACCTGACATGGATGATGTCGGGGTGACTATAGAGTATGACCTATGGTGGACTATGCGGCGATGGCGGGGTGAGGGACCTCTAGGAGGCACGAATGTGGCAGTAGTAGGAGGTGAGGGTGCAGAGGCACCGATGGAGGATTGGGGGGTTCTGCTTGATGATGTGGACATGGTGGAGGTCGATGACTTCACTGACGATGGGGATGATGTGGGGGTTTCGAAGCATCTAGATGTACAATATGTCCCAAAGCAGTGGGTGCCAGAGCAGTAGGCCATCTCGAAGGTGCCCATGCCTCAGGCTGGTTTAGGGGATGTGGAGGCTAGGTTGCATGCTGAGATAGCACGATTGGAGGGTCTCTTATGGAGATGGGATGAGGAGCATAGAGGTATTTTGTAGGAGAGGGATCTCCTGTGGACTCAGTTGGCATAGCAGGATAACACATTGGTTATGTATCACTGTCGATATATGGAGTGATGGGGAACAAAAAATTACAATCTACAAAACTCAATTTTCATCAAACATTTTTTTTCTTTTATTACAACTACAATTATAGCACTAGCCCACAGGCGTAGTGTTCTATATTTTCATCTGCAATTCTCTGTATCTCCATGCTCTCCTATTACATTCACTAGGTTTCTCTAGAGGCCCTAACCCTTTGTAGTTCTGTAATAACAAATACAGACAATGACCGCAGCCATTACAATCTTCCATCTGGAAGTAAATACTCGCACCACCATTATCTATCGTCCTCTGACATGCACGATCCATGATACTGGTGTAGACTACCTCATGTTCGACACATATACCTACACTACCCAGGAACTCTGAGCTATCTTTGGAAGGAAACACACATCCCGAAACTACCTCACGTTTGGCGCATTTGTTTCGCATTTTTTTGACCCCAGCTCCTCTGGAAGAAAGTCAACACAAGCAAGGCTAGAACGGCCCTCTAGTTATCACATCTGAAACCCTACCTATGGCTGTTCTCCCACCCCTTATGCATGCCTTAGCTTGCCCTTTTATAATTTTTGTGTGACGATCTATCTTCCATTCGTGGCCCTTCGTTTTAGATTCCCGTGCCTCTTTGTCTGCTGTGACTCTTTGTCTTCGTCCGCTTTCACTACACCTTGGTGCCACATGTTGTCTAGTGCTACCATGTGTCGTTCAATGAAATCATTCTGCAACGATCTCTCGAAAATGTTGCATGTTGCGATATCACGATGTTTTGGCCTCCTTGCTCTCTCCTTTCTCTTCGGGTCACAAAATCGCTATGTGTCGTGATATCGTGACACTTTTCCCTTCATCCGCTTCCTCTTCTCTTCTAGTCGCAAAAATGCGACATGTCGCGAAATCATGATATTTTCCTTCTTCGACTTCTTCGCTTGCCTTCTGGTCACGAAAATGTGACATGTCGTGAAATCATGACATCTTTCTCCTTCGGCTCCTTCTTTGCCCTCTGGTCGTGAAAATGCGACATGTCACGAAATCGCGACATCTTTCTCCTTTGACTCCTCCTTCGCCCTTTGGTCACAAAAATATGACATGTCATGAAATTGTGACATCATTCCTGTTGCACCTTCTCTCTCCTCTGTGGGTCGCAAAACTGTGACATGTCACGAAATCATGGCATCTTCACTTATGTGCCTTCTCTCTCCTCTATAGGTCGCAAAACTATGACATGTCGTGAAATCATGACATATTCACTTTTGTGCCTTCTCTCTCCTCTATGGGTTGCGAAACTACGACATGTCACGAAATTGCGACATCTTCACCTCTATGTCTTCTCTCTCCTTTGCGGGTCGCAAAACTGTGACATGTCGCAAAATCGGGACATCTTCTCTTCCGTGCCTTCTCTCTCCTCTGCGAATCGCAAAACTACGACATGTCGTGAAATCATGACATTTATCTCTGATGCCTTCTCTCTCCTCTTTTGGTCGTGATATCGTGACACTTTTTCTGTCAGGATATCACGATAGTTTTTCCTTCGCTGTCTCCTCTCTCCTCTTTTGGTCGCGATATCGCGACACTTTTTTTGTCATGATATCATGACAGTTTTTTCTTCGTTGTCTTCTCTCTCCTATTTTGGTCATGATATCGCGACATGTCATGATATCGCGACATCTTCCTTCCTTAGCCAAATTTTTGAAGATGGCTCTACTACCACTGGATGCTCCTGCATCAGATGCCACTGGATGCTCCTGCATTAGATGCCACTGGATGCTCCTACATCAGACACCTGGGGTTGATGGAGAAGTGACCTTCACTTCTGCACTGTTCTATCACCTTCTTCTGCACAGGGACTCATACTCTCTCTAATCAACCCCTTTCCACAAACACTACACAGACTATCCATTTCCTTCCTCTAAGACTTCATACCAGAAACCTCCTGCAAGCACTGCATTGAGTGCCAAATTCTTTCCTCTTCCATAGATCCTGGTGCAAGCTGCCTCACGTTCGATGCTCTGCTTATACGCTCAGAATATTCTCGCTCTGATACCACATGATGGGGAATAGAAAATTGCAATCTACAAAACTCAAAATTTTCATCAAACATTTTTTTTCTTTTATTACAACTACAATTACAGCACTAGCCCGCAGGCATAGTGTTCTATATTTTCATTTGCAATTCTCTGTATCTCCATGCTCTCCTATTACATTCATTGGGTTTTTCTAGAGGCCCCGAGCCTTTGTAGTTCTATAATAACAAATACAGACAATGACCGCAACCATTACAATATTTTGTCTGGAAGTAAATACTCGCACCACCATTCTTTGTTGTCCTATGACATGCACGATCCACGATCCTGGTGTAGACTGCCTCACGCTCGGTGCATCTGCCAACACTAACCAGGAACTCTGAGCTATCTCTGGAAGGAAACACACAGCCTGAAACTACCTCACATTCAGTGCATCTATTTCACGATTTTTTGACCCCAACTCCTTTGGAATAAAAACAATGCAAGCAGGGCCAGAATGGCCCTCTGGTTATCGCATCTAAAACCCTGCCTATGATCGTTCTCCCACCCCTTGTGCATGCCTCGGCTTGCCCTTTTATAATTTTTGTGCGACGATCTATCTTCCATTCGTGGCCCTTCATTTTAGATTCTCGTGCCTCTTTGTCTGTCGCGACTCTTCGTCTTCATCCGCTTTCACTACACCTTGGTGCCACGTGTTGTCTAGTGCTGCCACCTGTCGTTCAATGAACTCATTCTACAACGATCTCCTGAAAATGCTACATGTCACGATATTGCGACGTTTTGGCCTCCTTGCTCTCTCCTTTCTCTTCGGGTCATGAAATCGCTACATGTCACGATATTGCGACACTTTTCCCTTCATCCGCTTCCTCTTCTCTTCTAGTCACGAAAATGCGACATGTCGCGAAATCACGACATTTTCCTTCTTCGACTTCTTCGCTCGCCTTCTGGTCGTGAAAATGCGACATGTATCAAAATCGTGACATCTTTCTCCTTTGGCTCCTTCTTTCCCTCTGGTCGCGAAAATGCGCCATGTCACGAAATCGTGACAACTTTCTCCTTCGGCTCCTTCTTCGCCCTTTGGTCGCAAAAATGCAACATGTCGCAAAATCATGACATCATTCCTACTACACCTTCTCTCTCCTCTACGGGTAGCGAAACTGCAACATGTCACGAAATCGTGACATCATTCCTGCTACACCTTCTCTCTCCTCTACGGGTAGCGAAACTGCAACATGTCACGAAATCGTGACATCTTCACTTCTATGCCTTCTCTCTCCTCTACGGGTCACGAAACTACGACATGTCACGAAATCACGACATCTTCACTTCTATGCCTTCTCTCTCCTATACGGGTCATGAAACTACGACATGCCACGAAATCATGACATCTTCACCTCTGCGCCTTCTCTCTCCTCTACGAGTCATGAAACTGTGACATGTCATGAAATCGTGACATCTTCTCTTCCATGCCTTCTCTCTCCTCTGCGGGTCACAAAACTGCGACATGTCGCGAAATCGTGACATTTCTCTCTGGCGCCTTCTCTCTCCTCTTTTGGTAGCGATATCATGACACTTTTTCTGTCGCAATATCACAATAGTTTTTCCTCCATTGTCTTCTCTCTCCTCTTTTGGTCGCGATATCACAAGAATTTTTCTGTCGTGATATCACGACAGTTTTTCCTCTACTGTCTTCTCTCTCCTCTTTTGGTCGTGATATTGCGACATCTTCCTTAGCCAAATTTTTGAAGATGGCTCTACTGCCACTGGATGCTCGTGCATCAGATTCCACTGGATGCTCCTACATTAGATGCCACTGGATGCTCCTGCATCATGGAGTGGGGTCAGTACCAGGTGGAGTTAGAGACAGAGGTGGTCTGCCTTGGTGGACAGTTGCCTATGCTTGATGGAGGTGGCTCATCGCATCGTACGAGAGGTAGTGAGACTGAGCAGTCTACATCATCTCATCGCAGGTGGCTATATGAAGGTAGTGTTGGTGGGTAGGGTGCGAGGGCTGGCAACAGCCACCCTAAGATGTCCCATAGGATCCACACTACTAGGGGTAGTTCCAGTCGCACCAATCCTGCGTGATCATGGTGGTTGACTCCCTAGGCTTCAAAGATTTTGAGTTTTTGATTTTTTTTGCGAGGTCAGAGGACCTTCTTATTTTAGCCTGAGGGTATTTTTGACTTAATATATACATGACTCTCTTTTTTTATTATATAATTATTGTGGTTTATTGTTTTTTATGCACATTTATTTATGTTGATGTATGCATATGTTATTATGACTCGGATGATTTTAACTATATGATATAAATGTATGCATATGGAATGGATGGAATGATTGGTTGGTATACAGGCGGTGGCACCATAGATTGTACAGGATTTTTGTACTATGTGATGATTTTTTGAAATAATTTTGCATTTGTAATTTTTGTTTTGTATTTTTTGATGGTGATGTAAGTAATGAAATGTACCACGGTTGTTTTAGAATGCAATTATGGTTTTTCTGATACTCAGATGCTTTAACTAACTATTCAAGACTGTACATTATCTTACAAGACTTTTGAACAAGGTACAAATCAGACTTGAGTTTGACCAAGTTATTTCACATCCCTATGTGTGCGATTGATTTTATTTATGTGGTATTCGTAAGGATACCGCCAGTGCTAGATAGGCTGTCAACCAAACCTGTACTGAGGATCACCTAATTAGCTCCACTAACTCCTTTGTTGTATTTAGTAAGATTAATCTGCTACGCAATCTAGATACCACAAGCTAGTTCATCCACATGCAAACATTGATATGTACACAATTTAATGTGATAGATATATCGTCATATGGGAGATTTGCCACTAGTGAAAAATAGGCTATCCACCAAACCGGTACTGAGGATCATCTCATGACCTTTTGAATGCTGAGATTTCCACGGATTCAATTTTGACTCCCTTTTTTTTTTAATTTTATTGGGATACTTGCTCTCATATATAGTGATAAAAATCACAGTTTATTTTTGTTGTCTTGAGCAAGGGATTTGAATTTTGAGTGATGGAGATCAC
The DNA here is from genome assembly GCA_028583015.1 of Wollemia nobilis. Classification (NCBI taxonomy): domain Eukaryota; kingdom Viridiplantae; phylum Streptophyta; class Pinopsida; order Araucariales; family Araucariaceae; genus Wollemia; species Wollemia nobilis. The sequence goes on along the minus strand of JAQPPZ010003551.1, from coordinate 2,772,317 downwards.
TTATTTCTTGTGCTTTTTTATGTGTGCACTTTGGTTTTTTATGTTAAACTTTGGAGTTTGTACTTTGACTTTTGCAGTTTTTTGATGTTTTGCAATTTTTTGAGAATGTGGGATTTTTGACAGTGGTAAAGACCACTATTTATTTTGGGGAATTGGGTAGGGAAGATGCTTGTCCTTTTGCCAACTCTCAGCATTCTTAGGGTCATTCGCATATGGGGATGAGCGAGATAACATTTTCATTGTATGGTATCTTGGACTGCTATGCAGGTTTTGTCTTTTGTTCACACAACTTGGGAATGTTTATGTGTTTTAAGCTTGTGTTGAGATGTTATGTAACAAGGCGTGATCCAAGTAAAACTCTACCTTGTAAAAATCGATTTGATTTTGTATAGTATTTGGCTAGAAATCTAAAGACAACTGAATGATGAAAACCCTAAAGACATTAGAAGACAACTGACTATGATATGGCGAAAATGTGAATGGCATTATTTTTATTGGGTCATTTACAAAATGGACAAATGTGAAAAATGATGGAATTGCCAAGTAATTACAGTCTATGGTGTGTTTCACATGTATGACTAGTAAATATGCAATGTATGTATGCGATGCCTAATGCAACTTATTTTTTCTTTTTTGTTTTGTCTTTTTATGCATGAAAGTGAGATGCAATTTTTTTTTGTTATTTTGTGATTATCTGTTTTTTTTAATATTCGTTATGGTGGTTTAATCCGAATGGGTGCGGACCAAGTGAGTCTTACGAATCCTTGGAAGTTTTGACCAAAGGGTTTATAGATACCTTTGGGGCATTTTGGGTGACCAAGAGATTGCGGGAATCCTTGGAGCTTTTGGTTTGACCAAAGGGATTATGGATACCTTTGGGGCGTTTTAGGTGACCAAGTAGTGATAAGAACCCTTGGAGATTTTGGTTTGACCAAAGGTATTATAGGTACCTTTGGGGCGTTTAGGGTTAACCAAGCGATTGCGAGAATCCTTGGATTTTTTGGTTTGACCAAAGGGATTATGGATATCTTTGGGGTGTTTAGGTTGACCAAGCGATTGCCGGAATCCTTGGAGCTTTTGGTTTGACCAAAGGGATTATAGGTACCTTTGGGGCATTTACGCTGACCAAGCGATTGTGAGAATCCTTAGATTTTTTGGTTTGACCAAGGGGAATATGGATACCTTTGGGGCGTTTTTTGTGACAAAGCAATTACGGAAATCCTTGGAGCTTTTTGGGTGGGTCATGGCTCTTTAAATGTTGAATGGCCTCAAATGACTGATGTTCAAGGGTTCTAGTTCCTTGATTCCTTCAAGAGAGGTGAGTTGGTATGTTCCAGGTCCTATTTTATTGTCGATTACATAAGGACCTAACCAATTTGTTGCGAACTTGTCCCTTAAATGGGGTGGCAAGTTAGAATTTTGTTGGTTCTCTTTTAAGACCAGGTCACCAACCTGAAAGTCTCTCAAGTGAACTTTCATGTTGTATGCTTTCTTAAGTCACTCTTGATAGATACGTAAATGCTCGAGAGCATTAACGCATCGTTCATTGAGTAACGTAAGATGGTCTAATTAGGCCTACCGCATAGTGTGATCATCGATGAATTATTGCATTGATATGCATAGGGAGGGTATCTCCAACTCAAGAGGCATGAGTACATCGGAGCCATACACTAGCAAAAATGGAGTTGCCCCAGTGGGCATTTGAATGCTAGTGCGATAAGCCCATAGGGCAAGTGGTATTTGGATGTGCCAATCCTTATGACTATTTGCAACCGTATTTTTAAGGATGGAAACTAGCATTTTGTTTGATGCCTCTGCTTGCCCATTTTCCTACGGGTAATAAGGTGTCGATGTGTTAAATTTTGAACTTTGTTGTCAAAGCATGCACATATTTGTTCTTAAATGACATCCCATTATTCGAGATGATCTTGGATGGAATACCAAAATGACATATGATGTTATGTAAAATAAACTCTACAATGCGAGACCTAGTCGTAGAGGTAAGCGAAATTGCTTCCACCCACTTAGTGAAGTACTCTATGGTCGTTATGATAAAAGTGTGATGACCTGACGATGCAGGGAAGATATTTTCGATGAGATCTAAGCCCCACTATGAAAATGGCCAAGTCGATTGGATTGGTTGCAAGGCCTGAGAAGGTACATGTGTCAAGTTAGCATGGTGTTGACACTTTATGCACTTTCGAACATATGCGCAACAATATTTCTCTAAGGATGGCCAATAATAGACCATGCAAAGAATGCACTTTGCAATGGCCATACCATTAAAGTGGGCACCACATGTACCATCGTGTGCTTGGGTGATCACCCAAGTGGACTCATACTAGTCCAAGAAACGGAGGAGGATTCCTTCATAGCTTCGACGGTATAAAATGTCTCCTAGAAAGACATGTTTTGCCGCTTTTTGTTTGAATGATATTTTTGTGGCATGCAACAATCCAAGTGGGAGGCTACCTAACTTGAGATAGTCTCTTATGGGTGTGTACCAATCCTGCTGATCAAAAACCTCGATGGTATGAACAGCCAGTCCCTCTTGACGTTCATCCCTAGCAAAAGCTGAGCAAGAAATAACTTCTAAGAATAGCATTGTGGTGCTATTAAGAGGGGTTGGAGAGAACAAAGACCCCCAGTTGGCATGATTTAGACTATCATGGATTTGAGATAACCTATCCTACGATGGTTCAATCTGGATCAAGTGGATTCCTAGCGTTATGTCAGAGCTTGCACGCTCCATTGCGGATTGCGGTAATGTGTTGACTTGAATGGTTGTTACCTCACCAGAAATATCTTGCGGTATTAGTGACCCCAAGGAGGCCATAGTGTCTGCAAAATGATTCGATGATTGAGGGAGTTCCTCTATGTCATACCATTCAATATTTGTCAGGAATTTATCCACAAAGGCTTTGTAGGCCTACAGAACTGGGCATTTGCATTGGAATACCACTTTCACTTAGTTGACAATTAACAGTGAATCACCAAAGATATTTAGGCATTTGATGTTCATAGTGATGGTCATTTGAAGACCTATGAGCAAGGCTTCGTATTCAACATTGTTATTGGTGCACGGGAAATCAATTTTAAATGATAAAGGCATTGGAGCCCCTTGCGGTGTGAAAAACATGATTCTTGCGCCACCCCCTTGCTCACATTTAGAACCGTCAAAAAATAAGGTTATGTCGGCCTATGACTCAGGCTCCTCAGAATTTTGCAATTTTGAGACATGGAAGACCCCATCATCGGGAAGTTCTACGGCCAGAGGTTGATTGTATTTGAGATGAGCCTCTGTTAGTTGATCAATGATGACTTGACCTTTGATGGACTTTTTTCCAATGAATTCGATGTCAAACTCCGTCAACAACATGATCCATTTTGCCGTATGACTACTATGATAAGTACGACTCATCATGTACTGTAATGGATTCTCATTAGACACAACATATGTCGTATTGCTCAGCATGTAATGGCATAGCTTTTTGGTGGCAAATACCACTGCTAAGCATAGCTTCTCAATGTATACATAGTTAAGTTCATAACTGACCAGGGTGCGGCTAAGATACTAATTAGCTTGTTCCTTATGTAATTCATTTTTCTGGGCTAGCATGGTGCCTAGTGCCACCTTAGTCGTTGAGATGTATAAATAGAATGAAACTCCTAGTCTATGTGGTGCTAATACTGGCGAAAAAGCCAAGTATTGTTTTATGTCATCGAAGGCTGACTAACACTCATCATCCCAATGAAATTCTACCCCCTTGTGTAATAATTTATTCATGGGTTGGCACTTGTCAGATAACTACACTATGAAGCGCTTGATTGATGCGACCTTACCCTGCAAGCTTCTGACTGCTTGATGGTGGTTGGGAGAAGCATTTCAAGGATTGCCTTGAATTTATTTGGATCTACCTCGATGCCTTGTTTTGAGACTATGAAACCCAAGATTTTTCCAGATGTGACGCTAAATACGCACTTCTTGGGGTTTAGCCTTACCTTGTGTTCGATGAGGCGATCGAGGATATTTCGTAAGTCATCGAGATGATTTTGGTGCAAAAGAGATTTGGCCAACAAATCATCCATATAATATTCCAAATTTTTATGCATGTGATCATGGAATATGTATGTCATAGCACATTGGTAGGTGGCGCCAACATTTTTAAGGCCAAAGGGCATGACCTTATAAAAAAATTTCCCCCAAGGCGTTGTGAACGCCATTTTTAGTTGATCATCGAGATTGATATGAATATGGTTGTATCCCGAGAAACCATCCATGAGGGAAAGCATTTTGTGGCCTGTTATAGTTTCTACCAATGCGTTGATGCTAGGTAAGAAGAAATCGTCCTTGGGACTCACTTTGTTTAGATCTCAAAAATTGATGCATATGCGAATCCTTCCATCATGATTTTTTATGGGTACCATGTTGGACTGCCATGGTGGGTAATCTACACAGATGACAAACTATGCATCCAAAATCTTTTGGAGCTCGTCTTTGAAAATTAAGGCCACTGTTGGGTGCATCTTACATAGCTTTTGCTTGACTGGCTTGACTGTCGGATCAAGCATTAGATTATGCATGACTAGCTGTAGGTCTAGCCCCAACATGTCTTTGTAGGACCATGCAAAAACCTCCTTCTTCTCTTTAATAATGGAAATGTAATCAACTTGCTCTTCGGGGGATATACTTACCCCCAACTTGATGATTTGTAGATTCATTGGATTAGAATCAATGTCTATGTCAATCATCTCTTTGACTGACATGTGGGACCCATCCTCCAACTGGTGTGGAATTGGGATCAGGTGGATATCATTTGTTGAATTTATATCTACATTGGGAATGTCGGGTCCCTCTTTAGCATGGAAGATATCCTGAGTCTGTCCTGGGATGAAATGAAACATCTCATTACAAGGCCAGTACTCTGATGGGGATGGTGGTGAGTCAACGTGATCCTAGTCTATGGCATTAGGTCTAGATATAATGGTCATGTTGGATCGGTTGGATTCCAAATGGGGGCAGTTAAATTAATGGATATTGTTAGTCTTACAATGACACTGAGAGGAGGGGTGAATCAATGTAGCCTTTTAAAACTTAAATCAACAACTCTTAAAGCTGAAACAATGTGAACTTAAAATCAAATACAACAAGTATAACAAGAGAACATCACACAACACAAGATTTAACGAGGTTCACCAATGTGGCTACTCATCAAAGAATGATTGCTTGGACTCCCATCCAAATCCAGCCTTTGCAAAGCACCAACTTTACAATCAATTTACCAGCACCCACTGGAATGAGCACCAACCCCTGATTTATCTGCACCAATAGAAAGGAGAAAAAACCCCTGATTTACTAGCATCAACTGGAAGGAGCACCAACCCCTGATTTACCAGCACCAACTGGAAGGAACACCAACCCCTGATGCCAAGCAAAAACTTGGACTTCAATTTGAATCTAAAATTTTTACAGTAAAATACCTTTGCTTTTACAAGACCCTGAATAGTCTTCTTCACCCTTTGCGCTCTCTGTGCACTCTGCTCTCTCTGTGCACTCACCTCACACACATTGCGTCGTTACAGCCAAACTTAGTGATCGTCTTTGCCCTTTACGTTCTCTATGCACTTTGCTCTCTCTGTGTACTCACTTCACACACTCTATGCCATTACAACAACATTTCACACACATTCACCACACTCTATGCTATCTCCATGCACTTAGCTATTTTTGCACTCTTCACCATATTTCGCTCTCTGTGCTCTCTGTGCTCTTACGGCCATATTTTGAATACTTCGACACTTAGCACTTTTGACACACTTCAACGACTCTTCAATTCACCAAGAAACCTTCCTTATATAACAATATTTTTCATCATGTAAACCCTAATCTTAGTCGGCTTTCATAACCAATGTAAACAATAATATTAGTCGGCTTTCATAACAAATGTGAACCCTAATCTTAGTCGACTTTCGTCGGCTTCTTCTTTTCTTTTGTCGTGATATCGTGACACTTCTGCCTCCATAGTCTTCCTTTTTGCTTTTGTTGAAATATCGTGACACTTCTGCCTTCTTACATTCTCTCTCCTCTTTTAGTCATGAAAATGCGACATGTCGCGATATCGTGACACTTTTCCTTCTTACACTCTCTCTCCTATTTTAGTCGCAAAAATGTGACATGTCGCGATATCGTGACACTTTTCCTTCTTACACTTTCTTTTACAACATGTCACAAAATCTTGACACTTTTTACTTCTTACTCTTTCTCTTGTAACATGTCACAAAATCGTGACACTTTTTCTGCTTGCTCTTTCTCTTCCAACATGTCACGAAATCGTGACACTTTTTCATGCTTGCTCTTTCTCTTCCAACATGTCGCAAAATCATGACAGTTTTTCTTCCTTGCTCTACATGTCGCGAAATCGCAACAGTTTTTCTTCCTTGCTCTGCATGTCACGAAATCGTGACAGTTTTTCTTCCTTGCCCTTTTTCTTCTAACATGTCGTGAAATCATGACAGATTTTATTCCTTGCTCTACATGTCGCGAAATCGCGATATTTTTTTTTCCTTGCTCTGCATGTCACAAAATTGTGACAGTTTTTCTTCCTTGCCCTTTTTATTTCAACATGTCATGAAATCGTGACAGTTTTTCTTCCTTGCTTTGCATGTCACGAAATCGTGAAAGTTTTTCTTCCTTGCTCTGCATGTCACGAAATCATGACATTTTTTCTTCCTTGCCCTTTTTCTTCCAACATGTCATGAAATCACAACAATTTTTCTTGCTTGCTTTTTATCTTCCAGCATATCGCGAAATCGCGACACTTTTTCTTTCTTACTCTTCATGTCACGATATCGTGACACTTTTCTTGTCTTTTTATTTGATCTTTTGCATATGGGCCACTTTGGTCTTCTTGGAAAATCACTGTACATACTCTGAATAACCTCTAAAATCCTGTCCACTGCATCAATCGATTTGTCTGACTAAAATCATTGTACATACTTTGAATAACTTCTGAACTCCTATCCACTGCATCAACCAATCTATCTGACTGAAATCACTGTACATACTCTGAATAGCTTTTGAACTCCTGTCCACTGCTTCAACTGATCTATCTGATTGTGTTGACAACAATGACAATACTTTTGTTGCACCTTGCTCAACAATCTCCCCCTTTGGAATTGTTGGCAACACACGTGCAATTTTCTGTAACTCTTCTCCCCCTTTGATAATAATACCAAAGGGCTACTACAGACTCCCCCTGAGTCCATGCACAACATTCTCAGGAAAAAATTATTACACTTAGCAAAAATCACAAACATGAGCAAAAAGATAATCAAATACATAAATGCTCCCCCTAAGAATGTGATCCCTATAGCTATTCAATTCTTGGGAAGTGTGACCACTCCCAATTTATTGTGAAGGTACTCAAAAACTTTCTTGGGAAACAATTTTGTGAAGATATCCACTACTTGCTCTATAGTTGGAACAAAGTCCAACTTAACATCACCTTCCACAACTTTCTCCTTAAAAAGTGATATCGGATAGCAATATTTTTTGTGCGTGAATGCATAACCGGATTCTTGGAGATGTTAATGGCACTGGTGTTATCACACTTAACTGATATTGGCTCACTGAAGTTAATACCAAGATATTTTAGAGTTTGTTTCATCCATAATATCTGCATACAACATTTTGCTACAATATATTCTGCCTCTGCTATGGATAAGGAGACTGACTCCTGTTTCTTACTGTGCCACGCGACCAACATGTCTCCAAGATAGAATGCACCTCCACTAGTACTCTTTCTATCATCGACACATCCTGCCCAATCTGCATCTGAATATGCAATAATGGTGAAGTCCTTACCTTTCGGATACCATAACCCATACTCCATAGTACCCTTGAGATACCGAAGAATCCTCTTCACTGTTGTCACATGAGTCTCCTTGGGACTAGCCTGAAATCATGCTACCATGCATAATGCCTGTAAAATATCTGGTATGGTAGCTGTCAGGTACAATAAGCTCCCAATCATAGATTTGTACATGGTTTGACCAACATGTGGAGATTTGTCATCCTTGATCAACTTGCAACCTGTCGTCATGGGAGTGCTAACTGGCTTACAATCCTCCATTGTGAACTTTTTTAACATCCCTTTCACATATTTAACTTGAAAAATAAATATGCCCTTCTCATTTTGATTAACTTGCAACCCAAGGAAATACGAAAGTTCACCAATCATTGACATTTCAAATTCTTTCTGCATCTTATTTGCTAAATATTTACACGACTCATCTTTGTTGTTGCCAAATATGATATCATCCACATATACAAGTACAATAAGATGCCTATTTTTTGTTTTGACATACAAATTACTATCCACCATACCTTTCTTAAACCCTTGTTGGGTAAGATAGTTGTCTAGCCTTGCATACCATGCTCGGGGTGCCTGTTTCAAGCCATATAAAGCTTTCTTCAAATTGCAAACCAAGTTGGGATCATCACCAAGTTGGAAACCATCTGGCTGCTCAATATAAACCTCTTCTTCAAGTTTCCCATTCAAAAATGCTGATTTCACATCCATTTGATAACCTTTGAAATTCTTGTAGACTACTAAATTCAGAAACATTCTAATTGCCTCTAGTCTAGCCACTGGTGCAAAAGTTTCCTCAAAATCAATACCTTCAACTTGTGCATAACCTTTACATACCAATCTTGCTTTATTCCTGACTACCTGTCCGTCTTCATTTCTATAGTCACCACTGATCAAACCTTACTTTCAATTGTTCAAATCAAGAGAAGACATTTTGTCAAACACTTCATGACCAACTATAGAGCACCTTACTCAACCTCATACTTTTGGACCTTGGATTGGCATGGTTCACAAAGAAGAGTTGCTCATCTTGATGAGATAAACATGAATCAATAATCAGACTTCAATATTTTTCACCAAAGCATCATTATAGACCTAACAGTCTTAACATCAATGTGTAGTTCAAATACACACTGCTTTTATCGAAACACATATATGCAGCTAAGGCAACATTCTTTCACTGAACCAAATTTTCTGAACTATTATAATCCTTAACTTTGAACAGTGGCAGTAAGAACCATCAACAATACAACAATGACATATAGCAATACTACCAATGGTGACAACTCTCAATTTAATCACCACCCTTCATGACACCTCCACAAACAACTACATGAACTGAAACACACTTTGACAACTATGCGACAACTCCCCCTGACTACTTGCATGTCATCCTCAGATAACCAAACAAACACATAGGAGCATTAAAATAAAACTTTTTAAGATTGCTCCCCCTGAGGATGTGCTACCTGGAGTTGCTTAGTGCAATAGCAGCGTAGTCTCCTTCAGTCCAAGGAGACATGATTTCCTCTCTTTTTTCTTTCTCCAAACTTTCTTGAACTTGGGCTTGAGTTTTTCAAGTACATCCCTATTTTGAACCTTTTCGTAAGATTGAGCATTTTTCTTGGGTGATTGTCTCTTGTGCATCCTTGATGGATGATTATTTTCCTTTCTTTTATGCACATGATTTATTCCCTGTCTGTGTTGCATTATTTGAGTCTGATGAAATCTATAGTCTTGCCTTAGATTAGATACAAAAGTGTTTGGACAAAACCTTGCTATGTGCCCATGACCATTACATTTAAAACATCGCACATGATTTTCAATCAGAAAAGCATATGTATTTCTACCCGCATAATTATTTGATCTATTATTCAATCCATAATAAATTTCCTTGTGACCATAATGGTTGCATCTAAAACAATAGCCATTAAAAACATTATTATGAATAGAATGTGAGTGATAGAACCTCTTTTGTTGTGGTTGCTTTGTTGTAGATCTCCTTTGATATTTTATTCCTTTTGAAGATTCAGCTTCAAACTTTTTTTGCTTTGATCCTTCAACAGTGAACTTCTTCTTCTCTATAGAGTTGGAAGATGAAGGTTGTTCAGCTTCATATCCAAGACCATGCTTATCCGTGGAGCTTCTTTGTTGACTTATCATTTTATCTAGAAACTCTGTGCTCTTCTCAAATTTGAGATTTGTATTGGCCTCTTCTAGTTGTTTCTTCAATAAAAAAAACTCTTCTTCTTGTTTGCAGCAACCAATCTCTTTCTCATTGATTTGTGACCTGAGAGTTTCTTCAATCCTTTTGGATTCTTCTACTTGTAGCTTTAGATCACTAATAACGTTGTTAGATTCCTCTTCATGTTTGCTACATACATCAACTTTATGATTCATCTCTTTTGTCTGCATCCTTAAATCGACAATCTCTTCTTCTAGCTTACTGCAATACTCTATTTTCATGGTTATTTGCACTTCGAGATATTTAGGTATTTTCTTGGATTTGTCTATCTATACTTTCAGACTGGTTATTATTTCATTTGCATCCTCAATATTTCCTAAAATTTTCTTATTCTTTTTCCTTTCTATCTCTAGTTCATCCAGAGCTGTAATTAGTTTCTCTTCCCAATTTACTTCTACATCAATTTCTTCTTCGAGTGCCATGAAAAGACCTCCACCTATTTCCTCTTCAGAATCATCCTCTAGGACTTCAATTTTGAAAGTATCATCTTCATCTTCACTGCTACTAAACCCATGGCAATGACATGCATCATGACCGAGTTGACCACAAACAAAACATTCTTCACCTTGTGAACCTGCATCATGACCGAGTTGCCTCTTGGCATTTTCTCCATTGTTTGATTCATCTCTTGAATCTACAACAACATTGAATTCATCTTCATTTTCTTTCATGACCATGTGTGTTCTTTTCTTCTTGTGTCTCACGGTTCTACTTTTGCTTTTCTTTGCCATTTGTGTTCTTGTAAGATCTTCCTTCAAGTTGTTAAACCTTTTTTGAAGGAACCCACTTTGATACCAATTGTTAGTCTTACAATGACACTGAGAAGGGGGTGAATCAGTGTAGCTTTTTAAAACTTAAATCCACAACTCTTAAAGCTGAAACAATGAGAACTTAAAACCAAATACAACAAGTATAACAAGAGAACATCACACAACACAATATTTAACAAGGTTCACCAATGTGGCAACTCCTCAAAGAATGACTTCTTGGACTCCCATCCAAATCTAGCCTTTGCAAAGCACCAAATTTACAATCAATTTACCAGCACCCACTGGAAGGAGCACCAACCCCTGATTTATTTGCACCAACAGAAAGGAGAACCAACCCTTGATTTACCAACACCAATTGGAAGGAGCACCAACCCCTGATTTACCAGCACCAACTGGAAGGAGCACCAATCCCTGATGCCAAGCAACAACTTGGACTTCAATTTGAATCTAAAAGTTTGACAGTAAAATACCTTCATTTTTACAAGACCCTGACTGGTCTTCTTCGCCCTTTGTGCTCTCTGTGCACTTTGCTCTTTCTACGCACTCACTTCGCACACTTTTCACCGTTACAGTCGAACTTAGTGATCATCTTCGCCCTTTGCGTTATCTGTGCACTCTGCTCTCTATGTAATCGCTTTGCACACTCTACATCGTTACAATTGTATTTTGCACACATTCACCACACTATGTGCTATCTCCATGCACTTAGCCGCTTCTGCACTCACTCTGCGCTCTTTGCCATCTTTCATCACCTCTGCGCTCTCTACACTCTTACAGCCTCATTTCAAATACTTCAACACTTAGCACTTTTGACACACTTCAACAAATCTTCAATTCACCAAGCAACGTTTCTTATATAACAATATTTTTCATCATGTAAACCCTAATATTAGTCGGCTTTCATAACCAATGTAAACTCTAATCTTAGTCAGCTTTCATAACAAATGTAAACCCTAATCTTAGTCGATTGTCATCGGTCTTCATTGGCTTCTTCTTTTCTTTTGTCATGATATCGCGACACTTCTGCCTCCGTAGTCTTCCTTTTTGCTTTTGTCATGATATCGCGACACTTCTGCCTTCTTACATTCTCTCTCCTCTTTTAGTCACGAAAATGGGACATGTCGCAATATCGCGACACTTTTCCTTCTTACACTCTCTCTCGTCTTTTAGTCATGAAAATGCAACATGTCACGATATCGCGACACTTTTCCTTCTTACACTTTCTTTTACAACACGTCACGAAATCGTGACACTTTTTACTTCTTACTCTTTCTCTTGTAACATGTCATGAAATCATGACACTTTTTCCTGCTTGCTCTTTCTCTTCCAACATGTCACGAAATCGTGACACTTTTTCCTGCTTGCTCTTTCTCTTCCAACATGTCGTGAAATCGTGACAATTTTTCTTCCTTTCTCTGCATGTCATGAAATCGTGATAGTTTTTCTTCCTTGCCCTTTTTCTTCCAACATGTCACGAAATCACGACAATTTTTCTTCCTTGCTCTGCATGTCATGAAATCGCGACAGTTTTTCTTCCTTGCTCTGCATGTCACGAAATCATGATAGTTTTTCTTCCTTGCTCTTTTTCTTCCATGTCACAAAATCGTGACAGTTTTTCTTCCTTGCTCTGCATGTCGCGAAATCATGATAGTTTTTCTTCCTTGCCCTTTTTCTTCCAACATGTCATGAAATCGTGACAGTTTTTCTTGCTTGCTTTTTCTCTTCCAGCATGTTGCGAAATCGCGACACTTTTTCTTTCTTACTCTTCATGTCGCAATATCGTGATACTTTTCTTACTTGTATTTTTCTTTGATGTTTTGCATATGGGCCATTTTGGTCTTCTTCAAAAATCACTGTACATACTCTGAATAACCTCTGAACTCCTGTCCATTGCATCAACCAATCTATCTGACTGAAATCACTGTACATACTCTGAATAGCTTTTGAACTCCTATCCACTACATCAACTAATCTATCTGACTGAAATCACTGTACATACTCTTAATAGCTTCTGAACTCCTGTCCACTGCATCAATCGATCTATCTGACTGTGTTGACAACAATGACAATACTTCTACTGCACCTTGCTCAACAGAGATCATGTTGATGAAATGAATTTGGTCTCCATCGTCGCATGGGTGTTGATTCAGACATTCTTGGTGATCCTTGTACCTCGAATCTGGCTCTGTGGGTATTGGCACAAAAGTATCGGCCCTATGTGTGGATAGAAGGATAGGGTCTACCCTTAGCATTGATAGCCCTATAAGGTCTCTAGGTTGGGGGTGCTCCCTGTATGCCTGAAGTGTTGGAAGAAGCACTTGGTCTAACTATACTTGATTTAAATTCCACACATGCCTTGGTCCCATATTTAGCTATTCAAACATATCATTGATGTCTATGGGGTATTCCTATTGCCTCATATGGTTGAAATATGCTATTTCAGTCTCATCCTCATAGTCGCTATCGAAGATCCATAGGCCTTCATTGGCCTTGATATCTATGTGCGGCATGGGAGGCTCGTTTTGTTCAAGCAAGTTGATTTGGTCCTATCTGGGTTGTTCCACTCTTTGTGGGAGGACTTGATTCTCTTGAGGTGGCAATTGCTTGATTGGAGCATTAAAGGGGAACATTGCCACTAAGTTCTCCTAATAGTCGTCAATGGGTGTCACTTGCGAGTGATTGCTATTAGACTCAAAAGGGTCCCAAGGTGCTACCTCATAATCTAAATCATCTTCAGAAGACCCCCCTTGATCATTCCTATATCCCCTTGGAGGTTACTTCTTTAACTTTATCTTTTATCGATCAAATGGGAGGGGTGGTTGAGGTCAACCAGGTTTTTTGTTAACAATGGAAGATAATCCCCCAATGTGTATGTTGTGTTGGTATTGGCATATGGATCTTATGCCAACCCATCCCTATTGCCTAGACCTAGGCCTTGCATGGTTTCTACCAGGATGTTGAGGGGCAAAGGGTGGTTGAACCCTACTCCTGATTTATCATATGACATCTGGTATCTCAGTTGACAAAGAATGTGCATTCCTTGTTTATATCTACCCAATCCATATACATGCCAATTACATTGGTTAAGGTATTTCAAGGCAAAGTCTGGGTTGGACAGATAGTCAACATTCTTATAAAATGGCTCTTCGTACTCTTACTCTTGTAGGTAAGGTTCAATGCCATTGTCAAGGCCCCCATATACAAAATTGGTCTGATTTTGTGGGTAGCCTAAATGGATGATGGTTCTGATGGAGAGGTGAGGTATCCCCATGTCTTGCATGGATTCAAGCATGGGTGTTGCCAAAATGTTCCACACTAAGTACTCTCCCAGACCCATATTGGCCATCTCAACGATAATCGTCGGCGGTTGAGGGGGAGGGAATGGGAGTTCTTCCTGAGTCCACTCCATGTTGGATGAACCAGGTGTCTCGGCTTTCATTCGAATGGGCACCTCTTTGGTAGAGATGATTGAGACCAATGGTGGTACTTCCTCTAGGGTCTTCTTCCCTTTGTCCTTTGGTGTGGCCACCATAGGTGGCGTTGTTGGTGAAGGAACAGACGACGAAGATTGGCCAGGTTGGTGATTTGAGGGTCTCGACAGCGAAGATGTAGGTAGAATCGGACCCTATGTGGACGGATTCAATTGAAAATCCAAATGTGTCGATGGAATGGTCGATTTTGGCATCAACTGCACCACATTGCAATACTTAAATGTCTCTAAGTTCATTGGGACTACATGTACTTGCCCTTCGTATGTGTATTTGAGGCATTGATGGGCTATCGAAGGGACACACTTCATGTCCTTCATTCAAGGTCGGCATAGCAAGATATTGTAGGCCATATCACCCTCAAGGATGTGACACAACATAGGAATGGTATTTTGTCCTACTTGGATGGGCAGTACAATTGTGCCAACCATCGAGCATAACGCGTCGTTGAATGCTAAAAGAGTGTAATTGGATGCCACAATGTGGGATGCTGGCAGCTTAAGATGTTTTAATGTTGTTGTCATTATTATATTGTTGGACGAGCCAGTGTCCAACAACACCCTCTTGAATGGGATCCTATTGACCTATGCAATAAGGTGGTCTTTTGGGGCCCCGAAGTCTTAGTCTCCATAGACTCTAAGTGCTCAAGCAATGCTTTGTATGCATCCGAGGATTTGATTTCCTCTTCTTTGGTTTGTTCCCATTGTGAATTGTGAGGAACTTGAGGCCTATGGAGGGGTAGTCAGATAGCACCCCTACCTTGGTAGGGCATTTCAGCCTACTCTTCTTCTCGCTCAAATTCCTCATAGGATTATTGAGGAGTTTATGGGCGTGACCTATGAACATGGATGGGTGCCCAAGGAAGGCACCCATCATTGGTTCTAGGAGTGGCCTCCCGCTCAGGTCTAGGAGGTCTTGGACGCAACGATTGATAAGGTCTTGGAGACCTGTCTTGCACTAAGGGGTTGTGCCTCTCATAAATTTTTATCTTATGCATGTGAGGGGTTGGAATCCTCTCATGCATAGTGTTCTAGAGCAACTCATCTGTCTGGCACTAAATGTGCTATTTGTTAAGATGATACATTTGCTCTAGTTGTTGTTGATCTTGTTCAAGATGCATGATTTGTGCTTGGTGGGAGGCATGTTTGGCAAATGCCAAGTCGATTTGTTCCACCGTCCTAGATCTAGGATGCCTATATGCCTCCCCTACATATCTATCTCAGTTGTGGTGATCCAAGATCTCTATGGGTTGCTTTCCTCTGTCGAGGTTAGCAGCATTCACCCGAGGCTCTAGCCTCAATAGGTGATCTTGATAATTAGCAGGTGCAAAGGCGCATTGCTTCTGCACGGTGTATTTTTCTTGAGGAATATATTGGTTTTCCTCGTGCTCCCTTTTGTACATGTGAAAGGTATGGGCAGAGTTGGCTCGCCCTATTTGAAGAGCCTTGCGCTCTATATTTGGCCTATTAGCTCTAATAGTAATGAGGGGTGGAGGAGGGATGATATAATCATGTGTCCCTTGCTTATGAACCCTATGTTTCTCTAGCACTTCATCACGTAGTGGCCACTCATAATGAGTGTCTAAGGGGGCCTTCCCATGTGTGTACTCCTCCTGAGAGGGTCTATGTTGAATGAGAGTACCCCTCAAAGGGGTGCCTCTATAGTCTTGTTCTATAGTGGTATGATGTGGACTATGTTGTGGTTCAAGCTACCAAAGTGGTATAACCAAGTCCTTAGGGCTATAACGGAGGTGACTTGTGCCTCCTTGCATACTTTTCGTAGCTTTTTCCCATGATTGGGCTTGGCTACGGGTATACACCATGGTGGTGGTTTTCTAAAATATATGTATGTTTTTATCTCCTTTACAATTTTTTATGCTACACCAAACAAAAGGGGACCACACAAACAAAGAAATGATTATCTTGATTATAGATTAAATGTGTGTCCTAGAGCTGGTTCAGTGTGTTTGATTTTTGTTATGTAAACCTTGTAAAGAAAACTTTTTTATACATGCATAATGAGGGCTCTTGTATCTCTAAAATGGTCAACCCTTCAATATACCATTGCCAGGCTGTTATACCGGACCTCTCAATATACCCGCTCTTATGTGAGGGAAACTATTAGTACGCGAGAGCAGAACAGTAAGTTGAACATAGGCGATATAGAAGGGGGATCACTCTGTTTTTGACACCTACCATAGAAGACTTATCCTCATGCACGGTGAATCACCCCTGCTACAGTTGGTCAGCTTTCGTCAGGATTTACGACTAGTAGTAGTCGCGATCAGGGTACATGTATGCAAAATCCAAGCCAAGGTGGTGATGAAATCCATCATTGGTCTTGATCAAGAGTTGGGGTATTAAGACCAACTCTTTGATGTTAATATTATTAGGTGGTGTGTGTGGTTCCTTTTAATTGTATAAAGAAAGAAAACATACAGCAAAAGATGATTTTCACTAATGCAATGCTTTAAAGTACATTTTATCTTTCAGAGACAATTAGTAGCAAAAAAGGAAATCACAAGACCTAACTAGAACTGAAACCTATAATGAAGACTTGCCATTTGTGCAAGTATCATGCAAGCAAACTAGAGAAGAATGCATTCCTAATCAAGTTCCTTTGATTTACTCTATGTTTTTATTTATTTATTTATTTTTATTTCAATAAGGAAGATGAACTACTTAACCTTTCTATGCAAGTGCCTGAAAATAAAGCAAAAGAACAAAAAATTACAAAAATCGAAGACAGAAAACCGCAGAGAATGTTCAGATAACTTACCTTTTCTCTATCTAAATCATATGCCTCTGAGTTTCTGCTTAGAAAATGCACAAGGATCTAATCTTCTCGGGGTGGGATGAATAGTAGGTCTACATTCATCATAGGGTGGGATGAATACATATTCATCCGGGGGTGGAACGAATGTCAGGTCGGTATTCTTCACAGGGTGGCACGAGTAGCAGTCCAACGCCCAAAGGAGTAACACCTGCAAAGAAAACCACAAAATTTTGGATCAAAAACTTGATCCTAATAATAGGGTATAGGGTCCCACCATGATCACCACTGAAAGAACTAGTGCGGAAGCACGGTGTACTAGATACGATGCAAACAAGATAGATGTGGTATAAATGCTAAGTCCTACGAATGCGATGAACAAATACATGAAGGAAATGATGCAAAATGAGACATAAGAAAAACAAAGTGGGGCCTAATTTATTAATAATGCTTTCAATTTTTTTATAATACGTCCCCTCTTCTAGGGCTCAAGACACATTTGATACGGTTTATTACATCCATGGATGGTACCCTTCTAGGGTCTTCTACGTGCCCCACATTTGAAATGGGCAGGCCAAAAGTTGTCACCGTTTGTGTCTAGGTGTCCATCATTACTTGATTCCCATCTGGTGTTCCTAGTTCCAAGATCCTGTGCATAGATAAACAACAAACAATTAATAGCATATGCGGATAGAAGGAAACATGCAATCCCCAAGGCCTTCGGCTAGTAAACACATAAAATAGTAAAATTATGGTCAAAACATGTCATAATGAATTCAAACTTTGAAAAAAGCATCAATACATCATCAGGGACACATTGCAAAAAGAATAGTCAGGAAATCATGCATGGATTTCTAATCGCTCCGGGGTGGGACGCTGGGGACTGTCACAAAACATGCAAAGGTGACCTTGCAAATGTCCTATCCAAAGGCCTCAAAAATTCCTACAAACTTGGGGTTAGACTAAAAAGGGAATTTTGAGATGACCCAGAAGGTCATATTTTGTAGATTCTTCCTAGATCATCCTGTATATGAAGGCGCTCCCTATAGGTTAGTAAAGACGTAAAATGATAAAACAAGGTCAAAACAGGTCAAAATGCAATGAAACTTGAACAACAGCATAAGTAAATTATATACAACATAATGAAAAAATAATAGTAAATAAATTAATCCTAGATTTATAATCGCTGCAGGGTGGGGCAATTAGGACTGTAATAGTTCAGAGGGCACCCGGGGGCAGGATGCCTATAGTTTGGGACTTGGTTTTGACATCAATCTAACTGGGATGGGTCTAAAACCTCCTATGGGGTTGTGTAAACAAATTTTGTGTGGGATTGTGGCTGATTGCTCAGGTTTTTGGTCTCAATTGCATTCCTCGTATTCACCTAATAACCTCCCTTCCAAAAGAGAGAGATTAGGGATGTAGGAAGCATAAAAGAGGAATGAGGGTATAATTTGGTAGCACTTTGTTGCTCCAAATGCTTCAGCTCTATTCCTTTTTTGGGGTGAGAAGGGTCACCTTTTTATATACCTTGGGGTCTCCTTTGAATGCACATGTCAGGGCACCACTTGGCTCATTATGCCTTTATGGGGGAGAGAAGATTCCTCCCTGATTGAGGCTTCCATGACTGCCTCTATGACTACCTCTCTGATCTTGAAATGCTCCCTCACACTCCCATGCCTTGAGAGCGGAGTTGGGTGGTAGATCTAGGATGCCATTTTTCCAGGTTTGACTTTTTTCTAGTCAAACCTGCTAATCGTCCCACCCTGGAGCGATTGCTGCTAATCATCCCGGGGTGGGGCGAATAGGATTATAATCATCCCAGGGTGGGACGAATAGGGAGCAAAGTGCTTAAAAGGTGCCAAATTGACCTCTAACATTCCAAAACTACTTTGGGAGTGGTTAGGACCACTGTTTAACCTCTAGAGGTTGCCCTAGGGGGCATGTATGCCAATTCGATCAGTGCTTGTAGTCACATAATCGGATTGGTGTTGTTTTGGTGTCTACAAAAGGAATCTGGGGGGCAATAAAAACATAGTTCGAGGTCGAGGGATGGTTAGAATATTGTACCCTGGTCAGTCAAGGCTAGGATATGGAGGCAGCCAAGGAATTCGTTGCCTCCTTGAGGGGCGACGTAGCTCAGGTGCGAGGGGTATAAATTCCAGTCACCCCCAAATACACCTCATAGGCGACTGGATTACCCCTCATAGGGGAATGCATATACAAAGGTGGACTACTGAAGCCATACACTGAAGTGCTACTGCCAGGGGAAAATGTGCAGATAGATAAGGAAGGGCTACCCAAAAGCAACCTTCCCATGAATCTATGGAAGATATTCGAGTAGGTTGCTCGATTATTTACATGCACCGAGAAGTATACACATCTGCATGCTAGCCATGTGCAGTTTTTGAATCACCTAGTGCATGGAAGGAAGTTGAACATGCCCTTATACCTGGAAAATGCCCTGAAGGACGAAGCGACTAGGTACCAAAAGGGAGCATTGTTTGCCTTGGCCCACCATGGGCTGATATCAGCACTGGTCTGCCATGCAGAAGTGTAGAGGCAGAACCCCAACGCAGAGGGAGATGGCAACCAAAAAATGCAACGTGATGCTATTGTTAAAATAGGGAAAGAAGAGGGAAGCCCTATAAAGGATATGACAAGTATCAGGCAATTGGCATTGCCCTATTTCATGAAAGAAATAGGGCATTCACCAGTACCTGAATGCATAGAGGAAAGAGGGCATTCCCCAATTCCCCAGTATGAAGAGGAAGGAGCACCGCTTATTAGCAATGATGCTAATTTTTGGCCGTCAGAACCAGTCCCCAGGAGGAAACACCTGTGGTGACTCTCCTCTTGGCAGAAGAAGAATAGAGCAACCCAGAAGTTGACGTTGCAACCCAAGCCCTCCGAGAATTGACAAACCAAAGCCTACAAGATGTAGGGACTTTTGAGAGCAATGATTAGGTCAAAATAGCATTAGAGGAAGCGTTGGAGTGGTAAACCAATTGTTGGATGGCCCTGCAAATTTTGGAGGACTACTAGAACAAACATAGAGGGGAATTGAAAGAGTGAGAAAAATGAATTGCCCAGCTCGAGCAGTTGGTTCGGCAGTTGTGAGAGGAGAACTAGCTACTCTAGGACAGGGGAACAAAAATAAGGGATGCATCAACCCAAACTGACTGGGCAATAGAAGTCTTAACAAATTCTCCCACATCTACAGAATGAGTATTTTCTTCGGGAGAATTTTGATCGGATGCCCGACAGAGCAGCTCAGAGGTAGGGGATAATTTCTCTATTTTTGGGAGTGAATGGGAAAGAAGTCCCACAACATCCCCTATTATTGTCTTTAGTGATATAGAGCAAGACGAGGGCCAGTAGCAGCAGAAAGGACCGGGGGATAAGGAAGAAATCCTCGGACCTGAGGAAGGAAGAGAAGAACCTGAGGGGTTGGCACAGGACAGACAGGGGGACAAAGAAGCACCTCTAGGGACGATAGCACAGAGTGAAGATAATTCTCCAGGGATCACAGAGCAAGCCTCTCAAAGTGAGAAGACGTCCTATAGGGAGAAAGCAAAAACCCCTATTTGAGCCGTCACATTTTTTGTAGATGCCAGAGGAAAAGGGCCCATGACAGCTCGAAAGAAGGCAAAGGTGACCTTCACCGAGCCATAAGAAGATGAGTGGGATATGGAACCATTCATGAAGAGGCAAAAATAGTTCGAATGGTTGCTCAAAGAGATGACAGTAGCTAAGGAGACTAGGAAGGCAACCTCGAGGATGTAGGTGGATTCTGGTATCTGTGTTAATCCGATAGAGGATATCCAGTTCTGGGATATTTATGGGTCATCCCAGGGATGGCCCTCCATGATAAGAAGGTATTTTGAAGGGTGATGGGTATATGGTCCCGAATTGGAGATCGCTACCATTGCAAAGGAGAACGCAAGGCTTACTCTTGAAGAAGCCCGATTGTACAAAGCCCAAGTAGTTCATCTCAAGAGGGATAATTCAAATATCCCTCCTGCAATGGTCAGACCTCTGGATGTTGACCTATGCAAGCTATAGAAGATACATTTCAAGTAGTAGAGATGACGCTAGTTCGATCACCTTTGATAGCGGCTAGGACAAGGAAAGCATAGTCGATAGCAGCATCCTCAGCTCTGTGTAGAAAAAGAAGAGCCACACCTCCAGATGCCAGCACACTGAAGAGGCAAACATGGGCCGTAGGTACAGTCAAATCCACCAAGAAATGACAATGATGAGGGGTCAACAGGGCTACCTATAATTTTTATGCCACGAGGGCGTAGCATACGTTAGGCATGGGGGGATGATGAGCATAAGAAATGCTCATATTTTGTATACATTTTCTTGATTATTATGCGGCTATATAATAAGGATTGCATATGTTTATGAATGATTATATAATTAGTTGATGAAATTATGCATGTTATCTAATTCATGGGTTTTCAATGCATTTTAGTGGAATTGCAGTTGATTTAGTTAGATTTGGATCAGTCAAGGTCTTTTCATGGACCTGGCACTTTGTTTCTTTTGAAATCAACGCAAGAAAGGTAGGTGCTTTCCTCTTCCAAGAAGGCACCAAATGAAATACAAGTGCCTTAATCTCATAGGAAGGTGCCAATAGAAGGCCAGCACCTTCCTTTTCTAGGAATACGCCAAAGGAAAATAAGTACCTTCCTCTCATAATGAAGGCATTGACAGGAAGGCGCCACTAGAAGGCAAGCTCCTTCCTCTCATAAGGAAGGCGTCACTAGAAGGCAAGAACCTTCCTATCATAAGGAAGGCGCCACTAGAAGGCAAGTGCCTTCCTTCCATAAGGAAGGTTTCGATAGGAAGGCACCACTAGAAGGCAAGCGCCTTCCTCTCATAAGGAAGGCTAGGAATGTGCCAACAGAAGATAAGTTCCTTCCTCCTCCAGGAAGGTGCCAACGACAATAAGACACCTTTCGTATAGAGAATGCGCCCGACATACTTAGGCACCTTCCTCATAGGGAAGGTGCCCCTGTTCTTTGCTCATTGACCAGACAAGCACGACATGGACAACAACGACTGGTGCAGTTCCAACTCTACATCATGTAGAGTTAAATTGGGGAACGCATCGATGTATGAGAACGTCCTACCAATACCAAGTGAAGCACAAACCAATCAGTGAACATGCCACCATTAGAAATGAATGTCATTTTTAGCAGACATCGATCACATTTACCAGACTGTCTTAGTTTAGTCTGGAATGAATCGACTATTATAACTTCTTTGTAACAAAATATCTGCGGGTGTGCTATATAAACACACGCAGACCTCTCTAAAGATATAGAATATTTTGATAGTAATTATAGGGAGATATACAGAAGAAACATTGTAATACTTTAATCATTATAATATAGTCCGAAGAGTTTCTAAGTGCATGTTCAGCTAGGAGGAAGCTACTAGAGCCTGGGCCCACTCCAAGCCAGTATTTCTTCCCCTATTTTTCTTGTGTTTTATAGATTAGTTTACTGCTTTTATAAGATTGTTTATCGCATTGTTATTTCTAGTATTGCAGTAGGTTTACTTCTAGGAATACGTGAATATTTCCTTTCTGTAGATTTAATTGTTTTTTTTACGTAAATTATTGAGGAGTGTATGAATGATTGACGACCATTTGAAACACCCCCCAATAGTAGAACTAGTGAACTCATCTCAAGTGGTATTGTAAGCAATATTGTTCAATACCCTTCACAAGTTTATGAAGCTCCCTGGGTTGATAAATTAAATGCACGGGCATGTGATAAAAGTAGGAAAGAAGTTAACATTGTTTGGCCCGCAACAATGTGTATTATATATATGAAAAGAAATTAGAAATAGAGCTCACAAGATGTAGATATGATCATATTGTGAATTCCTAGCATCTTTGACATAATCATCCATATTTATAATTTATTTTATTCATATATTGTCTATTATTGTGATATATACTATATATAAACTCTATCTTGGTAGAAGAGCTAGATAGACAATGAACCCAAATTTGATACATAGTGTGCTAGATGCCAATCTAGAGCTAAATACATGAAGTTACCTATAAGTTATATCATTGACCATATACATACTAAATATATTTAAAGTACATAGTATAAGTTATAATAAATTATAATAAAAAGTAGAATTATATACTATTTAATTTACAACTAATATGTGTAATAAAAATAATTTGTCTATCTATTAAATATAGAAATGAACTTAGGTATGATTTAAGATTATACAATTTAAATTTGAAATGCTCATAGTTATATGATAAAAGTTATTTAACAAGTTTTAAATTTTCCTAAATTAATAAAAGTTTTATTTTTAGAAGTCTTCAAAGGTATATTATTGGCGCAATGTTACATCATATATAAATATTTTATATTCTATTTAATTTACTAAGGCATACATTTTTTTGTCTTATCAAGGAAATTGTATTCTACATTTAAATGTTTGGTTCCTTATTATAAATAACAAAGAATAATATGTTTCATATTAGAATTATATTGTTATTTTATAAACTTCTTTTCTTTGATGATCACTATCCAAACACATAAAATGTTATCTCTATTTAGACCTATTTTGGTTTATAAGTTGTATTTTATATTTAAATAATATAATTAATAGTAAACATTGGCATCCTATCACCACATTTCCATTTGATTTATTAGTAGTCTTATATATAAATATACTCAAGCTATATTGGAGAATAAACCAAGAAGAAGCAACAGGGTATGAAGATAGATACAGAGAAGTGGAAGATAAAGAGGAAGATATAGAGAAAAGAAATTGGAGAATAAAGAGAAGGAGATATGTTCAAGGGATGGACTAAAAATATCCTAGGAGGGAGAGAAGAGAGTTTGAATGGATACAAGGATGCAAAGAGAGAGAATGGTAGACCTAGAAAGAGGAAAATAGGATAATTGGTAGGTAGAAGAGGAGAAGATCTATAGTGAAGGTTTGAAATGGTGTACAAGATAGAGAACCAATATGACAAATCAAATTCCCTATAATATGCAAATTTTTTTAGAAAAATGTGGTTGGCAAACCATCTGGCCTAGGTGCTTTATCTCTTGTCATCTCAAAAACAATATTTTAAATTTCATATTCTAAAAAGGGACTAGTCAAGTACAATTTATACTCAATAGAGACCAACTGAAGGATATTTTGGTGAAAAATGAAGGCTTCATCAATGACTATATCTTCAGAAATAGCAATAAGATTTCTAAAATAGCTAACCACCTCCTCATGGATCTCCATAATATATTCCATAATGGAACCATCATTTCTTAGAATTTATTTAATTTTATTATGGATTCTATATCTCAAAATAGTGTCATGGAATTTTTTAAATTTGGATCCCCCTCCTTGAGCCAAAGAGTGTGAGACTTCAACCTCTAAAAAATATCTTATGAATCCAATGTGTTATGGAATTTAGAAAGGAGAGCTCTTTATTTATCTTTTAATCCTTGTGAATATCCTCCTTCATTCACTTTTACTTCTATGACTAAAAGCTACTATTTTAGATCCATTATTTTTTGAAATAAATTTTTAAAAATATGCTTATTCCATTCTTTCAAATTGAAATTGATATAAATGGGTTTTTTGCTTACTTGGGAATCAAGAGGGCCAAAAAAAATTGTATCCCACCAAATCTTGATACATTACTCTAGATTGAGATTCCTAAGCCACAATAGTCTTAAACCTAAAGGGGTTGAAGAGCTTTCTACAATCTAAGTGAACATCAAACATGAAAGGATTGTGGTCCAATCTAGTTTTAGGAAGAGAAAATAAAGAGGTATTCCTAAATTTAATCAAACCCTCTTGGAAGACTAGGAATATATCCAATATTATTGGAATCAGTTGAATTTCTATCCTTTTGTTGCTCCATGTAAATTTGACCCCTCTAATACTAGTATCCATCAACCCATATTTTGAAATAAACTATTCAAAATCAAACATACTCCTGAACCAGTTGGGGGTACACTAAACTTATCAAGAGGGTAGATAGGGGTGTTGAAGTACCAAGCAATAAACCAAGTAAGATTACGGAAGACCTTCCTGATGAACATGAGGTCCTTCTAGAGATACCTTCTACTAAAGATAGTATTAGAAGCATAAGTATTTGTTAAAATACAACTTGCCATGGTGATTCTACATTGAAATAACACACAAATCAATCTATAAATTGTTAATAAAACTTTACCATCTACCTAATTTCCATCCCACAGGTATGGAAGACTACTTGACACTTCATTCATTGCACTAGAAATAAAAAGTACATCTTTCCACACACTTTTTTTAATACTCTTAACATTCTGGTTATTTAGTTTGGTTTCCTACAATAATACGATTTGGGATTTAGATATTTCCTAAGGTTTTGGACCAACTGATATTTAGAGGGCACATTAAGCCCTTTAATGTTCCAAGATATGATTATCATTTTTTGGATTTAGGTGGGGGTTTTTTACCACCCAATATTAAGGTTAGTTGATTTCCATCTGCCATTTCTTTGGTTGTTTTTATTTCTCTAATTTCAATATGAAAAGGTCTTCCTCTGAATTTATCTTTCCCCACATACACTTGATTATTTCTCGAGCTTTTAAATATCCTATTAGGGCTTCCTAGGTCTATACTAACCCTCTAAGAACTGGATGGATTCCAAAATAGTAAGGGTATTTGGTTTAGAGGAGGTATTTGAGTTCAACTAAATTCTTCCAAAATAATATTGCTCCTATAGGTCAAATATTCATTTGGAACATCTAGATCTCTATCTTCCATAGAATTAACTAAAGTTTTAAAGTGATTTTGAGTGATAATAACAACTGAATCATTAGGGCTAGGGTCATTGAAAATACTATCCTAAAGATTAGGCTCTTTGGAAACACCATCTGCTTCCCTTATTGAGGAAGCCTTGGGCCTAGTGAGATTATCTACACCATTCTTATCTCCTGAAGAATTACTATAAGGATATTCCATATTACCTAGGGTCTTATTTTATTTCCACCGAGGACGAGCAACTTTTTTTAGTGTAATTCCTTTTTAGATGCCCAATTTTTGAACGCATTTCACTGGAAGGTTATCAAATTCTAAGGTTTGAGTCCACAACCCAAACATGGAAATCAATTCAATGGATTTCAAAGGGGGTTGATTTATATCTAGGTTGACACTAATTCTTGCATGAATAAGCTTAGACCTTGTCAAGGTTGTCATATCAATTACCACTAGATATCCTAGACGGTGCCCAATTTTAACAAAATAAATTTATGCCATAGATGCAGAGGAAGACCTGGGATCCTAACCCACATTAGATATTGATTAAGGTTCTAGGTATTTGGATTAAATATCGTCGATCAGTATTTAATAAATAAGCCACGATACCCAAAGAACCACGAGATTTGTTGAAAAATCCACTCCATATTCTCTACTAATTTAAGACAAATAAAAAAGTTCTTTAGCAAGGCCGTAATTTACAAACTTCCCAAAATACACCATTTGGATTGAGCCCAATGCCGAATAGCATTCAGATTTGGATGGGCATCCAAAAACTTATCTACCACGTAAAGGTCACCTTGAGTCATAGACATTTTAACAAGCTCATCTAGAACAAAGATTTTGTTGCCCTCCTATACCAAACAAAACTTTTTACCTGAGGACTTTCCAACAAACATCTTTACTATTTGAATCCAAGAGG
This sequence comes from Wollemia nobilis, assembly GCA_028583015.1. NCBI lineage: Eukaryota > Viridiplantae > Streptophyta > Pinopsida > Araucariales > Araucariaceae > Wollemia > Wollemia nobilis. The sequence continues at coordinate 2,745,453 of JAQPPZ010003551.1, read as the reverse complement.
CTTTTGGTTCAAAAGGAACTGAAGAAAACCTACTAAAACTAGGACCTAGGCCTACCCTCCATTATTAAGCTCATCTCCCATTACTTCTCATGGATTGAAACAGTTATCGTCATCACTTATCACCATTCTCTCCAATCTAGTAGCAAAATGACTCAATCTATAAAATTATAAATGTTATCATAGAAAGTAATTGGTAATAAAAGAAGGATGACAACTGATTTGATTAATCAAGTATTATTAAAGAAGTCCTAAAGAAAGAGGTGCTAAAACAAAATCAATTATATTTTAAAATTATTCCATAAAAATTATAAATTTTATCATAAAACTTAGTAATATTATAAAAAAAGATTATTAGACTAGTAACAAGATTGCTAAAAAGGGACTAGTCAAGTACAAGTTATACTCAATAGAGACCAACTGAAGGATATTTTGGTGAAAAATGAAGGCTTCATCAATGACTATCTCTTCAGCAATACCAATAAGATTTCTAAAATAGCTAACCACCTCCTCATGGATCTCCATAATACATTCCATAATGGAACCATCATTTATTAGAATTTATTTAATTTTATTATGGATTCTATATCTCAAACTAGTGTCATGGAATTTTTTAAATTTGGATCCCCCTCCTTGAGCCAAAGAGTGTGAGACTTAAAACTCTAAAAAATCTCTTATGAATCCAAGGTGTTATGGAATTTAGAAAGGAGAGCTCTTTATTTATCTTTTAATCCTTGTGAATATCCTCCTTCATTCACTTTTACTTCTTTGACTAAAAGCTACTATTTTACATCCATTGTTTTTTGAAATAAATTTTTAAAAATATGCTTATTCCATTCTTTCAAATTGAACTTGATATATATGAGTTTTTTGGTTACATGGGAAGCAAGAGGGCCAAAAAAATTATATCCCACCAAATCTTGATACATTACTCTAGATTGAGATTCCTAAGCCACAATAGTCTTAAACCTAAAGCGGTTGAAGAGCTTTCTACCATCTAAGTGAACATCAAACATGAAAGGATTGTGGTCCAATCTAGTTTTAGGAAGAGCAAATAAAGAGGTATTCCTAAATTTAATCAAACCCTCTTGGAAGACTAGGAATATATCCAATATTATTTGAATCAGTTAACTTTCTATCATTTTGTTGCTCCATGTAAATTTGACCCCTCTAATACTAGTATCCATCAACCCATATTTTGAAATAAACTATTCAAATTCAAACATACTCCTGAACCAGTTGGGGGTACACTAAACTTATCAAGAGGGTAGAGAGGGGTGTTGAAGTACCAAGCAATAAACCAATTAAGATTACGAAAGACCTTCCTGATGAACATGAGGTCCTTCTAGAGATACCTTCTACTAAAGATAGTATTAGAAGCATAAGTATTTGTTAAAATCCAACTTGCCATGGTGATTCTACATTGAAATACCACACAAATCAATATATCAGTTGTTAATAAAACTTTACCATCTACCTAATTTCCATCCCATAGGTATGGAAGACTACTTGACGCTTCATTCATTGCACTAGAAATAAAAAGTACATCTTTCCACACACTTTTTTTAATCCTCTTAACATTCTGGTTATTTAGTTTGGTTTCCTACAATAATACGATTTGGGATTTAGATATTTCCTAAGGTTTTGGACCAACTGATATTTAGAGGGCACATTAAGCCCTTTAATGTTCCAAGATATGATTATCATTTTTTGGATTTAGGTGGGGGTTTTTTACCACCCAATATTAAGGTTAGTTGATTTCCATTTGCCATTTCTTTGGTTGTTTTTATTTCTCTAATTTCAATATGAAAAGGCCTTCCTCTCAATTTATCTTTCCCCACATACACTTGATTATTTCTCAAGCTTTTAAAGATCCTATTAGGGATTCCTAGGTCTATACTAACCCTCTAAGAACTGGATGGATTCCAAAATAGTAAGGGTATTTGGTTCAAAGGAGGTATTTGAGTTCAACTAAATTCTTCCAAAATAATACTGCTCCTACAGGTCAAATATTCATTTGAAACATCTAGATCTCTATCTTCCATAGAATTAACTAAAGTATTAAAGTGATTTTGAGTGATAATAACAACTGAATCATTAGGGCCAGGGTCATTGAAAATACTATCCTAAAGATTAGGCTCTTTGGAAACACCATCTACTTCCCTTCCTGAGGAAGCCTTGGGCCTAGCGAGCTTATCTACACCATTCTTATCTCCTGAAGAATTACTATAAGGATATTCCATATTACCTAGGGCCTTCTTTTATTGCCATCGAGGAGGAGCAACTTTTTTTATTGTAATTCCTTTTTAGATGCCCAATTTTTGAACGCATTTCACTGGAATGTTATCAAATTCTAAATTTTGAGTCCACAACCCAAACATGGAAATCAATTCAATGGATTTCAAAGGGGGTTGATTTATATCTAGGTTGACACTAATTCTTGCATGAATAAGCTTAGACCTTGTCAAGGTTGTCGTATCAATTACCACTAGATATCCTAGACGGTGCCCAATTTTAACAAAATAAATTTATGCCATAGATGCAGAGGAAGACCTGGGATCCTAACCCACATTAGATATTGATTAAGGTTTTAGGTATTTGGATTAAATCCCGTCGATCAGTATTTAAGAAATAAGCCACGACACCCAAAGAACCATGAGATTTGTTGAAAAATCCGCTCCATATCCTCTACTAAGTTAAGACAAATAAAAAAGTTCTTTAGCAAGGCCGCAATTTACAAACTTCCCAAAATACACCATTTGGATTGAGCCCAATGCCGAATAGCATTCAGATTTGGATGGGCATCCAAAAACTTACCTACCACGTAAAGGTCACCTTGAGTCGTAGACATTTTAACAAGCTCACCTAGAACAAAGATTTCGTTGCCCTCCTATACCAAACAAAACTTTTTACCTGAGGACTTTCCAACAAACATCTTTACTATTTGGATCCAAGAGGCTTTTGGTTCAAAAGGAATTGAAGAAAACCTACTAAAACTAGGACCTAGGCCTACCCTCCATTATTAAGCTCATCTCCCACTACTTCTCATTGATCGAAACAGTTATCGTCATCACTTATCACCATTCTCTCCAATCTAGTAGCAAAATGACTCAATCTATAAAATTATAAATGTTATCATAGAAAGTAATTGGTAATGAAAGAAGGATGACAGCTGATTTGATTAATCAAGTATTATTAAACAAGTCCTAAAGAAAGAGGTGCTAAAACAAAATCAATTATGTTTTAAAATTATTCCATAAAAATTATAAATGTTATCATAAAAATTAGTAATATTATAAAAAAAAGATTATTAGACTAGTAACAAGGATGTATCATACATTTTAAATGTTATCATTAAAATTAGTAATAGACAAAAGATAACCATAACTATTATATAAATTAATTAACCAAAAATAACTAACTTTTTAAAATTATAAAATATTCAATTATAACTTCAAATTTTGACCGAATAACCTGCGTATTAAAAACTTCCATGTAAAAAAAAAAAAAACAACTATAACACCAGTGCTACAGACTATCTCGTTGCTTCCATTTTAATTCCATTTTAAAACCCTTCTATTCTCCACCAACCAATCGTGAAATTTTCTATCTCGTTGCTTCCATTTTCATATGTTTGGGAACGAAAGTGTGGGATAAGCCGTACAAGTCTTTATGCCCATTGACACGCAAAATCGAAAAACGTATAAAGAATTGAAAATTAAACATGTGAGACAAAGAAGTCCATCCGAGTGGGAGACGAGAGACTATTTCCTTGGCAATAGACAAGTTTTGTGTGACGTTTCGTTACTTAATGGATTAGGCGTCTCCCAAAACAAGGAAGGAAATTTTTTTAGTGAAAAACACGTTCAGAGAGAAGGTGAAATGCATGAGCAAAGTCTAACCTCACCTGCCTCACCAGATCATATTTAGTGACGTCTCGTTACTTAATGGGTCATAGAGTGATATTATTGAATAGTCTAACCATGCAGCAAAAGATATCTAACGATAAGGATTGGGTCATACAGTAATATTATTGACTGACCAGGTCATATTTAGTTTTAGTTCAGAATGGGTCATAGAGTGATATTATTGAATAGACTAATCATGCAGCAAAAGATCAGAGAAAGATAATTAAAAAATATTCACGTTATCCAGGCATTCCCCGCTCTATAAATACAATATCTGGAGTTAGTATTGAGCACACAAGCCTATGCCCTATATAATTTGCGTCTCTGTATATTGAGCATATTTGTCCCGTTTTATCAACATGGATATGAGCATGAATGCTAAGACCCGTTTTATCATTGTATTTTTTGCATTTGTTTTTGTTTTCGTAAAAAATGTAAAGGGTGCAGATCCAGATCCTCTCACGGACTTTGCTTCAGGCTTAACAGTCTTCACCCTTCGAGACATTTTTCGAAATGGAGACGTTACTGTCGACACGGGAGGTGTTCGAACAGCCACCTCTGTCACTAATTTTCCTGCAACGCAGTAAGTACTAAGTAGTATTACAATTGTTATTGTTAGTCATACAAAACCTTCAAACCTTCAATTGCATTGCAATTGCATGTATAATATTAATGAAATTTGTTTGCAGATCACAAGGCCTGGCAATGGTGAGATTTAAAATGGTGCCGTGTGGGGTAAATTTACCCCACACGCATCCACGAGCCACTGAAATTCTTACGCTTCTCTCCGGAGGACCTCTTCAAGCTGGTTTTGTTGACACTCAAGGTACTCATTTTCTAAACGTAGAATTAAAACACTCCTTCCATCTAAATTAATATCCTTAGCATTAATCGTAATTTTAATTCTGGCAGGTCAAGCATTTGTGGACATTCTGTATCCTGGCGACGTGACCATATTTCCCAGGGGAACAATGCACTTTGAAATTAATGTAGGAAAAGAGGAAGCAAATTATCTCTCCGTTCTCAACAGCCAAAATCCTGGCACTCTTGTAAGTATTAACAAGTAAGTAGTATGATGATTACGATGACATATAAAATCGAATTCTAATCTGATGTGCATCTTCTGTCCTTGATTTAATCAGCCAAGCGCCCAGACGTTGTTCAAGATTCCTGCGAGAACTGTGGCCACAGCCTTTAACTTGAGCTTGAACGCAGTGAACATGGTCAATGGGACGATAATTCCATTCGGAACAAGCCTCATAAAAACACCCACAAGCGGCTGTGTTCCAGGCAGAGACATCACTATCGACTTTTGAAGTCATGAAATAAGTATATTTACAGTATTCGTGTTCACAATAAAAGAAGACAAGGAATGGTTAGAGGTCAAGTTGAAGGTTCCTACCTTTGGTAAATTCTCAGTTTGTTTTCGGTTTTCGTTCTAAATAAATGGTAATATATCCATCATGTTTACAATGTTGAACTTTTTTATATTACTATGGGTTGGCCTTTTTTTCTCTTTATTTTATTTTTTTCCCTTATGTTCAACTGTATATATGTATGATAAAAAAATTTAAGGTGTTTGGGTTTTCATAAAAAGATATATTGTGTACATTTAACTAAAATATTATAAATCTTAATGCATTTAAATTTGTAAGAATATTTGATCTTTATTCGTACAATATAAAGTAACTAAAATATTATGAATCTTACTGCATTTAAATTTGTAAGAATATTTGAGCTTTATTCGTACAATATAATGTCACTGTTATTCTAAGTTGAACATGCAAGGGAGGTAGATAGAATCATGAACTATGATGTATATTCGTTGAGGTAGAACACTTCTCTTGTATGTGGTTGAGAGGTATGAGACTAAGATGCATTTTGTATATGAAAAGTAATTAGAAATAGATCTCATTAGATGTAGATATGATCATATTGTGAATGCCTAACATCTTTGACATAATCATCCATATTTATAATTTATTTTATTCAAATGTTTTATATCATTGTGATATATACTATATGTAAATTCTAGCTTGGTAGAAGGGCTACCTAGATTTGATACATAGTGTGCTACATGTCAATCTAGATATAAATACATGAAGTTACCTACAAGTTATATCATTGATCATATACACACTAAATACATTGAAATTACATAGTATAAGTTATAATAAATCATAATAAAAGTAGAATTATATACTATTTCATTTACATACAAGTACTATGTTTAATAAAAATAATTTTTCTATCTATTAAATATAGAAATGAACTTAGGTATGATTTACTTGTCACCTAATTTCTCCTTCATGGATATAGGACCCAGTCAAATTTAAGGACTATTGAAAAAAAAAAAAAAAAAATCATTTAAAGGTTACATAATTTAAATTTGAAATGCTCATAGTTATATGATAAAAGTTATTTAACAAGTTTTAGAATATTCTAAATTAATAAAAGTTTTATTTTCAGAAGTCTTCAAAGGTATATTATTGGCATAATGTTACATCATATATAAAATAACAAAGTTTTATTTTCAGAAGTCTTCAAAGTTCATTCTGTGTTGAATAGTTTTATTCCTTATTACAAATAACAAAGACTAATATGTTTCATATGCAATATTTCTAACTAGAATTATATTGTTATTTTACAAATTTATTGTCTTTGATGATCACTATCCAAACATGTAAAATTGTATCTCTATTTAGGTATATTTGGATTTATAAGTTGAATTTTATAGTTAAACAATATAATTTATTATAAATATTGGCATCCTATCACCACCTTTCAATTGGATTTGTTAGTAGTATTATATATAAATATACTCAAGCTATATTGAAATGATTAAATCAAATGACTATAGTGTAATATAGAGTGAATAAATCGTCTCTCATATCCTATAATTTTCCAATCCATGTCTTGTATTATTTTGAAACCCTAAAAGTATTGTATAATGTTTTTAAATTTGATAGCCATTCCAAACATTTTACCATCACCCAAATTTTAGTTGAGTTAAAAAATTAATTTTAAACTTCAAGTTTTATCATAGTATCAATTAGTATTTTTGATGTAAGTTAACCAACTCTTGTAGATAATTATCATTGTATCTTATACCAACCTTTTGTGTGGAAGACAAAAATATAGAGAGTGAAGAGGAGTTGGTGGAAGGTAAAGTGGTGGAAAAAAATTAGAGAAGAGGAAAGAGAAGTAGAAATAGAAATAAAAGATGGTCATCAAAGATTAAACCAAGGAGAAGCAAAAGGGTAGGAAGATAGATAGAGAGATTTTGAAGATAAAGGGGTGGATGTAGATAAAATGAATTGGAGTATGAAGAGAAGCAAAGATGTCCAAGGTATGGAATCAAATTATCCTAGGTGGGAGAGAAGAGAGTTTGAATGGATACACAGATCCAAAGAGAGAGAATGGTAGAACTATAAATAGGGAGATATGATAATTGATAGGAATAAGAGAAGAAGATATAGAGTGAAGGTTTAAAATGGTGTACAAGATAGAGAAACCATAGGACAAAGAAATAAAAGGAATATTTGAAAGAAAGAGTTGGAAGAGATTACCATTTGAAATTAAATATGAGTCAAAGAACTCCATAAGAATTAATTATTTGTTGTATTTGTTTTTGAATAAAATATAATACATTCCAAATTCTAAATTATTCTATGTTTTATGTGTGAGTGATAAATTTTTAGAGTTGCTAGATGCATGCATTAGTTAACATTTTGTTAATAGGGCATAATTTTTACAAGAGAAGTTAGATTTGATAGTAGTGTGAGTAAGAATGTTGTTCAAATAATATTACCTTGGCTACTATCTAGGAGTATGTTGTGTAAGACATAGATGGATTGGAATGATGTGAAGCATGAATGTGTGAAAACCATTCATTAGTGAAAACATCTAATATAAAGGATATTCTCGTAATTTGAATGATGTGCTAAGGTAATCTAGAGGTATTTCTCTTAAAGTAGTACCATAAGATCAAAAGAGGCCGGTTGTATAACAAAGGTAGTCATATAATTGTTTTTTCCTGGCATATAACTCAACTTAAAATTATCATATAATTAAAGAATGTATTGTATTATTAACCTAATTATACAACTGTAATATGTTATACAAGGAACGATATAGGTCATATAAGGAATTTTGTTGTATGATGAGTGTGATCATGCAATGGAAGAGATCATATGATAGGAAGACATTTTCATACAAAGGAAATTATTGTGTGTTGTCTTAAGAGTTTTATCATCATCATGAGACCTTGATCATATGTGTGATTGCCATACATATTAAGGTCATGAATAGAAGGTAAAATTATGTTGAATAAGAAGCTCATCCATATGAGGACTATCGTCTCTTGGCTACATCATTTTGGTATTAGATTAGTTGATCTCTACCTTAGGTATGTATCAATCCTTAGAGATCAACTAGATCTAATACCAAAATGAGTAAAATGAATATAACAAAACCTTCAAGCCATGAATATAGATGATATAATGAGAGGAAGCATCATTTTATTAGATGCCCTTAAAACTACCCAAATGAGGGGTATTCAAAAAGAAGACATAAGTGATAATGAAGAGGAGGAAGTAAATAAACTAAAAGCTCACAATGAAGGGCAAGAAGGATATCAAGAAGAATAACTAATCTAGGAAATTTATAACATGAGTAGGAAGCCAAAATTAGAAATGTCATCATATAATGAAAGTTTAAAACCTAAGGAACTCATTGATTGGATCATGGAGATGGAGAAATATTTTTATTTTGAATTGATAAAATACCCCATTAAGGTGAAGTTTTCTTATACAAAACTAAAGAGGCATGCATGCTTATGGAGGAATCATGTACAAACACACACAAAAAAAGTAAAAGGAAATATTAAGAGATGAGATAAAATGACTACTAAACTAAAGGTCAAATTCCTCCTATTGGATTACCAAAAAGGGTTGTTTAGAAGAATATCAAACCTCAAGAAAATGGTGTTAGCAGTGGAAGAGTATGCTAAAAAATTCTATAAATTATATTGAAGATGATGAGGAGAAAATGGAAAGATATATAAATGGACAAAGTTTATACATACAAGATGAGATTATTTTTCTCCGAACTAGAACAATTGAAAAGGTATATCATTACACACTCAAGGTAGAAGGGAAGTTTATTTACAAGCAATAAAATATTTCCAAAGGAAAAGAATAGTTCTCTAAGGAAGAGAACAATAAAATAATGGTAGAGGGCAACATTTGCAAGAAGGAGAAGTCAATAATTTTCAAGGTGATTTCAACCAAAATACCTGAGAAAAGGGTGAATCATCAAGAGGATAAGGTAGATTTGATGGATGTAGAGGTCATGCTTTGTTGGCAACTGCTATAAATACTTGGAAGAAGGACATAAAAATTTTGAGTGTCCTCTCACGGACTTTACTTCAGGCTTAACAGTCTTCACCCTTCGAGACATTTTTCGAAATGGAGACGTTATTGTCGACACAGGAGGTGTTCGAGCAGCCACCTCTGTCACTAATTTTCTATTAGGAATGGAGCCTAATTATGAGGAGGCTAAACAGAGAAATTTTTTGGATTTACTGTAGGACGGGCAGGGAAAGTTTCCAGATTTACAATCTGTTAGTCTACTAGAGAAAGTTTTTGGATTTACAACAGGACAGCCATGGAAAGTTTTTTTGTTTTTATCCCAAAATTAGGTGCTGGGAACTCAGTGTTAATCTTGGAATGTATTAAGAAAAGCAATTTTTTTCTATTTTTTTCTTATATATAGTTGTGAGGAAAAATAGAAAAAACAATGAAAATTATTGTGTTGATTCCTTGAAAATATAGAGAGGAAATTACAGCAGATGTTGGTTGTAGGTTGTAACCCTCTATTGCTTGGATTGAGAAAGGAAGGACTAAAAATTCTCGGTGGATGTAACCCACATTGGGTGAACCATGTTAAAATCATTGTCTCTTCTTCTGCGTGTGTTTGTCTTATTTTGTTAATTCTGCTCGTTAAAGTTTGAAACACTATAATTGCTTTTATCTATTTTATATAGTGATTTACTCTAACAAGTGGTATCAAAGCAGTTGTTTTGTTGGGTGCACTTGACAAATGGATAATTTCTGGATCAAGTGGGAGCAATGGCGGAAGAAGGGAGGTTTAGAGTTCAAAAATTCAATGGCCAAAACTTTCAATTTTGGAAGATGCAGATGGAGGATTACTTGTACCAAAAGGATCTTTATTTACCCCTTAAGGCAAAAATATAGAGACCTTCATCTATGTCTAATGAGGAGTGGAGTCTTCTTGATAGAAAGGCATTGGGTACTGTGTGGCTGTGCTTGGGAGCCACCGTAGCCTTCAACATCTCTGATGAAAATACTACCAAGGGAGTCATGGATAAGTTGGCCAAGATGTATGAGAAGCCATCAGCATCAAATAAGGTATTCTTAATGAAAAGGTTATTTAACATGAAAATGAGTGAAGGAGGATTTGTGCATGATCATTTAAATGAATTTAATACTGTCACTAATCAATTGCATTTAGTAGGATTGGATTTTGATGATGAGCTTAGGGCCTTATTAATCTTATGCTCCCTTTTGGAAAGTTGGAACAGTTTGGTAATGGCGGTAAGTAACTCTGCTTCGAGTTCAAATAAATTAGAATTTGATGATGTGGTTGGTGTGATACTCAGTGAGGACATGAGAAGAAAAACCACAGGAGAATCATCTAGCACCGCCTTAACTATTGAGAATAGAGGAAGAGGAAGAGAAAGAGGCAAGAGTTCACATCATGGCAAATCCAAAGGTAGATCCAAATCATGTGGAAAAGGAAAGCTATAGTGTTGGCACTGTGGCAAAAAGGGTTATATCAAGAAGGACTGTTGGCAAAGAAAGGGTGATGGAAATGAAGGTAATGATAATAATGGTAACACTTCAGAAGCCAATATTCTTTGGACAAATTCTACAAGATGCTTTAATTTTATCTCTTGATAAAAATAATGATTATTAGGTAATTGATAGTGGTGCTTCATTCCATGCTACCTCACATAAGGAATACTTCATAGATTATGTTTCTGGAGATTATGGACAGGTTCTATTGGGAAATGACCAACCATGTAAAATCATGGGTATTGGAAATATTTTGATTAAATTCCCAAATGGATGTCAATGGGCTCTTAAAGAGGTGAGACACATACCATATTTAAAGAGAAATATTATATCGGCAAGTAAGCTTGATGGTGAAGGATACATGGTTGCATTCAGAAAAAATGCTTGAAAAGTTACTAAAGGTTCATTGATAGTAGCTAGAGGTAAACTGGTGGGTTCTCTTTATTTACTTACTGTTTTTTCTCACTACTCCATGAATTTAGTTTCTACAGGTGAGAGTGCATCTTTGTGGCACCAAAGACTTGGCCATATGAGTGGAAAAGGTATGGAAATTTTACATTCAAGAAAGTTATTGCCTAAGTTAAAAGATATTGATTTGGAATTCTGTGAGGATTGTGTTTATGGTAAAGCAAAGAGAGTTAGATTTCTCAAGGATGGTAAGGAAAGGAAGAAAGAGAAATTGGAGCTTGTGCACTCAGATGTTTGGGGCCTAGCTCAGGTAACTTCTCTTCGATGTTCCTCTTACTATGTACTTTTTATTGATGATGCAACAAGGAAAACATGGATATATTGCATTAAGAATAAAAGTGATGTTTTTAATACCTTCAAGAATTGGAAAGCATTAGTTGAAAATTAAAATGGAAAAAGGTTAAAGTGTCTAAAGTCGGATAATGGTGGAGAATATTGCAGTAGAGAATTTGATGTGTTTTGTTCTAAAAATGGAATTAGAAGAATCAAGGTAGTTCCAAGAACACCTCAAGAAAATGGGGTTGCAGAAAGAATGAATAGAACCATCATGGAGCGTGCTAGGAGCATGAGAATACATGCGAGCTTACCATTATTTTTATGGGCTCATGCTGTTGATACTGCAGTAAATCTTATTAATAGAGGACCGTCTAGTGCCTTGGATGGAGGAATTCCGGAAGAGCTTTGGACAGGTAAACCAGTAAATTATTCTTTCCTTAAGGTATTTGGATGTGAGGCTTTTATGCATATAGACAAAGAGAACATAAATAAGTTAGATGCTAAGGCCCAAAAGTGCTATTTTATTGGTTACAATATTGATGGATTGGGTTACAGATTATGGGATTGTGATAACCGAAAATTCATTAGAAGTAGGGATGTTAGATTTAATGAAAAAAACTTATATAAAGATCGGTTGTAGGGAAAGAAACAGAAAGAGGAAATTACTAAATACATAGACCTTGATGAACACATAGAAAAGGTAACTCCAAAAGTGGTAGAATATCAAAATGTACAGCAACAGCAACAAGCACCTCAATATCTAGAAAGTGTTGTTAGACGATCTACCAGGATAAGTAAAATTCCTCAACGTTTCTCTGATTATGTTTTGTATACTAATGCTGGTGAGCCAGAATGTTTTTAGGAAGCATTACAGATGGATACCAAGAATAAGTGGGAGCTTGCAATGAATGAAGAAATGGACTCTTTATTTCACAACCAAACTTGGGATTTGGTTGAGCTACCCAAAGGTAAAAGAGCTTTGACCAATAAATGGGTGTACGAGATTAAAGAGGAAAATGAAGGGCATAAGAGATACAAAGCAAGACTAGTGGTCAAGGGATTCGCTTAGAAAAAAGGTATTGATTTTGATGAGATTTTTTCTCCGGTTGTAAAAATGACCTCTATTAGAGCTATTTTGAGTCTTATAGCTATAGAAAATTTGTATCCGGAGAAATTGGATGTGAAGACAACATTTCTTCATGGTGATTTGGAGGAGGAAATTTATATGCACCAACCAGAAGGCTTTTAGGTGAAAGGTAAAGAGGATTGGGTATGTAAACTGAAAAAGAGCTTGTATGGGTTAAAACAAGCTCCTAGACAGTGGTATTTAAAATTTGATAAGTTCATGGCTAATCAAAGGTTTGAAAGATGTCAAAGTGATCACTGTGTATATTTTAAGCAAATTGGAAATGGTAACTATGTTATTTTGCTATTGTATGTGGATGACATGTTAGTTGCGGGAACAAATATGCAAGATATAAACATGCTCAAGAAGAAGTTGGCTAAATCCTTTGCCATGAAGGATTTGGGAGAAGCCAAACAAATCCTTGGTATGAGGATAACAAGAGACAAGGAGAGTCACACTCTGAAATTATCACAAGTAAAATACATTGAAAAAGTGCTTAAGAGATTCAACATGAACAATGCAAAGTCTGTTGCTATTCCATTGGCAAAACATTTCAAACTCACCAAAGATTTGTGTCCCAAGACACAAAAGGAACAAGAGCATATGGCTAAGGTTCTCTATGCATCAACGGTTGGAAGCTTGATGTATGCAATGGTTTGTACAAGACCAAATATTGCCCATGCAGTGGGAGTAGTGAGTAGATTTATGAGTATTCTGGGAAAAGGACATTGGCAAGCGGTAAAATGGATACTCAGGTACTTGAGAGGAACTTCAAATTATTCTTTGAATTTTGGAGGCTCTAATATATGCTTGAAAGGTTTTGTAGATTCTAATATGGCAGGTGATCTTGATTGTGGAAGGAGCACTACTGGCTACATCTTTACTATAGGAGGAGGAGCGGTTAGCTGGATTTCTAAACTCCAACACGTAGTTGCCCTTTCAACCACTGAAGCTGAATATGTTGTCTGCTGCGAAGCAAGCAAAGAGATGGTTTGGTTGCAAATACTAATGGAATAACTGGGGAAGAAGCAAGAGGATAATAGGTTGTGGAGTGATAGCCAGAGTGCTATACACCTTGCGAAGAATTCAGCATTGCATTCAAAAACTAAACACATCAAACTCAGGTATCATTTCATTAGATCAGTAGTGGAAGATGGATCTTTGAAATTAGGGAAAGTTCACACATCACAAAATCCTACTGATATGCTTACAAAAGTGGTGTCAAGAGAAAAGTTGAGCTTTTGCTCAACTTCGATTGGCCTTAAGGAATAAGAGGCCATGATGAGAATTTTTCAGTCCTTGGTTGCAGTATGGTGCAATGGAATTAGTCTCCAAGTGGGAGATTGTTAGGAATGGAGCCTAATTATGAGGAGGCTAAATAGAGAAAGTTTCGGATTTACTTGCAGGACGGGCAGGGAAAGTTTTCAGATTTACGATCCGTTAGTCTACCAGAGAAAGTTTTCGGATTTACAACAGGACATCCAGGGAAAGTTTTTTTGTTTTTATCCCAAAATTAGGTGCTGGGAACTCAGTCTTAATCTTGGAATGTATTAAGAAAAACAGTTTTTTTTTTTCTGTTTTTTTCTTATATATAGTTGTGAGGAAAAATAGAAAAAACAATGAAAATTATTGTGTTGATTCCTTGAAAATATAGAGAGGAAATTACAGCAGATGTTGGCTGTAGGTTGTAACCCTCTATTGCTTGGATTGAGAAAGGAAGGACTGAAAATTCTCGGTGGATGTAACCCACATTGGGTGAACCACGTTAAAATCGTTGTCTCTTCTTCTGTGTGTGTTTGTCTTATTTTGTTAATTCTGCTGTTAAAGTTTGAAACACTATAATTGCTTTTATCTATTTTATATAGTGATTTACTCTAACATTTTCCTGCAACGCAGTAAGTACTAAGTAGTATTACAATTGTTATTGTTAGTCATACAAAACCTTCAAACCTTCAATTGCATTGCAATTGCATGTATAATATAAAATGAAATTTGTTTGCAGATCACAAGGTCTGGCAATGGTGAGATTTAAAATGGTGCCGTGTGGGGTAAATTTTCCCCACACGCATCCACGAGCCACTGAAATTCTTCCGCTTCTCTCCGGAGGACCTCTTCAAGCGGGTTTTGTTGACACTCAAGGTACTCATTTTCTAAACGTAGAATTAAAACACTCCTTCCATCTAAATTAATATCCTTAGCATTAATAGTAATTTTAATTCTGGCAGGTCAAGCATTTGTGGACATTCTGTATCCTGGCGACGTTACCATATTTCCCAGGGGAACAATGCACTTTGAAATTAATGTAGGAAAAGAGGAAGCAAATTATCTCTCCGTTCTCAACAGCCAAAATCCGGGCACTCTTGTAAGTATTAACAAGTAAGTAGTATGATGATTATGATGACATATAAAATCTAATTCTAATCTGATGTGCATCTTCAGTCTTTGATTTAATCAGCCAAACGCCCAGACGTTGTTCAAGATTCCTGCGAGAACTGTGGCCACAGCCTTTAACTTGAGCTTGAACGCAGTGAACATGGTCAATGGGACGATAATTCCATTCGGAACAAGCCTCATAAAAACACCCACAAGCGGCTGTGTTCCAGGCAGAGACATCACTATCGACTTTTGAAGTCATGAAATAAGTATATGTTTACAGTATTCGTGTTCACAATAAAAGAAGACAAGGAATGGTTAGAGGTCAAGTTGAAGGTTCCTACCTTTGGTAAATTCTCAGTTTGTTTTCGGTTTTCGTTCTAAATAAATGGTAATATATCCATTATGTTTACAATGTTGAACTTTTTTTATAATACTATGGGTGGCGTTTTTTTCGAACAATATAATGTCAGTGTCATTCTAAGTTGAACATGCAAGGGAGGTAGGCAGATAGAATCATGAACTATGTTGTACATTCGTTGAGGTAGAACACTTCTCTTGTATGTGATTGAAAGGTATGAGACTAAGATGAATGTATATAAACATGTATTTTGTATGTGAAAAGCAATTAGAAATAGATCTCACAAGATGTAGATATGATCATATTGTGAATGCCTAATATCTTAATTTGTTTTATTCAGATGTTGTCTATCATTGTGATATATACTATATATAAATTCTAGCTTGGTAGAAAGGCTAGATAAACAATGAACCTAGATTTGATACATAGTGTGCTAGATGCCAATCTAGAGCTAAATATATGAAGCTATATTATTGACCATATACACACTAAATATATTGAAAGTACATAGTATATGTTATAATAAAAATTAGAATTATATACTATTTCATTTACATTCAAGTACTATGTGTAATAAAAATAATTTGGATATCTATTAAATATAGAATTGAACTTAGGTATGATTAACCTGTCACCTAGTTTCTCCGCGATGGATAGAGGAGTTAGTCAAATTTAAGGATTATTTAAAAATTAATTTTAAACTTCAAGTTTGATCATAGTATCAATTAGTATTTTTTATGCAAGGTAATCATCCCTCGTAGATAATTGTCATTGTCTCATATACCAACCTTTTGTGTTGAAGAGAAAGATATAGAGAGTGAAGAGGAGCTGGAAGAAGGTAAAGTTATGGAAAACATTAGAGAAGAGGAAAGAGAAGCAAAAATGGAAATGAAAGATGGTCATCAAATATAAAACCAAGGAGAAGCAAAAGGGTAGGAAGATAGATAGAGAGAAGTAGAAGAGAAAGGGGTGGATGTAGAGAAAAGCAATTGGAGGATGAAGAGAAGAAAAGATGTCCAAGGGATGGACTAAAAATATCCTAGGAGGGATACAAGAGAGTTTGAATGGATACAGGGATGCAAAGAGAGTGAATGGTAGACCTAGAAAGAGGGAGATAAGAGAATTAGTACGAAGAAGAGGAGAAGATCTAGAGTAAAGGTTTGAAACAATGTACAATATAGAGAAACAATAGGACAAAAAAATAGAACAAAGACTTTTAAAGTGAGTTGGAAGAGATGACCATTTGGAAGTAAAGAGGAGTCAAAAAAATCCATAGGAATTACTTTTTTGTTGTATTTATTTTTCAATAAAATAGAATACATTCCAATATCTAAACTATCATATGTCTTCTATCTGAATGATAAATTTTTAGAGTTGCTAGATGCATGCATTAGTTAACCTTTTGTTAATAGGGCATAATTTTGTATAAGAAGTTAGATTTAATAGTAGCATGAGTAAGGATGTTGTTCAAAGGAGATAACCTTGGTTACTATCTAGGAGCATGTTGTGTAAGTCACATATACATTAAATTAATGTGAATCATGAATGTGTGATCACCATTCATTGATGGATATCATCCAATACAAAGGATATTATCATCATTTAAATGATGTGCTAAGGTCATCTAGAGGCATTTATCTTAAAGTAGTAGCATACCATCAAGAGAGACTGGTTTTATAACAAAGGCAATCATACAATTGATTTCACTTGCCATATAACTCAACTTAATATTGTCATATAATTAAAGAATTTGTTGTAAGATTAACCTAATCATACAACTATGATATGTCTTACAAGGAATGATATATGTCATATAAGAAATGTTGTTGTATGATGAGTGTGATCATACAATGGAAGAGATCATATGATAGGAACACATTATCATACAAAGGAAGTTGTTGTATGTTGTCTTAAGAATTTGCTCGTAATTGTGAGATCTTGATAATATATGTGATTGCCATACACCTTAAGGTAATGAATAGAAGAGAAAATTTTGTTGCATGATAAGGTCATCCATAGGAGGAATCTCTGCTCTTGTCTACATAATTTTAGAATTAGAGCTAGTTGATATCTAAGGATTGATACATGCCTAAGGAAATATGAGACAATGAGGGAAATGAATATAAAAATACCTTCAAGCCATGGATATAGATGATATGATTAGAGTAATCATCACTTGATTAGATGTACTTAAAACTACCCAAATGAGGGGCATTCAAGAAGAAGACATAAGTGATAGTGTAGATAAGGGAGAAAACCAACTGAAAGCTTGCAATAAAGGACATGAAGTACATCTAGAAGAATAACTTATCTAACATTGGGAGGAAGCTAAAATTAGAAATCTTATCATATAATGAAATTTTAAATGCTAAGGAACTCATTGATTGGATCATGGAGATGGAGAAATATTTTTATTTTGAGTTGATAGAAAATCCCAAGAAGGTGAAATTTTCCTATATGAAAGTAAAGGGGTATGCATCCTTTTGGAGGGATCATGTCAAAACACAAATGCAAAGAAAATTAAAATAAAATATTAAGACATGAGAGAAAATGACTACCAATTGAAGGTCAAATTCCTCCTATTATATCACCAAATAGGTTTGTTTATAAGACTTTAAAACCTCAAGTAAATGGTGTTGGAGGTGGAATAGTTTACAAAGGAATTATATAAATTGACCATAAGGGCTAGTCATATTGAAGATCATGAGGAGAATATGGAAACATATATAAATGGAAAAAGGTTTTTCATACAATATGAAATTTATCTTCTTTGAATTAGGACAACAGAAGAGGTATATCAATACACACTCAAGGTACAAGGGAAGTTTATTTACAAGCAATACAATAATTCCAAAGGAAAAGAATAACTATCTAGAGGAACTATAAAATAATGATAGAAGGCAACATTTCCAAGAAGTAGAGATCATTATTTCTCAAGGTTATTTCAACCAAAGTACCTAAGAAAAGGATGAATCGTTAAGAGGATGAGGTGGATTTGATAGAGGTAGAGGTCATGGTTTTGTTGGAAAGTGCTATAGATACTTGGAAGAAGGACATGAAAACTTTGAGTGTCCTCGCATACATAAATTTAATGAGCAAGGAAATGAATCCCATAATCAAATTGCACAATCATTTAAATATAATATTTCTTCATTGAAGCACATGGAAGAACCAAAAAAAGGATAATACCTTATGATGAAGAGAGTATTGTTGAGACTCATCTAACAAGGTTAAGCTTAAATATTGAGCAATCGTGGTCTCCTGTAGATGAGGTTTATGACTATCAAAAGGGATAAGGTTCACATTCTCATTGGAAAAGGATAGGATCCTGGAAATGATAGTTTGATGATCATGGATAGACTCATTAAAGACTTTATGGTTCCTTTCTAACCACACCTGCAAAAGATAGTGATTGAGACAAATTTTCCACATGTATCTAAGTCTTTGGTTTGAAAAGAGGCAAGCCCACTAGACGAACAAATCAAGTACGATGGCTAGTTTAACCTAGGAAATATTGAAGGACTAAAAACCCCCACTTAGGACAGTCAAGGAAAAAGGGCACTCAAGGAAAATGTGATAAATGGTCTCCCAATTAGCCCTGCATAGACAAAAAATTAGTGATACAAATACCTTTACGCATCATATTATCAATGGTTAGAATTATTCCTTGGATAACCAACCATAAAAAGACTAAAATTTTTGGAATTAAATTTTTTATCCAAACTAAGTCCTTTTATAGAACAAAATCCTTGTCATCAAACAAAAGCTTGTAAGCTAATTTAATAGTGAACTACCCATTTTTTGTAGGATCCCAGGTCACTTGATCTTCCTTGGGTCTCATGGGGATAAAATGTTTTCTAAGAATGTTACAAAGATAATTTGATTCTACTTGAAATACTTGAATCCTTATTTGTTTCCACTTCATTCTGCCTCTGTCCTCAACCATATAATCGAAGACTTTTCTACCAATGAGTTCTTTTGTGATATCTCTGATTCAGGCTAATTTAGAATATTGTGTCAGTGGTTTGTCCTTAGCCCACCTGTCATTCTAGCAATTTATCCTCTCACCATTGCCTAAAAACCATATTAAACCTTTTTATGATTTCCTTACAATTGAGAATTGCTTTCCAAAAAGTAGAACTTTTGATTGGAACTAAGTCACTTAGAAATTCCATATTTTGAAGATAATTTTGTTTGATTATAGTTGTCCATTCATTTTCTTCACCAAAAATGAGGTGTCACGCCTGCTTGTCTAGTAAAGCTAAATTCATATGAGCGATTCTCCTCAGACCTAAGCCCCCATTTTCCATGGGTCTACACACTTTGGTCCATCCTAAAAGGTGTATCCTTTTTTTCTCCTCTGATCCAGTCCATAAAAATTCTTTTTGGAGTTTCTCAATTTTTTGGAAAACCTTCATAGGGGCTTTGAAAATGGAGAGGAAATAGACTGGAATGCTATGAAGAGAGGCCTTAGTGAGGGTCAGCTTTCTTGCTTGAGATAGAAGATGACATTTCTATCCAATAAGATTTTTTGAATTCTTTCAATAACCCTGTTCCACATTGACTCTCTCGGAGAACCAATGAAAGAGGGAGGCCAAGATACGAAGTGGGGAAGTTTGCTAAATCACACCCTAAAATTTTTACAATCCTTCCTTGCCTCTAAATGAGGGGGTTCAAGAAATATAACTTGCTTTTACTAAAATTAAATTTTTGACTAGCAACGTCCTCGTAGAGTTGTAGGATGTATTTAATTCTTTTGGCCTCAACCATCGATGCCTTAGTCAATAGAAGGGTATCATCAAAAAAATTTTGGTCAAAAACAATCCTAGTGAGAGATGTTGCCTTGATTCCTGATATTAGCCTTGAACTACAAGAATTTTTTATGGTTTTGCCTAAAGCTTCTGCCACAATGATGAATAACATGGGACAGATAGGGTCCCCCTACCGAATTCCTCACAAAGCCAATGTTAAGTGGTCCCCACATCCTACGGGTTGGTTTAATCTTAATTTTGATGGAGCAGCTACGAAAAATCCTGGTAGAGTAGGCACTGGCGATATTATGCGATATCATAATGGGAATATGATGTTTGCATTTTTTGAATATTTGGAAACAAGGATGAACAACGAAGCTGAAGCTAGAGCTATGTGGAGAGGCCTTCAAATGACTCAAGATTTAGAAGGCAATTTGATCATATAAGGAGACTCTATGCATGTTATAAATATCCTCAATAATTAGAAAACACCTCCTTGGAGGATTAAAATAATTGTTGAAGAGGCTAGGATCCTTTTCCAGGGAAGATAGGACAAAAAATCCCAACATGTCTATCGGGAAGCTAACAAAGTTGCTGATAAGCTAGCCAATTTGGGTGTCTATGGTGACGGAATTTTCAAATGGGAACATGGTGTCCTGAGTAAAGTAGAGGATCTTATTCAACAATAATGAAAAGAATGATAGTCGAACTTACCAATAGGTAAGGCATTGTAATTTCGAAGGCTATGCGTATTATCGTATCTTTTTTGAAATGGAATCACAATAAAAATTATCCGAGTTGTCAGTCTTGGTGGATGCTGCTTGGAAATACCACAAATACTAATGGGGATAGTCACATGTCAGATAGCATGGCTCCTAGTCATCTTAGTAATTTGAGTTTGGTTGCTAATCACAGGGCAGGAAAGAAACGACAATATAAGACTTCGAACCAGAGCCACGTGGACCACCAGATAGCCATCGCTATAAATCTAGCCAACAAGTTCACTTCTCCAAGGCTGATTGGCCAATATGGGATGTGGTCCCAAAGCATGTCAGTACTGTGGTATGTGTGTCTATAGTTTTTTTTTTCTCCACTGTTTGAAGGAAGGGATCTGTGTCTGTTTATTTTTTTGTAATTATGATGCAAGTGTGTTTTCTCGGGGTATACCCAAATTGTTGTATGGGAAGTTTCTTTTTGATAACATGCTATGTGCCTTACCGGATGTAATGGCTTTTACGGCATGTAGATTTTACATATATAGGATCCCTAGTAAGGACATGTTCATCAACAATCGTAGGATGATTTTTCTAAAAGGTTTTGGGTCAACTTGTAAAACCCAGTATTAATGCTATAGTATCTTATCTACCAAAAACAAAAAAGAGAGTATTGTTGAAACCAACAAAGGAGGTGTATGATCTTGATTATAGAAGGAATCTCTTCAAAATGACTTGTGAATTAGGAGATAAATTTTATAAGATGATTGTAGAAAATGGAAGTATGGAAAATTTAGTGTATATAGAGATGGAAGAAAATAGTGTTATGCATAAGGTATCAGTGCCAAAATATATATTTATAATAATTAGGAAAATCAGTTTTGAAGTTGAGGTGAATAGTATCCAAAGTCATGTAGAAGACATGGTAAATTGCACTTTTTTTACCAAAAGATATAACAATGCAGCAAATTTATCTTAAAATTTAACAAAAAATATAAATATTGTAAATAAAAAGTAAAAGTCTACTAGAAGTATCATATTGGACCACTAAATGATGCTATAGTGCCAAACTATGGGTAGTAGGAAACTATCGACAGTTGCAAAACTATCGATACCATAAAACTATCAGTAGCTACTACAGTACAAAATGATTAATAGTTGCATACTATCGATAGCTATAAACTATCGATAACTCCAAATTGTTGGTATTTAAAACGATTGAGACCCTACAAATCATTGGCATCTAAAAACTATTGGTAGCTAAAAACTATCAGTAGTTGCAAACTATTGGTAGCTCGAAACTACTAAAAGTTGTAAACTACTAGTAGCTACAAACTATTCATAACTAGAAACACCCAATATATATAAACTACTGGTAGATAAAAATATTTGACATCTAAAAATGATTGACATTTGCAAACTACTAGTAGTTCTAAACTACCAAAAGTTGTAAACTACTAGTATATGCAAACTACAAACAACTACAAACTACCGATAACTTTAAACAATCAACAACTTAGAACTACCAGTGCTATTGCACCTGCATACTATCAATAGCTTTAAATAGTTGATAGCTACAAACTATCAATCACATTAAATTACCAACAAGTTAAAACTACTAGAATTTGCATACTATCGGCATCATCACATCTACATACTATCGGCTCTAGCCACTACTCATTTAATGCTTATCTTCTGACAACATCGTCACATATCAACACTAAATTTATTTAGGGACATGTGTCAACATTTATTGAAATAAACATTCTATAAAATAGCAATAACCCTCACCATTTCACCTTCACACAAACCCTTCCAAAGCCTTAGAAAGCCTTCCAAATCCTCCTAGAGCCTTAAAAAATTACATAAACCGTTTGAAACCATTACATCGGTTGTAACAAGGCCCATATCACCCATCATTTTTGCATCAAAACTTACATTTAAAAATATTGTTTTCCTATTAATATCTAAGGTTTTCACAATGCCAAGTTACAATGCTATATGGGTAACAAATTTAGGATTAGAATCAATGCCCCAATTCCACACCAACAATATTTTGCTACTAAAAATTGTTAGATGTTACAACCATGACAGCTTGATCTTCAACATTGGCATCAACAACAGGACTCTCTCCTTCACTATCAAGACTACGGATGTCCAAATATTGATAGGGCTCCCCCACAAGTATTGTCCATCCATCACATCAAAGTTTGTTTTAACCGATGAAGACAAAATCTACCTGGAGACTAGCTTCAGTCTCTCATCAACCTTTTTGTTAGATAAATTTTCTTTTTCAAATATTATGAGTCTCATATTCATTAATTTTATGCAATATATTAATTTTAACTTTTATTATTTTCAATTCACTCAAATCATTCCATAAGGGACCTCCATTTTTCACATGTCACCAACCAGTTTCTTCATGTGGTGATCGAGTTCTTCCAAGCACATACTATTTTGTAGGGGAGGTCAACTAACATTCCAATGTGGAGGTTGACATATTTGGTGTGTTGTTTAGCACACAAAAATTTTGACTGATAAACTTATATTTCTAACAAAATTAAATCTAATCTCAACAATGCCCACTCAAATAGTGGGGTATTTGTTCCCACATCCAATTTTCTTGTTTTTTTTCATGAATCATACTATAATCTATAAAATACCTCGGTTACCACCTCGCTCCACACAAAACTAAGAATAATTGGTTTGATATATGAAGAGGAGCAAAAAAATGTAGATTTTTATTAACATCATTCTTATTATTTTAGAATAGAGTTAATTTGATACTTTATATTTACTTAAATGTAGAAAAGGGTACTATTTTTATTCCAAAAGAGAGGCTACAATGAGGGGAATTCTACTAGAGCCTACATGAGATTCTAACACTCATTTGGAGCAAGAATAACAACTCATAAGATCTCACAAAGGCATAAGGTCTTCTATATCCCCTCTTTCTCATCTTGTTGCCTCATCAATTGTACGTAGAGTTTACATTGTTTTCAAAGAAGTTAGCCAACCCTCGAGAGGTAATGTGACAGTTACAGATATTTTAGTCTAGTTTATTTCATTGGGTTAATTTTATTGATAGCTTCAATTTATATATTTTTTTATGTTTCCAAGGCAACATGATGCACACCCTTCAGAATATTCATGCAGTATAATTAGTTAAACTACATTGGTTACGATAGAAAATTTATTTTAGTTCATTTTTAATAAAATTTCTTGATAATTTTATTTTTGTAGAACCAGTTCGATCAGCTTCTCACAGACAATGAATGATTGTTACCACAGCCTCCACCATGACCACAATCAACGAGGGTTCAACATCATATGCATGGAAAGAAGCTATTTTCTGCACGGAGATGGGGAATAACCCGTACACATATTTTTAGATATTCCAAATCTTTTGATCGAAATGTCTAGTTTGCATGGTTTAATATAATTAGATAATCTTCATCTTGAATAGTATTATCCTTTTCAAGACAATAGACCTAATATTTTCAAGCATTCAATGTGCTTCATCGTACACAATAGTAGACAAAAGCACAAGAACCTGAGTAGGTAGGGGTAACTATTGGGAGCTCTTCCCCTCCACAAGATATTGGTGGTACTGGTCCCCTCACTGATGACCAAAATTTGAAATTTCCACCAAATATGTTATTGGTCAATAATTGTGAGTCTAATGTAAAAGATATTCTATTGGCTGACATCTCTGGGTAGAGATATGTCATCCAATAGATAATCTATTTACAGGCCTAATACCAACAATATTTTAAGCATCAATGGCCACAAAAATGGATCTATTAAGAGCATCCACCATAATAATGAAAATGTGAGGGGATAGAGGATCCCCTTGTCTTAAGCTCCTCTATTTAGATAAGTAACCTCCTCTATTTAGATAAGTAACCCATGACTGCTCCATTTACCAAAACTGAAAACATAGTAGAATGTATACATTCTATTATTAACCTAATCCAATCTTCATGGAATCCAAACTTCGAGAGAACTTGCAACAAAAATTCTCAATTAACTCTATCATAGGCTTTGTTCATGTCTGGTATCAAAAGGAGACCCACAAATCCACTTTTATCAATATAATGAAGAACTTCATGGATAGTAATAATTCCATTTAGAAAATTGCCTATATGTATGTTATATGTATATTTTAGCAATACCCACGTGTTGTAGGTGAATTGGAGAGGGTAGGGCAATCCTCTAAGGGAGGTCCGTAGTTTGAATCTCCACCCTACCAAATACACATTAGGTACCCAAAATCCAATTGATAATGTTGGTGCGATCAGGTCCAGGCACGACTCTTGGGTGATTTTGATGGTGTAGATCCCCTTGATCATGGTTTCTCAGACCAAGGTGGCCCCATAAAGGATTTTTAGATAAATTAAAAAAAAAATCCATTTAGAATTTGCCTGCTCAAAACAAACCCTCCATGATTAGCAATGGTTTGGAGTCAAATGGCTAACATCTTGGTGAGGAATTTAAAAAATTGTACTACATAAATGGATCGGAAAAAAATCCTTAAAGTATTTTGCTCCAACCACTTTTTAAATAAGAGCCAAAAAAGTAGAATTGACGTATCGAGGGATAAAGAAGATTTTTTTAATCTCAAAAATAACTACTCAAACCAAATTCCCTATAATATGCCATAAGTTTTGGAAAAATATGGCTAGGAAGCCATCTAGCCTAGGAGCTTTGTCTCTTGCCATCTCAAAAATAACAGTTTTTTTATTTCATCTTCTAAAAATGGGCTAGTCAAGTACAAGATATGCTCAGTAGAGACCAATTGAGGGATATTTTGGAGAAAAATAGAGGCTTCATCAATGACCATCTATTTAGCAATGTCAATAAGGTTTCTCAAATAGCTAACCACCTCCTCATGGATATCCATAATATTTTCCATAATGTAACCATTATTTCTTAGAATTTCTTTAATTTTATTATGGCTTCTATGTCTCAAACTAGTGACATGGAATTTTTAAAATTTTGATCCCCCTCCTTGAGCCAAAGAGTGTGAGACTTCAACCTCCAAAAATTCTCCTATGAAGCCAAGGTGTTGTGGAATTCAGAAAGGAGAACTCTTTCTTTGTCTTTTAATTCTTGCAAATATCCTCTTTCATTCACTTTTACTTATAAATCTAATAGCTACTATTTTAGATCCGTCATTTTTTGAAATAAATTCCCAAAAATATGCTTGTTCCATTCTTTCAATTTGAACTTTATATATCTAAGGTTTTTGGCTATTTGGGAAGCAAGAGGGCAAAACAAATCAATATCCCACCAAATCTTGATTCATTGCTCTACACTGAGATCCTTAAGCCACATAGTCTCAAACCTAAAGCAATTAAAGAGCTTTCTACCATCTAAGTGAACATCAAACATGAAACGATTATGGTCCAATCCAGTTTTAGGAAGAGCAAATAAAGAGGTATTCCTAAATTTAATCAAACCCTCTTAGGATACTAGGAATCTATCCAATCTTATTTGAATGAGTTGAATTTCTATCCTTTTGTTACTCCATGTAAATTTGACCCCTCTAATACTAGTGTCCATCAACAAGGTTATGCATAAGGGGTTGACCCCAAAGTATATATATAAAATCGGGAAAAATCTAGTCCTAAGGTGTATATACATCGGAGAAAAATTTTCAAAATTTTACAAAAAATTTATCAAAATATGGCGATTTTTCAAAAATTTTGCACTTAAATTATAAAACAATTTTAGGGTCACTTTTGACCTATTAAATCATCCTAAAACTTCATAAAAATACCACCAATAGATCAGGTTCGAAAAGAGATTTCTAACGAGTACAAATATGCCTATGTTTGGATATATATTGATGCCTAAAACTATAAAATTAGCCAATCACCTTGTGACAGTCGCCTTGTGTCAGTTGCCACATGGTGACTATCACAAGGCAATTGTCACATGGTGACTGTCACAAGGCAACTATCACATGGCAATTGATAATAATTTTATAATTTTAGGCATCAATATATATCTAAACATTGGTATATTTGTACTTGTTGGAAATCTCTTTTCAAACATGATCTAATGGAAGTGTTTTTATGAAGTTTCAATATGATTTAATAGGTCAAAATCTATCCCAAATGACATTACTTCCTTACCACCATATTTGGGGCCACTTTTGACCTATTAAATCATCTTAAATCTTTCTAAAAACACCACCATTAGATTGGGCTTGAAAATAACTTTCCAAAAAGTACAAATATGCCTATGTTTAGATATATATTGATGCCTAAAACTATGAAATTATTATTAGTCACCATGTGATAGTCACCTTGTGACAATCGCCATGTGACAGTCACCTTGTGATAGTCACCACATGGCGACTATCACATGGCGACTATCACATGGCGACTATCATATGGCGATTGTCACATGGCGACTGTCACAAGGTGATTGTCACATGGTGACTGTCATAAGGCGACTGTCATATGGTGATAGCTAATAATTTCATAGTTTTATGCATCAATATATATCCAAACATAGGCATATTTTTACTCATTGGAAAGCTCTTTTCAAGATTGATCTAATGGTAGTATTTTTATGAAGTTTCAAGATGATTTAATAGGTCAAAATCTATCCCAAAATGATATTACTTCCTTACCACCATATTTGGGGCCACTTTTGACCTATTAAATCATATTAAACTTTCATAAAAACACCACCATTATATCCGGTTTGAAAAGAGCTTTCCAACAAGTACAAATATGCCTATGTTTGGATATATATTGATGCCTAAAACTATGAAATTATTATCAACTACCATGTGACAGTCATCATGTGACAGTCACATTGTGACAGTCACCACATAGCGACTGTCACATGGTGATTGTCACATGGCGATTGTCACATGGTGACTGTCATATGGCGACTGTCACAAGGTGACTAACAATAATTTCACAGTTTTAGGCATCAATATATATCTAAACATAGGCATATTTGTACTTGTTGGAAAGCTCTTTTTAGGTCTAATCTAATGGTGGTGTTTTTATGAATTTTAAATATGATTTAATAGGTCAAAATTGGCCCAAACATTGCAGTAAGGAAGTAATGGATTTTGACTTTTCATTATCGTAGTTATGTGGAAGTGAATTCATACTAGGGTCACCAGTGTTTTTTGTAGATATAATACTAGGGTCAATACTAGGGTCATTATCATTATTCTTTTTAAAAGCATACATTCTTTTAAAAATATAGATAAATAATAGACAAAGCCATCCACCAAAAATCACCCTTCTTAATGAATGAAGACATTATATATAAAATTAACAATGCACAAAAATTAACTAGTTAGTAAGTAAAGACATTCATACCTTTAATTTGTGCAAATGTTGATGGCTGACTGGTTAGTAAGTATTTTAGGATACTCATTTTATCAGAATTGAAAGATTTGCCTCCCTTCTTTCCACTGCCAACAGGTGATATTTTACCTATATAAACAGAAGAGTAATAAGAAAATCATTTTGAAAAATGGAAATAACTAGTTAAAGAGAGAACTACTATTCAATACAATAGAATATCTCACCCAAGGAAGCTTGATATTGGTTCCCAAATAATAGTAAAACCTCCTTATTGAGCATTAATGAACAAAAATGTATAAAAAATAAACATAATTGATAATAGAAACTTACTAGCATATGGTTGGCCTTGTATGTCAGTTATCGTTTGATAGTTGTTGTTTGATAGTCATGGTATGCCAATCACCTTGTGACAGTCATGGTGTGTTAGTCACCCAATGTCAGTTGTGGCATGTCAGTCACCCAATGTTAATCGCCCTATGAAAGTCATGGCATGTCAGTCGCCTTGTACCAGTCACGACGTGTTAGTCGCTTGGTGATAGTCATGGTGTGTCAGTTACCTTGTGACAGTAACAGCGTGTCAGTCACCTTGTGATAGCCGTGGCATGTCAATCACCCATTGTAAGTTGCTTCAAGCGGTCACCTTTTGTCACTCGCTTCTACTACCCACTTTTTACAGTCACCTTGTGACAATCGTCTTGAGACTATTAGTGTCGCTCCCAAGGTTACCTATATAAAGTGGGGGTACAAGAGGTAAATTGTGTGGGAAACATCATTTTTTAAATTATTTTAGGGTGAATATTAGGCTGGAATACATATTGTACCAGGGTGAATTTAACCTAAAAAAATTAATTCCGTAATTTTTGGGCGAATGGACCGACCTCTAGGGTCTCAAAATTAGCAAAATAAATAATGTTAAATCCTAAAATTCGTTATAAATTGCAAAATTCGCCCTTGTGCATAACCTTGTCCATCAACCCATTTTTTGAAATAAACTATTCAAAATCAAACATACTTTCAAACCAGTTGCGGGTACCACTAAACTTGTCAGAAGGATAGAAAGGGGTTTTAAAGTACCAAGCAATAACCCAGACAATAATATGGAAGACCTTCCTCATGGATGTGAGGTCCTTGAAGATATGCCTTCTACCATAGATAGTATTAGGAGCATAAATATTTGTTAAAATCCAACTTACCATGGTGATTTTGCATTGGAAGAACACACTAATTAATCTATCAGTGGTTAATTAAACTTTATCATCTACCTAATTTCCATCCCATGAGCATAGGAGGCCATTTGACATTTCATTCATTGGATTAACAATTAAAACTACATCTTTCCATACACATTATTTAACACTCTCAACATTCCGATTATTTAGTTTGGTTTCGTGCAATAATAGGATTTGGGTATATAGATATTTCGTAAGGTTTTGAACCAACTGATATTTAGAGGATGCATTAAGCCATCTAATATTTCAAGATATAATTCTCATTTTTTGGATTTAGGTGGGGGATTTTTACCATCCAATCTCAAGGTTAGTAGATTTCTATTTGCCACTTCTTTGGCTGTTTTCCTTTCTCTAATATCAATATGAAAAGGCTTTTCTCTCAATTTATCTTTCCCCATATGTGCTTGATTCTTTCTCAAGATTTTGGAGGGCGTATTAGGGCTTCCTAGGTATTTATTAACCCTATGATACTTGGGGGGGTTCTAAAATAGTAAGGGTATTTGATTCAGAGGAGGTATTTCAGTTCAATTAAATTTCTTCCAAAACAACATTTCTCCTATAGGTAATATATTCATTTGGTATATCTAGATATCTATCTTCCATAGAATTAACTAAAGTTTCAAAATGATTCTAAGGGATAACAACAACTAAATTATTAGGGCTTAGGATCATTGAAAATATTATCCTAAAGATTAGGCTCTTTAGCAAAACCATATGCTTCCCTTCCTGAGGAAGCCTTGGGCCTAGAGAGCTCATCTGCACCATTCTTATCCCATAAAGAATTACCAAAAGGATCTTCCACATTACCTAGGGTCTTCTTTTGTTGCCATCGAGGAGGAGCAATTTTTTTTAGTGCAATCCCTTTAGATGCCCTATTTTTGAATAAGAGTTGCATTTCACTGGAAGGTTTTGAATTTTAGGGTTTGAGTCCACAACCCAAATATGGATACCAGTTCAATGGATTTCAAAGGGGGTTGATCCATATCTAGGTTAACATTAATTCTTGTATGAATAAGCTTGGACCTAGCCAATGTTATTGGATCAATTTCCAATAGATATTCCATATATATATCCCAAATGGTACCCAATTTTGATAACAATGTCTTCATGCCATAGATGTAGAGGAATACCTGGGGCTTTGTTGAAGAATTTGCTCCATATCCTCTACTAAGCTAAGACAAATAAAAGAGATGTTCTTTGGCAAGGCTGCAATTTGTAGACTTCCCAATTTGTATTGAGCCCAATGTCAAATAGCATCCAGATTTGAGTGGGCACTCAAAAACTTACCTAACAAGCAGAGGTCACCTTGAGTCATAGAAATTTTAATGAGCTCGTCTAGAAAAAAGATTTTTTTACTCTCCAGGACCAAACAAAACTTCTTTGTCGAGGATATTCCAACAAACCTCTTTACTATTTAGCTGCAAGAGGCTTCTAGGTCAAAAGGGATTAAAGAGGACCCACTAAAACTAGGACCCAGGCCCTATCCACAATTATTAAGCTCCTCTCCCGCTACTTCTCATGGAGCAAAACACTTGTCACCATAACTTGTCATCATTCTCTATAGACTAGTAGCAAATTGACTCAATCTATAAAATTATAAATGTTGTCATAGAAAGTAACTGGTAATAAGAAAAGGATGATATCTGATTTGATTAATCAAGGATTATTAGACAAGTTATAAAGAAAGGGGTGCTAAAAAAAAATCAATTATATTTTAAAATTATTCCATAAAAATTATAAATATTATAAATGTTATCATAAAAATTAGTAATATTATAAAGGAAAGATTGTTAAAATAGTAACAAATAATGTATCATACATTATAAATGTTATCATTAAAATTAGTCATAGAAAAAGGATAACCATAACTATTATATAAATTAATTAACCAAAAATAATTAACTTTTTAAAATCATAAAATATTTAATTATAATGATAACATGGTAAATTTATCATTATTTGATGAATACTTTATGTATTTGTATGTATATGGTAGTTTGATCTATATGGTCACTTTATAACACACCATTTGGATTGAGCCCAATGTCGAATAGCATTCAGATTTGGGTGGGCACTTAAAAATATACCTACTAGGTAAAGGTCACCTTAAGTCATTGAAATTTTAATGAGCTCATCTAGAATAAATATTTTGTTACCCTCATGGACCAAACAAAACTTCTTGGTCGAGGACATTCCAACAAATCTATCTACTATTTAGCTACAAGAATCTTCTAGGTCAAAAGGCATTGAAGAGGACCCACTAAAACTAGGACCCAGGCCCTATCCACCATTATTAAGCTCCTCTCCCACTACTTCTCATGGACTGAAACACTTGTTACCATCACTTGTCATCATTCTCTACATACTGGTATCAAAATGACTCAATCTATAAAATTATAAATGTTATAAATATTATCATAAAAATTAGTAATATTATAAAGGAAAGATTATTAAACTAGTAACAAAGAATGTATCATACATTATAAATGATATCATTAAAATTAGTAATAAAAAGAGGATAACCATAACTATTATATAAATTAATTAACTAAAAATAATTAACTTTCTAAAATCATAAAATATTTAATTATAACTTCAAATTTTGACCGAATAACCTGCCTATTACAAAATTATCATCTGGAATGAAAATAGTATTGAGTTTTGGATGTTATGATTTTGAATGTAGTGAATAAAAATAGTATTTGAATGATAGATAAAATTAGTATTGTTGGCTGTGTGTTTTTTGTAAGGATTTCAGTGGGAAAATTTTGTCTATTGCATTAACATCGCATTGAGGTGGTGTTAATTAACCCTTTTTAATGGCTACCGCTCATGCAATTAACTCCATTTATTATGAGTCTGCTGGAGAGCTCAATGGTACTGGGGAAGCATCCGTGCAAGTTCATTCTGACAATGTATCATGATGTAAAGACCCTGTCCCTGAAGCTGTTATTCCTTTGCATGAATTTCATACAACTTGTGAATGGTTTGAGAGTCATACCCTGGCAGGTTATTTTTTGGGTTGTATCCCATATGATACCCTTATTCGTTCATGGGTCCAGCAAGTTTGGGGCCCATATGGAGTCAAAGTGGAGAATGTACAAAACCTTACAAAAGGGTATTTCCTTTTTCGCTTTTCAAATCCAGCTCAAGCATAGAAGGTTCTGTCTAGGGGTCCATGGACTGTCCGTAATTCTCTGTTGATTTTGAAACCCTACTCTCAAAATTTCCAAGTCAATGATCAAGCTGCACTGGAAGTCCCGGTGTGGGTTGAATTCCCTGGTCTTCCTGTTCCTCTTTGGGGTTTTTTGTAGACTTTAGTTGCCCCCTTAGGTAAGTTTGTTTGCCTTGAGCCAAAAAAAAATTCTCTGCTCGACCCACTAGAAGGATTTGTATCAAAGTTGACCTTACTAAGTATTTGCAGGAGTTTATTGATATTAAAATTGGGGACCAATCCATAAGGCAAAGAGTTGCCTATATCAATTTACCCAATACCTATTATCGGTGTCAATCTACAACTCACAAAATTTGGGAGTGCCCTTTGATGGAATGGAAATATAAGGCAAATCCCTCGCCCACTCCTACGGCTCCTGCTAATGGCTCACGGGGAAACACTGAAGAATGGACTACTGTATCTAGCAAGAAATCTCGTGGTACTAAGCAACAAGAAGCTTCGATTTTTGCTGCACAACCTGCCCCTTATCCTTCTCAAGACATGCAAGCTTCTGCTGAAGTTGTTTAGAATCCTATTGATATGGCCCCTTCGGTTGTTGACATGCAACCCCCAGTTCCACTAGTGTCTCAACTTCTTTGGTCAGGCCCTTCTTTGGCCTCAATGGTGGTAGCTCCAGATAATTCTTCGATGGAGGAGTTTCGGGCCTTGAAGGTCCGTCGCTCTCATAGCCCTATTTGGAATGATAAACGTCGAAAACTAAACAATGATGCTTTCCATGCGACCTCCAACTATTTTGGCTCACTTACAGGTTTGGGTGATGCAAAGGATGTCATGGAGATCATGCATCCTGACAAATCCCAATGATTTTTTTATCATGGAATGTTCGAGGACTGACGGACCCGGTCAAAAAATATTTGGTCCGAAATGAGATGTCAAATGTTTCTCGAATGCATGTAAGCCTCGATATTTTATGTCTACAAGAAGCTAAGATTTATAATTTCAATTTGCAGTGTACATGTGATTTTTTGTGGCCACGAAGTACCTCTTTTGCCACAAAGCATTCCCCTGGAAAATGAGGAGCCGTCACTATCCTTGGGCCTCGATTACAAAATAATGTTGTGACTTGGTGTGTTGACCCATCCAATCAAGTTGTTTGGATTTTGCTTGAGATCTGTGGAAAACCGCTTGGGGTGGTTAATGTGTATGCCTCAAATGTCGCTTCTAACAAATGCGAGTTGTGGAGATGGCTTGCCATGAATCTGCCATTTGCCACTTGGGTGCTCTGTGGAGATTTTAATATGGTGGAGAAATCTTCTAATAAGGTCAGTCATGTCCCGATGCGGTGGTGTTTAGGTGAAAGAGAAGCTTGGTTTTTTATGAAAAACAAGCTTCGCCTTTATGACCCTAATTCCTGCTTCTCGCCTTCTGACTTCCTGCAGGCTCTTTGGTACACCTGGTCCAATTTTTAGGCTGCTTATTCTAGGGTTTTGGTAAGATTGGACAGAACCATGATTTTTGAGTGTGACAACTTTTAGTTCTCCCGTATTTTGCCTTCTTCACCATATGTGTTGACTTTGCCTGGTACTACACTGTCTGATCATTCACCTATTTTATTCTCGATGGCAATGTTAAACTTTCAACCTAGAGTGCATTCTTCACAGTTTTACCTAAATGTTTCTTTTTAGCATAGCTTTAGCATGAAAGCTCATATATGCCGCATTTGGAATTTGATTCCTAGACCTGATGGTATTTTTGGAAGGATTGAATGGTGGAATGCTGCCATTCAACGAACCACTAAGGTGTTGCGAACTCTGGGTGTTGAAGTTGCAAAATGATGAAAATAGGCTAAGTCTGCCTTGCAAAGTGAGCTATCCAAAGCCTGTCTCAGGCTTGAAGCCTCTCCTTTCAACTCTATTGCTCAATCCCAAGTTTCTTCCATTCGGCATGAGCTAAAAAAGGTTGATTTGTATGAAGCCAAGGGGGCTCAATTAGATGCTCGAATGCATTGGCTCAAATTGGGTGATAGAGTGACCAAAGAATTTTTTCAGCGCCTTAGACCTCTTGCTCAACATTCTCAGTTTCAAGCCATTCAAGTTGATGGGCAGATATTTATAGATATTTCAGACATTGTCA
The DNA here is from genome assembly GCA_028583015.1 of Wollemia nobilis. Classification (NCBI taxonomy): domain Eukaryota; kingdom Viridiplantae; phylum Streptophyta; class Pinopsida; order Araucariales; family Araucariaceae; genus Wollemia; species Wollemia nobilis. The sequence goes on along the minus strand of JAQPPZ010003551.1, from coordinate 2,710,725 downwards.
AAGTATTTGTTTCATATTATCAAGGTGTTTTTGCTTCTCAACCCCTTGATGATGCTAGAAGACAAGCTCTTGCTGATTGTACCGTTGTTTTCCCCAACAAGATTTCTCCTGAGCAAATGTTATTTTGTGACACTCCTCTTTCTTTGGAAGATCTAAAAACTGCCTTGTCACTTATGGCCAATGATAAGGCACCTGGGCTTGATGGCTTCCCATGTGAATTCTATAAAGAATTTTGGGATATGCTTGGTTCTTATCTCCACAAAGTTTATCTTGAAGCCCTACAATGTGGTTCACTAGGTCCCATTATTAACAAAGGAAATATTAAATTTATTCCAAAGTCTGGAGATCCTGATCTCATCACCAATTGGAGGCTGATCACCCTACTTAATGTGAGCTACAAGATTATTTCTAAAGCCCTTGCGCTTAAGCTTAAATCTATTCTGCCTTTGATTGTCAGACCTGAACAAACTGGCTTTGTTAAGGGAAGATACATTCTTGATAATGTTCTTGCTATTTGGGAAGGTATGGAGTGGGCAAGAAATTCTAAACAAGATGCTTTATTGATGGAGACCAACAAAAACGAACAAAGTAAATGCTCAGAAATTAAATCAAAAATAATTTTAATTATGTCAGCCCCAAAGGGTCAAAAAATTACAATGCCATATTTATTCAGTATTGGAACCCAATGCCAGCTCGAAGACCCCTGTGCACACCTCTGCTTCCCCTTTTTAAAGTCTCTGGCATGACTCTCCATTTCCATCCTGTGGCCTTTCGTTTCCTTTCCCCAAAGCCTTTCGTTTCAATTTCTCGTGCCTCTTCGTTGTTCTAGCTTTCAAAATGTTTCCTTTCTGACTCTTGGTCTTCGTCTGCTTTCATTACGCCTTGGTGCAACGTGTACTGCCATTGTAGACTCTGTCTGCCTGTCACTCTGTAACGGCCCTTGAAAATGCAGCATGTCATTATATCATGACACTTTTTCTCTCTAGCTTTCTCTCTTCTCTTTTTATCGTGAAAATGCGACATGTCACGATATCGTGACACTTTTTCTCTCATGCTCTTTCCCTTGTATTTTGGTCATGATAATGCGACATGTTGCAATATTGTGACACTTTTTCTCTCTTGCTCCTTCCTTCTTCTTTGGTCACGAAAATGCGACATGTCACGATATCTCGACACTTTTTCTCCCTTGCTTTATCTCTCCTCTTTTGGTTGCGAAAATGCGACATGTCGTGATATCGCAACACTTTGTCTCCCTTGCTTTCTCTCTCCTCTTTTGGTCGTGATAATGCAACATGTCACGATATCATGACACTTTTTCTCCCTTGCTTTCTCTCTCCTCTTTTGGTCACGATAATGCGACATGTCACGATATCGTGACACTTTTTCTCCCTTGCTTTCTCTCTCCTTGTTTGGACGTGAAAATGCGACATGTCCCGATATCACGACACTTTTTTTCTCTTTGCTTTCTCTCTCCTCTTTTGGTCACGAAAATGCGACATGTCGTGATATCACGACACTTTTTTCTCCATTGCTCTTTCTCTTCTCTATTGGAAGCAAAAATGCAACATGTCGCGATATCGTGACACTTTTCTCTCTTGCTCTTTCTCTTGTCTTTTGGTTACAAAAATGCGACATGTCGCGATATCACGACACTTTTTCTCTCTTGCCAACATGTCGCGATATCGTGACACTTTTTCTTCTTTGCAAAACATGTTGCGATATCGCGACACTTTTTCTTCTTTGCAAAACAACACCAAGGCAAAACACTTAGAATTTTTATATTTTTTTTGTAGATGCAATATTGCTCTGCTACCCCTGGATGCTCCTGCATCAGACACCCGAGGTAGATTTAGAAGTGACCTTCACTTCTGTACTGTTAGAGGAAGCCCCAGGTGGTCAACCTCTTCTCTTGACAACCAAGTGGCATCTTCTACAGGTGTGCCCTTGCACTTGACCAAATATTCATAATACTGTCTGTTCCTGGTACTTCTGCCTTCTCGAGTGTCTAGTATTTCCTCTATCTCATTTGTGGTTGTAGTAGACGCTGGAATACTCCACAAATCTGTATTTGGTGTCTCACTACTACCACCTTCATGATATTCTGCCAAGTCTAAAATATTAAAAACAGGTGATATATTCAGCTCACTTGGCAGTTCTACTTCATAGGCATTTCCTAAATCTCTTTTACCTATGATTCTACATGGTCCAAACCTCTTCATCTTCAGCTTGTTGTAGGTTTTCCTAAGAAAAATTTCCTTTCTCAAGTGAACCATGACCTCATCTCCCACTTGGAACTCCTTGAAATGCCTCTTCTGATCTATTTTGGTCTTGTATTGGGTATTCATCTTACTGATATGCTATTGTACCTCTTCATGTAAACTCTTTATGTGCTTTGCAAAATCTTCAGCCTCAGCATTGCTCTTTTCTCCTTTATCCATCGTTCTCAACTCAGAAGCATTCCTTGGGATGTTCCCATACACAATCTAAAATGGTGATTTACAAGTACTTCTGTTGATAGAATTTTTGTAAGCAAATTCTACCTGTGGCAAAATCAAATCCCATCCCTTGGGCTTATCTCCTACCAGGCATCTTAGAAAATTACCCAAACTTCTATTCACCACCTTTGTTTGTCCATCAGTCTGCAATCTTAAAAATCAACAGACAGAGGTCCCATCGTGATCGCCATTGAAAGCACGAGGATACAGAAATAAAAAAGGAATATGTTGAATACGATGCGTGTAAAACCAAACTTGACGCTAAAAGCCTATGTATTGAAAGATGCATAAAAAGAAAGAACATAGACGAATGGACACAAGATAAAATTAGTATGAAATATGGTAATATATTTATTGATATGATTTTTAAGCTGTGTTACAATACATCTCCTTCCTTTTTATGGGATAGGAGCATCAAATATGTTTCTTATCACAACATCCATGGATAGCAATCCTTCTTTCGTGTGCCCACATGTAAGATGGGCGGACCAAAATGTCACCGCAACTTGTGTATATGATTTTTCACTCCTTCCTGCTCCTCTGATGTTAGAAACCTACATTCAAAGAAATAGAAAAGATTAGTAGCACCTGCAGATAAAATAAAGCATGTATTTCCCAAGGCCTACTGTCAGTGTATGCATGAAAATATTAAAATGATTATCAAATGACCTCGGATTGACATGAAATTTTTACATAAGCATAAATATTTTATCATAAGACCACTGCAAAAATAACAATCTAGAAATTCTTCACATATTTGTATTCGCTCCAGGGTGGGACGAATAAGCCCACAACAATTTATCAGAAAGCACCCTCTTCAATGTCCTTCTTAGGAAGCTCCAAATGACATTTAAAGTTGAGGTTAGCTAATTGGGGGTGTTTTGGGAAGACCCATATGGTCAGATTTCTCCAATTTTTCCTCTAGGATCCAGATTTTTCTAGTGCCATCTGCAAGTTAGTGAAGGCGGGAAATGACAAAAACCTGGTCAAAATTGCTCAGAATGAAATGAAATTTAAAATATAACCTATTTAACATATCTATAATAAAGTGAAAAATAAAAATCAGATAAATCTATCACATATTTCTATTCTTCCCGGGGTGGGGCGAATTTGACTGTGACAATTTGGGGAGCACCCGGGGGCAGGACGCCCACCGTTTGGGACACTGTTTCAGCACAAATCCACTTGGGATGGGTCCAAAACTGATTATTGGGTGTTGTCAACAAAGTTTTTGGATTTTTGTGGCCAAAAATCGAGTTTTGGGTCCAGATTCGTGCTTCCAATAGTCACCCAATAACCTTCCTTTCGAATGAGAGATTAAGGATGTGAAAGGCACAAATCGCAAGTAGGTATGTAAATTGGTAGAACTTCATTGCTCAAATTCTCCTTCTCTGTATCCTTTTGGGTGAGAAAACTCACCAATTTATAGACCTTAGGGTCTCTCTGTTTGAATTGCGCATGCGAGGACGCCACTTGAGTTGTTTTCCTATTTTTAGAGAAAATCTAATTCCCTGATTTAGAATCTCCTTGCATGAGGTTTCTAAAATAAATACATTCATAACTGAAGTCTCTCTTCTTGAATAAAAGCTATTCCTCGCAATTGCATGGCCTAAAGCCTTAGTTAACTGGCAGAGTTACCGAGGTTTGACTTTTTGCCAGTCAAACTTGCTATTCACCTCACCTTGGGACGAATGTTGCTATTCGTCCTTGGGTGGGATGAATGCCAGTTTGTATTCATCCCTAGGTGAGACGAGCAGAGAGCAAGGTGTCAAAAAGGTGCCAAATTGACCTCTGACCTCTAAAACTTCTTTTGGAAGTGGTTAGGACCACTGTTTAACCTCTGAGGGCTGCCCTAGGGGCTGTGTGTGTCAATGCGATCAGCGCTTGTTGTCACATAATCAGATTGGTGCTATTTTGATGTCTACAAATACACCTTCCTATTTGATACTTGCAAACAAGTGATTAAAACTCCAAATAAATCTAGTCAAGCTCAAAGTGTGATGGGTACTATGAGCTTATCTTCTACTATTTCACCCATGGCATTCAATCCAACTTTAAAATCTACAACCTGATAAAGAATACCTCAATGATTTCTCCGTTGTGAACTCTATGTGTGGAGTTGAGACTAAAGGTGAAGTATTGTTTATTTTTATTTTCTTCATATATTATAGAATATGTGTCCCATGTGTCCTTGGATTTTTGTGCTTCATAAATGTGTTACTCATTAGTATTTGTTATGGAAAGGGTGGTGATCATTAGTGCTTTGGCATCTACATCATAAAATTTCTATTAGGTGTCTTCATCCTCTTTAGATCAAGTGATTATGTTGTTAACGTTATCTTAGAGTTTTATAACTACCAAGATGGTTCTCATTTTAGTCTTCCACGGTCCAAATTTTAAACCTTTGAGTAGATATGAGTCTATATGAAACTATTTTCATGCTACCATGGTGAGGGTTTCTTATGACTACCAAATGGTCCATATTTTAATATATTTGTAGTCCAATATACTAAACCTTTCTACAACCTTCCTATATACTTGTTGGTATGTGGAATAAACTAGCCCACTTGATATAAGTGGTTGTACGTGAGAGACACCTTAAGGTTCATGAAACAAAATAATAGAAGGTATCAAGGCAGTACAAAAATGAATTTTCCCTATCAATGATACCTTATTAAAAATAAATCCTTACGCATGGGTGTGACATCCTTATATACTTAGATTTTATCTATTTAAGGGTTTATATCTAGCGATAGTGATGAATGGTGAAGAATGATGGAATGAAAGTGTCAATAAAATATGAGCTTATATCTCTCTAATGATTTAAAGTGTCGATCTTTAGACATCATTATGGGAATTTTACTAGGCTATAGGAATAATAGCTCAATGTGATAACTTTACCTATAAACTTGATCCAAAGGTGATATTGATATCAAAATTTGCATGTGTGCTTAAGCATGTGTGTAATTGGTATATAAGTATACAAAATTTTAAGCAAATATTTATAAATTTGAAGGTGTCAATCATTGCCAAGAATGCACCTTTTATAGAAGCAATTTACAACCCCCTTAACTTTGTAAAATATTGACTATAGTCAATGTTGCATTTATTTTTCCATAAATACTATAGAAATTTATATAATTAAAAAATATATATTTCCTAGGGTAGTTATTTTTTTGTGTCATCTTGGTGAGTTTTTACGTCTTAACATCTAGTTTAAAAATTCATAATTTGTTTCAAATTACCAAGTCCCTTATTTAATGCACAATACATGGAAAAGGGAAAATTTAATTCTAATTTGTTTTTTTAATTAATTTAATTTTAAAGAAAAAATTTAAATGAGGGAGTTGAACTTGAGACCTCCAATTTGAATGTCTTTCGGGTTTCCTTGATGCCAAACTAGCTTGTCACATTTAAGTGTTTCTTGCTTCCTCGATCATATCAAGAATATAGATATTAAACTAAGCCACAAAGTGTGCCTCATGTAACACCATACCCATACACAACTCAAATTAGAGTTTGGCACCAAACCATGTATAATTCAACTATTTTATGGTTTCTGCTCAAATTTATTAAGCCCAAATCTATATATTTTTCACTGTTAAATCATTGAATTTTTTTTTGACAAAAAATCATCATATATAGTTGAAACATAAGTTGATAATCTTCAATGGATTTATTATTGTCCAAAATACCCTTAATTTATCCATATTACTTTTAGCAAATGGGTCCAAATATCATAAGTCTCTATATCCTTGGATTGTATAATCACTTGCCAATAATCTCATTCAATCACAAAACCAATATTACACAAGATAAAAGATTTATTAATAATAAAAATTCTTCATACAAAATTAATTCTCCTTATTCTATTACATCACATAGAGCTTTATAAATATATAACCTTACATACGACTCTTCAATAGTCTAACTTTTTCTCTTCTCAAATTCATGGGAGATGCAACCATTTCACATGACTTACATTTTGATAAAATTTTATGATTACATAAATTCATACTTCTAATATTGACACATCACACATGACTCTTCACTTACACACATGACACCTTTCACTCATAACTCACACTTGCACACATAACACATCATACAACTCATAACTCACACCTGGACATATGGCACCTTTCACTCTCAAGTCACATATGATTACATGACATATAAACACACTTCACAACTTGACACCTACTAAATAATAAACTCACATTCTAATATAAATATTTACAATATTACTTAATGTACCAAATAATATAATACCGTTAACACACCCTCATATTACATTATTTGGTGTGAAGGCTTTTTCTTTAAATATATGAATCTTGCCTTCAAATCATATTTGTTCTCTAATTTTGACTAGTGATTATGTCTCTACTCTAGTTACCCTTAAACTAGAGCATTATGATCTAACTCTGGTAGTGACTCTGATAGCTTTGGGAATTGTTTTAACGATAAGTTTTTGAAGAAGTTTATCTAGTCCCTCATCAATATTCTTCTCATATATCATTATAATTTTTCTCCTTGCACCAATGATATTATTGAGGATTATTATATCTTCCATAGAATTTACAATGATAAATATTCCAACATTTCTTTTCTTTCTATCCAAATCTATTGCAATGAATACATTTTTCCATATGATGTATATTTTTTTCATGTTTTGAATCATCATCATATTTTTTAGTTACATTAGTGTCATAGTATGCATAGTGGTTATTATTATTCTTGAGAAGACAATGTAAATAATGTTGTATTAAAGTCATTCTATATTTAGTCCTTTTGTGATCATTCTATATTCATTCTATGATATTATTAATTCTATCAATTCATTGTTTTCAATTTTAGTGATATTTTTGTAAATGATTTCTTGATGTCTTTTCTTTAGCCACATTACTTTTTGATGAAGCACATTGAATACTTGTTTGCTTCTTAATTTTCTTAGTTGCCATTTTTTAATTTCTTCCTATGTCTAAATTCCTCTACAATTTGAATTTTCAAAATATTATCTTCTTCTTCTAATATTCAATCAATATTCAATCAATTTCAAATTTTTAATGTTCAATCAGTGAATTTCATAATCTCCTTGCTTCTCCTTCAACTTATTATTCAATCTCAATCAATTTTCAATTCTTGATTCTTCTTCCTTTAACCAAATTTTCAACTATCAAATCTTTTCTTATGTCTCCCAAAGTTTCAATTCTACAATTTTAATTCTTCTTCAAATTTTAATTTCATCTAATCTTCAAATTTAATTTTCAAATAATTTTTTTAATTTCATTTCCGTATAACTCCCAATTAATTAAAAGATAATTAAAAAATATGTACGGTATTCAAAACCATAACTGCACCTGTGGACTCCACACATTGACATTCCCCACTCTATAAATAGGCTTTCCTTTGACAAAAGAAAATGATCACACTAAATTTAGATTAATTGGTCCCCTATTTGTTTGTTGCTCTAAGTGTACTTAGTTCTACATCCACCAGCTCATTAGCATTTACAAATTGGAAAAAAAACCATCATTCCTTCTAAAATGGATGATTTGTCTTCCTTCTTGTATGATGGGTAAAGGGGGAGTTGAAGTCTCTCATTAGAACCCAAGATAAACCATAAAAAGATTCTCTAAGTTGGCATAATACCTCCTTAGATGCTTTCTACCAGTCATTGTGTTCAAAGCATAAATATTAGTGATTATCCATTGTTGATTGTACTCCTTTGAGTAGAAATGAATAACTATATATATTTCATTCGACACTATTAGACTTTCTTCAATCTTTTTATGGTCCCACAAGCACATAAGGCATCCTAAGGCCCTTGCTACAGGACAAGCTACAAATTTTGCTTCCCTCCAAATTCTTTGTTTTATACTTTAAAATTTTTAGTCATATAATTTTGTCTTTTGTAAGAGGATAATTTGAGGATTGATGTAATTTCTCAGTGATTGCACAAATTTGTGCTTAGAAGGAGCATTGAGACCCCTTACATTCCACCCAGTTCTATATTTTTTTAGGTGTCATTTTCAATATCCACCTCTATTTCTATTTATTTGATCTCCTTATTAGTTGGTCTTCCAAATTTAGATTTAGATACAATGTCTATTGACCAATTTCTTATTCCTAGTTATTCTACTTGGTGTTGCACTTGTTTTACCTTTCCTAGACCTAGGTCAAAAAATAATATCTCTTTATCCTTACCCTAGGTTGATATCTCAAAATCTTTGCCCAAGGTAAAATCATAGCGATTATCTATAACACAAAGGTTTTTATTTGGGTTAGATGAATTAGGAGGAAAAATACCCACACATGTATCAATAGGATCAAGTATTGCTTCCCCCAAACAAGTAAAGGAGTTGGACTAAATAAATTCATTCATAGAGACAGCGGGGAGTGGAACATTAAGGTATACCTAGACATATCCTTCTAGGATTTCCCTCTCCTCCATAAATGGTATTTTTGAGTTTGCAATTAGGGCTTCCTTATCTTATTCTTAACATGTTATATTATCCTTTTTGGTACCCAGATCTCCCTCCTAAGATATCTTTGGGTCTGACGGCTCCCTCTATTGTCAAACTTTATGTGGGTTGATTTCCTTCTTTTTATTAGTACAAAAAGCTAAAGTGTGTCCTCGTTTATTACAAAAATAACAACGAGAAGGCTAATTTCCATATTCAATAGCCTATAGCCAGCTTCCTATATGTAAGAGGATTTTATTTGAGCAAGGAATATCTACTTCTATGTTTGCATTTACATACATTCTTGCATAAATCAGTCTTGACTTGGCCAAGGTTGTAGATTCAATGGCTATCAAATCTATCTCCTTCGCTATCCTCATGAGGATCTCCTCATGCTAGAAATAGAAAGGTAAGCTTGGTAGTCTGATCTAGATGGACGCTTTATGAATGTTTTATGTATTTAGATCAAAATCTAGCCCCCACTTTTGCAAAAATAGCCCTTGTCGATAAAAACCTAAATTATTAGGGCTAGGATGATTAAAAATACTAACATGAAGATTAGGCTCTTTGGAAACACCATATGCTTTTCTTCCTGAGGATGCCTTGGGCCTACAGATCTCATTTGCACCATTCTTATCCCCTAAAGAATTATCATAAGCATCTTCCATATTATATGGGATCTTCTTTTGTTGTCATCATGGAGGAGCAACTTTTTTTAGTGCAATCCCTTTTTAGATGCTCAATTTTTGAATAAGAATTGCATTTCACAGGAAGGTTTTCGAATTCTAGGGTTTGAGTCCACAACCCAAACATGGAGACCACTTCAATGGATTTCAAAGGGGGTTGATCCATATCCATAGGTTGATACTAATAATTTAACCCACATTGGATCTTGATTAAGGCTTTGGGTATTCGGATTAAATCTCGTCAATCAGTGTTTAAGAAACAAGCCACAATACCGAAAGAACCAGGGGCTTTGTTGAAAAATCCACTTCATATCCTCTGTTGAGCTAAGACAAATAAAAAGAAGTCTTTGGCAAGGCCACAATTTGTAGACTTCCTAGAACACACCATTTGGTTTGAGCCCAATGTCGAATAACGTTCAGATTTGGTTGGGCACCCAAAAAATTACCTACCAAAAAAAGGTCACCTTGAGCTATAGATATTTTAACAAGCTCATCTAGAATAAAGATTTTATCGTCCTCTAGGACCAAACAAAACTTCTCAACTGAGGACTTTCCAACAAACTTCTTTACTATTTGGCTCCAAAAGGCTTTTGGGTCAAAAGGGATTGAAAAGAACCCATTAAAACTAGGGCCCAAACTTTGTCGACCATTATTAAGCTCCTCTCCCGCTACTTCTTGTGGATCGAAACACTTTTCGCCATCCTTCTAGCTCACGCTTGTCACCATTCTCTACAAAATAGTAGTAAAATGACTCAATCTATAAAATTATAAATGTTATCATAGAAAGTAACTTGTAATAAGAGAAGGATATGACAACTGATTTGATTAATCAAGAATTATTAAACAAGTCCTAAAGAAATATGTACTCAAACAAAATCAATTATGTTTTAAAAGTATTTGATGTTTATCATATCTAATTTGTTCAAAAACAAAGAATGTATATAATGCTATCATAAAAAATAGTAATAGGAAAATAATAACCATAACTATTTTATAAATTAATTAACCAAAAAGAATTAACTATTTAAAATCATTAAATATTTAATTATAACTCGAAATTTTGACCGAATAACCTGCCTATTAGAAACTTCCATCACAATATTGCCGTCAAAAGACATTTATAACACCACTACTGCAGACTATGTCGTTGCTTCAATATTAAAACCCGTTTTATTCTCCACCAACCAATCATGAAATTTTTTATTTTCTTATGTTTGGCAACGAAAGTGTGGCTTAAGCGAGCAGTGTTAAGGATAAGCCTTAAGCCTAACAAGTCTTTGTGCCAATTGACACGCAAAATCGAAAAAATTATAATGAATTGAAAAGTAAACAAGTGAGAGGAAGAAGTCCATTCGAGTGACTTCTTCCTGACATTCACTGCATCTTACCGCTCACTCACCCCAAAACAAGGAAGGAAAGTTTTTAGTAAAAACACGTTCCGAGAGAAGGTGAAATGCATGAAGTCTAACCTCACCTGCCTGACCAGGTCATATTTAGTTTTAGTTCAGATTGGGTCATAGAATGATATTATTGACTGACCAGGTTCAGATTGGGTCATAGAATGATATTATTGACTGACCAGGTTCAGATTGGGTCATAGAGTGGTATTATTGAATAGTCTAATCATGCAGCCAAAAATAAGTAACGATAACAATAGTGTATCCCGTAAAGGATTGAAAATTTAAAATATTAACAATGTCGGCATTTGTTTGGTGAGAGTGGTATTATTTAAACGTTTGATGTAACACCAAAGGAAAAATATAATTAAAAAATATGCACGGTATCCAAAACCATAACTGCACCCGTCGACTCCATCTTATGGAGGACTGGACAATGACATTTCCCACTGTGTAAATACAATATCTTGAGATAGTATTGAGCACACAATCCTATGCCTTATTTAATTTGCGTCTCTCATCTAATTTGCGTCTGTCTATATTAAGCATATTTTTGTCAACATCAACATTGATATGAGCATGAATGCTAAGACCCGTTTTATCATTGTATTTTTTGCATTTATTTTTGTTTTCGTAAAAAATGTAAAGGGTGCAGATCCAGATCCTCTCAAAGTCTAACCTCACCTGCCTCACCAGATCATATTTATTTTTATTTTTGAGCAAAGTCTAACCTCACCTGCCTCACCAGATCATATTTAGTGACGTCTCGTTACTTAATGGGTCATAGAGTGATATTATTGAATAGTCTAACCATGCAGCAAAAAATATCTAACGATAAGGATTGGGTCATACAGTAATATTATTGACTGACCAGGTCATATTTAGTTCTAGTTCAGAATGGGTCATAGAGTGATATTATTGAATAGACTAATCATGCAGCAAAAGATCAGAGAAAGATAATTAAAAAATATTCACGGTATCCAGGCATTCCCCGCACTATAAATACAATATCTGGAGTTAGTATTGAGCACACAAGCCTATGCCCTATATAATTTGCGTCTCTGTATATTGAGCATATTTGTCCCGTTTTATCAACATGGATATGAGCATGAATGCTAAGACCCGTTTTATCATTGTATTTTTTGCATTTGTTTTTGTTTTCGTAAAAAATGTAAAGGGTGCAGATCCAGATCCTCTCACGGACTTTGCTTCAGGCTTAACAGTCTTCACCCTTCGAGACATTTTTCGAAATGCAGACGTTACTGTCGACACTGGAGGTGTTCGTGCAGCCACCTCTGTCACTAATTTTCCTGCAACGCAGTAAGTACTAAGTAGTATTACAATTGTTATTGTTAGTCATACAAAACCTTCAAACCTTCAATTGCATTGCAATTGCATGTATAATATTAATGAAATTTGTTTGCAGATCACAAGGCCTGGCAATGGTGAGATTTAAAATGGTGCCGTGTGGGGTAAATTTACCCCACACGCATCCACGAGCCACTGAAATTCTTACGCTTCTCTCCGGAGGACCTCTTCAAGCTGGTTTTGTTGACACTCAAGGTTTAAAACACTCCTTCCATCTAAATTAATATCCTTAGCATTAATAGTAATTTTAATTCTGGCAGGTCAAGCATTTGTGGACATTCTGTATCCTGGCGACGTGACCATATTTCCCAGGGGAACAATGCACTTTGAAATTAACGTAGGAAAAGAGGAAGCAAATTATCTCTCAGTTCTCAACAGCCAAAATCCTGGCACTCTTGTAAGTATTAACAAGTAAGTAGTATGATGATTACGATGACATATAAAATCGAATTCTAATCTGATGTGCATCTTCTGTCCTTGATTTAATCAGCCAAGCGCCCAGACGTTGTTCAAGATTCCTGCGAGAACTGTGGCCACAGCCTTTAACTTGAGCTTGAACGCAGTGAACATGGTCAATGGGACGATAATTCCATTCGGAACAAGCCTCATAAAAACACCCACAAGCGGCTGTGTTCCAGGCAGAGACATCACTATCGACTTTTGAAGTCATGAAATAAGTATATGTTTACAGTATTCGTGTTCACAATAAAAGAAGACAAGGAATGGTTAGAGGTTAAGTTGAAGGTTCCTACCTTTGGTATATTCTCAGTTTGTTTTCGGTTTTCGTTCTAAATAAATGGTAATATATCCATTATGTTTACAATGTTGAACTTTTTTTATATTACTATGGGTGGCCTTTTTTTCGTACAATATAATGTCAGTGTCATTCTAAGTTGAACATGCCAGGGAGGCAGGCAGATAGAATCATGAACTATGTTGTACATTCGTTGAGGTAGAACACTTCTCTTGTATGTGATTGAAAGGTATGAGACTAAGATGAATGTATATAAACATGTATTTTGTATGTGAAAAGCAATTAGAAATAGATCTCACAAGATGTAGATATGATCATATTGTGAATGCTTAATATCTTAATTTGTTTTATTCAGATGTTGTCTATCATTGTGATATATACTATATATAAATTTTAGCTTGGTAGAAAGGCTAGATAAACAATGAACCTAGATTTGATACATAGTGTGCTAGATGCCAATCTAGAGCTAAATATATGAAGCTATATTATTGACCATATACACACTAAATATATTGAAAGTACATAGTATATGTTATAATAAAAAGTAGAATTATATACTATTTCATTTACATTCAAGTACTATGTGTAATAAAAATAATTCGGATATCTATTAAATATAGAATTGAACTTAGGTATGATTAACCTGTCACCTAGTTTCTCCTTGATGGATAGAGGAGCTAGTCAAATTTAAGGATTATTTAAAAAATAATTTTAAACTTCAAGTTTGATCATAGTATCAATTAGTATTTTTTATGCAAGGTAATCATCCCTCGTAGATAATTGTCATTGTCTCATATACCAACCTTTTGTGTTGAAGAGAAAAATATAGCTGGTAGAAGGTAAAGTTTTGGAAAACATTAGAGAAGAGGAAAGAGAAGCAAAAATGGAAATGAAAGATGGTCATCAAAGATAAAACCAAGGAGAAGCAAAAGGGTAGGAAGATAGATAGAGAGAAGTAGAAGAGAAAGGGATGGATGTAGAGAAAAGCAATTGGAGGATGAAGAGAAGAAAATATGTCCAAGGGATGGACTAAAAATATCCTAGGAGGGAGACAAGAGAGTTTGAATGGATACAAGGATGCAAAGAGAGAGAATGGTAGACCTAGAAAGAGGGAGATAGGAGAATTAGTAGGAAGAAGAGGAGAAGATCTAGAGTAAAGGTTTGAAACAATGTACAATATAGAGAAACAATAGGACAAAAAAATAGAACAAAGACTTTTAAAGTGAGTTGGAAGAGGTGACCATTTGGAAGTAAAGAGGAGTCAAAAAACTCCATAAGAATTACTTTTTTGTTGTATTTATTTTTTAATAAAATAGAATACATTCCAATATCTAAACTATCATATGTCTTCTGTGTGAATGATAAATTTTTAGAGTTGCTAGATGCATGCATTAGTTAACATTTTGTTAATAGGGCATAATTTTGCATAAGAAGTTAGATTTAATAGTAGCATGAGTAAGGATGTTGTTCAAAGGAGATAACCTTGGTTACTATCTAGGAGCATGTTGTGTAAGACACGTATACATTAAATTAATGTGAATCATGAATGCGTGATCACCATTCATTGATGGATATCATCCAATACAAAGGATATTATCATCATTTAAATGATGTGCTAAGGTCATCTAGAGGCATTTATCTTAAATTAGTAGCATACCATCAAGAGAGACTGGTTTTATAACAAAGGCAATCATAAAATTGATTTCACTTGCCATATAACTCAACTTAACATTGTCATATAATTAAAGAATTTGTTGTAAGATTAACCTAATCATACAACTATGATATGTCATACAAGGAATGATATATGTCATATAAGAAATGTTGTTGTATGATGAGTGTGATCATACAATGGAAGAGATCATATGATAGGAACACATTATTATACAAAGGAAGTTGTCGTATGTTGTCTTAAGAGTTTGCTCGTAATTGTGAAATCTTGATAATATATGTGATTGCCATACACCTTAAGGTAATGAATAGAAGAGAAAATTGTGTTGCATGATAAGGTCATCCATAGGAGGAATCTCTGCTCTTGTCTACATAATTTTAGAATTAGAGCTAGTTGATATCTAAGGATTGATACATGCCTAAGGAAAGATGAGACAATGAGGGAAATTAATATAACAATACCTTCAAGCCATGGATATATATGATATGATTATAGGAATCATCGCTTGATTATATGCACTTAAAACTACCCAAATGAGGGGCATTCAAGAAGAAGACATAAGTGACAGTGTAGATACGGGAGAAAACCAACTCAAAGCTTGCAATAAAGGACATGAATTACATCTAGAAGAATAACTTATCTAACATTGGGAGGAAGCTAAAATTAGAAATATTATCATATAATGAAAGTTTAAATGCTAAGGAACTCGTTGATTGGATCATGGATATGGAGAAATATTTTTATTTTGAGTTGATAGAAAATCCCAAGAAGGTGAAATTTTCCTATACGAAACTAAAGGGGTATGCATCCATTTGGAGGGATCATGTCAAAACACAAATGCAAAGAAAATTAAAAGAAAATATTAAGACATGAGAGAAAGTAACTACCAATTGAAGGTCAAATTCCTTTTATTATATCACCAAATAAGTTTGTTTAGAAGACTTTAAAACCTCAAGCAAATGGTGTTGAAGGTGGAAGAGTTTACAAAGGAATTATATAAATTGACCATAAGCGCTAGTCATATTGAAGATCATGAGGAGAAGATGGAAACATATATAAATAGACAAAGTTTTTCCATACAATATGAAATTTATCTTCTTTGAATTATGACAATAGAAGAGGTATATCAATACACACTCAAGGTACAAGGGAAGTTTATTTACAAGAAATACAATAATTCCAAAGGAAAATAATAACTATCTAGAGGAACTATAAAATAATGATAGAAGGCAACATTTCCAAGAAGTAGAGATCATTAATTCTCAAGGTTATTTCAACCAAAGTACCTAAGAAAAGGATGAATCGTTAAGAGGATGAGGTGGATTTGATAGAGGTAAAGGTCGTGGTTTTGTTGGAAAGTGCTATAGATAATTGGAAGAAGGACATGAAAACTTTGAGTGTCCTCGCATACATCAATTTAATGAGCAAGGAAATGAATCCCATAATCAAATTGCACAATCATTTAAATATAATATTTCTTCATTGAAGCACATGGAAGAACCAAAACAAGTATAATACCTTATGATGAAGAGAGTATTGTTGAGACTCATCCAACAAGGTTAAGGTTAAATATTGAGCAATCGTGGTCTCCAGCAGATGAGGTTTACGACTATCAAAAGGGATAAGGTTCACATTCTCATTGGAAAAGGATAGGATCCTGGCAATGATAGTTTGATGATCATGGATAGACTCATTAAAGACTCTATGGTTCCTTTCTAACCACACCTGCCAAAGATAGTGATTGAGACAAATTTTCCACATGTATCTAAGTCTTTCGTTTGAAAAGAGGCAAGGCTACTAGACGAACAAATCAAGTACGGTGGCTGGTTTAACCTAGGAAATATTGAAGGCCTACAAAACCCCACTTAGGACAGTCAAGGAAAAAGGGCACTCAAGGAAAATGTGATAAATGGTCTCCCAATTAGCCCTGCATATATAACCAATTAGTGATACAAATACCTTTACGCATTATATTATCAATGGTTAGAATTATTCCTTGGATAACCAGCCATAAAAAGACTACAATTTTTGGAATTAAAGTTTTTATCCAAACTAAGTCCTTTTATAGAAAAAAATCCTTGTCATCAAGCAAAAGCTTGTAAGCTGATTTAACAGTGAACTGCCCATTTTTCGTAGTATCCTAGGTCACTTGATATTCGTTGGGTCTCATGGGGATAAAATGTTTTCTGAGAATGTTACAAAGATAATTTGATTCTACTTGAAATACCTGAATCCTTATTTGTTTCCACTTAATTCTGCCTCTGTCCTCAACCATATAATCGAAAACTTTTCTACCAATGAGTTCTTATGTGATATCTCTGATTCAGTCTAAGTTAGGATATTGTGTCAGTGGTTTTTCCTTAGCCCACCTGTCATTCCAAAGAATTTATCCTCTCACCATTGCCTAAAACCCATATTAAACCTTTTTATGATTTCCTTACAATTGAGAATTGCTTTCCAAAAAGTAGAACCTCTGATTGGAACTGATTCACTTAGAAATTCCATATTTTGAAGATAATTTTGTTTGATTATAGTTGTCCATTCATTTTCTTCACCAGAAATGAGGTGCCACGCCTGCTTGGCTAGTAAAGCTAAATTCATATGAGCAATTCTCCTCAGACATAAGCCCCCATTTTCCATGGGTCTACACACTTTGGTCCATCCTAAAAGGTGTATCCCTTTTTTCTCCTCTGATCCAGTCCATAAAAATTCTTTTTGGAGTTTCTCAATTTTTTGGAAAACCTTCATAGGGGCTTTGAAAATGGAGAGAAAATAGACTGGAATGCTATGAAGAGAGGCCTTAGTGAGGGTCATATTTATTGCTTGAGATAGAAGATGACATTTCTATCCAACAAGTTTTTTTGAATTCTTTCAATAACCCCGTTCCACATTGACTCTCTCGGAGAACCAATGAAAGAGGGAGGCCAAGATACGAAGTGGGGAAGTTTGCTAAATCACACCCTAAAATTTTTACAATCCTTCCTTGCCTCTGAATGAGGGCGTTCAAGAAATATAACTTGCTTTTACTAAAATTAACTTTCTGACCAGCAGCGTCCTCGTAGAGTTTTAGGATGTATTTAATTCTTTTGGCCTCAACCACCGATGCCTTAGTCAATAGAAGGGTATCATCGACAAATTTTTGGTGAGAAACAATCCTAGTGAGAGATGTTGCCTTGATTCCCGATATTAGCCTTGAACTACAAGCATTTTTTTATGGTTTTGCCTAAAGATTCTGCCACAATGATGAATAACATGGGACTGATAGGGTCCCCCTATCGAATTCCTCTCAAAGCCAATGTTAAGTGGTCCCCACATCCTACGGGTTGGTTTAATCTTAATTTTGATGGAGCAGCTAAGGAAAATACTGGTAGAGCAGGCGTTGGAGATATTGTGCGATAGCATAATGGGAATATGATGCTTGTATTTTCTGAATATTTGGGAACAAGGACGAACAATGAAGCTGAAGCTAGAGCTATGTGGAGAGGCCTTAAAATGACTCAAGATTTAGAAGGCAATTTGATCATAGAAGGAGACTCTATGCATGTTATAAATATCCTCAATAATTGGAAAACACCTCCTTGGAGGATTAAAATAATTTTTGAAGATGCTATGATCCTTTTCCAGGGAAGACAGGACAAAAAAGCCCAACATGTCTATCGGGAAGCTAACAAAGTTGCTGATAAGCTAGCCAATTTGGGTGTCTATGGTGGTGGGCTTTTCAAATGGGAAAATGGTGTCCCGAGTAAAGTAGAGGAGCTTATTCAACAAGAATGACAAGAATGATAGTCGAATTTACCAATAGGTAAGGCATTGTAATTTTGAAGGCTATGCGTATTATCGTATCTTTTTTGAAATGGAATCACAATAAAAATTATCCGAGTTGTCAGTCTTGGTGGATGCTGCTTGGAAATACCACAAAGACTAATGGGGATAGTCACATGTCAGATAACATGGCTCCTAGTCATCTTAGTAATTTGAGGTTGGTTGATAATCACAGGGTAGGAAATAAATGACAATATAAGACTTCGAACCAGAGCCACGTGGACCACCAAATAGCCATCACCATAAATCTAGCCAACAGGTTCACTTCTCCAAGGCTGATTGGCCAATATGGGATGTGGTCCCAAAGCATGTCATATACGAAAGAAAGCAATTACCAAAGAATTATTAAGAGTAATTGTCAATACAGAGCTTGTGGGAGTTTTTCAGTACTCTGGTATGTGTGTCTACAGCTTTTTGTTTCTCCACTATTTCAAGGAAGGGATCTGTGTCTATTTCTTTTTTTGTAATTATGATGCAGGTGTGTTTTCTCGGGGTATACCCAAATTGTTGTATGGGAAGTTTCTTTTTGATAACATGCTATGTGCCTTACCGGATGTAATGGCTTTTGCGGCATGTAGATTTTACATATATAGGATCCCTAGTAAGGACATGTTCATCAACAATCGTAGGATGATTTTTCTAAAAGGTTTTGGGTCAACTTGTAAAACCAGCTATTAATGCTATAGTATCTTATCTACCAAAAACAAAAAAGAGAGTATTTTTGAAACCAACAAAGGAGGTGTATGATCTTGAGTATAGAAGGAATCTCTTCAAAATGACTTGTGAATTAGGAGATAAATTTTATAAGATGATTGTAGACAATGGAAGTATGGAAAATTTAGTGTATATAGATATGGTAGAAAATAGTTTTATGCATAAGGGATCAGTGCCAAAATATATATTTATAATAATTAGGAAAATCAGTTTTGAAGTTGAGGTGCATAGTATCCAAAGTCATGTAGAAGACATGATAAATTGCACTTTTTTTACCAAAAGATATAACAATGCAGCAAATTTATCTTAAAATTTAACAGAAATTATAAATATTGTAAATAAAAAGTAAAATTCTACTAGAAGTATCATATTGGATCACTAAATGATGCTATAGTGTCAAACTATGGGTAGTAGGAAACTATCGACAGTTGCAAAACTATCGATACCATAAAACTATCAGTAGCTGCTACAGTACAAAATGATTAATAGTTGCATACTATCGATAACTCCAAATTGTTGGTATTTAAAATGATTGAGACCCTACAAATCATTGGCATCTAAAAACTATTGGTAGCTAAAAACTATCAGTAGTTGCAAACTATTGGTAGCTCGAAACTACTAGAAGTTGTAAACTACTAGTAGCTACAAACTATTCATAACTAGAAACACCCAATATATATAAACTACTGGTAGCTAAAAATATTTGACATCTAAAAACGATTGACATTTGCAAACTACTAGTAGTTCTAAACTACCAAAAGTTGTAAACTACTAGTATATGCAAACTACAAGCAACTACAAACTACCGGTAACTTTAAACGATCAACAACTTAAAACTACCAGTGCTATTGCACCTGCATACTATCAATAGCTTTAAACAGTTGATAGCTACAAACTATCAATCACTTTAAATTACCAACAAGTTAAAACTACTGTAATTTGCATACTATTGGCATCATCACATCTACATACTATCGGCTCTAGCCACTACTCATTAATGCTTATCTTCTGACAACACCGTCACATGTCAACACTAAATTTATTTAGGGACATGTGTCAACATTTATTGAAATAAACATTCTATAAAATAGCAATAACCCTCACCATTTCACCTTCACACAAACCCTTCCAAAGCCTTAGAAAGCCTTCCAAATCCTCCTAGAGCCTTCAAAAATTACATAAACCATTTGAAATCATTACATCGGTTGTAACAAGGCCCATATCACCCATCATTTTTGCATCAAAACTTACATTCAAAAATATTGTTTTCCTATTAATATCTAAGGTTTTCACAATGCCAAGTTACAATGCTATATGGGTAACAAATTTAGGATTAGAATCAATGCCCCAATTCCACACCAACAATATTTTGTTGCTAAAAATTGTTAGATGTTACAACCATGACAACTTGATCTTCAACATTGACATCAACAACAGGACTCTCTCCTTCACTATCAACCCTACGGATGTCCAAATATTGATAGGGCTCCCCCACAAGGATTGTCCATCCATCACATCAAAGTTTTCTTTAACCGATGAAGACAAAATCTACCGGAGACTAGCTTCAGTCTCTCATCAACCTTTTTGTTAGATAAATTTTCTTTTTCAAATATTATGTCTCATATTCATTAATTTTATGCAATATATTAATTTTAACTTTTATTATTTTCAATTCACTCAAATCATTCCATAAGGGACCTCCATTTTTCACATGTCACCAACCACTTTCTTCATGTGGTGATCGAGTTCTTCCAAGTACGTACTATTTTGTAGGGGAGGTCAACTAACATTCCAATGTGGAGGTTGACATATTTGGTGTGTTGTTTAGCACACAAAAATTTTGACTGATAAACTTATATTTCTAAAAAAATTAAATCTAATCTCAACAATGCCCACTCAAATAGTGGGGCATTTGTTCCCACATCCAATTTTCTTCTTGTTTTTTTTCATGAATCATACTATAATCTATAGAATACCTCGGTGCCCACCTCGTTCCACACAAAACTAAGAATAATTGGCTTGATATATGAAGAGGAGCAAAAAAATGTAGATTTTTATTAACACCATTCTTATTATTTTAGAATAGAGTTAATTTGATACTTTATATTTACTTAAATGTAGAAAAGGGTACTATTTTTATTCCAAAAGAGAGGCTACAATGAGGGGAATTCTACTAGAGCCTACATGAGATTCTAACACTCAATTGGAGCAAGAATAACCACTCATAATATCTCACAAAGGTGTAAGGTCTTCTGTATCCCCTCTTTCTCATCTTGTTGCCTCATCAATTGTACGTAGATTTTACATTGTTTTCAAAGAAGTTAGCCAACCCTCGAGAGGTAATGTGACAGTTACAGATATTTTAGTCTAGTTTATTTCATTGGGTTAATTTTATTGATAGCTTCAATTTATATTTTTTGTTATGTTTCCAAGGCAACATGATGCACACCCTTCAGAATATTCATCCAGTATAATTAGTTAAACTACATTGGTTACGATAGAAAATTTATTTTAGTTCATTTTTAATAGAATTTCTTGATAATTTTATTTTTGTAGGAGAAACAGTTTGATCAGCTTCTCACAGACAATGAATGATTGTTACCATAGCCTCCACCATGACCACAATCAACGAGGGTTCAACATCATATGCATGGAAAGAAGCTATTTTCTGCACGGAGATGGGGAATAACCCGTACACATATTTTTAGATATTCCAAATCTTTTGATCGAAATGTCTAGTTTGCATGGTTTAATATAATTAGATAATCTTCATCTTGAATAGTATTATCTTTTTCAAGAAAATAGACCTAATATTTTCAAGCATTCAATGTGTTTCATCGTACACAATAGTAGACAAAAGCACAAGAACCTGAGTAGGTAGGGGTAACTATTGGGAGCTCTTCCCCTCCACAAGATATTGGTGGTACTGGTCCCCTCACTGATGACCAAAATTTGAAATTTCCACCAAATATGTTATTGGTCAATAATTGTGAGGCTAATGTAAAATATATTCTATTGGCTGACATCTCTGGGTATACATATGTCATCCAATAGATAATCTATTTATAGGCCTAATACCAACAATATTTTAAGCATCAATGGCCACAAAAATGGCTCTATTAAGAGCATCCACCATAATAATGAAAATGTGAGGGGATAGAGGATCCCCTTGTCTTAAGCTCCTCTATTTAGATAAGTAACCCATGACTGCTCCATTTACCAAAACTGAAAACATAGTAGAATATATACATTCTATTATTAACCTAATCCAATCTTCATGAAATCCAAATTTCGAGAGAACTTGCAACAAAAATTCTCAATTAACTCTATCATAGGCTTTGTTCATGTTTGGTATCAAAAGGAGACCCACAAATCCACTTTTATCAATATAATGAAGAACTTCATGGATAGTAATAATTCCATTTAGAAAATTGCCTATATGTATGTTATATGTATATTTTAGCAGTACCCACGTGTTGTAGGTGAATTGGAGAGGGTAGGGCAATCCTCTAAGGGAGGTCCGTAGTTTGAATCTCCACCCTACCAAATACACATTAGGTACCCAAAATCCAATTGATAATGTTGGTGCGGTCAGGTCCAGGCACGACTCTTGGGTGATTTTGATGGTGTAGATCCCCTTGATCATGGTTTCTCAGACCAAGGTGGCCCCATAAAGGATTTTTAGATAAATTAAAAAAAAAATCCATTTAGAATTTTCCTACTCAAAACAAACCCTCCATGATTAGCAATGGTTTGGAGTCAAATGGCTAACATCTTGGTGAGGAATTTAAAAAATTGTACTACATAAATGGATCGGAAAAAAATCCTTAAAGTATTTTGCTCCAACCACTTTTTAAATAAGAGCCAAAAAAGTAGAATTGACGTATTGAGGGATAAAGAAGATTTTTTTAATCTCAAAAATAACTACTCAAACCAAATTCCCTATAATATGCCATAAGTTTTGGAAAAATATGGCTAGGAAGCCATCTAGCCTAGGAGCTTTGTCTCTTGCCATCTCAAAAATAATAGTTTTTTTTATTTCATATTCTAAAAATGGGCTAGTCAAGTACAAGTTATGCTCAGTAGAGACCAACTGAGGGATATTTTGGAGAAAAATAAAGGCTTCATCAATGACCATCTATTTAGCAATGTCAATAAGGTTTCTCAAATAGCTAACCACCTCCTCACGGATATCCATAATATTTTCCATAATGTAACCATTATTTCTTAGAATTTCTTTAATTTTATTATGGCTTCTATGTCTCAAACTAGTGACATGGAATTTTTAAAATTTTGATCCCCCTCCTTGAGCCAAAGAGTGTGAGACTTCAACCTCCAAAAATTCTCCTATGAAGCCAAGGTGTTGTGGAATTCAGAAAGGAGAACTCTTTCTTTGTCTTTTAATTCTTGCAAATATCCTCTTTCATTCACTTTTACTTCTAAATCTAATAGCTACTATTTTAGATCCGTCATTTTTTGAAATAAATTCCCAAAAATATGCTTGTTCCATTATTTCAATTTGAACTTTATATATCTAAGGTTTTTGGCTATTTGGGAAGCAAGAGGTCCAAACAAATCAGTATCCCACCAAATCTTGATTCATTGCTCTACACTGAAATCCTTAAGCCACATAGTCTCAAACCTAAAGCAATTAAAGAGCTTTCTACCATCTAAGTGAACATCAAACATGAAACGATTATGGTCCAATCTAGTTTTAGAAAGAGCAAATAAAGAGGTATTCCTAAATTTAATCAAACCCTCTTAGGATACTAGGAATCTATCCAATATTATTTGAATGAGTTGAATTTCTATCCTTTTGTTACTCCATGTAAATTTGACCCCTCTTCTAATTTATATATATCCAATATTATTTGAATGAGTTGAATTTATGCATAAGGGGTTGACCCCAAAGTGTATATATAAAATCGGGAAAAATCTAGTCCTAAGGTGTATATACATCGGAGAAAATTTTTCAAAATTTTACAAAAAATTTATCAAAATATGGTGATTTTTCAAAACTTTTGCACTTAAATTATAAAACAATTTTAGGGTCACTTTTGACCTATTAAATCATCCTAAAACTTCATAAAAATACCACCAATAGATCAGGTTCGAAAAGAGATTTCTAACGAGTACAAATATGCCTATGTTTGGATATATAATATATAAAACAAACTCTTTTGCTAACAAATAGTGTCTCCATTTCTTAAGAGCCTGAACTATAGCATAAAATTCCTGATCATAAATAGAGTATTTCTTCCTAGCATCATTTAACTTCTCACTAAAATATGCAACAGGTTTACCTTCTTGACTCAACACAGCTCCAATGGCACTGCCACTAGCATCACAATCAACCTGAAATACTTTATTAAAATTCGAAAGTACCAAAATGGGTTGTTTTGTCACCTTCTTTTTCAACATCTCAAAACTTGCACTTGCCTTTGCAGTCCACTTAAACTCCTTTTTATCCCCTCTCATGGTTTTTGTCAGGGGTGCACAAATACTGCTAAAGTTTCTAATGAATTTTCTATAGAAACTTGCAAGACCATGGAATGATCTTACCTCCGTTATGTTCCTTGGAGTAGGCCACTCAATGATAGCCTTCACCTTCTCTGGATCCATTTTTGGACCTTCATCTAAGATGAAAAATCCCAGATACACCAACTCCTTCTTCACAAAACTATACTTCTTCAAATTAATCAGGAACTGCTCCTCCCTCAGCTTTTCAAAAACTATTTGAAATTGCATCAAATGCTCTTCCAATGTCTTACTAAAAATCAGAATATCATCCAGATAAACAATAACAAACTTCTCCAGGAATTCTCTCAACACCTCATTCATCAGCCTCATGAATGTACTAGGTGCATTGGTTAACCCAAACGGCATAACCAACCACTCATACAAACCCTCTTTGGTTTTGAAGGTTGTCTTCCACTCATCACCCTCTCAGATGTGAATCTGATGATACCCACTCTTTAAATCAATCTTTGTGAAGTATTTAGCGCCACTCAAAAATTCCATTATATCGTACATTCTAGGTAATGGAAATCTATACTTAATGGTAATCTTGTTTATGGCTCTGGAGTCAGTACACATTCTCCATTCTCCATCCTTCTTTGGTGCTAGTACTGCAGGTACTGCATAGGGACTCAAACTCTCTCTGATCAACCCCTTCCTCAAAAACTCTTGAACTTGTCTATTCAACTCTTCATTCTCCATGGGAGACATTCTATGGGCTACCTTATTGGGTAAACTAGCCCAAGAATCGAATAAATTTGATGGCTAATCTTTCTCACTGGTGGCAAACCCTCAGGCACATTATCTGACACAATATCAGGAAACTTTTCTAACAAACTTTCAAAATCTATTGGAATATCCATATATTGTTCCTTCTTAATAGTAGGAATTAATGCATAACACATGGAATCCCTCTTCAGTCCATCCAAATTTTTTTTACCATCTACCAAACAAATTCTAGCACTACTACATACTTTTTCATCCACTTCTTTCAATGGCTTCAACTTGTGACGCACTCCATCTTTCGTCAGAGAGTAAGTATTCGCATGCCCATCATGCACCGCACATCTATCAAATTGCCATGGCCTCCCCAAAAACATATGGCAAGCATCCATAGGCAAAATATCACATAGGACCTCATCTTGGTATCTCCCAATATTAAACTTGACTAAGGACTGTTCACTGACCAATGCCCTATGGTCCTTCTGCAACCACGCAATCCGGTATGGATGCGGGTGTCTCCTCCTCTCTAGTTGTAACTTAGTAACCATTTCTTCAGAGACCAAGTTATCAGTCCTACCATTATCTATAATAACATTACAGACCTTGCATAAAAATTTGCACCTTGTGTGAAATAGGCTCCTCCTCTGGTCTGGTTCTTTCTCCTCATTCAACAAGGTTCTCCTTGTGACCATAATTTCTCCTCTCTCTGCCTCCTCAAATTTTTTTGATTCAGCACCTTCATCTGCTACAGCAGCTTTGGCATGACCCTCAGGTCTCTTATTCGTCCTCTCTTGGTGTTGGGGACACTCGTATGACCGATGTCCCTCTTCCCCACACTAGAAATAGGTTCCACGAAATCCTCCTCTTCCATACCCACATCTAGGTCTACCTCTTCCTCTTTGGTAACCATTGTTCTGATTACGGGGGTGGTAGGTATTCTCCTCTTTCTGATCCTGGTTATTACTTGTTTCACCAGTCCTCTTTCGATCTTTATAATTTCCTCCACTGGTTCTTCCACCAATTCTTCCACCACGATCTCTTCCTCTTTGTTTGCCTTCAAATCTTTTGTTCAGCTTCTCTTCAACCTTCAAGGCAAACTGATATGCATCCTCAATTGTGGTCATCCTAACCAAACCGAGTTCTTCTTGGATATTCATTCTTAACCCATTTATGTAACGAGCTACTTTCTCCTTATTAGCCTCTGAATGGCCAGTTCTGATTGAGATCTTGTAGAACTCCTCTATATATTCTTTGACAGAGTTGCTTGACTGTCTCAAACTCTGCATTTTCCTCAACAGATCCAATTCGTAATCTGTAGGAATAAATTGTCTCTTTAACTTCTCTACCATTTGATCCCATCTGGTTATCTTTTTCTTTTCGCTTCTATTTCTTTCTAGTTCCACTCGTTTCCACCATATGCTAACATGACCTTTCAACTTCATTTTTGCAAACTTGATCCGATCTAGATCTACAACCTCCTCATACTCAAAATACTCCTCCATATCATTGATCCATTCAATCAACTCCTCTGGATTGAGATTCCTAGAATACATGGATACATCAAACTTTGGCCTCTTCCCGATATGAGATATGGCCCTAAATAATCTAGCTTCTACAGGATCCATTGCTTCT
The DNA here is from genome assembly GCA_028583015.1 of Wollemia nobilis. NCBI lineage: Eukaryota > Viridiplantae > Streptophyta > Pinopsida > Araucariales > Araucariaceae > Wollemia > Wollemia nobilis. Next base: position 2,683,481 of record JAQPPZ010003551.1, on the reverse strand, counting down.
TCATCTGATGGATCATCAGTTTCCCAATATTCATCTTCACTACGGTATTCTCCCTTTGGCTCGACCACTCTTCGCAACTCTCTTGCAAGGCTTGCACTTGCCTCTACAAAGCTCTGAAATCTCCTTCAGGTACCACATTTCTCCCACCACCATGGTTTCTTCATGGAGGCATTCTTCTTCACTCTCTTCTCACAACCCTTCCACAGATCCTGGTGTAAACTGCCTCACGTTCGATGATCTATTTACACACTCAGGAACACTCGCTCTGATACCACTTGATGGAGACCAAAAAAATGAACAAAGTAAATGCTCAAAAATTAAATCAAAAATAATTTTAATTATGTCAGCCCTAAAGGGTCGAAAAATTACAATGCCAAATTTATTCAGTATTGGAACCCAATGCCAGCTCGAAGACCCCTGTGCACGCCTCTACTTCCCCTTTTTAAAGCTCTGGCATGACTCTTTGTTTCCATCCTATGGCCCTTCGTTTCCTTTCCCCAAAGCCTTTCATTTCGATTTCTCATGCCTCTTCATTGTTCTGGCTTTCGAAATATTTCCTTTTCGACTCTTGGTCTTCATCTGCTTTCATTGCGCCTTGGTGCCACATGTACTGCCATTGTCGACTTTGTCCGCCTGTCACTTTGTAACGGCCCCTGAAAATGCAGCATGTCACGATATTGCGACACTTTTTCTCTTTGTCTTTCTCTCTCCTCTTTTGGTCGCGAAAATGAGACATGTCACGATATCGCGACACTTTTTCTCTCCTGCTCTTTCCCTTGTCTTTTGGTCACGATAATGCGACATGTCGCGATATCGTGACACTTTTTCTCTCTTGCTCCTTTTTTCTTCTTTGGTCGCAAAAATGCGACATGTGATATCGCGACACTTTTTCTCCCTTGCTTTCTCTCTCCTCTTTTGGTCGCAAAAATGCGACATGTCGCGATATCGCGACACTTTTTCTCCCTTGCTTTCTCTCTCCTCTTTTGGTCACGAAAATGTGACATGTCACGATATCGCGACACTTTTTCTCCCTTGCTTTCTCTCTCCTCTTTTGGTCGCGATAATGCGACATGTCACGATATCGTGACACTTTTTCTCCCTTGCTTTCTCTCTCCTTGTTTGGACGCAAAAATGCGACATGTCACGATATCGTGAAAATTTTTCTCTCTTTGCTTTCTCTCTCCTCTTTTGGTCACGACAATGCGACATGTTGCGATATCGCGACACTTTTTTCTCCCTTGCTCTTTCTCTTCTCTATTGGTTGCGAAAATGCGACATGTCGCGATATCGCTACACTTTTCTCTCTTGCTCCTTCTCTTGTCTTTTGGTCACGAAAATGTGACATGTCGCGATATCGCGACACTTTTTTCTCTCTTGCCAACATGTCGTGATATCGCGACACTTTTTCTTCTTTGCAAAACATGTCACGATATCGCGACACTTTTTCTTCTTTGCAAAACAACACCAAGGAAAAACACTTAGAATTTTTATATTTTTTTTTAGATGCAAGATTGCTCTGCTGCCCTCGGATGCTCTTGCATCATTTATTCATTAATATAGACTTTTAGAAAGCCAATGATAATATGGAGTGGTACTTCATAACTGCCATGCTTCAGGCTCTAGGTTTTGGGCCAGTATTTGTGAGCACCATTCTTATGTTATTTCAAGATGCTTCAGCTGTTCTTACCTTGAATAATAGTCAATCTCAGTCAATTTCTCTTGGTCGCTCTATGATACAAGGGTACCCTCTTGCTCCATCTCTTTTCATTCTTGCTATAGAGGCCTTTGGCTATTTTTTTGCCCATAATATGGATCAAGGATTAATCAAGGGTATTGCTCTCTCTAATTTTGACCGTCAGTTGGTCAATGGTCATTTTGCAGATGATTCCTTCTTAACGCTTCAAGAAGATGAGAAATACCTTTCCTCGGCTATTAGTTGCTTAGAGGTGTTCTGTTTAGCCTCTGGTTCTTCTATACATTGGAAAAAAACATCCTATTTTCGGCAATCTCAATCTCAACTGCCACACTGGTTACATCAATTCCAATGGACTTGGATTCATCCAAGTGAGATGTTTAAATTTCTTGGAATTCCTTTTGCATTTCATGGTTCCTCTGCTCAATTGTGGTAGTATGTTATTGATAAAGTAGAAAAGAAGCTTTCTTACTGGACTAGTAAGAAACTTTCTCTGGCAGAAAAATTTCAGATGTGTTCTAAGGTTTTAGCCACTACCCATGTCTATTATTCATCTTGTTGGGTTCCATCCAAATCTTGTTATAAAAAGCTGGATAAGCTTCTGAGAGACTTCTTATGGGCCAAAGACTTTGTCAAGCAAGGTTTTCATTGGGTAGCCTGGGAAATTTGTTGTTTGCCCAAGCATTGTGGAGGCATGGGTTTGTTTGATTGTCACCGACAAGGTCTTTCCCTTTGTGCTAAATGGATCACCCGATATTTAAGTGGGGATGAATCTTGGAAAGTGCTGGTCAGGCATTGCATTTCTTCTGGTTTGTTTCAGGGGAAGAAAATTTGGAAAGGGGTGGGATTGTAATCCATTATTACTGCCCCTGTCCCTATTAAAGTTAAAGGTTCTTTTGTTATCACTTGGCAAGGTTCTCCCTTAGCTCTGGTGCAGTGGGTCAGAGCGCAGAGGTTTTATAAGCGTGGTATTGCTTCCATTTTTTATTTCTTCTCCCGACATGCCAGGTGTTGGATACCTTGGGAAATTTTTCATCAAATTCACAATTTAAATCCTAGTGATAGAGACACTTATGAGGTGGTTATTGATAGTATTCTGTTTTCTATTTGGAGCAAACTACATAAGCATTTTCAAAAACCCTCGTGGTCAGATTGGTGTTGGCCTGGGGAGCCTCTTGTTTTGCAATATAAGGCTCATCTTGGTTACAAATGGCTCACCCCACAAGTTCCAATGGTTGATAAGCTCACTATGAGATGGAATTTAGTCTCTCTTCCCTGCCAATGCAATAAGAGGTTTCGGATTGCTTGGGCTACTTATATTGAACCTAAACAGAGTTTTTTTGCTTGGAGTCTCTTACATCAAGGGTTACCTGTTGGCAGTAGGCTCAAGCATCTGGGTGTTCATAATCTCATTTGCCCGGTTTGTGGACAAGCGAAAGATTTACTACATGTTTTTTGGTCTTGTGATCGGGCTCAATCAGCTTGGGAGTGGCTTCTTGAATTTTTCAGACCTTTTATGCAGGAGGATTTTACTTGGGTGCATGCTATTTTGGGTGACCCTATTGCTTTTTCCTTCAACTTGGATGTTGTTTGGAATATTTTTAGAATTGGTACCTTGTTTTATCTATGGAAGTCCCGGAATAGAGCTGTTTTTTCTTAGTAAGATGTCGGACATGTCTTCTTTGTTGCTGATAAATATGATATATTCTTTGATTGCTGGTTACAGATTCAAGTACAGGTTAAAAAAGTACATGTGGAGCTGCAGTACTTCCGTACCCTCATGGATCATTGGGGGAATGCACCCTGCATTATGAGTCATGTGCATCTTCCTTCCCCTTTTAGGTGGCAGTAATTTCTCGGCTTCTTTCTTTCCGAATGCATATTTAATACTGTTTTGGCAATTGTTATTGGTAGTTTGTGGGCTGTTTCTGACACTCTTGTATACTCTTAACCACAATAGTTAATGTATTGGTTTATGGGATGTGCTAATCCCACCCACATTTTTATTGTATGATTAAACATTATTTTATTAATATAATGACTTTTTCATCCCAAAAAACAAAACAATTATAACACCACTACTACACACACTGTCGTTTCTTCCATTTTAAAGCCCGTTTTATTCTGCACCAACCAATCATGAAATTTTTATTTTCTTATGTTTGGGAACGCAAGTGTGGCTTAAGCGAGCAGTGTCAAGGATAAGCCATACAAGTCTTTGTGCCCATTGACACGCAAAATCGAAAAGTATAATAAATTGAAAATTAAACATGTGAGACGGACATTCGAGTGGCAGACAAGAGACTATTTCCAATAGACAAGATTTGTCTTACGTCTCCTTACGTAATGGATTAGGCTTCTTCCTGATATTTACTGCATCTTCGAAAACAAGGAAGGAAACTTTTTAGTGAAAAACACATTCAGAGAGAAGGTGAAATGCATAGGCAAAGTCTAACCTAACCTCACCTGCCTGACCAGGTCATATTTATTATAGTTCAGATTGGGTCATACAGTGATATTATTGACTGACCAGGTCATAATTAGTTTTAGTTCAGATTGGGTCATACAGTGATATTATTGAATAGTCTAACCATGCAGCAAAAGATATTAACAATGTCGGCATTTGTTTGGCGGGAGTGTAACTATTTCAAACTTTTGACGTAACACCAAAGGAAAAAGATAATTTAAAAATATGTACGGTATCCAAAACCATAACTGCACCCGTGGATTCCACACATTAACATTCCCCGCTCTATAAATAGGCTTTCCTTTGACAAAAGAAAATGATCACACTAAATTTTGATTAATTGGTCCCCTATTTGTTTGTTGCTCTAAGTGTACTTAGTTCTACATCCACCAGCATTTACAAATTGGAAAAAAAACCATCATTCCTCCTAAAATGGATGATTTGTCTCCGTTCTGGTACGATGGGTAAAGGGGAGTTGAAGTCTCTCGTTAGAACCCAAGATAAACCATAAAATGATTTTCTAAGTTGGCATAAATCCCTCCTTAGATGCTTTCTACCAGTTATTGTGTTCGAAGCATAAACATAAGCATAAACATTAGTGATTATTCATTGTTGATCGTCCTCCTTTGAGTAGAAATGAATAACTATATATCTTTCATTTGACACTATTAGCCTTTCTTCAATCTTGTTATGGTTCCACAGGCACATAAGGCCTCCTAAGGCCCTTGCTAGAGGACAAGCTACAAATTTTTGCTTCCCTCTAAATTCTTTGTTTTATACTTTCATTTTTTTGGTCATATAATTTTGTCTTTTGTAAGAGTTTTGAGGATTGATGTATTTTCTCAATGATTACAAACTTTGTGCTTAGAAGGGGCATTGAGACCCCTTACATTCCACCCAGGTCTAGAGTTGTTTAGGTGTCATTTGCAATCTCCACCTCTATTTCTCTTTATTTGATATCCTTATTAGTTGGTCTTCCAAATTTAGAGTTAGATACAATGTCTATTGACCAATTTTTTATTCCTAGTTATTCTACTTGGTGTTGCACTTGTTTTACCTTTCCTATCCCTAGGTCACAAAATAATATCTCTTTATCCTTACCCTAGGTTGATATATCAAAATCATTGCCCAAGGTAAAATCATAGTGATTATCTATAACACAAAGGTCTTTATTTGGGTTAGATGAATTAGGAGGAAAAATACCCACACATGTATCAGTAGGATCAAGTAATGCATCCCTCAAACAAGCAAAGGAGTTGGACTAAAGAAATTCATTCATAGAGACAGCGGGGAGTGGAACATTAAGGTATACCTGGACATATCCTTCCAGGATTTCCCTCTCCTCCATAAGTAGTATTTTTGAGTTTGCAATTATGGCTTCCTTGTCTTCTTCTTGACATGTTATATTATCCTTTTTGGTACCCAGATCTCCCTCCTAAGATTTCTTTGGGTCTGACGGCTCCCTCTATTGGCAAACTTTATGTGGGTTGCTTTCATTCTTTTTATTAGTACAAAAAGCTAAAGTGTGTCCACATTTCTTACACAATTAACAACGGGAAGCCTGATTCTCATATTCAATAGCCTGTAGCTAGCTTCCTATATCTGAGAGGAGTTTATTTGAGCAAGGAATATCTACTTCTATGTTTGTATTTACATATATTCTTGCATAAATCAATCTTGACTTGGCCAAGGTTATAGAGTCAATGGCTATCAAATCCCCTATCTCCTTCACTGTCCCCATGAGGATCTCCTCATGCTAGAAATAGAAAGGTAAGCTTGGTAGTCTGATCTAGATGGACGCTTTATGAATGTTTTATGTACTTAGATCAAAATCTAGCCCCCACTTTTGCAAAAATAGCCCTTGTCGATAAAAACCTAAATCATTAGGGCTAGGATAATTAAAAATACTAACATGAAGATTAGGCTCTTTGGAAATACCATATGCTTTCCTTCCTGAGGACGCCTTGGGCCTAGAGATCTCATTTGCACAATTCTTATCCCCTAAAGAATTACCATAAGCATCTTCCATATTATTTAGGGTCTTATTCTATTTTCATCATGGAGGAGCATCTTTTTTTGAGTGCAATCCCTTTTTAGATGCTCAATTTTTGAATAAGAATTGCATTTCACAGGAAGGTTTTCGAATTCTAGGGTTTGAGTCCACAACCCAAACATGGAGACCACTTCAATGGATTTCAAAGGGGGTTGATCCATATCCATAGGTTGATACTAATAATTTAACCCACACTAGATCTTGATTAAGGCTTTGGGTATTCGGATTAAATCTCATCAATGAGTGTTTAAGAAACAAGCCACAATACCGAAAGAACCAGGGGCTTTGTTGAAGAATCCACTTCATATCCTTTGTTGAGATAAGAAAAATAAAAAAGAAGTCTTTGGCAAGGCCACAATTTGCAGACTTCCTAGAACACACCAGTTGGTTTGAGCCCAATGTCAAATAACGTCCAGATTTGGGTGGGCACCCAAAAAATTACCTACCAGACAAAGGTCACCTTGAGCTATAGATATTTAACGAGCTCATCTAGAACAAAGATTTTATCGTCCTCTAGGACCAAACAAAACTTCTCAATTGAGGACTTTCCAACAAACCTCTTTACTATTTGGTTCCAAGAGGCTTTTGGGTCAAAAGGGATTGAAAATAACCCATTAAAACTAGGGCCTAGGCTTTTTCGACCATTATTAATATCCTCTCCCGCTACTTCTTGTAGATCGAAACACTTTTTGACATCCTTCTAGCTCACGCTTGTCACCATTCTCTATAAAATAGTAGTAAAATGACTCAATCTATAAAATTATAAATGTTATCGTAAAAAGTAACTTGTAATAAGAAAAGGATATGACAACTAATTTGATTAATCAAGAATTATTAGACAATTCCTAAAGAAATATGTGCTCAAACAAAGTCAGTTATGTTTTAAAAGTATTCCATGTTTATCATATCTGATTTATTCAAAAGCAAAGAATGTATATAATATTATCATAAAAAGTAGTACTAAGAAAATAATAACCATAACTGTTTTATAAATTAATTAACCAAAAAGAATTAACTATTTAAAATCATTAAATATTTAATTATAACTCGAAATTTTGACCAAATAACCTGCCTATTAGAAACTTCCATCGTAATATTGCCGTCAAAAGACATTTATAACACCACTACTGCAGACTATGTCGTTGCTTCAATATTAAAACCCGTTTTATTCTCCACCAACCAATCATGAAATTTTTTATTTTCTTATGTTTGGCAACGAAAGTGTGGCTTAAGCGAGCAGTGTTAAGGATAAGCCTTAAGCCTTACAAGTCTTTGTGCCAATTGACACGCAAAATCGAAAAAATTATAATGAATTGAAAAGTAAACAACTAAGAGGAAGAAGTCCATTCGAGTGGCTTCTTCCTGACATTCACTGCATCTTCCCGCTCACTCACCCCAAAACAAGGAAGGAAAGTTTTTAGTAAAAACACGTTCAGAGAGAAGGTGAAATGCATGAAGTCTAACCTCACCTGCCTGACCAGGTCATATTTAGTTTTAGTTCAGATTGGGTCATAGAGTGATATTATTGAAGAGACTAATCATGTAGATAAATAAAAATAACATGATTAGTATTATATTTTAATTAATATATATTTTTATAAAAAAAATATGTTGTGTACATTTAACTAAATGATTATGAATCTTAATTAAATTTGTGAGAATATTTAATTTTTATTGGTACAATATAATATTAGTGTCATTCTAAGTTGAACATGGAAGGGAGGTAGATAGGATCATTAACTACGATGTACATTCATTGAGGTAGAACACTTTTCTAGTATGTGGTTGAGAGGCATGAGACTAAGATGAATGTATATAAACATGTGTTTGTATATGAAAAGCAAGTAGAAATAGATCTCACCAAGTGTAGATATGATCATATTGTGAATGCCTAGCATTTTTGATGTAATAATCCATATTTTTATAATTTATTTTATTCAGATGTTGTCTATTGTTGTGATATACTGTATATAAATTCTATCTTGGTAGAAGGTCTAAATAGACAATGAACCTAGATTTGATGCATAGTGTACTAGATGCCAATTTAGAGCTAAATACATGAAGTTTCCTACAAGCTATATCATTGACCATATACACACTATATTTATTGAAAGTACATAGTATAAGTTTTTTTCTATTGAAAAAATATTTCATATTAAATAATAATCAAAGAATACATCATCATAGCAATATTACAGCAGTTTGTGAATGGGCAAAAAATAATCAAATCTAACACTTTTATCAATTCTAATACAGTCCTAAATAATCTTAGACCTAAACACCTTAAGTTGACTAGAAACAAGCTCAACAACTTTGCTAACAGTAACAACAACCAACACCTCCTCATTTTTAAAAATTAGACTACATCTATCTTTCCAAATACTGAACAAGAGAGAGAGTCTGATAATGTGCCAAAAGGGATACCCCTGCCTCCTTGGATCTTACCTGAAAGTAGCATCCCTTTTGGGATGTTTTCCACACAAAAAAAAGATAATGTGCCAAAATATCATTATGTGGCTCACACAGTCAATGGAGTATTTAAACAACACTGCCTTCCACCTTAGCTACCCCTGAAAAACATTGTCACACAACCAGACTGCCTTTCTCCATACCTTTCTCATTATTGAAAATTCCCAAAAAATATGCTTAACTGTTTCACTTTTTCCACAACTAGAACAATCATCTGACGCAAGCATCCATTTGGCTAGACAATACTTAGTATGAAGACCCTGCATAATAACTAACCAGGAAAACACCTTCAACTGCATAGAAACCCAGAACATCCACACCCCAGTGAGATGCTTCTTCCATTTTTGGCAAGAACAACTCAAACCCCATCTGATGTTTAGAATCTCACCAAACGAGATTCTAAGAACCATCAACTGATAAATATTAGAGGCTTTAAAACACCAAATTGGTTTTCCATATTTCCACCTCCAATCCTTCCACATAGGACCTACAATACCATTGGAAAGCTTGTACAGTTGCTCCATCAAAAGAAGACTTTGCATTTGTTGCACTGCATACCTATCGGAGGACTTTAGTTTAAATTTAACAACCAAATGTTGCCACAGAGTCCAATTACCAGTGTTTCCATCTCAAAGATCCACCCACTTGAAAATTTCCTTCTTACCAAGTCTCTTGCACTGCTAGGTAGGCATATTAGCTGCATACATCCCATTTTATTTCCAAAGGTAAATTGCATTGGAGCAAAGATTCCAACCCCGTCTATCATCCAAAAATTTCCATTTAACCAAGCCAACTACATATTTCCAATCCTCCCATATTATTTTAATTAAGATGCAACCTCTAATTTTAAATTTCTTGGGGTGACCAACAATATCTTTGAAACTAAAATTTCACTTGACTCCATCAATATTCACACAGTTCTTAATTCGGTGATGCAACAACATTTGCCAGCCAAAATCACCCTCCAAACACCTAATGACCCGCTTAGAAGCAAGAACCTTACCTTGAACCTAGATGTTCAGCAACCCAAGGCCACCCTCCTTCTTTGTAATAGTACAATACTTCCATGCAATTAGGGGAACCCACCTGGAACCATCCATATTTACCCATAAAAATTCATGATACATGTCTCTAGTCTTCTATATTGAGTAGGGTTTGGAATGCAACAGTAGGAATAGTAAATGTGGCACGTCTGAAGAATCTTACTTACCACAGTAAGTTTCCCTGCCAAGGAGATCATCTTACTTTTCCAAATTTGAATTTTTTTCTCAAATCTGCTTATACACCAATCCCACATAGATTTAATGGAAACTCTTCTACCAAATGGGATGCCCAAATATCTAACAATCTCTCCATACCCAAATTTCTACCAACCTGTATGAATTCCTTCAAGCAAGGACTCAGCTCCTACCAACTAGCAGTCAGATTTAGTATCACTAACCACAACACCAAAAGTAAGACAAAACTGATTGAGACAATCTTGTAGGTCAACAATCGAATCCTTGTCTATCTAAAAAGTAAATAATGAATCATCTACAAAGTGGTTGTTCATAATATGACCATCAAGAATAGCAATTCCTCTAATTTGACCGGCCAGCCTCCTTTGTTCTAGCATATAACCCAAAGCATCGACGGAAAGAACAAAAATAAGAGAAGCCAATGGGTAGCCTTGTCTGATAGGTCTGAACAACTGAATGTCTTCTCAAATTTTCCCATTAACAACCACTCTAACTGATGTTGAAGAGAAAAGCATTTGTATTTTATGAACTGCTATCCTATTAAATCCAATCCATTGCAACATATTAAAAATAAAGTTTCAATCCATTCTATCATAAGCTTTATCAAAATCAATTTTTAATAACAAAGCCTGTTGATTCGACTACTCTACCCATTCCATAGCTTCCCAAACTAAAAGCACCGTATCTAGAATGAATCTGTCTTTAAAAAATCTTGTTTGTTCCTCTCGAACAATTCTAGCAGCAATGTCTCACAACCGAAGGGCTAAAGCTTTGGCCACTGTTTTGTAAGAGATATTTAAAAGGGTAATCGGCCTCCAACCCCCAATTTTGTCTTTATTACTCCCTTTAGGAATTAACTTGATCACCCTTGATTCATCCAAGGAGAAAAGCCAACTCCATAAAACACTTCCTGAACTATTCTTACATAATCATCTCCAATACAATCCCACATATACTTATAAAATTCAGTTGGGAGTCGAATTCTCATAGATTTTTGTTGTCTATGAGAACTCTCTTCTGGTCCAGCAAGCTAGCGATATTTTCGTTTTGATTTTTCTAAGGAAGAGCTCTTTTATGCTTATCAAGGATGAAGTACATAGTATAAGTTAAAATAAAGTATAATAAAAAATAGAATTATATACTATTTTATTTATACACAAGTACTATGTGTAATAATAATAATTTTTCTATCTATTAAATATAGAAATGAACTTAGGTACGATTTACCTATCACCTAGTTTCTCTTGGATGGGTAGAGGAGCCAATCAAATTTAAGGTGTATTTAGAAAAGAAGAAGATATTTTCATTTAAATGTTATACAATTTAAATTTTAAATGCTCATAGTTATATGATAAAATTTATTTAACAAGATTTATAATTTTCTAAATCAATAAAAGTTTTATTTTTAAAAGTCTTCAAAGGTATATTATTGGCACAATGTTAAAAAAATAGAAAAGCAATTGCAATATAGAAAAATTGCAAAATAAAAAATATGAATGCAAATATAAAAAGATAAATCTAAAGATAGAAAAGCATGATCTATTAGGTAAGAAAAAACCATTTTTAATGAGTCTATATACTCACATAGTCAACATTTGTTGATCCATCCATCCAGCCTCTTTCGGATCATCCAACCTATGAATCATCCATAGTTGGATTAAATTGTATTGGAGTGGAGTGATATGACCATAAAACATAGAAAATTTGTTGAAGAATATTGTATTGTAAATCAATGAATAAAATTATGTGTTTTCAAGCAACAATTTGAACCTTCACATTTCTATTAAAATTTATTTTAATTTTTTTTCTTATCTATAAATCAGCATTTGGTATTAGAGGAAAATTTCTTATAAATAGGGCAACCTTATTGCATGGAGGACCTTGTTGCATGGAGGACCTAGATTTAAGTCCTAATAGTCCATTTCTTTATGATGGTATCAGATTAGAAGTAATAAAAGTGAAAAACATAGAAGCAACAAGAGTATCCATAAAAGAGAAATGGAAAGTGATAAGGGAAACAATAGAGAGGACTTTGTAAGTAGTGATTTAATCTATATATGCCTAGAAATTGCAGTAACTAGTTATTAATGTAATTCAATGGGATGAGAAGGTTACCATAAGGACACTTCTGGTTGAGTCATGGGATGACACCCATATTGAAGAAGAAAGGAAAGGAAATAGTGGGAGTTTCAATATATGCAAACATGCATGAAAAATAGTGAATGTGTATGTGTACCATCAAGATAAATAAAGACTGTCATCCAAAAAATCAATAGTTTTGTTTAAGAAATTGATGATTTTAACATTAGACATTAAGGGAGAGAATATTGGAAAAAGTAATGCTTAATATGATAAAGCACATGGATTTTTTTCTTAAAGTAGAATAAAATAAATTAATGCCGTAAAACGTAATGCTTAATGTGATAAAAACATGAAAGTATTTTTCTTATGGAAGAAGAAAATAAGTTGAAAAATAGAAGAACAATAACGATATAGATATATGAAAAAATAAAAAAGGTGAATGCAAAGATAAAAAGATAAATCTAAATATAGAAAAGCATGATCTATTAGTTAAGAAAATTCATTTGTAATGAGTCTATATATTCATGTATTCAACATTAGTTGATCTATCCATCCATACTCCCTTAGATGGATCATCCAACCTATGCATCATGCATAGTTGGATTGATTTGAATGGAGTGGAGCAAGATAGCCATAAAACCTATGAGATATATTTAAAAATATTGTATTTTAATGCAATGAATCAATGAATAATTTTATTTATAACAATAATTTGTGCCTTCTCCTTTCTGTTAAGATTTGTTCTAATTTTTTCTTCTTTGTAAACCAATAATTATTTCATCCTAGTACAACATTATATTATCTCCAAGATTTATTTCTTGTAAAATATTGTAAAGTGAAATACCATTTTTTAGAGAGATATGATCTTTGATGAAATCCTTCCACCTAATATTTTCAAAAATCCCCTCTTAAGGCTCCTCTAGTTGTTCCTATTGCGTACCCTAAGATTCTTTATATTTTTTTATTCTAGTTAAATTTATCCTTAACCATTAGCACATTGTACATGATATATCATAGACTTCCATCGATCGCTTGATGTCCAAGTAATCCCACAATATCTATTAAGATGCTTAGCCCACTTTCTCTTAGAAGAGCCATCTTAAGGCCCCTTGTAGGACTTAGTATCTAGAGTTGATGATTTGAGAGACCCTTCATCTACTTTTAGGACAAGAGTTGTACAAAGTGAGAGGATGCTATGTTTTGTCGAATATTGTTCATTGTAAAAAGGTCTATCAAATCTTAGTTGAAAATTGTGAAGTATCGGCAACACTGGCACTAGAATGGGATATGCTTGTCCACTATAACATTATTAGTTATAAAAAGGTCTATCAAATCTTAGTTGGTGAAAGCATGAGATTCCGGAAAATAAAACACTAATTACAATGAAAACAACTAGCTTGATGCATGAAATAACACGAATATAATCACATCAAAAGTGAGAGCACAACCCTTTTTATTCATGTGGTTCCAACTCGGTTACAATACGTCTCCTCCCTTTTCAAGGGCTGGGAGAGTTAGCATGTTTCCATTACAACAAATGAATAGTGATCTTCTTTTCCGCATGCCCACGTTTGAAACGGGCGGGCCCAAGTGTTGCCGCCGCTTATGCCGATGAATCCTTGCTCCTTGTTGTTCTTCCTACGTTCAAAGAAACAACAAACCGTTTAGTAGCACCTGTAACAAGAAAATAGAACGTAATGCAAGATAACATGCAATTGAAAACGTAATGCAGGTGTAGAACGTCTAAAGTGTGATATGAGATATATTCGCTAAACTATTTAACAGTTTAAAACGTAATGCAAAATATATTCGTAATGACTAGTCTCTGCTGTCGAGCATCACCAAAAAGCTGCTGCCTGCAACTAATTGCTGCATATATACGACAAACTAATCGTTGCAACCTGCTATTCTGACAGAGAACCAAACATATACACAGACATGATATATTCGATAACTGTCTTATGATATATATATTCGAACACTGTTGATTGCAAGATATATTCGAACATAAAAACGTAAACTATTTAAATACTGTTAACTGTAGGATATATTCAAAAACAACATAAATTAAATTAAAACTAAGAACGTGCATGGGGTGCCCAAGCGGGCCGCCCCCATTAAAACTTGATTTTGGCGCCAATCCACTAAGGAAGGGCCCAAAATCTCTCAGGTTGTGATGTCATCGAATTGATGGGTTGCTGTGTCCAATGTCGGGTCTGAAGGTTCGGATTCACGCTTCTGAAAACCACCCACCAACCTCTCTTGCGAAAGAGATTCTGGATGTGAAAAAGGTGAATCGAAACAGATGCAATCGGGTCTCTGGTTTAGCAGCACTTCGTTGCGTTAAAAAAATGCTTGTTAACCTCCTTTTTTGGGTGGGAAAGTCCATCGTTTTATAGACCCACGGGGTCTCTTTGGAGGGGGCACGCAGGGATGCCACGTGGTGGCCATGCCTTCTCAAAAGGGAGGAGACTCTGCCTTGACTAGGGCTTACTTGACTGCCCTTGTGACATTCTGCTAACTGCCAATCTGCCCACCTACGCGCGCATGCACAACAGGCGGCAATAACTGACTATCCTCGGTTGCCACTTGTTGAATGTCTGCTTTGATGGCTTTAACGGCACTTTTGAATGCTTGACTTCTGCCTTTGATTGATTAAATTCACCTTTGATTGATTGAATGTCTACTCGAGTATTTTAATGTCCGCCTTTGAGCAAATGTGAAGTTCGTCGCGATATCGCGACGTCGCGATATCGTGACACTTCGGGTGAAGCTCCCCTTTGGGCCTTAGGTGTCGCGATTTTGCGACGTCGCAAAATCGTGACACCTAAGGCCCAAATGGGAGCTTCACCTTAGGTGTCATGATTTCGCGACGTCGCGAAATCGTGACACCCTCGGCCAAAGCTCCCCTTTGGGCCTTAGGTGTCACGATTTCACGATGTCGTGAAATCGTGACACCCTCGACCAAGGCTCCCCTTTGGGCCTTAGGTGTCATGATTTTGCGACGTCACAAAATCATGACACCCTCGGCCAAGGCTCCCCTTTGGGCCTTAGGTGTCACGATTTCATGACGTCACGAAATCGTGACACCCTCGGCCAAGGCTCCCCTTTGGGCCTTAGGTGTCGCGATTTCACGACGTCGCAAAATCGTGACGTCACGATTTCGCGACACCCTCGGCCAAGGTTCCCCTTTGGGCCTTAGGTGTCACGATTTCGCGACATCGTGAAATCGTGACGTCACGATTTCATGACACCCTCGGCCAAGGTTCCCCTTTGCTTAAGGCTTGCTTGTAATTAAAGTTTGCTCTTGATTAAAGTTTGCTCTTGCTTAAGTTTGCTCTTGCTTAAGTTTGCTCTTGCTTAAGGCTTGCTTGCTTAAGGCTTGCTTGCTTTTGCTTAAGGCTTGCTTGCTTTTGCTTAAGGCTTGTTAAAACGACCAGCTTTGTTTCGTTTACTTTTCGACCTTCTAAACTGCTATGTAAGTGGCTAGGACCACTGTTTGACCTCTGAGGGCTGCCCTGAAAGCTGTGTATGTCAATGCGATCAGTGTTTGTAGTCACATAATCGGATTGGTGCTGTTTTGGTGTCTACAGATGCCCCTTTTTGGGAAGCACTGCGGGTGACGCAGTGCTGAGCAAAAATAGATAACCAAAGCACTAATGATTAGGGTTTCTTGGTAACCTAACCAACTTTTGATGCCCCAAGTATGGAAAGGGCATGCATTCTTGAATCCTTGCTTCTGACGAGCTAAGGAATTTGATTTCAAGTGTTAACCTATTTTGGTGAGGTGTGACTTGAGCTTGGACATTGATCAGTCATGATTAGGCAAAGGGCGTAACCTTTTGTCCACAGGGGAACCTTGTGTTCATGCTTCAGGAATGCCAAGTGTTTGATCAATTTGATGATTGCTTGTTTACTACCCCAAGCAGGAGCGTAATTGTCTTTGTCAATGATTCTTTGAATGCATGTCATTGCTTTGATTGGGTGTGTGCTTGTTGATTGGTGACTAAGTGTGACTACCCCCTCAAGCGACGAATCGATGAGGGAATGACCTTCATGAGAAAAGCGACGAGTCGCTTGACCCAAGATGACTTGTGCAAGGGTGCCTTTAGATGTTTTATCATTTAAGCACGTGCAATTTCCCGACATTTGGACCTATTTTTGGTGGGTGTTAACCCTTTTGGTGATGCCATAATGGGGTGAAATCATCAAAAACCCGTCTTCCCGTGGAGCGGTCCGGCTATGGTAGCCTTCTTGGGGAAGTAGGAGAGTGACAATTTGAGCCCCGACATCGATTTTTTTATGCCAAGAGGTTAAGTGCAAGAGCACTTGTGTCCGGAAATGCTTATTGCTTATGTTTTTGTGTTGCATTTTTGGGATGTTTTTGTTGTTTTGATTTTCTTTCTTTGTGTATATGTCATGATTTTATGTTATGCATAATGATTGATGTTGATGGATGCATGCTACTTTATATTGATGTATGCATATGGTATGATAAATGCGATTGTTGTATGTTGATTTATTTTGATGGATGCATGATGAATGCAAATGTTTTTAATTTATATGTGATATGCAGAAAATGAAATGGATGGATGGACTTTGTGATGTTTGGCTATGGCACCATAGACTGTTTAGAACTCTATTATTTTGTCTTTTAGGCGATTGCTGTGATGCATGACTTTGTATGTATACATGTGGTTTTTCTTTTTTTTTGTATTTTTTGATGGTATTGTAAGGATGAAAAGTAGCGCAGTTGGTTTAGAAATGTAGCTAAGGTTTTCTGAGACTCAGACGGTTTTAACTCACTAGCCATGATTGTACTTTATCTTACAAGACTTTTGAACAAGGTATGAATCGGACTTGTTTTTGACCAAGCTATTTCACATCCCTGTGTGTGCAATTGAGTTCATTTATGTGGTATTTGTCAGGATACCGCCAGTGCCAGATGGGCTTTCAACCGAACCTATACTGAGGATCACCTAATTAGCTCCACTAACTCCTTTGTTGTATTTAGTTAGATTAATCTACGGTGTTATCCAGGATACCATAAGCTAGCTCATCCTTATGCAAACATTGGTCTACACACATGCAAAGCGAATGTGACAGACATATCGTCATGCGGGTAGGATACCACCATTGCCAAATAGGCTATCAACCAAACCTGTAATGAGGATCACCTAGATGGTTTTCGAATGCTGAGAATTCCAAGGATTCAAGTTCGGGATATTTGTTGGCTGAATGATTTAGAAAGTTGCTCGTCTATATAGTGATGAAAATCACTGTTTATTTTCTATTAATTCTTTTTGAGCAAGGATTTTGAATAGTAGTGATAACCACTGTTATTTGATTTTGTATTTTGAGTATTGTGAGTTTGGGCTAGTGAGTGGCCTTGATCCTTGTGGACTTGGGGACGACTACCCATCCTTTGCAAGGACGTGTAGTACGAATCCTTACGACGTTAGGGACCAAGGGGGTGATGGAGATTATGGAGTAAGGGCATTGATCTTTTAGGCCTTGGGGATGACTACCCATCCTAGTTAGGGGCGGATAGTACGAATCCTTACAACTTGGAGACCAAAGGTGAATGGAAAGTGTTAGGATGATGATTTTTTGGAATTTTGTTTGTGAATGGTGTTGATCCTTTTAGGTCTTTGGGGATGACTACCCATCCTTGGCAGGGACGTGTAGTACAAATCCTTACAACTTTGGGAACCAACTATGATTGGGATTTGGTAGTGGTGAAAACCACTTGTATATGGAGGTGAATGGATAGGAAAGAGCTTGTCCTTTTGTCAATTCTCAGCATTCTGGAACCATTCGCACGGGGGGATGAGCAAGATAACCGTTTCACTTATGGTGACCTGGATTACTGCATAGGTTTCATCTTTCATTCACACAACTTGGGAATTTTTATGTGTTTTAATTTGTGTTGGGATGTTACGTAACAAGGTGTATTTCAAGTGTAACTCTACCTTCGTAAAATCTGTCTGACTTGGTACATTACATGGCTAAAGAGCAAAATGATGATTGAATCACGAAAACTCTTGATACATTAAAAGACCACTGACTCTAGTGTGGTAAAAAGCAATGCATGGTGTTTTTGTTGTTTTTGTAAAATGGAACAGTGGGGAACAAGATGGACTAGCAGAGCAATTATAGCCTATGGTGCCTTTGACCTGTACGACCACAAATATGCAATGTATGGATGCAATGCTTTGATGCAACTACGTATTTTTTGTGTTTTTGATGGATTGATTTTGGTTAATATGAAGATGAGGTGCGAGAAGAGCTCTCTATTGATGAATTTGAGTATGCCTAGAAATGAGATGCGAAAATTTTTGTTGTTTTTGATGATTTTTGTTGTTTTTGAATTTTCTTGATTTTTGACCAAGCGATTGTGGAAATCCTTGGAGCATTTTTGGGTTTTGACCAAGCGATTTTGATAATCCTTGGAGCATTTTTGGGATTGACCAAGCGATTTTAAGGATCCTTGGAGCATTTTTGGGATTTGACCAAGCGATTGTGATAATCCTTGGAGCATTTTTGGGATTGACCAAGCGATTGCAAGAATCCTTGGAGCCTTTTTGGGATTGACCAAGCGATTTTAGGGATCCTTGGAGCATTTTTGGGATATGGCTCTCTTAGATATGAAATGGTCGCAAATGACTGATATTCAAGGGTTCTGTTTCCTTGATACCATCAAGAGAAGCTAGCCGGTATGTCCCGGGTCCTATTTTGCTATCAATGACATATGGACCTAACCAATTTGCCGCAAACTTGTCCCTTAGGTGGGATGGCAAACTAGAATTCTGTTGGTTTTCCTTCAAAACCAAGTCACCAACCCGAAAGTCCCTCGGGTGAACTTTCATGTTGTAAGCTTTCTTAAGTCGCTCTTGATAAATATGTAAATGCTCGAGAGCATTAACGCGTCATTCGTCAAGCAACGTAAGCTGGTCTAACCGGGCCTGCCATGCGGAGTCATCATCGATGAACTCCTGCATTGATATGCGTAGGGAAGGAATCTCCAACTCTAGAGGCATGACTACCTCGGAGCCATACACGAGCAAAAACAGAGTGGCCCCAGTGGGTGTCCGAATGCTAGTGCGATAGGCCCATAGGGCAAGTGGGATTTGAATGTGCCAATCCTTATGACTGTCTGCGATGGTATTTTTAAGGATGGCAACTAGCATTTTGTTTGACGCTTCTGCTTGCCCATTCGCCTACGGATAATAGGGTGTCAAAAAGCTATGTTGAATCTTGTACTTTGTGGTCAAAGCATGCACGTCTTTGTTCTTGAAAGGCGTCCCATTATCCGAGACTATTTTGGATGGAATACCAAAATGACATATGATGTTATGCAAAATGAACTCCACAATGCGGGGTCCTGTCGTAGAGGTAAGAGGAATCGCTTCCACCCACTTGGTAAAATACTACGTGGCCATTATGATAAACGTGTGATGGCTCGACGATGCGAGGGAGATCTTTCCAATTAGATCGAAGCCCCACTGTGAGAACGACCAAGCAGATTGGACTGTCTGCAAGGCCTGAGAAGGTACGTGCATCAAATTGGCATGATGTTGACACTTCACGCACTTCTTGACATATGCGCAACAATCTCGCTCTAAAGATGGCCAATAATAGCCCATGCAAAGAATGCGCTTTGCGATGGCCATACCACTAAAGTGGCCACCACATGTACCATCGTGCGCTTGGGCGACTGCCCAAGTGGACTCTTGTTGGTCCAAGCAACGAAGGAGGATTCCTTCATAGCTACGACGATACAAAATGTCTCCTATCAAGACATACTTAGCCGCTTTCTACTTGAGTGCTCGTTTTGCGGCATGAGTCAATCCAAGCGGGAGATTACCTAACTTGAGGTAGTCTCTAATGGGTAAATACCAGTCCTATTGATCAAAAACCTTGACGGTATGAACAGCCAATCCCTCTTGAAGTTCATCCCTAGCAAACGCTGAATGGGATAGAACCTGTAAGAATAGCGTTGTGTTGCTATTAATGGGAGTAGGGGAGAACAAGGACCCCCAGTTGGTCATTTTTAGACGATCTCGGATTCGAGAGAACTTCTCCGAGGATGGTTCAATCTGGATCATGTGGATTCCTGGCGTCAAGTCAGAGCTTGCACGCTCCATCGCGGATTGCGATAAGGTTTTGACTTGAATGGTTGTCATATCACCGAAAAGGTCTTGCGGGATTAGTGACCCCAAGGAGGCCATTGTGTCCACAAAATGATTCGATGATCGAGGGAGTGCCTCGATGTCATACCACTCAAGTTTTGCCAGGAATTTGTCCACGAGGGCTTTATAAGCCTGCAGGACTGGGCATTTGCATTGATATACCCCTTTGACTTGATTGACTATTAACAGCGAATCACCAAAGATATTCAGTCGTTTGATGTTCATGGCGATTGTTGTCTGAAGACCTAGGAGCAAGGCTTCATACTCGCATTATTGTTGGTGCACGGGAAGTTTAATTTAAATGACAGGGGCATTGGAGCACCCTACGGTGTGAAGAATACAATTCCCATGCCACCACCTTGCTCACATTTAGAACCATCAAAGAATAGGGTTATGTCGGCCTGTGACTCAGGCTCATCAAAATCTGGTGATTCTGAGACATGGAAGACCCCATCATCGGGTAGTTCTATGACCAGAGGCTGATCGTCTTCAAGAGGAGCCTCTGCTAGTTGATCGGCTATGACTTGTCCTTTGATAGATTTTTGTCCAATAAACTCTATGTCAAATTTCATCAACAACATGATCCATTTTGTCGTGTGACTACTATGATAAGTACGACTCATCATGTATCGCAATGGATTCTCCTTAGACACAACATACGTAGTGTTGCTCAACATGTAGTGGCATAGCTTTTTGGTAGCAAACACCACTGCCAAGCAGAGTTTCTCAACGTATGCATAGTTAAGTTCATAACTGACCAGGGTGCGGCTAAGATAGTAAGTAGCCTGTTCCTTGTGAAGTTCATTCTTCTGGGCTAACATGGCACCCAGTGCCACCTCAGTAGCTGAGATGTATAAGTAGAATGACACTCCTGGTCTAGGTGGTGCCAATATAGGTGACAAAACCAGGTATTGTTTGATCTCGTCAAAGGCTAACTGGCACTCGTCATCCCAATGAAATGTAACCCCCTTGTGCAATAATTTGTTCATGGGTCGGCACTTGTCAGATAATTGTGCTATGAAGCGTTTAATCGATGCGACCTTTCCCTGCAGACTTCTGAGCTGCTTGATTGTAGTTGGGGGAACCATTTCAAGGATTGCCTTGACTTTCTTTGGGTCCACCTCGATTCCTCGCTTTGAGACTATGAAACCCAAGAGTTTTCCAGATGTGACGCCAAATACGCACTTCTTGGGGTTTAGTCTAACTTTATGCTCCATGAGGCGATCGAGGATTTTGCTTAAGTCATCGATATGATTTGAGCGCAAAAGAGATTTGGCTAACAAATCATCCATGTAATCTTCCAAAGTTTTGTGCATGTAATCGTGGAAGATGTACGTCATGGCACGTTGGTAGGTGGCACCAGCATTTTTAAGGCCAAAAGGCATGACCTTATAACAAAATGTCCCCCAAGGCGTTGTGAACACCATTTTTAGTTGGTCTTCAGGATTGATACGAATCTGATTGTATCCTGAGAAACCATCCATGAGGGAGAGCATTTCGTGACCTACTATAGCGTCTACCAACGCGTCGATGCTCGGCAAGGGGAAATCATCCTTAGGACTCGCTTTGTTTAGATCTCAAAAATCGGTGCATATGCGAATCCTCCCATCGGGCTTCTTGATGGGAACCATGTTGGACAACCATGGCGGATAATCCACACAGATGACAAACTGTGCATCCAACAACTTTTGCAATTCATCTTTGACCATCAAGGCCACTGTTGGGTGCATCTTACGTAGTTTTTGCTTTACAGGCTTGATTGTCGGATCAAGCGTTAAATTATGCGTGACTAGCTACGGGTCTAGTCCTGGCATATCCTTGTACGACCATGCAAAAACCTCCTTCTTCTCTTTGAGAAGGGCAATGTAGTCGGCTTGCTCTTCGGGGGAAAGACTTACCCCTAGACTTGAGAATCTATGGATTCATTGGATCTGTGTCGATATCTACGTCAGTCATCTCCTCGACTGACATGTGGGATCCGTCCTCCAACTGATGTGGAGTCGGGATCAAATGGATATCATTAGCTGAGTTTAGATCTACGTTGGGAACCTCGGGTTCCTCTTCAGCCTAAAAAATATCCTGAGTTGTCCCTAGGGTAAAATGAGGCATTTCATCGAAAGGCCAGTACTCTGATGGTGATAAAGGTGAATTGACGCGATCCCAATCGATGGCATCTATGTCTAGATGCAATGACCATGCTGGATCGGCCGGATTGCGGATGGGTGCGGTCAAATCAATGGAGATCATGTGGATGGAATGAATTTGGTCTCCATTACCGTGGGTGTGATAACTTGAATCTTTTAGATGCTCCCTATACTCTGGATCTGGCTCTAGGGGAATGGGCATGAACGGATCGGCCCTATGTGCTGATAGGAGGACAGGGTCTTCCCTCGGCACTGTTGTCATGATAGGGTCTCGGGGTGGACGGTGCTCATCATGAATTTGGAGCCATGGATCCAACACTTGGTCCCACCCCGCTGGGTCTACCCACCATTCATGCCCTAACCTTATGCCCATATGTCCCATCAGATCTTCATGAGTTAAAGGGTGATTATTCCGTCGCGCATGATTGAGATAGATCATCTCAGTCTCATCTTCTGAATCACTTTCGGAGATCCAAAAATGTTCATTCTCTTCGGCAACTATTACTTGCGACATTGAGGGTTCTCCTTGTTCCAGCAAGTTAATCTGGTCCCATTGCGGTTGTTCCACTCTTGGTGGGGGGACCTGATTCTCTTGACACTGTATTGACTCAACTGGAACCTCTAAGGGGAATAGCTTCAAAAAGATGTCCGAACACCATTTATGTTCTCTTTGGGGATTAGTGTCCAAACTTTCACCTCTCTCTAGCAAAGGAGAGGGATTACTACTGTTGCCAAGGGTGTTTGTTGACCATGGGAGGTAATCTCCCAATGTATATTCTGTATTTGGGTTGGCATAAAGATCCGGTGCCAATCCCCCCTTGTTGCCTATTTCTAGGCCTTGCATATTTTCTACCAAGATGTCTAAGGGCGGGGGTGGTTGAACCCTACTCCCGACTTATCATATGGCATCTGATATCTTGGTTGGCAAAGGACATGCATCCCTTGCTCATATCTGCCTAGCTCGTATCCATGCCAATTGCATTGGCCGAGATATCTTAGAGCGAAGTCCGGGTTTGATGAGATAGTTGATATTTTCAGCAAAAGGCTCTTCGTCTTCTTCCTTTTGCTTGCATGGTTCAAGACCATGATCAAGGCCCCCATACACAAAATTTGTCTGGTTTGGTGGGTAACCTAGAGGAACAACTGTTCCTATGGGAAGGCGAGGTCTCCCCATGTCCTGTACTGATTCTACTGTGGGCGTTGCCACAACATTCTACACTAAATACTCCCCCAGGCCCGTACTGGCCATTTCAATAGTGATTGTTGATGCTTGGGAGGGAGGGAACGGGAGTCCTTCCTGAGTCCATTCCATGTTTGGTGGGTTAGGAGTCTCAGCTTCCGTTGTGCTAGGTATTTCCTCTGTTGATACCGTTGATATTGTTGGCAACCCCTCTTCTAGGGGCTGAGCCTCTTCCATGATCTGTTTTCCCTTGTCCTTCTATTTAGCCATGACAGGTGGCGTTGGTAGTGAAGGAGCAGATGATGAAGACTCACTTGGGATTTTGATGATTTTCGGTCACCGGTGCGTGGTATTGGACCTCGTTTAGATGGATTTAACTGGAAATCCAAATGCGTTGAAGGGAGGGTCGATTGAGGCATTAATTGCACCGCATTGCAATACTTGAAGGGTTCTAAGTCCATCGGGACTACATGTATTTCTCCTTCAAATGCATACTTTAGGCACTGGTGGGCGATCGAAGGGACACACTTCATGTCCCTGATCCATGGCCGCCCTAGCAGTATATTGTAAGCCATCTCGCCTTCCAACACATGGCACAATGTAGGTATTGTATTTTGTCCTACCTGGATAGGCAGAACAACTGTGTCGACTGTCGAGCATATTGCATCGTTGAAAGCTCGTAGTGTGTATGTGGAGGCTATGATATGAGAGGCTGGCGACTTCAAATGTTTTAGTGCTACAGTGGTAATGATGTTACTGGACGAGCCAATATCTACCAACACTCTCTTGTACGGGATCCCGTTGACCCGTGCGATAACGTGCAGGGGTGGATCTGCCGTGTCATTCGATATTGCTTTGACTTCATCCTCTCTGAAGGTAATGACTAGCTCCATACATCATTTCACATGTCCCACGAAGTTGTTGAAAGAATTTGCTTCGTGAGGCTGTAATTCGATGGCTTTTAAAATTTCCATAAGAGCTTCCCTATGAGGTGTTGACTGTTGAATAAGCTCGTAAATGGAAAGCCTAGCCGATGTGGTCCGCAAACTCTGCGTGAGTTTGGTCCATATCGTGACCTCGGGTCTAGGCGGAGGCAACTACATAGGGCGTTGTTGAGGCTGCGACGTTGTTGGAACTTCCCTTGTAGCTACCTCGGGGGCAACTGCTGGGTACTTTTTGTTCCTGGTCACTATGTTGATCATTCCCACAAATCCTTGCATGGGAAGATTCTGTCGCACCTCATTAACCTGGAGAGGTTTTTCCTGTGCCTCATGGGTAGGCAAAGGGTCCTTGAATACCCCCATTTGTTGATTATTTGGTGCTATGGGGTTGTCCACGGCCAATGTTTTATTGTCGATCAAATCTTGGATTAATCCTTTGAATTTCTAGCATCCATTCAAGTCATGTCCCCTTCGCCTATGGAATCTACAATATAATTCCTCTCTGTATCCCTTAGGCTTGGGAGCGTTAGGGTCTACAGTTTGGATCTCTGGAAGGGTGACTAAATTTTCCGCTGACAAGCGGTCAAATAGGGAGTCCCTGGACTCCGCATAAGGGGTGAATTGTCGCCTAGGGCGACGCTGCTGATTCTGCTCCTATTTTTTATTATCTCTTTCATAACTAGGAGGCACTTCCTCGGTAATTAGCCTTTTGGGGCTGTATTTCTTGCACAGGCTTGGGGACATTTATCGCAACTTGGTTAACCGCAGCGGGTTGTGATTGCGTAGTCCCGGTCTTAGTGGTTTTATTCCACTCTTTCTTTTTAGGCTTGGCGATTGCGCCCTCACCTATTTTGATCTCTTCTATAACTCTAGCTTGCGCCAAAGCTTCTTCTAGGCTGGCGTATTGCTGCAGCAGCAATAGCCCAGAGATTGATTTTAAGCAACTCCATGCAAACATCTGTGTGAGATCAGACATAGGGGGAAGGTAGGGTAGCTTAGAAAGCAAAGCCCTCCATCGATTCCCATATGCTACCATTGTTTCTTCCTCATATTGCCTGAGGCTAGCCAGATCACTCAGTGATGCCTTCTTCTTTGTGTTGAAAGCAAAGCGTTCAAGAAACGCATCTACTAATTGATCTAGGTTGTTTATGTTGTGTTTTGGTAATTGTGTGAACCAATCCGAGGCAGGGCCTACGAATGTGGTTATGAATGTCCTAAGCAACAATGCGTCATTATCTTGGATGCCGAAGCATTGACTTAGGAATCTTGTGACATGTTCTTGTGCATCCTCTTCACCTTTAAATACTGCCAATTGAGGCAACTTGAAATGTTCGGGGTAAAGAGGTGTGGGCACTGAGGGATGCACTGGATGACTACGGAGTTGACGTAATGTGGGTTTTTGATGCCCAGAAGCTTTTGTCTCCATAGACTCCAAATGCTCTAATAGCGCTTTGTATGCATCGAAAGATTTTATTTCTTCCTCTTTTGTTTGCTCCCGTTGTGAGTTATGGGAGACTGGAGGCCTATGGAGGGGTGGCCGAGTGGCAGCCCTCCCACCTTGATGGGGCATTTCGGCCCGTTCTACTTCTGGTTCATACTCCTCATAAACTTCTTGAGGAGTCTCTGGGAGAGACCTATGACCCTGATTGAGTCCCTGCTGAGGGTACCCATCATTGTTTCGGGGAGTGGCCTCCCTCTCGGGTCTATAAGGTCTCGGAGGCAAGGCTTGACGTGGTCACGGAGACCTGTCCTGCACCAAAGGGTTGTGCCTCACATATTGTTCTGCTCTTTGGGTGCGAGGGGTTGGCACCCTCTCAGGTAGTTTATAGCACAACTCATCCGCTTTGCGCTGCATGCGCTCTTTATTCAGGTGGTATAAGTACTCTAACTCCTGATGACCTTGCTCAAGCTGCGTGATTCGGGCTTGGCGGGCGGCATGTCTGGCGACTGTCGGGTCAACTTGGTCTGCCCTCTTTTTCTCAGGAGGCTTAAATGTTTCTCCTATGTGTTTGCCTCGATCTTGATGATCTAAAATTTCAATGGGTCGCTTCCCTCTGTCGAGGTAGGCGGCATGTACTTGAGGCTCTGGCCTCGATGGGTGACCATGATATCTAGCAGGTGCGGAAATGCAAGGTTCCCGCACTGTATGTTGTTCTCGAGGAATGCGATGATCTTCCTCGTACTCCCTTTCATGGGTGTGAAAGGGGCGGGCGGAGTGAGCTCGCCCTATGTGAAGAGCCCTACGCTCTGGGTTTTGTCTTTTAGTTCTAATGGGAGGCAAAGGAGAGATGCCATATCCACGTTGTCTCTCCAAATGAACACTATGCCTCTCTAGCGCTTCATCGCGCTGCGGCCACTCAGATCTAGCCTCAAGAGGCGGTTGTCTATTTACATTGAGATCTACATGTAAAGCTTCTTCCCGAAAGGGGCTGTGTTGAATAGGTATACTCCAATGAGGAGGGTCCCAATAATTCCTTTTTGATGTGGCCCGATGTGGACTCTCTTGTAGGCCAGACCGCCAAGGCGGTATGGCCAAGTCCTCAGGGCTAAAGCGAAGGCGACCAGCACCCTCTCTTTGTGCACCTTCCATAGCGTCCGCCCTTGATTGGGCTTGGCTACGGGTGTACACCATTGTGGTGCTTCTCTACTATCTAAGCAGATTTTTATCTCGTTTATGATGATTTTTCTTTTTGTTTACACTAAGCAGAAATGAACACACACATACACAAATCGTGATTATCTCTTTTAAGGATTAAATAGTGTGTCCTAAACTGGTTTAGTGCATTTTGATGTTTTTTTTTGTTTTTGCAAGTTTTGAAGAACGTTTAAATGCATAATGTTGGCTCATATGACTCCCATAAATGGTCGCCCCTTCAATATACCATTGTCGGACCGATATACCAGCCTCTCTATATACCCGCCCTTACGAGAGGGAAACTATAGGTACGTGAGAGCAGATGGTACGTGGAACATAGGCGGTACGGAAGGGGGGATTGTCCTGTTAATGACACCTACCATAGAAGACTTATCCTCGCGTGCATGGGAATCACCCCGAGCAACACTCGGTCAGCTTTCGTCGGGATTTACGCCTAACAACGAGTGACAATCGAGGAAATGGATGCAAAGCTAAGCCAAGGTGGTGATGAACCCACCGTTGGTCTTGCTCAAGGGTCGGGGTTTTACGACCATCTCCTTGGTTTAATTTACCACGTGATGTGTGTGGGGTTCATTTTATTTAATAAAAATGAAACAAGCATAAACAACTTTCCCTAAGCAAGTAAAAGTTGACAGAAAAAAATAGAAACAGAAAATAATAATAAAAAAAAAAAATGCAGGTACAGCTTTGGAACCTTACCTCCTTACCTCCTTTTTCTGCTTAAATCGGCTGTCTTTTTCGTCCAAATCGGCTGTTTCTGATTCGGCCCGGTACCTTTAAGAAAAAAAAATGTAAATTTTAATCAGTTTCGAATCTAAAAAAAAATAGGGGACAGGGTCCCACCGTGATCGCCACTGAAAGCATGAGATTCCGAAAAATAAAACACTAATTACAATGAAAACAACTAGCTTGATGCATGAAATAACACGAATATAATCACATCAAAAGTGAGAGCACAACCCTTTTTATTCATGTGGTTCCAACTCGGTTACAATACGTCTCCTCCCTTTTCAAGGGCTAGGAGAGTTAGCATGTTTCCATTACAACAAATGAATAGTGATCTTCTTTTCCGCATGCCCACGTTTGAAATGGGCGGGCCCAAGTGTTGCCGCCGCTTATGTCGATGAATCCTTGCTCCTTGTTGTTCTTCCTGCGTTCAAAGAAACAACAAACCGTTTAGTAGCACCTGTAACAAGAAAATAGAACGTAATGCAAGATAACATGCAATTGAAAATGTAATGCAGGTGTAGAACATCTAAAGTGTGATATGAGATATATTCGCTAAACTATTTAACAGTTTAAAATGTAATGCAAAATATATTCGTAATGACTAGTCTCTGCTGTCGAGCATCACCAAAAAGCTGCTGCCTGCAACTAATTGCTGCATATATACGACAAACTAATCGCTGCAACCTGCTATTCTGATAGAGAACCAAACATATACACAGACATGATATATTCGATAACTGTCTTATGATATATATATTCGAACACTGTTGATTGCAAGATATATTCGAACATAAAAACGTAAACTATTTAAATACTGTTAACTGCAGGATATATTCGAAAACAGCATAAATTAAATTAAAACTAAGAACGTGCGTGGGGTGCCCAAGCGGGCCGCCCCCGTTAAAACTTGACTTTCAGCGCCAATCCACTAAGGAATGGGCCCAAAATCTCTCAGGTTGTGATGTCGTCGAATTGATGGGTTGTTGTGTCCAATGTCGGGTCTGAAGGTTCGGATTCACGCTTCTGAAAACCACCCACCAACCTCTCTTGCGAAAGAGATTCTAGATGTGAAAAATGTGAATCGAAACAGATGCAATCGGGTCTCTGGTTTCGTAAGCCCTCTTGTTAAAAAATTTTCTCCCCCCTCCCTTTCTGGGCGGGAAAGTCCACCATTTTATAGACCCATGGGGTCTCTTTGGAGGGGGCACGTAGGGATGCCACGTGGCGGCCATGCCTTCTCAAAAGGGAGGAGACTCCACCTTGACTAAGGCTTACTTGACTACCCTTGTGACAGTCCGCTAACTGCCAATCTGCCCACCTACGCGCGCATGCACAGAAAGTAGCAATAACTGACTGTCCTCGGTTGCCACTTGTTGAATGTCTGCTTTGATGGCTTTAATGGCACTTTTGAATGCTTGAATTCTGCCTTTGATTGATTAAATTTGCCTTTGATTGATTGAATGTCTGCTCGAGTATTTTAATGTCCGCCTTTGAGCAAATGTGAAGTTCGTCACGATATCGCGACGTCACGATATCACGACACTTCGGGTGAAGCTCCCCTTTGGGCCTTAGGTGTCGCGATTTCGTGACGTCACGAAATCGTGACACCCTCGGCCAAAGCTCCCTTTTGGGCCTTAGGTGTCACGATTTCGCGACGTCACGAAATCGTGACACCCTCGGCCAAAGCTCCCCTTTGGGCCTTAGGTGTCGCGATTTCGTGACGTCACAAAATCATGACACCCTCGACCAAGGCTCCCCTTTGGGCCTTAGGTGTCGCGATTTCGTGACGTCACAAAATCGTGACACCCTCGGCCAAGGCTCCCCTTTGGGCCTTAGGTGTCGCGATTTTGCGACGTCGCGAAATCGCGACACCCTCGGCCAAGGCTCCCCTTTGGGCCTTAGGTGTCACGATTTTGCAATGTCACAAAATCGCAACATCGTGATTTTGCGACACCCTCGGCCAAGGTTCCCCTTTGGGCCTTAGGTGTCACGATTTCGTGACACCCTCGACCAAGGTTCCCCTTTGCTTAAGGCTTGCTTGTAATTAAATTTTGCTCTTGATTAAAGTTTGCTCTTGCTTAAGTTTGCTCTTGCTTAAGTTTGCTCTTGCTTAAGGCTTGCTTGCTTAAGGCTTGCTTGCTTTTGCTTAAGGCTTGCTTGCTTTTGCTTAAGGCTTGTTAAAACGACCAGCTTTATTTCGTTTACTTTTCGACCTTCTAAACTGCTGTGTAAGTGGCTAGGACCACTGTTTGACCTCTGAGGGCTGCCCTGAAAGCTGTGTATGTCAATGCGATCAGTGTTTGTAGTCACATAATCGAATTGGTGCTGTTATGGTGTCTACAGTTGGAAATTTTGAAGTATCGGTGGTGCTGGCACTGGAATGGGATATGCTTGTCCACTATAACATTATTAGTTGTAAAAAGGTCTATCAAATATTAGTTGAAAATTGTGAAGTATCGACGGTACTAGCACTGGAATGGGATATGCTTGTCCACTATGGATTCGATGCAATTCCTTATAGGTCACTCCACAACACGACTCGGTCAAGAGGGGAATTTTGACCTATTAGGTGCATTTTATATATATCTGCAATGTTGTTTAATTGAAAAAATTCTTACTTATTTGGATTGGGATGACCGAATCTACAGACTACTCGCAATGAACGAAAAGGAGAAACCTAATCCATTAACTAATATAATTAGTTGGTATTATGCATGGCCAACAAAATTGTCTATCGAATCACTTTATTTTTTCAATATGGTTATGTTTTATAAAGCTTGTGTGACCTTATGCATTAACAGGCTCCGGTATCTTCTTTAATGAAATAATTTTAATTACGTTCACAATATTAAAATATTAATTCAAATCTTAAAAATTTCTATATAACATTACATTGATACATGTCTACTTTTAAGATATTTATTAGGTTGATTTATATTTTATATTTATTTGGGGCTAATTTATAAGCATCAGAACTTACTAGCCCCTTACGAACTATATATATATATATATATATATATATATATATATATATATATATATATATATATATATCAAATGAGGCATACCTATTTGTAAGGGTAGTAGTCTAACCTGAATCACGACGGCTGTATCAATCCCTAACACCCTGGTGGTCCTATTCATGGTAGGTTATAAAACAATAAGGTTATAAAATAATAAAATAATAAGTTTGGTAAATGAGTTGTTATTTATCACTAAATTTTCATACATGGTTATTCTTTTTGTTAGTAATAGAAACACATTTTACAACATATTAATTTCCATGGATACTTAAGATAAAATAACTACACGATCCAAAATAATATTGCAATATGAAATATAAGATAACGATAATATTCTAAATATGTAAAACTCATAAATAACTTCAATAATAACTCATAGAATTTCCATTAACAAATGCTCATGAAAATTATATCTCCATTGAATAAAGAACTCAAATACACCATACTTCCATACACTCTCATTCTACAAATCCATATCACACACTCACACTCATAGATACATATATAATGGAATGTGACTCTTCATATGGGGCACTCTTGGCCTTAAATATTCTAAAGACTCTTCATCTTCCTATTCTATGGACTCATATGCACATGGACTATTATGCACATTTACATTACCAAAAAACTTTGCACACTCTACTAATACTTATGCATTTATTACATTTCATAAAGTAAATACTCACACTATAATCTAGGATACTCTTCTAATCTAAATATGTACCCAAGGTGGTACATTAGCATGTACAAAATAATGTAATATATTCCAACATAATGAAACTATATGCATATTTTATTTTGTTCTTAAATTGCATAAGAGAGAACAAGATTTGTCCTCTTATTCAATTTATCAAATTTCCTTTACAATTTGTTTTTATTGATCAAAATGGGTAGTTGCAAAATAATAAAATCAATGCAACTGCTTACAAAATTTATGATTATACCCCTAGATTTTAGGTCTGATGCTCTAATTATAAAAATATCCTTATTCATACATGAAATGCAATCTTTAAAATTTTGTAAAATTTTCACAAATATGTTCAAATAACCATAAAATGAAATACAAAACCTGATTCTACTAATCTAAGGTAGAAAATAGAACATTATACCTAACTTGACATTAAATTTGATGACAATGCAGAAGCACCATACTAACATAAGTACTACAATGCATAATTGATATGTATAAGTACAATGCAACAACATCATGTGGAAGCACCGTATCAAATTTTGTATGGTA
Source organism: Wollemia nobilis (assembly GCA_028583015.1). Lineage (NCBI taxonomy): Eukaryota > Viridiplantae > Streptophyta > Pinopsida > Araucariales > Araucariaceae > Wollemia > Wollemia nobilis. Next base: position 2,651,374 of record JAQPPZ010003551.1, on the reverse strand, counting down.
ATTTTATAGAGGTGTGATAATTTCATTATTATATTTTCAAAATTTGAGAAACTATAGGAAAAATAGAAAATAGTGTGATATCACTAATGGTTTTGCTCGATCTCTCCAATAATGTAGATCTTTTTTTGTAGGGGGATTAAACCCTTGTTCCTTAATGTTGATTAAATTAAATAATGATCAATTAAAACATAAAAAACATACAAATAAAATAATATTGATATAAAGGGTTTAAAAAATGAAATAAGTAAAAGGGATAGAAATTATCACAAATCAAGTTGCCAATTTTTTCTCCTTTGGTGCTTGCACAAATGCTTGTTTCTAATGATGTTACTTGATGTTCCTGATCATGCCTTAAAAAGGTGTAAAATATGTTAGAAGATTGACTCCAAATTTGTAGCAACAGATGGATGAACTAAGGTTCCTTGTAATTTTGGTAATGTGTAATCACTTGTGTGTGATTAGTTTTTTTGGCCTCTTCTAAGGGTAGTCTTATGTATAAACCAAGCCATTTGAAGTATCCATTGAAGGTGCGCATATGGAAAAATTAGGTATTAACTTTATAGGATGAGGTGTCTAGTTTTATAAGGTGATGTGGAGAGTTCATGGGAGATAGAGAAGATGACTCAATAATTAAGAGGTAGGTGCATGAATTTAAATAATTTAATTGGTATGTACATGCCTTTATTAGGTAGTTAAATAGTTTATCTATATAAGTTCCTTTGATTGGTAGTTAGGAAGATCAACTATGTAATAAACTAGGTGGTAAGTAAAAAGGTAGAAGCATACTAAGAATATGAAAGCACCATATAAAGTTTCATATGATCCTTGCTCAAGTGCCCTATGAAATTCCATGCAGTGCTTATGTAGACCTTTGTTATTATCACCATAGGAAATTTTTGGTGTGAATATTTGATCAAAATATAGTTGTGTATACACTTATTGGCAAGCACTTTTTTATCACTTTCCAATGGTACCATTTTTGTGAGGGTTTATGAATACTTGATGAAGTTTTATAATTCCTCTAGGGAAATGTCACTCTTTGACCTATATTTGGGTACAAAAGGGGTGATTTTGTTCAATTCTTTAACATTATAACAATGACATGATTGATAACTATTTAACACAAAAATTGGGTTTCTACACATATTAAGGATGAGGATTTTAAAAATTAAAAAATTTAAACATCTTGTGAAGAATTGGATTGGGAAGAAGATGAAGTACCATCAAAATGATGGTGAAGGTCAGTTTGTTCTGCATGCCTATGGTGATTTTTCTTGATGATATCATTTCTTTTGAGGACTCTTTATTATACACATTATAAAAATTAAGGTTTAAATATTGAGGAATAAGATCATTTTGTAGATGGATATATATTTTGTATGCCATGTAGTTGGAGTCCAAGTTCTTAGGTGAATATATAACTTGTGCTACACATATCATCAATAATATATCAAATGATGTAGTCCTTGTTATGACCACTCTTTATAGATTGATAGAAGATAAGCCTAATATTTTCTATTTTTATTTATTTATTTTAAATATATTGGCTCATATTCCAAAAGAAAACTAGGATAGAATTATGGTGAAGCGATATTTTATTCATGTGTGGTATATTGATGCTTCTAATAATTATAATATTTATGACCTACCCAAGTAGGAGATAATTATATAGTATGATTTAATTTTTGGTGAAGTACTTCCAATATCTCCTTGTAGTCCACTTCTCATGGTATTTGGATTTAATTCCATATTACCTATTGATTCTTCTCTTCCTCTATAGGTTATTGTTTCTTATCATTATTCCTTTGATATTTTTATTAAATTCCACTCCAATAGTTACAATTCCTAAATTTTTTAGCTTTTATCCACCAATAGGTCATAATGATATAAAATTTTCCATTTTAATTTATTCATAATCATCTTATCCAATCCTTAACTTTATTTCTCAAAATATTGATCCTCTTATAAATTGTTTGATGGTGCTAGATTCTAAGATTGATGATGTCTTTATTCTTTAGTTCTATACTTTAATGATGTCTTTGTCTAGGATTTCCTTTAAAAATATATGAATCTTATTATACCCAAGTGCTTCTAGACCCTCTTATCTCTTAGGAGTATCATTGGATATTATATTCTCAAGTCATGATCTTGAATGTTGATGATTCTATATATCATCTCACTTAATCATAGGCGAAGGTATGTCTTGAATGGGAACCTGTTATTTTGGTAGAGTATGAGTAATTAATGAAGAATTAGATACATAAGCTTACTCCTCTATTTAAGAGCACAAATATTTTTGGTTGTAAATTTATCTATAAGACCAACTATACCTTCAATAGTCAAGTGGAAAAGCATAAGGAATTCCTTATTGTTACATGTTTTTTAAGGAGGGAAATGAATATGCAAATATTTTTTATCCCATCATTTTAATGGAATCTACTCGAATGATTCTCTCTTTTATTATTTCTTATGGAATAAAAGTACATGAGATAGACATGAAGAGATATATGTATCATCCACCTAGTGTTAAGCTTAATAGGTACACTTCCTTGGTCTATCATTATAAGAAGTCCTTGTATGGCCTTAAGAAGGGTCCTCATGCTTGGTATGAGAGGACTAATTTCTTTTTCTATTATTATATCTTTTTATAGTGTGAGATACACCATGATATGTATATTAATAATGACATCGATATATTTTGATCGTTATATTTTATTTTTATTATCTTGACATCACTAAAAGTTCAAAATTATTGATACAAGAGATGTAGTTATGGATTCATAAAGGATTATTTGATAAATTATTTGGGTCTTCTTTATTTTTATAAAGTAGCTAGATTTATATTTCATCCTCTACGATCACTATATTATTACCCATGTATATCTTAGATATTTTATAGAAATTTTAGATGGAGGAGTGTAATTATAAGAACATATTTACTTCGACCTTAATAATTTTAAAGGCTACATTACTCACTTGGCAAATTTTATCCTATATCAATTACTTATTGGAAGATTTCTCTACCTTGTCCATATATTGTATTTAATATCATTAATAATTTGAGGTATATACATGCACCTTGTGATAGTCATTGAGTAGTGCCAATCAAATTCTTCAGTACATAATAAGTATATAGTAGATGGTAGTTCATAATTTAGTTGGATCTCTTGTACTATTGATAGGTTTCAACATGTCAGTTTGGTAGGTGATCTCATCTAATGATGCTTAACCACTAGGTGTATATTTTATATTAAAGTTAGACTAGTATATTAGTGTTTTATATGACAATCCTCCATATCCCAATCTTCAATAAAATACAACTTTTATTTTTCTAATAAGGAATCCATAAACCTTTTGTGGATGCTAGTGATTATAGAGCACTTGATTATTCCAAAACATTGTTATAGATATTTGCTATGATACTATGTTCCATATAGGTCGTTTATAATGTCTTATTTCATTAGTGGATAAAATTCATTAATGTTTGTATGCATTATATTATATAGTTCCATGCATGTGGGATGCTTAAGGAAGTCTACGTGCCTTCAATATAATAGAAAATAGATATTATAATGAAGGTCATGTCTGAGGTCTAATTATTGTGATTATAAAATGTCATAAAGTAAGAGAATATTTCTTAAGTAGAGACCACTGATAAGAGTCTCTATATGTCCCCATTGAACATAAGGATGTATGTTGAAACATGTGGTGGTAATCAACAATTGAGGCTCTGATTGACATTTATATTGTATTCAATTGTATTTCCCTATTGTCTATTTCATACTTTGAATTATGTGGGTTTATTGAAATTTTATAATCGTAAACATTAAGAATATTTTTTTAACCTTAACCAATGGTCATTTATAATTTGGGTATTTATTATCCTTGATACCAACCATTGCTTGATTAGTTAGAAATACTTCTTCTTTCATTACTTTGGTGTTTAAGGATAACTTTCATATAATGTTACACCTATATGATATTTATCTTTTCTTTGTAGGGGTATGTGTTGACTTTGTTTGTTCTTGAATATATTGATAAATTTGACACTTCCTCCTTATTACTTATAATACTCATTTATTTACTACTTTATGAAGGAATCTTGAATATATGTATATATATATATATATATATATATATATATATATATATATATATATATATTGATTGGTTGAAAGGGTTTTGAAAGGGTACCTGAACCTTGTACAATAAAGAAAACAGACTAGTTGGAAAAGGCCCTGAAGGGGGTGAAAGGGAAATAAATAGAAAGGAGAGACCTGCGAGGCAGTTGGAAAAGCCCCTCCCAACAGAGACAACAAAGACCAGCAGATAAGGTTACATGTTGCATTAAATGTAAATAATGATTTACTTATTTAAACTAAATTGTACTATATGTTATTTAGTTATCATAGGTTCTTAGTCAATAGAGCATTTGCTAGTTTATGTTTAGTTCTTTTGGGTTTTGTTGATAATATACTTAACAAAACTGGAAAGAACTAAACATAAATTGTTTGAAAATTATCTTATCTAAGTATTTTATGGTATTTTTTTATTATTATGGTAGAGGGAAGGGGTTTTGAGAGGCTCCCCAAACCTTTTACACTTACTTTTACCAGTTAAACATTAAAGCTCCAAAATTAAAATAAGAAAAGAGGAGATAAAACACCCAACTAAGGAGCCACACAAAAATACTCCATCAACCAAGACTACCTAAAACATATTACTAAAGACCCAACACAAAATACCACTATAGAGCAAGAGCCAAACAAGAAGAGACTAGACTTATCAAAAAATTAGGTAAAGGTAAGATCAGGCAAGTTCATGGGCCACCAACTCTATTTCCTCATGTGAACTCAAAGAAATCCATTGTCTTGACTTCACTTCCTTTGATGAGATGAAATCACAAGCACATTTTGAAGAGATAAAAACTAAAAAAAAATCAAAGGCTTAAAAATTCAACACTCATGGAGGTGGTGAAAAATTAAAAAAATTGTGAAAATATTTAGTGACACATGCCACACTTTCCTTTGAGAGAAATATCCCCTCTGTGAGGTCTTTATGCATCTTGATTGAATGGAGAGAATTGTTACCAAAGTTAGCATCCATACCATATAAATGGTGCCTTCCTAATAACTCTAACCCCATAGATATCGCACCATAATTGAATGAACTTATATCAGACCAATTTTTTTATAAATTGGCAGTAGTGGCATTTTGATGTTGATTAAAAAGAAGAAGCTCTTTGCTTTGAGATGTTGGATAAGAATCCCAAAAAGAAGCTCTTTTCCACACATGTGATCTTTCCACACATGTGATCACAAACAAAAAAAACCATATTTAAGAAGCAATGGTACATATGAGTATCGAACAACAAGGTTCAACAACTGCAACATATACCCCAATGATGCTCCAAGCTCTTCCATTGAATCATTAAATCTGCACCTCACAATAAAAACATTATAGATAAAAAAATATAATTAATAAGGAATACATAAAGAAATTGAACCTCTTGATATGACTCGGATGATGTTGAATCCCATTTGGTAGAGATTCTACACAAGAATGTTGATGTGTACTCCTTTTATCCATTTCTAGCCCAATTCTTCTTTTTATAAGGAAATGAATACCCTACACTATCCAACTTTAGAATTTATCAATTTAACCTTCTTTTGAGAGGTAGGCAAATCATTCTTTACCAAAATTACCTCCTTTAAGTAAACATGATGGATCCTCTAGCATAGACTTGATTAATCCTTCAGTTTTTCTATACATTGTGATTCATTTGGTCATAATGGACATGGGCTTCTGAATTTACCAAATCCTAGACCTGATTAGAAAAGCTAGCTTCCCATTTTTTAAAACCATCCATGATCACCCCTAGGTTTTCTAAGCTATCCGTAACCCCATTACCTTATCTAAATCATGGTTATATTGAATATTCTCCAAAGATATTATTTTGTGCATAGCTTCTATAAACATATTAGCTACACTCTATCTAGTTGGTTGGTTTTCTTTCAAAATATAAATAACATTTTGTGAATCACCCTCTACAATTAGATTTTTAATATTAAGTTTCTCAATAATATTTAATCCTAGGAAAGTAGCCCTATACTCAACAAAGTGATTGGTTTTCTTCCTTAAGATCTCCACATAGGCCAAGATAGCATTTCCCTTGTGATCTATAAAAATACCACCCACTCTAGCCCTTCCTAGATTTCCTTTGGTTGCACCATCAAAATTTAGCTTCAACCAGCTAGGGGATGGTGATTTCCACTTTGTTTTAGCCCTTACAAGTTTGGATGGCAAAGGAGGGCCTTAAACTCTAATGTCTAAGCTCTAATTGCTAATAATATGTTTTTCTCGATCAAGATACCAAGCATCTTTAAAACTTAGGATCTTGAAATTATCCATAGTGGCAATGGAAGATCTAAATTTAGTGGATGTGGTATCTCTTTTTTTATCCATGGATATATGATTATTTTGCTCTTTCCAATCTCTACACAAGGCATGGAGGAGGCTTAACTTACACAAAAATTTTAGTCTCTTGTTTCAAAAGGGGATTCCCACTAGAGACACAAGTTTAAAAGAGAATTTAGAAGGACCCAGGTAACATAAAATTTGTTGATCACTATATTCAGGATTTCGCTCGTGAAGGGGAAATCAGTGAACAAATGGTTTGTATCTTGCCAATTATTCTTGCACAACACATATCTATTAGGAATTATCACCCCGTTATTGCAAATATTATTCATCATCATAATCTTGTTTTGAACCGATAGCCAATAAAAGTAGGTAATTTTTGGAAGAAGCTTCTTGATTCACACTTTTGTAATAAGCATCTAGCCTAGGCCCTCTTCATATATTACATAATAACTAGATTTAATTGATTATTAATCTTTATTTTTATTTATTTTGATTATTTAACATAATTTATGATTTAGAGTCATCTTTTATCACAAAACTGTTAATATTTAGTTTTTCAATAGGACTTCTTGAAATAAATCATAGACCTTCGTGAAATGAATGATCTAAAATCCTAGACCTCCCACACAGGCATCAGTTAAAATCCCTTATTTATATTTGATCACTCCTCTAGTACCTTCTCTACCAGGGTTTCCCTTTGCTACCCCATTAAAATCTAGCTTAGCCCATCCAACTTCTAGAGCTTTCCGTCTAGTTTGAAATCAAGTCAAAGGAGGAATCTGGCTAGAACCTTCCACATTCCAGGTTAGACCCCAATTATCAACAAAAATAAGTTACTCCTTTACCTCTATGGAATCTTCAAAATCTATGCTTTAAATATTTTCAATCAAGGCAGTGCAAAGTATGGCTCTAATAAAATTACAATTCTTTTTCTTGTTGCAAAAAGCTCTCCTATTTATTTCTTTCCATATATCTCACATGACATGAGGAAGACTAAAAATCCAGAGATTTTAATCTTGGAATTCAAAAAGGGAAAACCTATTTAAGGCATAGATCAACCATATATTTGGAAAGACCCAAGAAATACAAAATATTTTGAAGACGAAGGACAACACTTCAAGCAAAAAAATACACTCTAAAAATAGGTGCTTAACACATTTAGAGTCCTTTTTGCATAAATAGCATCTATTGGTGAAGACAATTCCTCTCTTGTGAAGGTTATAAATTGTAAGGATCTTATTTTGAATACAAAGCCAATAGAAGAAGCTAATTTTAGGAGTAAGGTCTTTGAGCTAAATTTTGGAAGCCAAAAACTAGTCCTCCTCAATACCCTCCAAAATTTGATATGTCGATTTCACTATAAACTACCCTTTTATGTATTTTATAGAAAAGGGTATCCTTTTAACTATGATTATTTATATTTTTCACTCTTAGATACACTTGTAGATCCTCCAAATCTTACCTACTATTTTGATCCAAGTCTACTATAAGAATGGATTTCTAACTTTTCCCATTTTCATCCTTCTGAATGAATTCTGAAACCAACTTACCTTAAATTTGAGTTAGGTGAGGTTCTAGGATGGCCAAATTTTGATTATTAATCAACAATATCTATTGTAACCAGTAGTCCATTCAAAAATCAATCTTACTACCATCACCAACTTTTCAGCCAACTCCTCTCATTAGAAGGCCTTTGGATTTGAGCAATTGATTCCAAAGGGAGTATCCTTGAGGGGTGTTAGTCTCTTCCACAATATTATTTTTGTTCTTAAGGTATTTTTATCGAAGAATTTTTGGCCACCCTAGTTTGACATTCATGATCAAATTCTAGATAATTTTCTTTAATTTTCTTAGACCCAAGCTTCCCTTTTCCTTGGAAACACAAACTTGATCTCATTCCATGAGGGCTAGCCTTGTCTTTTCCTCTATGCTAGACCAAAGGAAAGATATTTGAATTTTTTTAATGGTTTTTCCAACTTTAGAAGGCATTTTGAATAGGGATAAAAACTAAATTGGAATAGTTTGGAGCACATATTTAACTAACTAGGATTTTCCAGTAAGAGGGGATCCTTTCCATCCCAAATGTTTACTTCTGATTATATCCACCACAAGATCCCAAAGAGCAATTTTCAATCTATCCTTGAAGAGAGGCATTTCTAAATAGGTTGCAGGTAGACACCCAATTTTATAGCCTTGAATTCTAGCTATTTTACCTTACCTTATCGCAAGGGTATTCAAGAAGTAGACTTTTCTTTTTAAGAAATTTATCTTTTGCCTTGATGTTGACTCATAGTTGATTAGAAGAAATTTGATTTCTTTGTCTTGGGGAACAAAAGTGATGGTGGCAAGAATGGTATCATCCATAAATTATTGATGGAAAATCGAAAGAAGAGAAGTGGAAGGCCTAATGCCAACAATATTTCTAGCCTTAGTGGCTGTAAAAATAGCTCTATTAAGAGCATCTGCCATAATAATGAAAAGGTAAGGGGATAGAGGATCCCCTTGTCTTAAGCTCCTCTAGCTAGAGAAGTAACCTATGGCTGCTCTATTCACCAAAACTGAAAATATAGTAGAAGATATACATTTTCTTATTAATTTAAACCAGTATTTGTGGAATCCAAACTTAGAGGGAACTTGCAACAAAAATTCTCAATTAACTCTATCATAGGCTTTGTTCATATCCAATTTCAAAAGGAGACAATGAATCGCTCTCTCCAAAGATCGCTCTTCCCATATGAAGTAGCAGCAAAGATCACTTTCCCAAAGCTTTAGCAAGGATAATGAAAAGGTAGGGAGATAATGGATCTTCCTAGTGGAGTCTTCTTTTATCCTAGAAATATCCTACTGCTGAACCATTTACTAAAACTAAAAATATGGTTGAAGAAACACATGCCTTGATTAGCTTAATCCATTCTTGATGAAAGCCAAAGTTGTTCATGGTCTTGAAAAGGAATTCCCAAGAGACCCTATCATAAGCTTTATTCATGTCCAACTTTAACAACATCCTAGCATCCCCACTCCTATCTATGGAATGAATCACCTCATGAATGGTTATAATACCATTCAAGATTTGTTGCCCTTTAACAAGAGATCAATTATGAAGGGTAGAATTATTTTAATTCTATTAGCTAGGACCTTGAACAAAATATTATATAAAATATTGCATAAACTTATAAGACAAAATTTAGAGGAGGTCCTAGCACTGCCACCTTAAAAATGAAATTTAAGAAAGTTAAGTTGATATCTTTGGAAATTGTTGTGTTCTTTGAACCTCCATAACAACTTGGCTAACATCCACCCAACAATGTGCAAGAAAATTTGAAAGAAAACAACAAGAAAGTCATCTAGTTATGGGGCCTTTTAAAACCCGTTTTATTCTCCACCAACCAATCATGATTTTTTTTTTTTTTTTCTTATGTTTGGGAATGAAAGTGTGGCTTAAGCGAGCAGTGTCAAGGATAAGCCGTACAAGTCTTTGTGCCCATTGACACGCAAAATCGAAAAAAGTATAATGAATTGAAAATTAAACATGTGAGACGAAGAAGTCCATTCGAATGGCGGACAAGAGACTATTTCCTTGGCAATAGACAAGATTTGTCTGACGTCTCGTTACTTAATGGATTAGGCTTCTTCTACACATTCACTGCATCTTATCGTTACTTAATGCATTAGCCTCCTTCCAAAATAAGGAAGGAAATTTTTTAGTCAAAAACACGTTCAGAGAGAAAGCGAAATGCATGAGCAAAGTCTAACCTCACCTGCCTGACCAGGTCATATTTAGTTTTAGTTCAAATTGGATCATAGAGTGATACTATTGAATAGTCTAACCATGCAGCAAAAGATATCTAACGATAGTGTATCCAGAAAAGGATTGCAAATTTAAAATATTGCTTGCAAATTTAAATTTAAGATATTAACACGAAAGAAAAAAGATAATTAAAAAATATAACCATTTCAAACTTTTGATGTAACACGAAAGAAAAAAGATAATTAAAAAATATGCACGGTATCCAAAACCATAACTGCACCCTTGGACGCCACACACTGACATTCCCCGCTCTATAAAGACTATCTTTGAGATAGTATTGAGCACGCTCTTAATATTATTTTATTGGTATCTTCAAAAATAAACAATAACAATGTATCATAGATTTAATTTATAAAATTATAAATGTTATAAGAAAAAAGAGATTACAATTGGTTTGATTAATTGAAGATTATTAGATAAGTCCTAAAGAAAGAAGTGTTCAAACAAAATCAATTTTATTTTAAAATTATTTCATCCTTATCATATTTCATTGTTCAAAAACAAAGAATGTATCATACATTATAAATGTTTTTATAAAAATTAGTAATAGGACTCAATCTATAAAATTATACATTTTATCACATAAAGTAATAGAAGGATGATAACTGATTTGATGAATTAAAGATTATTAGACAAGTCTCAAAAGAAGAGGTGCTCAAACAAAATCAATTATATTTTAAAATTATTGTGTTGGTATCATATTTGATTGTTCAAAAAAAAAAATGTATCATACATTATAAAATTTAAATGTTATCATAGAAATTAGTAACAGGATTCAATCTGTAAAATTATAAATGTTATAATATAAAATAATTGGTAATAAGAGAAGGATGATAACTTATTTTATTAATTGAAGATTATTCGACAAGTCCAAAAAAAAAGGGCTTACACAAAATCAATTATATTTTAAAATTATTCCATGGGTATTCAAAAAACAAAGAATGTATCATACATTATAAATGTTATCATAAAAATTAGTAATAGGACTAAATCTATAAAATTATAAATATTATCACATAAAAATTAATTGGTAATAAAATAAGGATGATAACTGATTTAATTAATTAAATATTATTAGACAAGTCCCAAAGAAGGGGTGCTCAAACAAAATCAACTATGTTTTAAAATTATTCTATGGGTATCATATTGTTCACAAACAAAGAATATATCATACATTATAAATGTTATCATAAAATATAGTAGTAGGACTCAATCTATAAAATGATAAATTTTATCACATAAAGTAATTGGTGATAAGAGAAGGATGATAACCGATTTGATGAATTAAAGATTATTAAAAAAGTCCCAAAAGAAAAGGTGCTCAAACAAAATCAATTATATTTTAAAATTATTCTTTTGGTATTGATTGTTCAAAAAAAAAGAATGTATCATACATTATAAAATTTAAATGTTATTATATAAGTTAGTAATAGGACTCAATTTATAAAATTAGAAGGATGATAATTGATTTGATTAATTAAATATTATTAGATAAATTCCAAAGGAAGGGGTGCTCAAACAAAATCAATTATATTTAAAAATTATTCCATCGGTATCATATATGATTGTTCAAAAACAAAAAATGTATTATACATTATAAATGTTATCATACAAAATAGTAATAGGAATCAATCTCTAAAATTATAAATGTTATCACATAAAGTAATTAGTAATAAGAGAACGATGATAACTGATTTGATTAATTAAAAATTATTAGAAAAGTCCAAAAAAAAAAAAAAAAATGCTCAAACAAAATCAATTATATTTTTAAATTATTTTCTTAGTATCATATTTGATTGTTCAAAAACAAAAAATGTATCATACATTATAAATTATAAATGTTATAATAAAAATGTAAAAATTAGAAATAGGATTCAATCTATAAAATTATAAATACAATAATATAAAATAATTAGTAATAAGAGAAAGATATAAATGATTTGATTAATTGAAGATTATTAAACAAGTTAAAAAAAGTGCACAAACAAAATTAATTATATTTTAAAATTATTTCATCCGTATCGTTCAAAAACAAAGAATGCATCATACATTATAACACTACAGACTGCTTCAAATTTAAAATCCGTTTTATTCTCCACCAATAAATGATGAATTTTTTTATTTTCTTATGTTTGGGAACGAAAGTGTGGGTTAAACGAGCAGTGTCATGGATAAGCCTTACAAATCTTTGTGCCCAGTGACACGCAAAATTGAAAAAAAAATATAATGAATTGAAAAGTAAACAAGTGAGAGGAAAAGGCAAACAAGAGACTATTTCCTCAGCAATGGACAAGATTTGTCTTGTCTGACATCGCGTTACTTAATGGATTAGGCACTCCCATAAAGGAAATTATTATTATTTTTTTTTAAATAAAAAATAAAAATACGTTCAGAGAGAAGGTGAAATGCATAAGCAAAGTCCAACCTCACCTGCCTGACCAGGTCATTTTTAGTTTTCGTTCCGATTGGGTCACAGAATGATATTATTGACTCACCAGGTCATACTTAGTTTTAGTTTAGAATGGGTCATAGAGTGATATTATTGAATAGACTAATCATGCAGCAAAAGATCTAAAAAGATAATTAAAAAATATTCACGGTATCCAGGCATTCCCCGCTCTATAAATACAATATCTTGAGATAGTATGGAGCACACAAGTCTATGCCCTATTTAATTTCCGTCTCTCTGTATTGAGCATATTTATTTGTCCCGTTTTATCAAACATGGATATGAGCATGAATGCTAAGACCCGTTTTATCATTGTATTTTTTGCATTTGTTTTTGTTTTCGTAAAAAATGTGAAGGGTGCAGATCCAGATCCTCTCACTGACTTTGCTTCAGGCTTAACAGTCTTCACCCTTCGAGACATTTTTCGGAATGGAGAGGTTACTGTCGACACAGGAGGTGTTCGAGCAGCCACCTCTATCACTAATTTTCCTGCAACGCAGTAAGTACTAAGTAGTATTACAATTGTTATTGTTAGTCATACAAAACCTTCAAACCTTCAATTGCATTGCAATTGCATGTATAATATTAATGAAATTTGTTTGCAGATCACAAGGCCTGGCAATGGTGAGATTTAAAATGGTGCCGTGTGGGGTAAATTTACCCCACACGCATCCACGAGCCACTGAAATTCTTACGCTTCTCTCCGGAGGACCTCTTCAAGCTGGTTTTGTTGACACTCAAGGTACTCATTTTCTAAACGTTGAATTAAAACACTCCCTTCTTCCATCTAAATTAATATCCTTAGCATTAATAGTAATTTTAATTCTGGCAGGTCAAGCATTTGTGGACATTCTGTATCCTGGCGACGTGACCATATTTCCCAGGGGAACAATGCACTTTGAAATTAACGTAGGAAAAAAGACAGCAAATTATCTCTCCGTTCTCAACAGCCAAAATCCTGGCACTCTTGTAAGTATTAACAAGTAAGTAGTATTATGATTACGGTCACATATAAAATCGCATTCTAATCTGATGTGCATCTTCTGTTTTTGATTTAATCAGCCAAGCGCCCAGACGTTGTTCAAGATTCCTGCGAGAACTGTGGCCACAGCCTTTAACTTGAGCTTGAACGCAGTGAACATGGTCAATGGGACGATAATTCCATTCGGAACAAGCCTCATAAAAACACCCACAAGCGGCTGTGTTCCAGGCAGAGACATCACTATCGACTTTTAAAGTCAAGAAATAAGTATATGTTTACAGTATTCGTCTTCACAATAAAAGAAGACCAGGAATGGCTAGAGCTCAAGTTGAAGGTTCCTACCTTGGTTAATTCTCAGTTTGTTTTCGGTCTAAATAAATAGTAATAAAAGATTGAACAATTCATTTTCATCGATTCACATATTCTTGTTTCATCCATGACTCGTCATCTGTGAACCTTTATATATTACTATGGATTGGCCTTCTTTTCCTTTATTTTATTTTTTCCCTATGTTATCATGTTCAACAGTATATTTTTATCTTATTTAACATCTAATTATAAAGGGCAATATTATCACAAACTTACAAGATAAATTTTTTTTTGAAACTATGATAGTTATATTACATGCTTAAATTTTATATTTTTATAATTAAATTTTAAAAATAATTGACATAAGTTTTAATATAGATATATATTTAACATGATTAATACCATATTTCAATTAATATATATTTTCATAAAAAGATATGTTGTGTACATTTAACTAAATGATTATGAATATTAATGCATTTAAATTTGTGAAAATATTTTATCTTTATTAAATCTTTAAATTTGTGAGAATTACCACAAATCACCAAGCTAAAGCAAGGGTGATGCTTATGGGTCTCCGAATTGCAGTGAATTTGGGTTTTAGGAGAATTTTTCTTGAGGGGGATTCCAAGAATATTATAACTTCCCTTAAAAAATGGAAGCTAAATAATTCTAGTATTTTTCAAATAATTATAGATATGAAATCTATTTTAGAAAACCTATAATAAAGTCAAATTAAACATATTTATGGAGAGGGAAACAAAGTTATCAATAAAATGGTGAATATGGTAGTTAGATCTAAGAATTTCAAGGTCTAGTCATACGCCCCCATGGAATTGAAAGAGATTATAAGAATTGATAATGAAGCTAGCAGATAAAGAGGGTAGAGCAAAGCACAATACTTATTGGGATCATGCGATGAAGGATTTGAGCACACTAAATTACATTGTAATTAGCGGTTTCTTTATTAGTTATATAAAGCATTAAGCACTACATAAGCCTTGTCAAATAGAAGGATAGAAAGAGGGATATTATTTTAGCTTCTCAATCAGCAAGTTTAGCCCAGGTTTGATTGTTTTACTAAGATAGGGCTATCTTGCATTTTTTTTATCTTCTCTTGTTTTTTTCCTGCACATATTTCAAGCTATTTGTAAAGGGTCAGGGCCCTTCAACCCCTTTTTTATCAATACCAAAAAAATATTACTTACAAAAGTTACTATTGAGTAGATAAAATAGGTATGTACCTTGAACTTGCGCAAATGTCGATAGCTTCTTGGATTTTGATATTTGGGTACAATATTTAGGATACTCTTATTTTCAAAAAAATTGCCTGCCTTTCTTCCATTGGGAGTAGGTTCCATTGAAGTTGTATAGTAAAATGAATTTTATGTCAAAACATTAACATGATATTGAATAAAATTGTCACAATTCTAAAATTGCTATAAAGAAGAGGGAGGTTAAGAACTTGTCGATGTTGTTTTCTATAGTCGGTCTTATTCACCCTCGCATCAGTATTTTTCTACAGCCAATCTTCTTCCTTGAGTCAGTTGCATTAAGTTGTTGTATAAAGAATATTTAAAATGAATAAATGTAATTGAGCATTGTCATTGAATACGTTTTGGTTGTGTTTGTTTTTATCATTGTTGTTATTATTTTTGTATTTTTTTGTGATATATGTTCTTGATTTGGAATGTACAAGAATATGAGAGTCATGGTTGTTGATATCAGGTGTAGAATACACAAATATGGATGATATTGAGGGGTTTGGGTTCCTCTATTCCTTCAATATTGGCTAGCCAGTAAGCTCCAGAACCATATTTATGTTTGATAATGTATGGACCAAACCAATTGGGGTAAATTTATATCATAAATGTCATGGTTGGTTTGGATATTGTTGGTTCTCCTCAGGGTTATGCATAGTGGCTATTTATAGCCAAATTGACTAAAATTAGGATTTTCAAAATTTGGAATTGGCTAATATTTGGGACCCCTGACCAAGGCCCATTAGCCAAAAATTTCTGGGTGCAATTTTTTTTGGGTTGATTCGCCCCAATTTTATAATAATTTGACCATTTAAAGTTTATATTTTCAAAATTACCCCTAATAATAATGAACCTTCTACATGTGTTTGGACACTATTCACTTGGATTTCAAAACTGATTCGCCAAATTTTTATAAATATATTTTGGGGCCAACCCCTTACGCATAACCCTGGTTCTCCTTTAGAACAAGGTCTCCAATTTAGAATTCACGTTCATAAACTCTAATGTTGTATGCACATCAAATGTGATCTTTCTAAATGTGAAGATGCTCAAGGAAATTTATGTGACATTCATTAAGAAGCATAAGCTGGTCTAAACAAGCTTGGTGATTAGTGTCATCATCTATGAATTCTTACAATGATATCCTCAAAGAAGGAATCTCTAACTCTAGGGTCATAATGGCCTTGGTGCCATAAATGAGGGAAAAGGGAGTTACCCTAGTAGGTGTTATGATAGTAGTTTAGTATACTTATAGTGCTAGAGGAATTTGGTTATGTCTATCATGATGAGAGTTGGCAACCATTTTACAAAGAATCACAAAAAAAAATGTTAGTTACTTTAGCTTGGCTATTGTCATAAGGGTAATAGGGCATCGAGAAACTATGTTGGATATTGTATTTATCATATAGTTCATGAACATCCTTGTTTTCACATGGTGTTTCATTATTAGAAATAATTCGATAAGGAATCCCAAAATGACATATGATATATTGTGTGATGAAGTCAAAAATTTTAGGTCCTATCATTTGGATGAGAGGATTGACATCGACCCATTTTGTGAAGTATTTCATGGCTATTATGATGAATTTGTGTTTACCAGATGAGGTAGAAGTGATTTTTCTTATAATGTCTAGTCCCTGTTGATAAAATGACCACATTGATTGTATTGGCTGCAATTCGTAGGACTGTAGGTGGGATGAATTAAGTTGATACTAACATTTAACATATTTTTTGACATGGGTGCAATAGTCACATTCCATAGTGGATCAATAATAACCCATTTTGATGATGTACTTAATGATGGCTATTCCACTGAAGTGGCCACCATATGTACCATTATGGGTAGAAACAATGACATGATTGACCTTGTTGAGTTCTAGGAAACAAAGGAGGATTTTGTCATAGTTACATTTGTAGAGGATGTTCCCTAGTAGGGTATACCTTAATACTTTTTGCTTGAATCTATGTTTGTTAGTACTATAAAAATCAAGGGAAAGTATTCCCAACTCGAATTAATCCTTAATTTGGAAAAACCAAGGATCATAGGGCTCGGCTTGAACAAAATTGATGTCCATATCATCGGGGGAGGTATTTGGGGAGAGATTATTTGTAGAGAGTTTGTACATATACATGGATTATTTTGTAAAGTGGATTTTGTGGAATAAACTAGCCTAGAGAAGCCATTGTATCGACAAACTAGTTTGTGGATCTTGGGAAATCTTCTATGTCATATCACTCAAAATGGGATAACAAGATTTTTGAAACTTGTTTTTATTGTTAAAGAGTTTCACATCAAAATTGATATATTTCCTTAACTTGGTTAATGATTATAAGGAAATCCCCAAATATTTGTGGTTGTTTTATGTATATCACAAGTGCAATTTTAACGGTAAGGATGAATGCTTTGTATTTGGCATTGTTGTTTGTACATGGAAAGTATCGTTTGAATAAAAAGTGGAGTATATCCCCTTGTAATGTAAATAAAACAACCCCAAAACATCCCCCTTGTTCACATCAGGAACCATAAAAAAAGGTTATATTAACTTGTGTTTTAGGTTCAATGTGTTCTTTGATTTCAGTAATGTTGAAGACTGAATCATCAAGAAGCTCAATGAGAAGGGGTTTGTCATCATCGAGAGGAGCTTCCATGAGTTGATCTGCAATAACCTAACCTTTAGTGGATTTTTGGGTTATGAATTCACGGTTGAATTCCTTTAATAGCATTATCCATTAGGTGGTTCTACTATTATTATAGGTTCTACCCATCATGTATCAGAGTAGGTTTTCCCTAACAATAACGTATGTGGTATGGTTGAGCATGTAATATCTAAGCTTTTTGATGGTCAAAAATACTACCAAGCATAGCTTCTCCATATATGCGTAGCTGGTTTCATATCTTACCAATTCCTGACTAATATAATAAATTGCTTGCTCTCAACTAGGCTCATTATTTTGAGCCAACATAGTACATAAAGTAAAATTAGTGGTCAACATGTGTAAATGGAATGGTAATCCTGGTAGTGGTTGAGATAAATTAGGTGGGAAAGTGAGATATATCTTAATATCTACAAAAGAATCTTGACATACTTGATCCCACTTAAAGGCTACCCCATTTTATAGAATATGGTTAAACAACTTGCACTTGTCCAAAAGTTGGGTGATAAAGTGTAGAATTGCTTGTATTTTATCCTGCAAGTTGTAGTTGCTTGAGGTTTGTGGGGGGTGGCATCTTGATGATGGCCTTTACCTTTTGTATATCTACTTTAATGCCTCATTGAGAGATAATGAAACCTAGGATTTTTCCTATGGTTACACCAAAGACACACTTGTTGGGGTTTAACCTTAAGTTGTTTTGAGAATCTGATCAAAAAATTTGCATAAGATATCAATGTGTTGATGTCGGTTCTTTGATTTAGCCAACAAATCATCCACATAGTCTTCCATGATCTTATATATGTAATCATAGAAATTTTATATCATGGCATGTTGATATGTAGCATCTGCATTAGTAAGACCACATGACAAGACCTTGTAGCAGAAATCCTCCATGGAGTGGTGAAGGAAATTTTGTGTTGGTCTTCAAGGTTAACTTGAATTTGGTTGTATCTTAAAAACCCATCCATGAAGGAGAGCATTTCATGACCTGTAGTGGAGTCGACTAGTATGTTGCTATTTGGCAAAGGTAAGTTGACTTTGGAACATGCTTTTATAAGATCTTGGACATTTGTGCAAACATGAATCTCTCCCTTTGGTTTTTTAATAGGTACCATATTGGAAACCCATTTAGGGTAATTGATTGGTTAAATGAAGCCCAAATCCAAGAGTTTTTGTAATTCTTCTTTGACCATTAAATTGATCATGGGATGCATCTTCTTGAGTTTTTATTTTACTAGCTTTGTGCTATTATCAAGTGTAAGGTTATGAACCACAAGCAAAGAATCGAGGTTGGGCATATCAGTGTATGACCAAGAAAAAATAGTTTTGTACTACTTAAGAAGTCCAATGAATTGGATGTGCTCTTTAGGAGATAAAATCTTTTTGATTTTGATAATGTAGGGGTCATTGCGATCATTGCCAATAACAACATCAATAATTTCTTCCACAAGCATGTGTGAGCTATCTTTGAGTTGAGCGAGGATGGGGATGAGATGCAAATCATATATCACATTTTCAACATGAAGCTTGTTTTCTTTGGCAATGTTTGTTTGATGGATGAAATAAAATGAAGGATAAATGAGAGTGTTAGAGTGATGTAGCAAGTGTTTTTATGGGAGGAATTTTGATGTGGAAGAATTAATGGATAATTTTTCAAAGTCAACGTAATCAAGATTGATGTTGAGGATACAGTCAGGATGAACCATACAATGAAGTAATGTAAAGAGGTCCAATGATATCATATTTACAAAATGGTTGTAGTTTGGTTGAGTGTATTTTTGAGAGGATATGCATCATTTGAACTATCTAATTCAATCATGAGTTTGTCAAAGATCACAAGAAGTTTTTTATGCAAGGTATTGGTATAAGGGATGTCATATGTGGATGCATGGAGAAATGTGAAAGGGATACCCATCATGGAATATGGATAAGAATCCTTTGGGAGAGTGTCGTACTCTAGTTTCAAGTTATCATCAAGGTCATTTGTTTTTTTTTTTTAATTTACATGGTGGAATCGGTATCCGCCATGAATTCGGATAGGCTGACCAGTTTTTTATGGCCACCACAGTATTCTGTGATGTCCACCCCGAAAGCTGCCACATAGATCTTCGCGTAGTCCGCCCCTATAACCACCATGCCACAATCATTTTAAAACTTGTACGCCGTTGAAAGCTCCAAGAAATGGACAAGCGTTCAGTCCAATGAGGCCCAAGATTTGAACCTTGGACCTCCGCCCCCCTTATGGGGTTTGGAAGAACCAATCGAGGTCATTTGTTAAGGGATCAAGAGTGAGGTATTAAGTTCATGCGTAAGGAGATCTATGTAGGTGAGAGGTCAACCCCGTACTAGTTAAAGAATTAAAAATAACATGTGGTGAAGGGTTGGATAGATAATCAAGATTTTCACAAATCTAGGTTTTAGGCTTTTTTGGAGTAAGCCTTTTCTGATATGGCATCAAAACCCCCATAGAAAAAAATTGTTTGATTTGTAGTAAGACCAAAGGATATGACTGCACCTATGTTTAGAAGGGCATCATATGGATAGTAAAAATCTCTAATAGTTTGGATAGTAGGAGGGAGATACATGCATTATGTACATGTACTCCCATGGATCAGGATTGGTCATCAAAATTAAAATGTGAGGAGCCCCTTGGTGTGGATGTTGTAGAATGTTCTCTTGGTTCTCTTGGCTTAGAGGTGGAAAAGAGGATGAGGATGGTTGTAATAAGGAATGGAGGTGAACCAGATTAGAAATATTGGAGGGGGAAGGTGTTGTGAGTTGTGCATCATGTTGGGAATGACATTCACCAAGAGTAGGTAAGATAGGATGAGCGTCATAAGTGAATTGGGGAGTATGTCTAGAAGGAATGGTAGTAGACAAAAGATGATAATTGAAGGTGCTAGGAAAGGATGGATGATTGGGAGAAGCCTTACATGGTGTAGGAAGGAGGGAAGGTGGGTTAGTAAAGGAGGTTTTATTTTCTTATAAATAAATTATAGGATGATGAGGCAAGTGATCCATATGTAAAGAAGGTGGAGGATCCATTAGAGGAGAAAACATGTGTAGTGGTTAAAAAGTGGATTCGGGTAGGATGGTTTGATTAGAAGAATGTTGTCTTGGAATAGGTGGTAAAGAGTGTGTTGTTGTCTTGGGGGTAGGTTGAATCAAGGTGGGGTGTATTGGTTGTGCTAACTCAGTGGGTTGATTAGCGGTTGCATCAATATGGGTTAATGGAAGAGGGGAAGCTTGTGGAGGAATAACCATGTTATAGAATCTAAATAGATCATCATCTGCAAGAATACGATGCACTTTTCCTTCATGAATATATTTCAAACAATGATGAATGGTTAAAGGTATGCATTGCATATCATGAATTCATGGTCATCCAAGGAGAAGGTTGTACTTCATTTATCCTCTATTACATGGCATAGTATGGGTAATGTCTTAAAACCTACCTAAATAGGTAGTATGATAGTACCCAAAAAAATATAGAGGACACCATTGAATGATTGCAAGTCGAGGGTTAAGGTAGCTAGATGGCTTAAAGGAATGTTTAAGTGTTGGAGAGCAGTGGTATAAATGAGTTTAATTGAGGATACAGTGTTTATTAAGACATGCTTAAATGTAATACCATAAACACATGCCATGATGTGCATAGGGGGATCCACCCCTACTCCTTTGAGTGTTGTCATCTCATGATCATATAAGATAATCGAAGGTTGCATAAATGTTTGTATATTGCCAATAAAATTTGTGAAAGTGTTATTATCATTAGTTTCCAAATCTATAGACCACAAAATGTCATTAATAATCTCATTATGAAGTAATGATTATTGTAGCATTTCGTAGATGGATAACTTTACTAGCACTATACATAGTTGATGGGTTAGGATGTTGCGGACGGTTACAATGTTGCAATTAATAATAGGAGTACCTTGCATAGGGGGTGCCACAAAAGAAGTGAGTTTAAAGAGAATTTTTGGTGATGGATTTTCTTTTTTTGGGTAGTGTTAGTTCCATGTGGTGACCTTAATCATTCCTACAAAATATTTTTAAGCCAATATGTGATTAACATGATTGATTTATTGGTGAAATGGTTTCAATTTCGAGGTACTGGATTGAACTTGTTGTGATGTTCAAGGAGAGGGTTCCTATAAATACCCAATTTTTTATTGAGAGAAGCCAAAGGATTGTTAGCTTTAATGGCTCCTTGATCAAGTAGGTCTTAGACTAGGTTTTGAAATTGAAATAAATTATTAATGCCATTCCCTCACTACCTATGATACTCATAGAATGCATGCTTGTTATATTCTTTTATCTTGGGCCAATCAGGATCATATAGTCCGGATTTAGGTAGAGTAATATGTTTGACATCATACAACTTTTGAAATATGTTATGTAATGGCTTTGATAGAAGGGTTCAATTGTGAGGTGTATGTAAAGGATATAGTTGGCAAGTGAGAGGTTGATTAAGTGGGGGAGGAGGCCTAGGTTTATGATTCCCTTGTTGTGATTATTGAGGGTACTCTTGTTGTGGGATAGGTGTTGCACTCAACATGACCTGGTTTGCTTAGGGTAGTTTCAAAGAGTTTGGGTTGGAGCTACCTCTGTTGAATCTAGTGTTTGGAGGATATTCACTCTTCTTACAAAGCTTAACATTTATTTCCTAGATTTTTATATCCTTAATCACCTTGGCCTAAGCAATTGCATCTTCAAAGGAGTGATGTTGTTGTATTTAGAGTGTTTCCAATATGTGCTTGGCACAACTCTTCACAAATATTTTTACCAATTATATGGGTGGTATTAAAAATGTTAAATCATGTATGATCCCTTTCCACCTGGCAATGTTATCACTAACAAGCTCATTACCAAATTTTCACAAGGTATAGAGATCAGGTAGCAACATCTTATTTTTAATGTTGATAGAAAAATGTTCTAAGAACATATTGATCAATTGCTCAAAGGTGAACAAGCTATCTTGGAAAATCTTATTAAACCAATCCATGACTTGACCTCCAAGATATAATGGAAAAGTGCAAAGAACTAGGGGGTTTCTACCTTGGATTAGGTGGCAAACATATTGATAATTTCACAAGTGTTCCTAAGGATCTTCCTTACCCCTTAAATTTTCAAACTTGGGTACCTCATATTTGCATGGATAGGTGTAGCACCCTAAAATTGGCGCAGTAAACCTTAGCAAATAATTAAAATTACCTTAGTAATAATTCAAAATTTAAATTTTAAACCCCGAACCGCCCGTTAACCGCCTGTTAAACCGCTTTCCTCATTTTCCATGCCATTTTTAGGATTTGTTGTGACCGTTGGACGATATCGTCGTCGATCAGACGATATCGCCTCAGATCGGACGAATTCGTCTGGAGCAGAACGTCTAGACGATTTCGTCCCAAAACTGATTTTTCATAATTAGCTTCTGTTTCAACGGCGTCTCTAACCTGGGCAAAAGCGTGTCTGTGCGGTTAGAGACTTCCCCCATTGGAGATCTCCCAAATTGGGATGATCTCCAACCTCCCAACCTCCTTCATATGCCTATTTAATCTTAGGCCCTCCCCTTGACATTCCCCTGGCTGAATTTTTCTGTACTTCGAGTTTTATTTGCCTTAGAATGTCTTAGACTACTATTTGCCTTTGTCCCTTTTCAAATTTTCTTGCAGGAACTTTGTCATTCTTCAATCGGAGCAAGCTCAGATCATCGCAGACGATCCTGTACGATCTCGGACGATCACGCCCCAATTCGAGACGATTTCGCACTCTACAGACGATTTCGACTGCAGTCAACATTGGGGGCAATTAGTGCCCAGAGTTTGCACTTTTCTCTTCTCGTCTGCTGTTTCATTCTGCATTTAGATCAGTTTATTGTTATTTTTTGCTATTCTGCATTTTGGAGTTCACCCATATAGCTTAAGTGCATGATAAGATCATAATTTGTCATTAGAATACTATAATTTACTTGAATTTCTATTCGTAATTATCGTTTTAGTATCTATATTGTCATTTTACACCATTTTCCTCTGTTAGTATTGTTGCATTTTCTGTGTTCTGTGTCTATTTCTCTGATTGCAGGTCTCTAACGAATTCATCTGATGAATTCGTCAGATCTCAGACGATCTGTCTAATTTTAGACGATCCTGTCAGATCAGAGGCGATCTTGATTGCTTCAAAAATTAGAACCTCCATCAAACATCCAGAATCAGGTTTAACTTGTCTTTATTTAGTATATTCTCTGTACTTGATATTCATTGCTGCTTTCTGTATTCATTTAAATCTGCATTTCATATAGAACAGTTTAGATTCATTTGGCCAAACCTAGGATTTGAATGATTAAAGATAAAATTGAACACATCAAACACATTCCCAACCTAGGCGTGGAGACGCCACTAAACGTTTCCTGGTGAACCCCACCATCCGTCAAAAAATCACCTTAATACCCCTCCCCCGAGAGGCGGGACCTTCAAAGGGCCTCTCAGTCCAAGGTATTGTCCCATCCTTTTCACATCCCCCTTTCGGGCACGGATCCTATAGCTTGAAGGTAAGGGTGCGAAAAATTTGGAGCGATACATTTTGGTGAACCCGACGTGAAACTAAAACCTTTTGAAAACAAAAAAAAACAAAAAACATAGATTCATTTAAAATCATTAGAAAACTACTAAGTTGCATATCATGTTTAGATGGTAGTTCCTAAGAAAAGACTAGTTGTCACTATAAATGTTGAAAACCAATTAGCAGCCATAGAAATTAATTATGTGCTTAGTGTGCCTGAAACAGATAGAAACCAACTTTTGTGGGACGAACTTGATAGGAGACTAGGTATCATTTCATCTAGGTCAGCAGAACTTAGACAAATCAAGAGGTTTGCCCTAGATAGAATCTTGGATCCTCATCAACTCATTTTTTATCATGAACTTCAGAGAGCTTGCCATAGGTGGTTAGCTTATAGGAGAGCTCTTGTGTCTTCAGAATTGTTCACCTTCGAGGAATACCTCGAGAATGCAGCTATAGTACACCAATTCTTAGCTCATATAGAGGATCAAGAGGTCGTTCTTACGGATAGGGAAATATGGAGGAGAGTTCCTAGAGCTGTGTTATATCGAGAGTATTGCCACGAACTTTATTTCTACCAACCAGAGTCTAAGACAGATAATATCACTATAGCACTTTTTGTCAAATTCTTGAAAGAAAATTTTCAATTTGAAGAAGAACATTTCATGACTCCTGAAGAACTTGAGCCCATTAATGATATTTATAAATTGTTTATAGAAAACTAGATCATTGCTTTCATTATTATTATTTCTTGCGTTTTGTGTGTTGTTTGTTATCTTTATAATATTGTTATAAAAAACAAGAAAAACCAAAAACATAACAAAACCAAAACATTTTATTTTAAATACTATAGTAGGTATATAATTAAAATATATACCTCTTAAGCTTATTGCATATATATATATATATATATATATATATATATATATATATATATATATATGCTGAAATCTAAGTTTAAGCACAATGACTAGACTTATGAATGGTAAACAGACTTAAGAAGAAGAAGAAGAAGATTGGTTAGGAAAGAAAACAAAAAAATCAAATGCCCTTCCTGAGGATCCAATTCCAGAAGGAGAAACTCTAGAACAGCCGAGAAGATGAGCTGGTTGAAGAAAATGAACAACAAGAAAATGTTAGAGAGGAAGGATCCTCATCCCCTAGAATGGCTCCAGGACGAAGCTGTTACTTTTGATAACATAGATCATTTCTGGAAATTCTTCAATAATAATATTGGTGCTCTTAATATGGCGGTTCGTCTTGATAGGGGACAAATTAGTGAAACTCAAGCAATCCTAGAAGAAGGATTTAACATGCACACTAATCCCTTGTCCTTCGTTGATCAAGAAAGTGATAAAGCTGGACCATCCAATATGGATATGGCCACTATGATTTAGAACATGCAAAAACAACAGGTTACCCAACCTCCTAAGGAACTTGTTATTGAGCCTAAAATCATTCCCACACAAAAGAGACCTTCATTCACTACTTTATTTCGCCAAACTATTGATCAATATGCTTCAAATCGACAAAAACCTAAAATGAAGCCAAACACCAATTTTCAACAATCCGGGATACAACATAATACAACTTCAAAACTTCTTCATAACACCCTTCCTACCAACAATTTACACAATAGCAATATAGCATCTAATCTTCATGTCCCTCCATCATATGCTCACCAATCCCATATTAATACCCTACCGAACCAATATGGTGGGCAAACCAGTAATCTGGAAGCCATGGTGAAACAGTTAGCTTCCCGCATGGACCAGATGGATCCCTACCGTCCCTCGTACAATTATCGAGAGATGTGTAGTCAGCCTTTGGATCCCATAGTTGTAGCACAACCATACCCTAAACACTTTCCCATGCCCATCCTGCCTATATATAAAGGAACTGAAGATCCCATAGAGCATCTTCGCATGTTTAGGATAGCATGTCATGATATATCACATGATGACTTGTTATTACTAAAAATGTTCCCAAAAAGTTTAGGAGGAATGGCATTAGAGTGGTACTATCAATTGCCCACTCATTCTTTGAGAAATTTTGAAGAGACCGTTGAATCTTTTGTGCATCAATTTAGTGCCTATATCGAAAGGCATGTAACCATTAAATATTTGTACAACTTAAAACAAGACAAAGATGAATGTTTTGCTGATTTCTTAGCTAGATGGAGGCAGTTGATAGGAAAATTGCACTTTGTGCTACCTTATAGGGAAATGTTGGACATTTTTATTAATAATTTGCAAGAACAAATATCTTATGAGTTATCAACTGCTACCTTAACTACCTTCGATCGGGCTATAGACTTAGCTCGAAGAGTAGAAGATGCTCTCATTAGGAGAGGCCGGCTTAGGAAGAAAGATGATGAGAAAACATCCAGAAATCAATATAAAAACAAACAAGTTGTAGGTGACGGAGTCACTGACAGTAGAAATGTTGCTAATATCAATACAACGAAGACAACAAAAAAATTTATATTGAAACCTCCTGATAAACCTCCTCGAGAGTTTACTAGATTGAATCAACCATTATCAACTATTCTACCCCAATTACTCGAAAGAGGTTTGATTCAATTACCTAATATCCGGGAACCTGATCCAACCATACCCGGATACAGAGCCGATTTACATTGTGATTTCCATAGAGGGCCTGGACACTCTACCAACTCTTGTAAAAGGTTAAAACATAAAATACAAGATCTGATTGATAATAATGAGATGGAGGTGCAAGCCTTCCAACCTAAACAAAATGCTCCTAATAATGCTCAAAAGAACATTCCCCAAAATCAAAATCAAAATGCTAATCAATCATTAGATATATTTCAACATCCTTTACCAAAACATGGTAAAGAGGTGGCCAATCAAATTGAGCATCATAATGTCCCTCCTCCTACCCGATATGTAGGAACTATTAGCGGACATTTACCTAATCATGATTTACAAAAATTTGACACAACTTTATCCATGGTCACGACCAGGCCCCTACATAATATTCAAACACCGGATCTCGGTGATGTAGAATCGGATACTGAAAGTGAAATAGACATCACCTCAAATCAATCGAATAGTTCTGAAAATGAATCAGATCCTATTCAACCTATCACAGATTCTATGGTTCCGAAAGAACCATTTCCTAGAAGAGTTACTACTCGACCCTCTTCTAATCAGTTCCTTCCTAATGAACAAGCTATAAATGCTAGACCGAGACCAATTCATCATCCTCAATATAACATTGTAGGTACCATCGGAGTCGTTACCAGACAACAAGCTCAAAATTTTCAACAAGAACCAAATCAGAATGATGGATCAACTCCATTTGTTTTGAAAAATCCCAATAAAGGGAATCATGCTCCTAATGTTCAATCTAAACCTCCTTATAATATTAATGAGCAATTATCCAATACTACAGCCAGAATTTCCCTTTTGGATTTGTTAAGATCTTCTCCTACCCATAGAGATGAATTGATGCTCACATTAAGCCAAATGATGGTACCACAAAATATTCAACCTGAAGCCATGGCCAATACTATCATCACTCGAGAAGTTGATTGTATTGACTTTCGGGATAAAGATATACCACAACATAGTTTACATAAGGATAACCCCTTATATATTACTGCCCTAATAGGAGATGTAGCAGTCAAAAGGGTCTTGATTGATAATGGTTCATCTCTAAATATTTGCACTTTTGACTTCTACCAAATATTTGTGTTTAGAAGTGATGAAATGAAGAAAACCGACATGATCATAAAAGCTTTCAATGACGAAACACAAGAAACGTGTGGAGTTATCACCATCCCATTGCAAGTTGGTCAGAGAACCTTAGATACGACCGTGTTTATTGTACATTGCCCCGCATCATACAATATACTCTTGGGTCATCCTTGGATCAATGCAATGCGGGCTGTCCCATCAACTTTACACCAATGTGTTAAATTCGAATTTAAAAATCAGTTGGTCACTATCCATGGTGATCCTAGACCCTTTGATATGTGTGCTTTGGCAGAACCTGTTGGAGTTCAATTTTGCCCTGCTCTGTCATCCACACATCCTAATTCTTATTTTCATCTAAACCTATGAAACACACACCCATAACTTCATCTATTTCTCCTCCATTAATTTCACCCTCATATATAGCTCAACAATCTTCTAAACAAACCACACTAGAACCTCAAAAAGATCTTAAATCCACAACCAATCCTTCATGTTCCATCCCTATAATTTCAAAACCTATAGACCCATTTATTAACACCTCCACATTATCTACATCTATCATACCTTCCACATCTAAAGATATAGGGAATGATCCTTCTACATCTTATGCTCTTTCTGATGAACTCTTACCTGATTTATCTAAAATTCTTATATCAGAAAAAACAAATGCTTCTATGCAAAATTCCATTATCTTAAGTAATTTGCCGCCATCTCCTCGTACTTTGGGCCTCCCACAACCTATGGGAAGTACTTACCAAGTCGGGAGTTGTGCCTTCATTTATAAGGGATATGACTAGGGAAGAATACCCGGGGAACATCAAAACTCATCATGAGGGATATGCTCGATGTTATTTTACTAATGAGTATATTAAAGCTAAACCTATAATGCTTAAAATGGGATATAAAGGGAAAGGCTTGGGACCTCTCCAAGATGGTATGAAAGAACCCTTTGAGGTAGAACCATGGCCCGCCCGATGTGGTGTGGGCCTATTTCCTAGTAAGGGTCAACCCTTCCCTTTTGAAGATGATGATCAACTCATATGTTATCAAGATTATTTGGATGGGCGTGATGATTTGCCTCTAAAAAATCAGCCATTTACATGCAATATGCTATCCATAGCTTATCCTGAAATGATTGCTGAATCCGATGATGAGTTGGAAGGAGATATTTTCCATGATGTCTCCGTTGAAGAGTTGTTACACAATGGTTTTTATTTTGATGGTTCTATACCTACTATAGCCCAACTTGAGGCCACGACTCCTCAAGATGAATTATCCAAGTTAACCTTAAAAGAATTACAAGAATTGGGCGTTTCACCCACCCCACCTAATTTTGAAAGAGATCTACACATGGAAGTAGAAAACGTCATTAAAGTTAACATTGGAACAGAGGATAATCCCCACATAATCAATATTGGATCAGAATTAAGTCAAGAAAAACAAGAGCAATACATTGCATTCCTTAAAGAATATGAAGATGTCTTCGCTTGGACATATGAAGATATGCCAGGTTTAGACCCTTCTGTAGTCATGCATCACCTAGTAGTCCATCCGGATGCTAAACTTGTTAAACAAAAACTTAGAAAAATGCATCCCAAAGTGGCCTTGCTAGTCAAAGGGGAGTTAGAAAAACTCTTGAATGTTGTTTTTATACAAGCTATTGATTATTTTGAATGGATCTCGAATGTAGTTCCAGTCACCAAGAAAGAAGCTACCAAAGTTAGGGTTTGCACAGACTTTAGAGATATTAACGCTGCATGCCCTAAAGATGATTTTCCTCTTCCAAACATGGATCAAATCATTGAATTTGCTTTTGGGAGTGGAATGATGTCCCTAATGGATGGATTTTCTGGTTATAATCAGATCAGGATAGCTCCTGAAGATCAGGCTAAAATAACCTTTATTACCCCCTGGGGTACCTTTTGTTGGAAAGTGATGCCATTTGGCTTAAAGAACGTAGGTGCAACCTATCAACGAGCTATGACTTATATTTTTCATGACATGATGCATGATATCCTACATGATTACGTAGATGATATCATAGCTCGTTCCATCAAAGAAGATGATCATTTAAATGACTTAAGGACAGTGTTTGATCGGTTAAGGGAATATCTTATCCGACTAAATCCTGCTAAATGCATATTCGAAGTTAAGTCCAGTAAACTATTAGGGGTTATAGTTTCTTTACGTGGCATCAAAATCGACCCTCTCAAGATTGCGGCTATCATTGATATGCCCGCACCTACCAATATATCTGAGTTACGAAGTTTACAAGGTAAGCTTCAAGCTATCCATCGCTTCATCGATAAGCTGGCGGACAAAACCGGTCCCTTTCTTAAGCTTCTTAAGAAGGATGTCCCTTTTAATTGGGACGACGAATGTAAGGAAGCTTTTGAACTTCTCAAACAATACCTCCTTAACCCACCTGTGCTTTCACCGCCTAGACCTGATCGCCCATTTATCCTGTATATTTCAGCTTAGATTTTGCTTTAGGAGCTATGTTAGCTCAACTTGATGATGAGAAAAGAGAACGTGCTAATTATTATATTAGCCAAACTTTAATTAGTTATGAAACCCGCTACACAACATTAGAAAAACTATGTCTAGCAGTCGTATTTTCTACGCAAAAATTATGCCATTATATGCTCAGTCAGAAAACATATGTCATTGCTAAATATGATCCCTTGCGGTATCTCATGAGTCGACCTTATTTATCGGGTCGCACAACAAAGTGGGTTCTTGCTCTAAGCGAGTTTGAACTCACGTTTATAGGACAGAAGTATGTTAAGGGTCAAATCATAGCAGATCAATTAGCTGTTGCACCCTTAGAGTCTACCCATCCCCTCATCATTGAGTTTCTTGATGAATGCCTTCAATTAGAGGCAGACCATGTTGAACAATGGTCCTTATACTTTGATGGAGCCCGATGCATGAGTGGGGCTGGTGCAGGTATTATTTTAATATCTCCACAAAAACACATTATACCTTTGTCCTTTAAATTAACATTTGCTTGCACCAATAATACTGCTGAATATGAAGCTCTAATCCTTGGATTACGAGCTGCCTTAGCGCTAAAAATTAAACATCTGCTAGTTTTTGGTGATTCTCAACTTGTTATAAACCAAATTAATGAAGTTTATCAGACCGAGAGATGATAAATTGCGCCCATATAAAGCATATGTTTTACAATTAATATCTCTATTTGATCAAGTTACCTTGGAAGCTATTCCTCGAACTAGCAACCGTGCGGTTGACGCTATGGCCGCAATTGCATCTCTTCTGCCCTTGGAGTTAGATGACGAATATGCCACCATCATTATTCATCGACTCCAGGAACCCACTTCAAATAAGTCATGCTTAGAACCTTTGGATGTGTTTCTAATCAATGAAACTACTCCTGAACCTTGGTATACGGGTATATTTGATTTTCTTCACAATGGGACTTTCCTGCCGAGTTCTAATAGAAACCAGCGTCGGTTATTACGTAGACGAGCAAGTCGATTTGTAATAATTGGCAATACTTTATATAGGAGATCTTTTGAAGGTATCCTATTGAGATGTTTGAATTTAGAAGAATCCAGATCAGCTTTGAGTGAAGCCCACGATGGATCTTGTGGAGGACACTTCGGTGGTAGTGTCATTGCTAAAAAGCTCCTTAGGATAGGATACTTTTGGCCTACCATGGAGAATGATGCACATGATTATGTGCGCCATTGCGACAAGTGCCAGAAACATGCTGACCTTGTCCATGCCCATGCACAAGAGCTGTAGGCTATTTCATCTCCTTGGCCCTTTTCAAAATGGGGCTTAGACATTATTGGCAAAATTAATCCTGTGTCATCTGATGGACACAAATTCATCATAACTGCCACTGAGTATTTTACGAAGTGGGTTGAAGCTATGCCTTTAGCTTCCTGCACTGGAACACAAGTCTCTAAATTTATTTTTAATCAAATCATTTGTAGGTTTGGAATTCTTGCAAATCTCATCTCAGACAATGGAACTTGTTTCAAAAATAAATATGTTAAGAAATTATGCCAAAAATATAAGATTCAACATCGTTGGTCCACTCCCTATTATCCTCAGGGTAATGGCCAAGCAAAAGCTTCTAACAAAACCTTAATCAAAATTCTCAAAAAATTGGTCAATAAATCTGGCCGTGATTGGCACATTCAATTATATCTAGCTTTGTGGGCATATCGCACTAGCGTTCGTACTCCCATAGGTACTTCACCTTTTGTTTTGGTTTATGGCGCTGAAGCTATTTTCCCTTTGAATTAGAAGTTCCTTCTTTGGCTCTACTACTTCAAGATACCGAAGTAGGAGATGAATATCGAGCTGTCGAGACTCAATCAGTTGGAACTCCTAGATGAAAAGTGCATCAATGCTTTGGAGCATCTTCGTGCCTACCAAAACAAGCTTAAAATATCATATGCTAAGAAAGTTCGTCATCGATCCTTTGAGGTCGGCGACCTTGTTTTAAAAGAAAATAAAAAAAATACTAATGCAACTAAAGACCTTAAAGGTAAATTTGAACCCAACTGGCTTGGACCATATATTATCACTGCTAAATTTGAATCGGGAGCATACAAATTAGCTACCTTAGATGGTAAAGATTTAAAAGAACCTATGAATATTATGCATCTTAAACGTTACTATGCATAAAAATTTGGTCATTTCATCATTTGTATATATTTTGCATGTTGTCTCATTTTAAAAATGTATAAAATATTTCAACAAAAACAAACAACTATATTGTATTGATCTTTCAATTTAAAAAAATAAAAATAAAAATATAAATAAAGAAGAAAGAGAATCAAAATTATCAAACTCTTCAAAAATATTTGTTGTATATATTTATTCTTAAAGTATTGCAGTTATATTTTCAAATTATTTTGGATAAATTAGCATTTATTTGGAATCTCTCACTTTTGCAAACACAAAAATAAATATCTTGATTTTATCTGGCATGATTACTAATCTCTCTTATATCAAAGTCCACAAAATTCAATTAAATAAAGTTTGAGCACAGAGAATTGATCTTGTTATTTACTTAAACCAAGCATATCCTTTCACAATAAAATGATTATATTTGTAATGTCCATGCTATGCTACATAGTAGAAGTGGTTTCTTGAGCGAAAAGTTTCCCCTGCTATCCTATCATGCACATGGTCTAGAATCTTTGAGAATTGACAAAAGGACAAGCTCACCCCTACCCAGAATAAAAATCCCTTGCTCTACGGCTAATCCGAGCAAGTATCCCTAGAATAGGAAGCAAAAGAAAAAGAAAAATCAAGCAAAATCATGAGAAAAAGAAGCATTATTTCAGAATCATTTTGTACTCTCTTAGCACTATTTCAGCATTATCTCAAATATCAAAGCAAAAGATACGAAAAAGAAAAATACAAAAAAAAAAAAAAAAGAAAAGAAAGCAAAACAAGCAAAAGCAAAAGCAATAAAATCCCTTTCCCTACCCATTGAAAAGAAAAGAAGGGTTGATGAGCTTGAATCCCTGGAATTCTCAATTATTCAAAAACTGTGAGGTAAGCCCCATAACAGTTGGTTTGTGCCCAACCCGCTTGGCCTTGGGTAACTCCTAGCGTGGTGATATGTCTATCACATTAGCGACCTTCTTTTGTACAGACCTATGTCTGCTTATGGATTAGCTAGCTCTTGATAACCCGACTTACATAGTAGTCGAGTACGGTTATATGCATCTAAATCATGGTTAATGAACACTTATTTGGTTAATTCAAATCACTTGTATCAAATTATCTTGCTCAAAGCTGGTAAATGCACAAAGCAATTGCACACACATTTGTATTTGAGAGATTTTGTGTATCATTATGATAAATCAAGATCGGAAATGAACTCACATACGCACATGGGATTCCTTATAAATCTAACTTTTGTCTTTAAGATACTTTGAAATATTTTTGCAAATTATTTGGAATAATTTCATTTTCTTCTCTGAGAACAGTTGTTTAGTATAAAGACAACTACATGCATTACCAAAAAAATCAAAATCATTTTTAAAAAACATGCAATAAAGTTACATTTATATATAACTTTTGACTTTCGTGACGATGGTATAGTTCCAAAACCAAAATTGGAATTTTATGCCTAGCACAAGTCCTCATCTTCATATTTTTTATTTATTTTCAAAAATTAAAAATCAACCATGCAATAAAACTATTATTTTCTTCTTTGGATTTCGCGATGATGGTATAAGTTTATATCTATAATTCTATGCCTAGCGCAAACCATCGAACTAATTTTATTTCCCATTTATTTCAAATCATAAAAAACATATGACTTAAATCATTATGTTACACAATTATGCTTTAAAAGAACACACATTGTTACTATTTCATGTCATTATGTCAACATCCAATTTTGCAATGATGGTATAATTCCTAGGGAATTATTCAAAAAATTTATCACACTTAGGAATTTATGCCTAGCAAAAATCATTTTAAAATATTTCATGCATACTATTTTTATGAAAATCTGAAAACAAATCATCAAACCATCATTATCTCCATCATTACAACACAAAGTCTTAAGACAGTCTCTTAAGCACTCTTTTACTTTTAACAATATTTCTATACTAGGATTAGCTTGACGACCTAGCGAGCGGTGACTCCATGAAATGGTCTATAATAGCGACAATGTCCTTTGAAATTATTGTTAGAAGTCCCTTTTATTTTATCAAATTATCCCACAAACAACCAATTTGTTTACATCAGATTATTTCATTTAAATTTTAAAAGCATGACATTCAAACCATAATATTTCCAAATGACATAATTACATGAATCATCAAATCAATCACACCAAAACATTAAAGCATCATACAAACACATAAGACAAGTCATATGATCAAAAATATCTCATCTATATATATATCAACAATATATACATCATCTCAAAACTGGATCGGTATGCCACAATCTGTACCTCGGCATACTCAATCCTCTATCAAAAATAATAAACACTATGTATCAATCTATGTAGTGCAGTCTACAGCAGCTAGCCTCGAGAACCCCTCGAGCTCTCAGCCTCATCTCCTCCCTCACCCCGAGGTGGACGAGGTGGCCCCATCGCAGTACGTGTGGTGCTATGAGTCCTGGACTCTGATCGTGATGATGTCCTCGATGACCTCATCATGACAGGCTCCACAATGGGGGCCGACAGCGGTAACCTCTGCTCCTCTGGCACCATATGGTGGTATAGCATCTGATAGAATGTGATCTGGGCAATAGCCCATGCTAGGTCCCGAGTGCTCGCCCCTCCGCTCCGTGCTCTGAGGCGTGCGACCTCATCTCTAAGCTGTGTGGCCTCCTCTCGGTGTCGTGCAGCCTCATCCTGCAAGGACTGCACCTAAGCCTAGAGACGAACAGTCTCCACCCAGAGAGTAGCCATCTCGCTACTCTCTCCTACCTCGACACCCTTGCCCTTATCGGGCGATGGTGGCCTCTCTCTCCATGGAGAAGGGGGTCTCTCCTCCCTCCTCTCCCGCTATCGTGGCCTCTGTTGAGCCTGTGGCCTCCTCTGCTCTCTCCCATCGTGACCCTGTGCCACCTCAATGGCCGCCTGGCGCTACCTCCCCATCCGATGCACAACTACATGAATCGGACCCTGAGCCCTCGTCATCCGAGGAGGGCGGATGCCTGCGTACCAGGCATCGTAGCCGTCAGCAACCCCAACATCGTCACCATCCATTGGCTGGATGGGGGCATCGTCCATGTCCTCACTCTAGAAGCGTTGCATATCTGGAGCCCCATTGACTATAGTGTTATCCCGGATGGTCCAGGAAAACTCGTAGTCCCTGAGAGATGGGATCCCCTACTGTAGACCGAACTACCTCAAAACTTGGTCATAGCGGTGGAGCTCCACCTCTCTCCTCTCCATCCTCAGCCGGTGGGTTCGCCTAACGTGAGCCGGCTCCTGTCCATCCTCGGCCCACCCTGGATGATCTCTCCAAGGCCTCCGGGTGATCCGGTCGGATACAAGGTCATCAAGTAGTTTCTGAGACATTGGCAGATCTATCCATCGCTGTGACCCTCTTCGGAGCCACCGGTAGAAAACTCGGGGCCTCTCCCCGTCAATCCCTATCAGTGGGAGCCCTACCGGCCTCCGCACCGTGATGTGCTCCCAGCACCAAACCTGCAGCAGTGATGTCATGACCGGACATCGATCGCCCTTGTATACGACCCCATGCAGGATCCTATACAATCAGAATAGTACAAAGCTCCCCCAAGCAAACCTGTACCCGTGGTCTCTCATGTCGTAGACCACATCTATCAGTAGCCATGGTAGTCTGCATCCACTCCGATGGCATAGCGACGAGACCACCTACCACTCCAGCCAAAACCTGTGTCAGTCTAGATGCCCCAGGCATCTGGCGTAGCGACTCGATGTTCACTCCGCCCTTCTCCAGGGCGAAGCTCGGATCTCTGCACAGTCGCATCATCGCGTGGCCCTGATTGGCCATGGGAGTTATTAGCCGTCCTTGTATGGGGATCCTCAAAATCCTCCATACATCCTCCAATGTGGGAGTCATCTCCCCTATCGGTAACCGAAAACAAGAACCCGGATACCACCTCTCTGCTAGGGCTGTCAATAGCCCCATATCTGTAGAAACCTGTGGCATATCTGCCACATGCTGTAAGCCGACTTGAGCCAACTGATCTCGCTCTGCCTGAGATAGAGCGGCCAAGTCATCCTTCAGCCCATCGTATTTCCATTCTTGGCTCTTTAGTAATCCTCTCTGCAACATAAACAACAAAACAATAAAAATCATTAATAAAACAGTGATTAAAAATGCAAGTAAAATAAGTGCAATTTCATACAAATAATGATATCATCTACTGGACGATATCGTCCAAAATTTGAGCAAATTCATCTCCGATTTTGCAAGAGGGAATCGTCCCTTATTGTACGAAATCGTCCCCATATCGCCGATTTCGCCCTTTGACGAAATCGGCGATATCGAGACGATTTCGTCTCGACGATGTCGACGGCCCAAAAATGGCC
Source organism: Wollemia nobilis (assembly GCA_028583015.1). Lineage (NCBI taxonomy): Eukaryota > Viridiplantae > Streptophyta > Pinopsida > Araucariales > Araucariaceae > Wollemia > Wollemia nobilis. The sequence continues at coordinate 2,614,166 of JAQPPZ010003551.1, read as the reverse complement.
GCGATGCTCAACAATCATTCAAAATTAATCTAAAAAGCATGAAATTCAAAATTAAAGCATTCTAAATTAAGTTTGGACCCTTACCCGTAGCCAGCGTCGGACCTCTGTCGATCTGTGCGTTGTCTCGACCATCTTGTCTGCAGAGCTCTAGAAACCAGGAAAATGAACAGTAACAATGAATTAGGGTTTTACCCTATTTTTCTTAATTTTATTCAAAAACACTTAACAACATTTTAACATTTTGCTTTTCCGCGTTTTTACCTCAAACGTTCGATTTGGGTAAAAACACGGAGGGGCACCATAGTAAATTGTCGTACGATTCGACCTAGAATCGTCGCCTAAAAATGGGAATAATTTTTGCTTTCTCGTAGATCGAGAAGAACTCATCTTTAACGCATTTTCTTCAAAAAATTTGCTAAAGAGGGGGCAAAATGTAGCACCCTAAAATTGGCGCAGTAAACCTTAGCAAATAATTAAAATTACCTTAGTAATAATTCAAAATTTAAATTTTAAACCTCAAACCGCCCGTTAACCGCTTGTTAAACCGCTTTCCTCATTTTTCATGCCATTTTTAGGATTTGTTGTGACCGTTGGACGATATCGTCGCCGATCAGACGATATCGCCTCAGATCGGACGAATTCGTCTAGAGCAGAACGTCCAGACGATTTCGTCCCAAAACTGATTTTTCATAATTAGCTTCTGTTTCAACGGCGTCTCTAACCTGGGCAAAAGCGTGTCTACGCGGTTAGAGACTTCCCCGTTGGAGATCTCCCAAATTGGGATGATCTCCAACCTCCCAACCTCCTTCATATGCCTATTTAATCTTAGGCCCTCCCCTTGACATTCCCCTGGCTGAATTTTTCTGTACTTCGAGTTTTATTTGCCTTAGAATGTCTTAGACTACTATTTGCCTTTGTCCCTTTTCGAATTTTCTTGCAGGAACTTTGTCATTCTTCAGTCGGAGCAAGCTCAGATCATCGTAGACGATCCTGTACGATCTCGGACGATCACGCCCCAATTCGAGACGATTTCGCACTCTATAGACGATTTTGACTGCAGTCAACATTGGGGGCAATTAGTGCCCAGAGTTTGCACTTTTCTCTTCTCGTCTGCTATTTCATTCTGCATTTAGATCAGTTTATTGTTATTTTATGCTATTCTGCATTTTGGAGTTCACCCATATAGCTTAAGTGCATGATAAGATCATAATTTGTCATTAGAATACTATAATTTACTTGAATTTCTATTCGTAATTATCGTTTTAGTATCTATATTGTCATTTTACACCATTTTCCTCTGTTAGTATTGTTGCATTTTCTGTGTTCTGTGTCTATTTCTCTGATTGCAGGTCTCTGACGAATTCGTCAGATCTCAGACGATCCTGTCTGATTTCAGACGATCCTGTCAGATCAGAGGCGATCTTGACTGCTTCAAAAATCAGAACCTCCATCAAACATCCGAAATCAGGTTTAACTTGTCTTTATTTAGTATATTCTCTGTACTTGATATTCATTGTTGCTTTATGTATTCATTTAAATCTGCATTTCATATAGAACAGTTTAGATTCATTTGGCCAAACCTAGGATTTGAATGATTAAAGATAAAATTGAACACATCAAACACATTCCCAACCTAGGCGTGGAGACTGCCACTAAACGTTTCCTGGTGAACCCCACCATCCGTCGAAAAATCACCTTAATACCCCTCCCCGAGAGGCGGGACCTTCAAAGGGCCTCTCAGTCCGAGGTATTGTCCCATCCTTCTCGCATCCCCCTTTCGGGCACGGATCCTATAGCCTGAAGGTAAGGGTGCAAAAAATTTGGAGCGATACAATAGGGATGAAAGGTTGCTAAGGGATGAATTGGGTCATTGTATATTTGGTTGTAGGTGGGTTTTTGTGGCCCATAACCACTAATTTACAACTCCATATTCTTTAGTTTCTCCCTCTTAATTTATATCTCATCAGAGAGTACTTTTGATCACAATAATGAACTGGTGGAAAATTTGTTGTTTCTAATTTATAATTAAAGGGGGTTACAAGTGTTGTATTTTTTACAAAATTTATCTTTGAAGGATACAATATGGGGTTTTGGATATGAAAACCCTCTTCCAATGAATAGTTTCAATAGAACCAAATATCTTCCAAAATATCCTTAAAGAGATTGGGATTACTATGCATGGGCCACTATTAGTCATGTAGATCCTCTAAACCTACACAATCCTATAAAAATTTTAAGAAATGTTTGGGGGTCTATCTCAATCAAACCCCTCATAATAACAAAAAAAAACTCAAAAACCTAGTCTATTGCATGGTTAAAATGACTAAAATAGTAAAACAATGATTTTTACCTAGCTTGGTGATTTGTTGTAGGGTTTCCAAAATGAAACCAATCTCTAGACTAGTTCATACCCCTAGGTGCAAATGTTTGGTTCATACCCTTATGTACAAACTACTCTATGATATCTAGACATAGTATTTTTCTATTGCAAGGGTTCTTTTGATATTTTTATAGCTCCCGGTACATGTTGAATGTTCTTCTATACCTACAAACAAGAGTATCTCACAAAGCAATGGGGTTTTGACAATATCATGTTGGCCTCCATGGTGGTTTATGGTGAGTGATAGTGCGTGATGGTTGAATGAACTTAGGGTCTATAGTAATTTATGTAGCATTTGTGTATATGAGTGAGTGATTGATAAATATGGAGGAAATGGTAGACTATTTATAGAATTTGTCAAGGTTAGGGAGGTTGAGGTGTTGTATGAGGTGTCCCCTCAAGTGTATCCTAAGGTGGCATGGGGTGTCATTCATCATAAGTGGATTTGTGTGAGATATTTCATCACCCATCCACATGCAATAAATAGGCATGGGTGAGTCATCCCTCATAAATGCATGGTGGATGGTGACTCATCCATGCCTTTAATGTGTTGAATGCCTTAATGCACAAAGTCTTCACTTATGATTTAAGGAATTAAATATGCATAGGAATGTGGAGTGGATCAAGGGTTAAATTCTAACCATAGTTGGGTTAACCATGGGTTTAGGGTTGACCAAGGTGACGTGGAAGGTGATTCACACATTCCTTCAATGCTTTGAAAGCCAAGAGTCATGAGACTTGGCATATGGAGAGCTATATTCAAGTATCCAAATAGTCATACTACTATGGTTGTATTATGGAGGTAATAGTCCATAAAGATAACAAGCATCATGATCATTATATTTGTATGAGAAAGAGAAGTAATAAAGCTTGTTTACAATCTGAGCAATTAATATTGTAAATTATTCTCCATGCATAGTACATGAATGATCTAGGCCATTTACTTTCTATTTTAGCATATTATTGAATTTTATTTTATTTATTATAAGCCTTGATATACATAATTTACTCATATTATTCTACTCATATTATTATCATCTTGGTCTTGTTATTATTAATTGTGGCTATTTCATATTTCGGTCCTATGTGATATAACTTGTGATATTTTATGGTAGTATAAGGATTAAAAAACCATCATCAATAATTACCAAGTCTTTAAAAACCAAGTTCTAATCAATATAAACTAGGAACAATGCTTGGTATAACCATCCTTAAATCTATGAGATTGGGACCTACAACCCCAAAAACTATTATTTGTTCTCTACCCTTTTTAAAAATACATTGATGATCTTATAAACAGTGAGTCTTACTTGGAAAATTTTATTTTTAGAAATTTGAAAAGTTATCATATCAACCATAACAAATATAATTAGGATTAAAACTAATCAAGATGTTGAGGATGGGTACAAGGTGGAGATACAAGCTAAACCTCAAGTGTAAATACCATCATTTCCATATAGTCCCCCTCCTCATAATGTTGATGAATTACTTTTTTAGGTTGACTAAGATTTCTAGTAAACCATAACATGTCTTAAATTGCATCTTACATAACTTATGGAAGACATGCAATCTTGTCTATAAGAGATATAAACGATGGCATAGATAAAAGACTAAAAATCAAGCCAGTAGCTCCACTCATAAGACCTAACCAATGAATTATTTTTATTAGTTAGAAGAAGATATTTTGAAAGGGACCTTGAACATTTTACAAACCAACGAAGGGTTTTTGACATCCCTAAATCTAAAATAGAGAAAGGCCTTGAGGAGATGGCCACGAGAGAGAAATAAAAAAGAGATACTGAGTAAGATTCAATGGGATTAAATAGAAATATCCAAAAAAAAACTCCTAAAGAAAAGAACCAGATCACCCAGGATCCAAGAACTATCCAAAAGAAATATCTAAAACCAAAGAAGGGGTTTTGAAAGGGACCTCAAACTTTTTTATAAACCAACAAAGGGGTTTTTAGTGTCCCTAAACCTTTAAAAAAAAGGTCCTCAATGAGATGACCACAAGATAAATAGAGTTAGATGCAACAAGATCCAACAACACGATATAAGAAAAACTCCATAAGATGGACCCAGATCTCCGAAGATCTACACACACCATTCGTAGAAGCAAAATAGGATGTCAATCCCAAGAGAAGACTTGAGATCCACCCTTATAGTGAAACACTTGCTATTGAAATATATTACATTATTTATTACATGTTATTATACCTTCATGGGTACATGTTTAGATTAGGAGTTTACCCCATATTAGGATTTAAGTATTTACTTTATGCAATGGAATAAATGCACAATATGTAATGATGTACATGTGCATGGTGTCTACATGTACATGATTCCTTAAGAATAGGAAGATAGAAATTCATAGGAATATGAAATGTCAAGAGTCATGTCTCATTATATATAGGCCTTCTTAGGTGATAGAAATGAGAGGAATTTTGCAGTACATAAGGTAGAGTAGTAGTAGATACAATGTAGAGCATTGGTGTAATATGAAGTGTTAGTGATATTTATTTCATAGCATTGTACTATTTTCATGAGATTTCATTAATGGATATTTCATGAGTATTTTCTCAAGTTTCTCATGTTATTTACTTGCTTATTATATTGCCATTATCATACTTATAACATTGCATGCTTATTTTACTACTTGTGGTTTCATTTCCTTTGATTTTTGTAGCATCAAAAGTTAATAGTGGTATTAGAGCACAAGTTAGATTGATAGGAAATAGAGAGAGCCACAAGAAACATTTAGAGGAGATACGAAATCCCATTTTTTTAATTTTTAAAATTACTATTTGGCTATATTCTTTCCATAGAGTTGCAGAAAAACTTGTGAAGACTAGCACTCAATATTGATTCCACTAGATTGATAAATCAACTAGTGAAGTTCATTTTATTTAGATTTAAAGAAATTTCTATTATCATTTTCTAATACTTTGTTGTAGAAAATATTTTATTCAAAGAAAATTGAGAAGCTTCCTACAATATCTAGGAAGAATATCTTCTTTGGAATCAATCCAATACTTGAAGCAACAAGTTGATGATTGAAGATTTGGAGGCCTAAGAAAAGGTCCCATTGCAGGATTTTTTTTATTGAAGATTCAAAGTAGAATATTGAGAAGAGGGGAAGAGGTCAAAGAAGCCACATTTAATAATTCAAACCAAGGATGATGTCTCATTGAATAACTTCTAAATTTGAAATATTGAAGATAGAGAAGGATTGAAAAGTTACTATTACAAATTTTAGAAGTAGCAGATTTTTCGAGATCCAAGAGAGATATCTCATTGCAAAACTTCTATTGTTGAAATGCTAAAGAGATCAAGGAAAAATCTCATTGAATTTTTGATAAGAATACTTAAGGATATACAAAATTTAAAGTCCAAGAAATAAGGAGAAGGTTAGAAAAGCCTCATTTAAGGAATTTGTATAAGTGACCATTGGAAAATATTTCAAGATAGTTAAAGAAGGAGATTGCAAGCAAAGAGAAGTTCTTGATAAATAAGGATTTGGGACAATTGTTTCCATTTAATAACAATCCCAAAAGGGAGAAGGATTTGGCAAGTTTGTAAGATTTTGGAAGAGTTTTTTGAAGTCCTCAATAAATTCAAATTCTTGAGAAGAAGGTCAAAAAATAGGCCAAGGTTGAAGTCAAAACTTGACAAGGATATTGAAGGATAAAGGAGCTAGAAGAATCCAACAAATTTGAGAGATCTAAATATTTCCATTAATGTCTTGAATGCTGATTTTTGAAGGAGAAGATTGATGTTTTTCTAGTAGAATTTGAAAATTTATAGGACAACAAGTCAAGGTGACATAGAGCTGCAAGGTAGAGAATATTTGGGCAGAATTTGAAGGTCCCTTGAATAGCCAGCTTAAAGAAAGGCTTGACAGAAATGAATGCAACATTCAAAGAGGAAAAGATAGTTGTAAATTGGATGAGTTTCCTACCAAAGTTCATATAGATAACAACTTGGGTAGAACTAATAGCTACAAATTCTAGGATCCTAGAACAACAATATTGAAGGTGAAACATGCAACATTGAAATGCTACAAAATATAAGATTTTTGGATAGAATAAAAATGGTTTCTAAACAACATTGAAAGCTCCAAATTACAAAATTGAAGGCATCAAGAGGGCAGTAATTAGAGTTGCAAATTTAAAAAAAAAATAGATCAGCAAAGTACAAGGAGTTGAAGCTGAAAATTTATCAAAACTAGGACAGCAAATAGGTGAATCAAATCACCAAAAAATCTTGCTACAAAGGAGGCCAACATAAGGTTTGAAAATTGGTGTTATTAAAGTTTTATTGATCAATTATTGTTTAAGTTTTTAACACCATATTTGAGTAGCAAAAGGAAAGGTTTCAAGTTTATGTCTTCAAGGGTGCAAAAGATAGCTTTTACAAGGAATTAAAACCTGCACAAAATAAGGAGAAGTTAGATATATTATCAAGGAAAGAAAATATCAAATTATCACTACCTATTGAAAGATAAAAGTGGATATTTTATAGCAAAGAAGACATTACTGTAAAGCAAAGCTATCCAAAAGGTAAATTTTTGGCATGATTTAGAAAAATGAATTCACCATAGAATAAATCACCAAGCATTGTACCAAGAAGCAGAAGTGGTAGAAGAGTAGCCAAAGAGGAAAAGGAAATATAGAGGAGAAACCACCATTTTGTGATAGTTGAAATTATAAGGGGGTAAGCATTTAAATCATTTCATTTTATTATTACAAAAGCACCACATTAGACCCATTAAATTTAGCAAAATAGAGCTCTAAATTTTAGTGGCTCCAAGGTGATAAAGGAGGCATCTTGAGTATAACTAAACCTGCACATTTCAAACAACATAAAGCAACTCAAATATTGCGTAAAGAAGGATTCATAAAGGAAGAAAACATCAGCTTCAAAATATTGCTTTAGACTCATCAAGGTGCAAATTATTCTAAGGTCTATTGAGTAGAATAAGAAGACTCAAAAGTAAAATCTAAAGAGATGTGTCAAGTATTCAAAATATTCTTGTGAAGGTAGGTTAAGAAGACATAGAAGGAACTACTATGAGCAACATCATCTTCTTGAATAATATAACCACTTGGAAGTTAACATACAATTTTGAGTAACAGTGACTATTCGGCCAATGTATATCACTTAAAAACCATCAATAATTGCAAGGATTAAGCCAACAAGGTTGTACCACCAGTGATAGCATAATAAGCATAGTTCCATAGCTAGTACAACATCACAGGACATGGCATATGAACAATCAAAAAATAAGAACGAACATTAAAAACAAGTGCCACTAGCATCTTTATAATGCCATCAAGAAACTAAATAAAATACCACAAAATCAATCGTAAGCTTAGCTATGTAGAAACTACCATAAAAGAAGAAGCATTGGATAAGTAACAGGTGAAATAACCAAGATAATGAGTTTTAGTAAGCATAAAGGAGATTCAAGTTATAAGAACCAAAATTAGGGTGCATAAGTTGCATGACAAGGAAATCCAAGTGTTAAGTGTTTATTCACCATGTGGATAGAGTTTCATATTCCATTAGAGGGTGTTACATATTCCATTGAGGAGAGATACATTAAAGAAGATCAAATATCTTCGTACTCAAGAACTATAATTCTCTTAGCAAGTGTTAAGAAAGAAGAGTTTGGTAGAGAATAACATGAGATGTTAACAGGGAGAGCAAATAACTTTGTGCCATTTTGAACTTGATACGCAATAAATCAATTATAATTAAAGTGAGAAGAAACTTCCAAAGGGCGTCTATTTAGTGCACAAGATGAAAATAGCCTGAGAGTAGCAAAGGGAGCGCGTGAAGACAAAATTTGAGTGCCTTGTAGGAGTTGAAAACCATTGAGGAGAGTCAAACCTCAAGAGAAAAAATTGAAGAAGCAATGAGACTGCATTGATTACAGCAAGTTAGAAGTCCTTTATTGAATTCTAGGTTGCAGAGTTAATGCACGTCGATATTAGTGCATTGAGAAGGTAAGAATTATTTTTCATAACCTTTGCAAAGTATAAAGGAGATATAAGGCATATTTAAGGATATAATTAATTAAGTTTTTATACTTAAGGTTATCTAAGTAATAGGAGTAATAAGGTGGCAAATTATAACCTTGAATACAATATTGAATGCTTTAGAAGTTACTTGGAGAAAAAAGCATTGAAATTAATATATTCAATTCATATTGCATTAAATATTTGCAAATTATTAAACTTGGAGATATAAGGATTTCCACATTGAAACTGAAATTTAAATTGAAATTGCAAATACATTGATTTTCTAAATTTCCAATTAGGGAGTTATAAGGAGTCCAACATCAAATTTAAGTTATTGAAATTTAGAAATTATACTATTGAGAATTGAATATTGAAAGAAGCAAAACCTAGAATTAGTTGAAAGTTGGAAAATTATTATTGATATTAGTCTCTTATACAAATTGAAGGGACGTAGAGAATCCAACTTAAAGATCCAAAATATATTGAAAATATTATCAATTGAAATTACATCTTTAGCTTTCTGTGAGGAGGAATAAAGTGTTTGTATTAAACATTATATTAAAATTTTCATCAAACATTAGGGGGACAAAAGGGATTCAACTCAAAATAAAACCTAGAAATCTAAGTATACTATCAAAGCTATATTCAAAAAAATTGGTATACATAAGGTATACTTCAAAATTTTAAGACTTGAAAGGTAGTATTTAATCGTATACTCAAAACACTAGGGAGTCATAAGGTAGACTAATTCAAAGGTTTTTTAAGATAAAATTATTTTCAATACTAAAAGAGCAAAAATCAACTCTATTTAGAAATTGGGCCATTGATTGATCATATCGAAAGTTAGAATCTAAAATTTGAAAATTTGGGAGACATAAGGAATATTACCTAGAAATTTTAAATATTACAAATAAGAAGTTATAAAGTATACTACAAAAGTTTAAGAATTAAAAGAAAGTAGTTGATCTCTAAACTAGGAAGCCATAAGGTAGACAACTAAAAAAACTTTGAAAGATAAAATTTTCTATCAAATAATTCTTAATATGTATAATACTAGGGAACTATAAGGAAGTCCACTTCAAATATTAAACTAGAAGAAGCATGGATGGAATAGTAAGTAATGCATTCAATAATGAAGAACTATTTCATGAATTGAAATTTTATTCACAAAACTTAATATATATTCTTGATGGATATAAATATTTATCTTCTAGTAAAAAAGAAAAATTATCTTTGTTTCTTAAGGAAGCAAAATAAGGAATTTTATGATATTAATTGGTTATCTTCATGAAGTACTTTTTAGAGCTTGGTGGAATACTCAAAACATAGTGATATTTACTTCAGGAGAATGTTTGATGATATATCTATCATTTGTTGTTTTTGAATTATTTCAAAACCTAAAACAAAATGAACATACTAGAAATTATATCCAATACTATTGTGATGATATACTAACTCATCATGATAAAGATATACCACTAGAAAAAATACAAAAATGAATAAGAAGAATAAATAAGAGGAAGAATGACATAATAGAAAATATGAAGGTGAAATAAAATACTTTCAAGCTTAATACAGGTCAAAGTAGACCAAAGGAACAAAATGAAGATACTAATTATTTACTTCATAAAAATATAGACAAGAAGAAAAATAAAGAAAGTAAAAAATAAGAGCTCAAGTTCCAGAACCAAGATGAATACCATATTGAATACTAAAGTCTTCAATACCCAAATAATGTAATACTGGGGGGTGTTGGAATATATTATATTATATGGTACATGCTAATGTACCATCATGGGTACATGTTTAGATAAGAAGTTTGTCCCAGATTAGAATTTAAGTATTTACTTTATGCAATGGAATAAATGCATAATGTGTGATTATGTAAATGTGCATGGTGTCCACATATACATGAGTCCTTAAGAATAGGAATATGAAGAGTCATAGGAATATGGAAGGCCAAGAGTCATGTCTCATTATATATAGGAATTCTTAGGTGATAGCAAAGAGAGGAATTTTAGAGTGCATAAGGTAGAGTAGTAGCAGCTACAATGTAAAGCATTGGTGTAATATGGAATGTTATTGATCTCCATTTCATAGCATTGTATTATTTTCATAAGCTTTCATTAATGGTTATTTCATGAGTATTTTCTCAAATTTATCATGTTATTTACTTACTTATTATATTGCCATTATCATAGTTATAATATTACATGCTTATTTTACTACTTGTGGTTGCATTTCCTTTGAGTTTATAGCATCATAAGCTAACACTTGCTTCCACTAAAACTTGAAAATTGAAAAATTCCTGCTCAAAATTGAAATAAAAGTATGAAAGAACTTCTCCCCTAGCCAAAAAAGGAAATTTTAAGAATCCAACTGGATACCACCAACCACAAAGGCCCCACTCATTTAAAAAAAAAAAAAATGACAAACACCCATAACCACTAAATCTAAAAAATAAAATCCCGCTCAAAATTAAATCTAAAGTTCAAATGGCAGACCTACCTAGCCAAATAGGTAATTCAATAACCAATTGAAATCCAAAATCCACCAATATCTTACACAAAATTTTCAAAAAAAATGGACAAATAAATACTATCCTACAATAGAACATAACTACATCCAACTAGCAGGGGGAACTAGAAAATATATTCCAAAAAATACAGTTTCATGGAAACCACTAAATCCCCTAAAAACAGATGCATCTAGACCATTTTGACCACCATATATATTCAACTTGGAAGCCAAGAAAGCAAAAATTCCCACACTAATTGAGAAACCACCAAACTTTAGGAGATCAAAGAGATAACACTTCTATCAGAAACCCCATAACCAACAAGTATATTGATCTTTCTTAAAAGAGAGGATTGAAAAGAAAATTCATCATGGCTAGAAATATTTATAGGGTTATCAAAATAAAACAACCCAAAAATATTAGACATATGTGGATCAAAAACCACCCCTAACACAAAAAAATCCAAAACTTTTGGTCCAACAAATCCATCACCAAAATTAGAATCTGAGGAATAAAAACTCCAAACTGAATTCTTGCTAACATCAACTAAAGAGATTTGAAAATTTCTCCCTCCCCACACCAAGGCCACTAGAGGGGCTACCTAAAGTAAAATATTTGTACCCACAAACATTAGATCCACAATCTCAGGAAAAAATATTAAAATCTAGTAGAAGAAATATAAGCCACCAATATCATTTATCTTTCCCAACACAAAACCCATAAAAGATATAACCTACAAGAACCTCATAGGATCCAAGACAATATCCACATTCTCAGGAAACACAGTTCTAGGACCAATAGATAAACAAAAATCCACTAAAAACCTATTTACATCAGCAAAAGTATTTTTAAACCTTTTCCCACCTAGTCCCAAAGTCATGGAAGAGAAATGCTGTAAAAATAATTCAGGATCCAAAAAATAAGATCCATGTTCTCATCTAGGGTAGATCTAGAACCATCCAAGATACTAATCACAACTAAAGTGAGCAATCTAGAAGTGTACTTGAGACTAAAAAACTCCCCACCAAGAACTAAAAGCTTGTCCAACAACCAAACCAAGAGAAGACCAATTTTCTTGCCAAAAATAGGCTCCATGGATGGGAGAACCAAATAAATATTCACAGAACCACTGGATCTATGAGAGGTAGATGCACTCCAATCCCTATGGGCTCTAAGCCCACTGTTACATCAAATATACCTCTAAAACCATAGATCCATAGTAGGAGAACCCTTCCACAATATCTCACCCACTCAAACCCTCTTCCTCCCATCTCTTCTCTCTTCCTAACCAATGACTTAACAAGATAACCAATGAATTATTTTCTATACATTAGAAATAATGATACAAGAGAGTCCTATACTTAGGCACTTTTTAAGGAGTGAATAATGAATATGGTTTTAACAATTACAATGTCAACATCCCATCATGCAAAAAATTACTAATAAACTAATGTCATTTTAAAATAATATGGTTCAATAAAATATATTGTAGAATACTAAACAAAAGGATTGAAAATATTTCAATACTAAGAAACAAATATAAACCCAAAAAATTAGTAACCAATTGTTGGATCAAACAAAAAAAATACTCAAGTTCATTACTTTGATATTGTGTATTTAGTATAGAATATTAGCTACCTACAACCTAATTTTTGAAATGGATTAAGCTATAGTAAACCATAAGGGATCACTATATTATTATGGATTAATATAACTGATATAACCTCCTATGAGGTGTAACAATAGTAAATAATATAATAATTACCTAACATCCCAACCTTATTACGTTATTTTCTATTTAGAGAGAGCTATTAAACAATTCAAATTTGACATGTACAAATTTCTTTACGAAAATATCCATAAGTTGTTCTTTTATGGGAATGTACTAGAGTTGAATATGGTGATTCTAAACTTATTCTCAAATGAAGTGACACTGAACTCCAATGTGTGTTGTTCTTTCATGAAAGACTAGATTCTTGACCAATTTTAGAACACCTTGATTGTCACAATTGAATATTTTTAGTTGATATTTTTTACACACTAATCTAATAAATTATGACATAACCATACCTCTTTGCATGTAGCTCCTTTTAAAACATGATATTCTATCTCTATGGATGATAATGTTATTTCCTATTATTTATCACTATACCATGAAATAGGTCTACATCCTAGATGAAATACATATCCATATGTTGATCTCCTATCACCTATTGATTTCGCATAATTTTAGTTCATATATCCTTGTATAAAAAAATTATCATTCTTCTTACACTCGAGGTCATATTCCATTTTACTAAAGATATAATACAATTTCTTTTTTGCTACATTCCAATGACTCACCTTAGGTTCTTATATAATCCTAATAAGATAACTCATAAAAAATATGATATCAGGCTCGGTATTTGTTAGTTATATAAGAATCTCAATCAATTGATGATAAAAAGTACCAGACAACTAAGGTGACTTATCATAAAAGGATAATTTTAACCCTTACTCCCTTGTTGTTGCATTAGGTTTACATTTGTCATCCAATATTTTTCCATTAGTGTCTAGGCAACTTTAACTATGGGACCACAATGTGATTATTTCTTTGTCATACTTCCAACCTAATGCAATAATGTAGAAGTCACAAATCTATCACATCAAATAAATTTTTCAAGTCATTCTTCACACCATTTACCGGATCATTTGAGTTGCCAATTATGAACAGATCATCATCATAGCATACAAGTATCACTATATCATATCCAACTTTATTAATATAGATATTTGCATAAGAGAGACTTATAGTGAAACCATGCTACAATAGGTGATTATTATTTTTGATGTATTATGCTCTAGAAGCCTACTTCAACCCATATAATGACTTAATCAATCTACAAATATTTTGATATTTTTTCATTAACAACTAAGCCTTCAAGTTGTGTCATGTACATCTCTTATTGGAGATCATCATTAAGGAAGGAACTCTTGACATCCATTTTGTTGTGGCTAATCCACAACACACCCCAAAATTGGGGGCCCACCTTTTGCATGCTTTCAAAGAGGAAAACAGTGACCCAGATGCTAAGAAGATCAAAGAAAAGGCAAAAATTTCACTAAGGCAAAAAGTTGTCGCGATATCGCGACATGTCACAATATCGCGACATGTCGCTCTGTCGCGGCCGAAAGACAAGTGTCGCGAAATCGCGACATGTCGCTCCGTCGCTGCGGAAAACAAAAAGGTGTAGCGAAATCGCGACATGTTGCTCCGTCGCGGCCCAGAGAGGAGAGAGAAAGGTAGAATGAAGAACTATAGCGAAATCGTGACATGTCGCAAAATCACGGTCAAGGCTGGCAGGTGGGCGGAACCGTCATGAAATCGTGACGTGTTTGATTTTCGCGGCTTGAAAGCAGGCAGAAGGCACAAAGTACAAAATGGTCATGAAATCATGACAAAACCGAGCAAAAGAGTCTTAGGCCCAGCAGTGTAGCGAAATCGTGACAAAATCGGAGACAAAGCACTTAAGTCGAAAGGCGTCACGAAATCGCGACGCGTCGCGTTTTCGCGACACGGGTGGATAAAAAGCTTAAGTAGGAAAATGGTAGCGATTTCGTGCAACTTTTGGCGAAACGTTCCAGCCAGGCAAAGACGTCGTGAAATCGTGACAAAAAGTGAAGACCATGCCCGAAATAAAAAATGGTAGCGATTTCGCTACGGGTTGCAGCCGAAGTGTACGGATGATGAAATGGTATTGATGGGAAAGGTTTGAGGAGATAGGCGAAGAGAAAATGGTCGTGAAATTCAGAACGGGTTGCGGAAGCGTACGGAGATCAAAATGGTAGCGAAATCATGACAGATTGTGGCGAGAGGGCCGAAGGAGAAAATGGTCATGAAATCGTGATGAGTTGCGGCCGAAGCGTACGGAGAACAAAAGCGTCGCGATATCGCGACATGTCGCGTTTTCGCTGTGAAAGCGAAGGAGCAAGGCCGCGGGCTATTTTTGGTCACGATTTTCATGGGACCGTTACTGAGCATACAGAGAGCACTGAACACATGGCAAAAAGGCATGAGGGTCATAGTAACGCTTCAGATCGACAGTTACAACAGCAGAGAAGATCAAACGTTACAGATTCAAGCGAAAGGTCAAAAACACCAAAAAGCGAGAAAATGAAGCGAAGCGTCATGGGAAGTGAAACGAAGCGTCGCAGAGCAACCAAGAGCAGCAGCAGAAAGTTTAAAAGCCGAAGTGAATGTGGATACAGGGGCTGGAAATTGTAGCAAGAAAGCATTATTTTTAAAATAAAGGAGTTATTTGGCAAGAGTAACTTTTGTGTGCAAAACCAAAAGGAGATTGAAAGCTAATACTACTGTTTTCTCTGTAAATCTTTCCTTTGCATTATTTTCTCTTGTATCTATCCGTTTACACCATGAGATGGGTTACGATAGGTGAATGATAGAATGATGCAATCATTTTCTTTCCTTAGAGTCTTGCATCTGATCTGGTTTGACCGTGTGTTAGTGCAGGTCTGTTAGGTCAGGTTGTTTTAGAACTTCATCTCATAACTTGGGGTTTTGCGAGGAGGAGATTGCTAACCAAATTAACGTCCTGTTTTAGTTGTTCCAGCTGATTTTCATAAGCAATGGTGCAGTTCTAGGTTCTAATATTATTTTTACCTTTTTATTCGAAGATTGGCATCTCGGATTCTGGTGCATTCCAGGATACGTTTTATATTTTTACTAACTCCAAACGCTAACGTAGAAATAGCAGAACATTTAAATCAAAGATAAAATGAACCAATTAACCATAAAATGAACCTCATGCTAAAGGCACGGAGCTTAAAATGAAGTGGCCTATACCACGCATTTTCTCATTTAAAATCTTTCTTTAAGCCAAAGATAAAAGAGGTTGCTAATTCATTCTAGGGAGGGTTTCATTAATTTCAAGATCATAAAGGAAGAAAGGGTTTTTGTTCTTTCTTTTGCTTTATGCGGTTAGATTATTTTAACAGATTAGGGTTACAAAGTTTGCTGGGAATCATCAAAGGCCCCTTGTTAATAGTTACTTGCAGAAAATAAGTTGTTCTAGATTACATTCATTTATTTGCATTTTGTCTTAATTGGTTATATGCATATGAATGTTTGTTCACAGGAAACTTGGAGAAATTAAAATAATAAATTTTCTTTGCAAGAAAGAGTCTGTGGGTTTGAGACTCCAGTTGCGTGTTCATTTTGTAATAGGACAAAATATTCACTCAACATTTTGGCGCTAGAAGGAGGGCCTTCTTTATTGCTTTGTGATTATGATTTGTTCTAACAATTAACGTGGGTAGTTTTGTTTCCACCTATTGTGCTTGCAGGTATAACATTTAGATACTGTATTTTGCAAGTAAGTTGAGAGAAGTCTTTTGAGTTCTAGAGTTTCCAAGCTGGCCCAACCTGAGTACATTGCTACTAGGTCTAAAACCACAGGGGAAACTATTTTCCAAAGCCTTTCTCCCACTGCTAGGAGGCCGAAAAACAAAACATTAGAGATCGAAATACCACCCAGTATACTTGATTTAGGGATTTATTTAGACTCAAGTACATCTAGCGGGCTTGAGCCCTTAATTTCAAGTGCGACAATAACACCAGTTGTATCTGTCTCCACAGTTCCAAGCGTTCCCATTGTTCCCATAGGGTTAACACCTTTGAATAACATGGCCCAACAACAACAACAACAACAACAACCACCTGCCCTCTGGTATGGTGCGCAAAGTTCCCCTTTAGATATTCCTGGGGCAGTCCATGACTTGCCTAGAAACATTGAAAGGGGATTACCCAAATTCTTGCACGATGGTCCCACAACAACAGAAGATCATGTCCAAATCTACAAGGATTATATGTTTAGGCAAGGGGTTACTCACGAGGATGTTGCTTGCCGAGTTTTCCCTGCTAGTCTAGACCCCACGGCCAATGAATGGTATCGAAATCTTCCAACAGGGTCCATCACTTCATGGGCCCAATTAGAAACCGCCTTCATTAGCCAGTTTAGAATGTTATTGGATCCCTCCATAATCTACAATCTGTTCGTATCATGTAAAATATTACCCAATGAGCCCATACGAACATTTAACCAGAGGTTCCAAAAACTATACACGAATCTGACTCGTCACTTTGCGGTAGATCCTGCAGTCGCCTTGCAATTATATTTCGGAGCCTTAGATCCTTTAACGTCTTTGTTGACTAGAAGGAACCCTCAGGTTACGACGCTTCCTTTAGCTTATGCAGAAACAATGACTCTTGAACAACAGATGAACCTGCCAGGAGCAGGATTGTCTCAATTGACTGGGATGGGACAATATGGTCCATACAGTCAATTTGCCATGATGAACCAGTTAATGGCACCACAGGTTCCTATGATGAATAATTTTCAAACACCCACTCAAGTGGCATCATTTCCAAGTTATCCTAATGCTTCCGTTCAAATGCAGGGTTTAATTCAAAATGGCCCGATGGGTTTGCCTGGGTTCGGTATGGGCAGTAATTTGTTGACCATGCCGGGGTTTGCTCCAATTAGCACGCCAAGCCCAACGACTTACCCAACAATCACTCCGATTCAAAGTGTGAATCCAGGATGGAATCCACCTGCCCAGACCCAAGCCATTGTACCTATCCCAGAGGTGGCTAATGCAGCAAACACATCTGGACCTGGAATTACATTGCCTCAACCACAAGGGTCCGAATCCGCCATAGAAAACATGAAGGAAACCTTGGCCAAAGTTTTGGTTATGGTGGGAAATGTCAATAAAAAGGTGGACCAAGCCATGGGTCATAACCGGCCTCATAACCATAGAGGAAAAGGAACATACAACACGCAGCCGAATAATGGGCGAGTACCCAATCCCGTAGCCAATCAAGCGGATGTCTCGAAAGATTTTGGAGAATCGGGACCTTGTGACAATGATTGTATGCACTGTGGCCACGGGAAGCATGAGTCTATATTGACCGAGGTTATACATTCCCAAGAAAGTGAAGAAGAGGAGGATGTGGAATTTTTTGGAAACGAAGATGAAGAAACATTGGAAGTTCATGCCAACAAACGTTTTGGGAAAGGAAATCACAAGTATTACACTAGGAGTTCTAAGGAGCCCAAAACTTCCTCTACTCCTCCAAACAACCAATTACTCCCTCCTGATTTCAAAGGAGATGTCAATCCCCCTCCTCCATCCATGGTGGAAAAGTCTAAGATGGTGCAAAATATGTCAAATTCAGAAAAACCCACTTATGACTTGGTGGAAGACATGAAGAAAACTAAGGCCAATGTCTCAATGTATGACATGTCCCGATTATTAGGCCAAGAGGTAAGTCCACCAAAAAGTTTAGATCCACCTGCCCAAGTTCATGAAGCTAAAAGTGTTGAGTCCCGATTGGTTTTAAAAAAGGAAAAATGAGATATACCTCCTTTTTTGATAACCATTAGAATTGCAGGTAAAAACCTGCACAATTGCTTAATAGATTCAGGGGCCTCGGCTACCATCATGCCCCTAGAAATCTGTAGAAAATTGGGACTTACACCAAAACCTTCTAGAAGCAGGGTGGTGCAGCTGGATAGATCAACCATGGAGGCAGTGGGAGAATTGGGGGATGTTCTTATTCAAGTCAATTCAGAACCCAGGGTTCAACATCACATAGACATATTGGTGCTCGACATTCCTATCAAATATGGCATGGTTTTGGGAAGAGATTGGAGTAAAAACCTAAATGGTTACATTGTGACAGATTCTTCACATATGTGGTTGCCGTGGAGAGGAGTGGCCAACCAAATTCGGATTGATAGTGAACCTAGGCTCAAGGAGATGATCACGGAGTACAACAAACCGAATGAGATCCAATACATTGAAGCGGAATTGGGAGCATATTGTTTGGACATAGAAACACCCGAAAGTTCCCAAAATGAAAGGATTGGGTGCAACCTTATCGAAGGACATCAGGACATTTGGACTTTAAGATTTGATGGATCCAGGTCTAGACAAGGGGCAGGAGCCGGTATTGAATTATCATGTTCAGACAGAGAGCCTATGTTCGCTGCATACAGACTACAGTTCCCTGCCACCAACAATATGGCAGAATATGAGGCCTTGATTCTCGGACTTCAATTGGCCCTTCGAAAGAAAGTTAAGTGTATCAAGGTCCTTGGTGATTCGGAACTGGTGGTAAAACAAGTGAAGGGACAATACGTATGCAAGGACAAGCGGCTCAGACTTTACCGAACCAGGGTTAGAGATTTAATAGATGAGTTTGATGCTTTTAACATATCTTTGATCTCTAGAAAAGGCAATCGTCTGGCAGATTCTCTAGCCGTAGCTGCGAGTATGTTGAAACCAGTGGACCATAAGAAATGCAAGAAATTCTCCATAGAACTGGTCCCTTGTCCCTCGATACCAGATAATGTCACGAATTTCCAAGTGTTTGATAGTGACAGGCACATATTCCATTTTGTCACTAATTCTGGTATATTTGAAAAGCAAGTTATAGATGAAGATGAGAGGGATTTAGAGGAGGCAGATTTGGAAGAAAAAATTATTGGAAAATGCAATAAGATGCCAGATGAGATGGCTTCATTAGAAAAAACTTTCGATATCGGATACCAACCAAGAGAAGGTAAAAAGGTTCCACCTCCCAGAGAAGCCTGTGATTTGGTTAACATTGGAAGTGCAGAAAACCCTCGAGAAGTATTCATAGCAAAAGCATGTACCAAGCAGGAGAAGGATTCCATTGCCAATGCATTAAAGGAATACATAGACTGCATAGCTTGGAGTTATAAGGAGCTGAAAACCTATGATCAGAATGTCATAATGCATACGATTCCGTTGAAGCCAGACTCCAAACCCTTCAGGCAAAGACAAAGGCGAGTCAATCCATTATTAGAACCCTTGATAGAGAAAGAGGTGAAGCGACTGTTAGAAGCTAAGATCATCTTTCCTGTTAGGCACTCCACATGGGTTGCTAACCTGGTCCCCGTGAGGAAAAAGAGTGGAGAAATAAGGTTATGTATCGATTTTAGAAATCTTAATAAAGCCTCACAAAAGGACAACTACCCGTTACCCACCATTGATGAAATACTCCAAAAGGTAAATGGGTCGGAGATGATGTCATTCCTGGATGGTTATTCGGGATATAATCAGGTCCTTATCCATCCTAGTGATAGGATGAAAACCGCTTTCACCACAAAGTGGGGCACCTTTGCATACAGGAGAATGCCTTTCGGACTATTGAACGCAGGTGCCACCTTCCAACGAGCTATGGACTTTGCTTTTAAGGGGCTCATAGGTAAGTGCATCATCGTCTATGTAGATGACATTCCTGTCTTTTCTAAGAACAGGGAAAACCACGTCAGGGATCTAAAGAAAGTCTTTCAAAGATGCAGGGAACATGGCATTTCTCTCAACCCAAAGAAGTGCATTTTTGGGGTAACGAAAGGAAAACTGTTGGGACATATAATATCTAAGGATGGAATTTCCATTGACCCTGAGAGAATAGAGGCCATACAACAGATTCCTTGTCCCAACAGCAAGAAGGGGTTGAGATCATTTTTTGGGAAGATCAATTTCGTCAGAAAATTTATTGCAGATTTTGCAGAAATAGCAAAGCCTTTGAACGACATGTTAAAGAAAGAGGTCCAGATCAAGTGGACAGATGAAAATAGAGATGCTTTTAAAAATATCAAGGACGCGATTTCTAAAGCCCCGATTTTAGTGAGTCCCGATTATACGAAGCCTTTCTATATCTACACATTTGCTTCAGATCACTCCTTTGCGAGTGTTTTAACTCAAAAGAGTGAAGGCAGCATTGAAAATCCTATTGCCTTCCTGAGTAGTCCTCTCAAAGATGCGAAACTGAGATACTCCATCTTGGACAAGCAAATGTATGCTCTGGTTAAGACTGTGAAAAAATTCAGGCATTACATAGTCCACAGTAGGGTCTTTGCTATCGTCCCGGATCCTGCAGTCAAAGCCATGTTCATACAGAATGAATTAGGTGAAAGACGTGGTAAGTGGGTTTCAACTTTGCAGGAGTTTGATCTTGAGATTCAGTCGATGAAGATAGTGCGGGGACAAGGGTTGGTTAAGGCAATAGCAAAAAAGGATCTCGCAATTTCATGTCAACATTATGAAGTCGCAGATATAACCAAAGATGAGTGGTATACAGATGTGGTGTATTTTCTACTAAATGGTAAATGTCCACCGCATTTGAATTCTACTCAACGAAGAGCCTTGCGCTTGAAGTCTGCTAATTTCCTAATTAGATCCGGCACGTTATACAAGAAAAACCATGAAGGTATTTACCTTCGTTGTGTTGATCAAAAAGAGGCAGTGCAGATACTCGAGGAATTTCATGGTAAACATGGGACAGGGCATGGGTCCGCTAATGCCACAGCCCATCAAATCCTTAGAGCCGGTTATTATTGGCCTCGACTGTTCAAAGATGCCCATACTCATGTGAGGTCATGTCATACATGTCAAACTACAGCCAATAGAGACAGGAGTGCTTCCATGCCTTTACAATCCGTAATCGAATCTAGACCTTTTGCGCAATGGGGCCTGGATTTTGTTGGGATTATCAGTCCCAATTCATCCGATTCCCACAAATACATTCTGACAGCTACGGATTATTGCACAAGGTGGACTGAAGCTATCCCCACAAAGAATGCTACTTCGGAGGTTGTTATTAAATTCTTAGAGGATAATATTGTCACTCGGTTCGGGATGCCTAACTCCATTGTAAGTGATAATGGTTCAGCTTTTTCTTCTTTGGAATTTGCTAATTGGGCATTTGACAACGGTGTGAGTTTAAAATTCTCTTCCAATTATTATCCGCAAGGCAATGGATTGGCCGAGTCTTCTAACAAGAATTTGTTATGCGTCATAAAAAAATTGTTGGAAAGAAATCCTAGGGATTGGCATAACAAACTTAAGTTGGCTCTTTGGGCTGACAGAATCAGAATCAAAGAATCAATAGGAACATCTCCTTACCATCTGGTTTACGGACAAGATCCCATTTTTCCTACAAATCTCAAGTTACAAACGCTGCATTTCATGAAAGATTATTTTGGGACTGATGATAAACTTGAGTCTAGACTAACACAATTAATGCATCTGGATGAAAAAAGGGATGAGGCTATGCTTCATTTTAGTAAACACCAGGATGTAGTAAAAATATGGTTTGACAAAAAGTCTAGAGCCAAGGCTTTTAAAATATCAGATCTAGTGCTGTTATGGGATAAAAGACATGAGAAGAAAGGGGAGCATGATAAGTTTGACTACCTATGGTTGGGTCCCTACCAGATTTCAGAAGTCCTAGGGGAAAACAGTTTTAGACTAAGAACCTTGGATGGAAAGGATTTGGCATTACCTGTCAATGGGTTGCACTTGAAACATTATTTCCAGGCTTGAAGCAGCTGGGTTTTGTATTATATGTAAATTATGCCATGCTTTATTTCTTTTGTGTGTGCAGATTTGATATTTAAGTTGTGTTTTTTTGACATGTTCAGGTTTTGTATTGATGTCGTATTTTGTTTCTTCTGTGTGTGCAGGTTGGACGTTGAGGCGGTGTGTTTATTTGACATGTTTTATTTTCTTATAAAAAAAAAAAAAAAAAAAGGAATAAAGTTTGAAATGTTAACACATGCCTAAGATCGGGAAAATATGAAACATTGGAATTATGTTGTAAAAGCTCCACATGTAACACAAACAGTTAAATAATATCGTTTGAGGCTTGTGATGCATGAAGTAGTCAGTTTTACAAATTATGGCAATACTTCATCTGCAATTCAAAGGGCAATGCATTCATATTACATCTCACTTTGCATATACATGCCATCTTAGTTGCATATGCATTTCAGATACAAATCATTAAAGTGTGTCAAATCCTCTTAGGGTTATGCTATAACATAAATAAAGAAAAATCCTAAGGTTGGAAACTGAGCCCCAAGATATCTAGAACCAAGCACATTTTGTACACATTAAAAAAGATCTTGGGCAAAATGATCAAAACCTTGCTTGGAAGAAAAGGTCAAGCGAAAGGAATATTTCATGTCTATCCTATTATGCAACATGATCCTTAAAACAGTGGTTTTTACCACTTCCATTAAGCTTAAAGCCTAAAATCAGAGTAGTAAGGATAGGGTTAAGTCCTCATCGAACTTAGGTTGAGGATCCAACTCCCCAAAGCTTTGATTTGACCTACATGGAGTAGTAAGGATAGGGCATAATTCTCATCTCGCCTAGGTTGAGAATCTGATTCCCCAAAGCTCCTATGTCTCATTTCATGATAAAACTTGGATTGGAAGGATCGTACTACTTGTCCTCTACAAAGGATGGGTAGTCATCCCCAAGGTCCAAGTAATAAAATTAATATTCTCCATTTTCATCTAAGACTTGGATTGGAAGGATCGTACTACATGTCCCTAGCAAGGATGGGTAGTCATCCCCAAGATCCAAGAAGTAAAATTAACTTTTCCCATCTCATCTTTATATTGGATTGGAAGGATCGTACTACTTGTCCTCTGCAAAGGATGGGTAGTCATCCCCAAGGTCCAAAGAAATGAAGTTAAGTCATGGATTATGGGGTTAGGTATGCCCATGCATGACAAGCATGTCTTGTCTAAAAAACAAGACCACTGACTGTTCAAAGGGTTAGACTAGCATGACCATTTCTTCCATAATTGGTTAAATCATTTTGCTCAAAGTGAGGTAATGAATTCCAAATCAGAGTAGTAAGAATAGGGTTAAACTCTCATCTCGATTAGGTTGGGAGTCTGATTTCCCAAAGCTCTGATTTCACTTTCACTTACACATGGGTTCAAGATAGTAGTGACTCATAACCAACTTTGGGATCTAATAAAACAATTCATTATACACATGGTTGATCCTAAGAGGGTTTGATAATCTTGAATATTTGTGTATGATATTAGAAGGTCTATGCATTTGTAAAAGCAAAATCTCTAAGCATATTCATTAGGTTACACAAATCATTCACAGTCTCACATATGCATGCATGTAAAACTGACAATGGAATGTTGATCAAGTCCAAGCGATATGGAATGAAAACAAATAGCACACACCGAGCTAATACTAATGATTCTGATGTTTCATGTACTTCTGATCTATCGGTATTTGTTTATCTTTTATATGCTAACGCCTGTATCTAAGCTTGTATATTTCAGGTTGGGTTCTCACAAAAATGCTCTGGAGCATTTGACAGCAGAGTCACCATTTGTTGTGGCTAATCCACAACACACCCCAAAATTGGGGGCCCACCTTTTTGCATGCTTTCAAAGAGGAAAACAGTGACCCAGATGCTAAGAAAATCAAAGAAAAGGGGCAAAAATTTCACTAAGGCAAAAATTTGTCGAGATCGCGACATGTCGCGATATCGTGACATGTTGCTCCGTCACTGCGAAATGAAAAGTGTCGCGAAATCGTGACATGTCGCTCCGTCGCGAAAACAAAAAGGTGTAGCGAAATCGTGACATGTTGCTCCGTCGTGGCCCAGAGAGGAGAGAGAAAGGTAGAATGGAAAACTATAGCGAAATCGTGACGTGTCACAAAATCATGGTCAAGGCTAGCAGGTGGGCGGAACCGTCGTGAAATCGTGACGTGTTTGATTTTTGCGGCTTGAAAGCGGGCAGAAGGCACAAAGTACAAAATGGTCATGAAATCATGACAAAATCGAGCAAAAGAGTCTTAGGCCCAGCAGTGTAGCGAAATCATGACAAAATCGGAGACAAAGCACTTAAGTCGAAAGGCGTCGCGAAATCGCGACGCGTCGCGTTTTCGCGGCGCGGGTGGATAAAAAGCCTGAGTAGGAAAATGGTAGCGATTTCGTGCAACTTTTGGTGAAACGTTCCAGCCAGGCAAAGACGTCGTGAAATCATGACAAAAAGTGAAGACCATGCCCGAAACAGAAAATGGTAGCGATTTCGCTAAAGGTGGTCGCGTAGTGATGAGAAAATGGTAGCGATTTCGTGACAAGGGTTGCGGAGGCGGAGATAAAAGGTGGGAAATCGCGATGTTCGCGAGAGGGCCCGAAGGAGAAAATGGTCGCGAAATCGTGACGAGTTGCGGCGAAGCGTACGGAGATCAAAACGGTAGCGAAATCATGACAGATTGTGGCGAGAGGGCCCGAAGGAGAAAATGGTCGTGAAATTGTGACGGGTTGCGGCCAAAGCGTACGGAGAACAAAAGCGTCGCGATATCGCGACATGTCGCGTTTTCGCGACATGTCGCATTTTTGTTGAAAGCGAAGGAGCAAGGCCGTGGGCTATTTTTGGTCATGATTTTCATGGGACCGTTACTGAGCATACAGAGAGCGCTGAACACGTGGCAGAAAGGCATGAGGGTCATAGTAACGCTTCAGATCGACAGTTACAACAGCAGAGAAGATCAAACGTTGCAGATTCAAGCGAAAGGTCAAAAACACCAAAAAGCGGGAAAATGAAGCGAAGCGTCATGGGAAATGAAACGAAGCGTCGCAGAGCAGCCGAGAGCAGCAACAGAATGTTTAAATAGCAGAAGTGTAGGCAGATACAGGGGCTGGAAATTGTAGCAAGAAAGCATTATTTTTAAAATAAAGGAGTTTATTTGGCAAGAGCAACTTTTGTGTGCAAAACCAAAAGGAGATTGAAGGCTAAGACTACTGTTTTCTCGTTAATCTTTCCCTTGCATTATTTTCTCTTGTATCTATCCGTTTACACCATGAGATGGGTTACGATAGGTGAATGATAGAATGATGCAATCATTTTCTTTCCTTAGAGTCTTGCATCTGATCTGATTTGACTGTGTGTTAGTGCAGGTCTGTTAGGTCAGGTTGTTTTAGAACTTCATCTCATAACTTGGGGTTTTGCAGGGAGGAGATTGCTAACCAAATTAACGTCCTGTTTTAGTTGTTCCAGCTAATTTTCATACAGAATCTATTCATTTTAGGATTTAATTTTATTTCCACATTGTTCATGCAAATATTGGCATATCGGATTCTGGTGCATTCCAGAATACGTATTTCAATTTTACTAATTTCAGAAGCTGACATAGAAATAGCAGAACACTTAAATCAAAGATAAAATGAACCAATTAACTATAAAATGAACCTCATGCTAAAGGCATGGAGCTTAAAATGAAGTGGCCTATACCACGCATTTTCTCATTTAAAATCTTTCTTTAAGCCAAAGATAAAAGAGGTTGCTAATTCATTCTAGGGAGGGTTTCATTAATTTCAAGATCATAAAGGAAGAAAGGGTTTTTGTTCTTTCTTTTGCTTTATGCGGTTAGATTATTTTAACAGATTAGGGTTACAAAGTTTGCTTGGGAATCATCAAAGGCCCCTTGTTAACGAGTTACTTGCAGAAAATAAGTTGTTCTAGATTACATTCATTTATTTGCATTTTGTCTTAATTGGTTATATGCATATGAATGTTTGTTCACAGGAAACTTGGAGAAATTAAAATGATAAATTTTCTTTGCAAGAAAGAGTCTGCGGGTTTGAGACTCCAGTTGCGTGTTCATTTTGTAGTAGGACAAAATATTCACTCAACACATTTGTTGAAGTTTCTAACCAAACTATGCTACCATTGCATAGAGTACATGAATGGTTTTAATATTTGTTATGGGTGTGAATTTATTTTCATAATCAATTCCTTCCTTTTGTGCATAGCCCTTTGCAATGCATCATATCTTATACTTATCAATAGATCCATTTGTCTTGTGTTTAATTTTAACGGCCCACTTATAGCATATGGTTTATTTCCTTTTGGCGAATTAACAAGATCTCATGTATTGTCATCAAAGAGTTATATTCTACATCCATAGCCAACTTCCATTGTGAAAAACCAAGTGTATATTGTACTGATGTTGGTTTTAAGTTATCCATTTTTGAATCCATCAAGCTTAAATATACTTCATTATGGATACTACTATTAGTACATGGTCTTGTGGAAGTGAGGTGAGGAGGTGCATCAAGTGTAGCATATCTAATGTTACAAGTGAGCCATTTTGGAGTCTTTCTATATTGATATGGAGATACAAGTGCATCATCTATTACAAACGTATCAAAAACTTCTAAAACTTTTTGAAAGCACGAGGATATGAAAACAAAATGGAAATGCCAAGTGCGATGTATGCAAAAGCAAAGCGTAACACTAAGTCCTACGAACTAAAATGCATGAAAGGAGAGAAGCATAAATGAATTGAAACAAAATAGAAAGCAAATTTCGAGTACAGCCCTTTTCATTAATTTGCTTTGGAACTCGGTTACAATACGTCTCCTCCCTTTTCAGGGGCTAGGAGCGTTAAATATAACTTTATCACAACATGGATGGTCCACTTTCTTTCGTGTGCCCACATGTAAAATGGGTGGGCCAAAACATCACCGCCGCTTGCATGGATAGGTCTTTGATTCCTTGCTGCTCCTTTGGTGTCGATATCCTATGTTCAGAGAAACAAAAAAAGGATTAGTAGCACCTGTGGATAAAATGAAACACGCGATCCTAAAAGCCTACGATCAGTGCATGCGTAAAATAAATAAAATAATAACTAAAACATATCAAAATGAGCTGAAAACTTGACAAAGGCATGAGAACATTACCAGGAAGGCACTGCAAAAGGAACAGTCAGGAAATTTGCCACGGATTTCTAATCGCTCCGGGGTGGGACGATTAGACTTGCAACAAAATGTCAAAAAGTACTGTCCTAAATGTCCCATCAAGAGGCTCCAAATCACCTAAAAAGTTGAGGGTTAGATAAAACGGGATATTTTAGAAAGACCCAGAAGGTCATATTTTGCCAATTCGGCCTCTATCGCCCAGAATTTGATGATGCTCCCTGCATGTTATTAAAAGCAAGAAATAACAAAAGCATGATCAAAACTGCTCTAAACAACATGAAATTTGAATGGCAACCTATGTAAACAACCTAGAATCCAATGCAAAAAAAATAAAAATGAAATCTTCTACAAATTTCTAATCACTCTAGGGTGGGATGATTAGGACTGCAGCAATGCGGGGGGCACCCGGGGGCAAGACGCCCATCGTTTGGGGCCCGGTTTTAGCACCAATCCACTTGGGATGGGTCCAAAACCTCTTGTGGGGTATTTTCAAAAAAAATTGGTGGGATACTATGGTCAAATGTCAGGTTTTGGGTTTGGATTGTGCTTCCAATAATCACCCAATAACCTCCCTTCCAAAAGAGAGATCAAGGATGTGAAAGACACAAGCAAAAGGGTGAGGACATAAATCGGCAACACTCCGTTGCTACAAATTCTCCTGACCTATTCTCCCTTTGGGGTGATAAGACTCACCATTTTATATACTTGAGGGTCTCTATGAATGAGCATGCAGAGGTGCCACTTGGTGATCATGCCTTCTTAGGGGAGAGAATATTCCTTCCTGATTAAGGACTCCATGACTACCTCTTTGAGCTCAAAAATGCTCACTCGCACTCCTATGCAATGAAGGAGTTAAGTGGCGGATCTGAGCTACCATTTGTTAAGGTTTGACATTTTTCCCATCAAAACCTGCTATTCACCCCACCCTAGAGAGAATACTGCTAATTGTCCCAGGGTGGGATGAATACCAGTTTATAATCGTCCTAGGGTGGAACGAGTAAGGATCAGAGTGCCTGAAAGGTGCCAAATTGACCTCTGACCTTCCAAAACTACTGTGAGAGTGGTTAGGACCACTGTTTAACCTCTGGGGGCTGCCCTTGGGGTTGTGTATGTCAGCACAATCAATTTTTGTAGCCACATAATCGGATTGGTGTTGTTTTGGTGTCTACAAATGCCCCTTTTTGGGATGCAATGTGCGTGGCACAGTGCTGAACAAAAATAGATAACCAAAGCACTAATTATTAGGGTTTCTTAGTAACCTAACCAAATTTTGATGCCCCAAGTATGGAAAGGGCATGCATTCTTGAATCCTTGCTTCTGACGAGCTAAGGAACGTAATTCAAGTGTTAACCTTTTTCGGTGAGCTGTTAATTGATCTTGGACATTGTTTAGCCATGAATAGGCAAAGGGCGCAACCTTTTGTCTATGGGAACCTTGAGTTCATGATTCACAAATGCCAAGTGTTTGATCAGTTTATGATTATTTCTTGTTTGCTTCCCCAAGCGGGGCGTGATTGTATTTGGCAATGATTCTTTGAATGCATGCCATTTCCTTGATTGGGTGTGTATTTGTTGATTGGTGACTAAGTGTGACTACCACCTCAAGCGATGAATTGATGAGTGAATAACCTACATGAGAAAAGTGACGAGTCACTTGACCCAAGATGACTTGTGTGAGGGTGCCTTCAGTTGTTTTTCTTTGAATGCTTATGCAGTTTCCCAACATTTAGACCTATTTTTGGTGGGTTTGAACCCTTTTTGCGATGTCATTTAGGGATGAAATTCTTGAAAATTCATCCTCTCGTGGAACGGTCTGACTATGGTAGCCTTCTTAGGGAGGAGGATAGTGAGTATTTGTGACCCCGACGTCTATTTTGCATGCCAATAATGTCAGCTACAAAGGTGCCTTTGTTCGGAAATTTTATTGCTATTTTTGGTTGGGCTTGGACCCTTTTTGTGACGTCGTTTGGGTATGAAATTCTCTCAAATTCATCATCCCATGGAGCGGTACGGATATGGTAGCCTTCTTATGGAGTATGATAGTGAGTATTTGTGACTCCGACGTCTATTTTGTATGCCAAGAATCACAGGCGCAAAGGCCCCTTTGTTTGGCATGTTTATTGCTATTTTTTTTTTGTGTGCATTTTGGTGCATTTTTTGTTGTTTTTGAAATTTTTGCTCTGTAATCATCCCTGGGTGGGATGATTACTATGTTAGTAATCATCCCAGGGTGGGATGAGTGCTAACTAGAGAACTCGTCCCAGGGGGGAATGATTACAAGCCTAAAATCCTATTTAAGGGCCAAAACTAGGTTTTGGGCTCATTTGCATTTATTTTTCCTAGCGTTTGGGAGCTGTGAGGAGGAGGTGGTCGAGTCTACGAAGCGGAGCACTATCGTATTTTTTTGGACGCCATGAGTTCATGGACCAGATAATCAAGTGGCGGAGCCGAAGCGAGACCGATGAGTGATCTTCCTCTTTATTTTGTTTGTTTGTGTTACAGTTTAAAATCGTAATTCGTTTTGTTTCTGTTGTATTTGTTTTTCGATTTAAAATGAAAACCCTAGTTAAATGTTTGTTGTATTTGTGAATGATTAAAACCTTAAGTAAAACCGTGTTTGTTTTTTTTTTTTTGTAAGCTAAAAAAAGAAACCCTAGTCTAAACGTAGATTAAAAACTGAGCGTAAAAAAATGTTTTTATGTTGTTTTCTGTTTTTGAGCAGTTTTAGATTTAAGGTTAAACCCTAGGAACTGAAAATTTTTTGTGTGTTGTATTTTTTAGTTTGATAGTAAAATGAAAACCCTAGGTTAAAGTGTTATTTTTGTTTAACTAGAGTTAGAAACCCTAGTCGTGATTTTGTTTGATTTTTTTTTTTTGCTTGTCAGTTATTTATCAGTTTGAACTTAGAGTTAAAAACCCTAGGAACTGAAAATTTTGTTTTTGAATTTTTTGTTCTTGTTTATTTATCAGTTTGAACTTAGAGTTAAAAACCCTAGGAACTAATAGATTTGTTTTTGAATTTTTTTGTTTTTGTAGTTATTTATCAGTTTAATTTTAGAGTTAAAACCCTAGGAACTGATAAATGTGTTTTTGTAGTTATTTATCAGTTTAATTTGAGAGTTAAAACCCTAGGAACTGATAAATGTGTTTTTGAATTTTTTTTGTTTTTGTAGTTATTTATCAGTTTAATTTTAGAGTTAAAACCCTAGGAACTGATAAATGTGTTTTTGAATTTTTTGTTTTTGTAGTTATTTATCAGTTTAATTTTAGAGTTAAAACCCTAGGAACTAATAAATGTGTTTTTGAATTTTTTTGTTCTTGTTTATTTATTAGTTTGAACTTAGAGTTAAAAACCCTAGGAACTGACAGATTTGTTTTTGAATTTTTTTGTTCTTGTTTATTTATCAGTTTGAACTTAGAGTTAAAAACCCTAGGAACTGACAAATTTGTTTTTGAATTTTTTTTGTTTTTGTTTATTTATCAGTTTGAACTTAGAGTTAAAAACCCTAGGAACTGACAAATTTGTTTTTGAATGTTTTTGTCTTTGTTTATTTATCAGTTTGAACTTAGAGTTAAAAACCCTAGGAACTGACAATTTTTTTTTTGAATTTTTTTTATTCTTGTTTATTTATCGGTTTGAACTTAGAGTTAAAAACCCTAGGAACTGATAGATTTGTGTTTGAATTTTTTTGTTTTTGTAGTGTATATACTTGATTTTTGCCAATGTGTATGTTGTACAGTTGTTAAATTTTTTTGTTTATAGAAATTTTGTATGTTTGTTTTAATGTTGTACTGTTGTTTGTTTTATTTTGTTATGTTTTAATATTTTTGTTTGGTTTTATTTTACAGGTTGTGAAGAATCGATATCGTGTGTCGACGGTGTTCTCTGAAGCACGGGAGGCACTGACTTTGGCTAACTGGGAGTGGCTTGATGCCCTTGGGCTCAAGCAGGTGACTCGATTAGAGCCTGTGGTGGGGGATCGAGCCTATCTGACGGTCTTGATAAACTTGTGGGATCCCCGGACTAATACCTTTCATCTCCCAATAGGGGAGATGACGGTGACTCTTGAGGATGTCTATCGGATTTTATAGATTCTGATAGATGGGTTTCCTATTCGGACTACTTTGTGTGATCAGTGAACAGCAGTGCTGACACGGTGCTTTAGGCATGGGGTGGAGATGGGTGTGGATAGCCCAGTGGAGAGGGCTAAGGGTGACTACTTGATTGGTGGTATCTTGGTGCGATGGTGGCTAGAGAGGGGCATGTTGGGGGTGAGGCATGCATTACTGATGACACTCATCTCAAACATGTTGTTGCCTGACTCCTTAGGTGCAAGGTTCCCATGGAACCTTTTGGAGGTAGTTTTCAGAATGGTCGAGTGCCCGACAAATGCACCCTTGATTATGAGGTGGGGATAGATGCTTCTGGCATAGCTTTATGATGATTTGTACAAGGTCCACTACTAGAGGTAAAATGGGATTGGGTGCAGCTACCTATTGCAGTGCTAGGGGTGGCAGCACATAGCTTTGGAGCAGCCACAGGGTTTTTCATGGACTACTCGGGCAAAAATGGTGGACAAGGAGATAGGGTATGCAGCTCTATGGAGATGGTCTAAGGATCAGGGGTAGATTTGGTGGTGGGTAGATGTTGTAGGGCACTATGCTGATGCCTTCACTCGGCTTGCTCTAAGGGAGGTGTTCTAGTGCCCATACCGAGACTGTCCAGCCTGGCCTGAGGATAGAGAGTGGCTCCAATGGGTGCACATGGGGAGATGGCTGATTGGGCAACATGAGATTGAGTAGGAGTACTTCCTATACTTCTGAGTGACACGATATTTTGGGGTGTACCAAGGGTTTCCTGGTGAGGCCTTGATTTATCGATGTCGGGGTGACAAGAAGACTCTGGCCTAGCCAATCATCTCACCGTTGGGTGAGGATTCAGATGCAACGATCGATGTCCTTGAGGTGGACAACATCGAGGCGACCATTTAGTATGACCAATGGTGGACATTATGATGGTCATGAGGTGAGGGGCCTCTAGGAGGTCCAGAGGTGGCAGTAGTAGGTAGTGAGGGTGCAGAGGCATCGAGAGAGGGTTGGGGGGTGCCGCTCGAGGATGCGAACATGGTGGAGGTTGACAAATTTAGGGGGGATGATTTTGGGTTTCTAGAGCAACCAGATACATAGGATGTCCCGGAGCAGTGGGAGCTAGAGCAGCCTGTAGTCTTAGATACGCTTATGCACCAGGCTATCCTGGAGGGTGTGAAGGTGAGGGATCGTGTTGAGATAGCATGATTGGAGGATCTACTTCGAATATAGGACAAGGAGCTTGGGTAGGTTTTATAGGAGAGTGATATCTTGCAAACTCAGTTGGTTGAGTGAGAAAATGCATTTGCTACATACCGTCAGTGAGATGGGGACAAAAATACTACACGAGAGATGGATCTCCTGTAAACTCAGTTGGCACAGCATGATGATGTAGTGGCTACGTACCGTCGGTGGGAGGTGGATTGGTTCTGGCACCAGATGGATTTGGAGGCAGATATTATTTTCCTCAATGGGTGGTTACCTGAGCTCCTTGGAGGTGGGTCTTTGCACCAAATAAGAGACAGTCATACTGAGCAGTAGCATCATCTCATCGTAGGTGCTACTTACTATTTCCTATTTTATTGAACGTAGGGTCTCAACATTAGAGGAGAAGCAAGGATTCAAGACTCATTAACGTAAGCGACGGTGACGTTGGTCCGTCCACTTTACATGTGGGCACGTGGAAGAAGGAATAGCATCCATGGATGTGACAAAGAACACATTTAATGCTCCTAGCCCCTAAAAATGGAGGAGGCAAATTGTAACCAAGTTCTGAAGCATATTAATAAAAAGGGTTGTCTTCCATATTGGCTTTCTATTTGGTTTCGATTTGTTTATGTTTCTCTCCTTTCATGCACTTTCAATTCATAGGATTTAGTGTTATCTTTTGTTTCGTTTACATCGCATCTTGGCTTTTCCTTTTTTTTTTGTATCCTCATGCTTTCAATGGCGATCACGGTGGGACCTTGTCCTGTGTTTTTGAGATCATAAATCTGATTAAAAATTTCTTGTTTTTGCTTGCAGGTACCAATTTTTCAAACATCGAACTACTGTTCATTCCAGCCTATGGTGAATATAGAATTGAAATGCATCTTACCCAGGGACGAATGGACATTCGCCCCACCCTGTGATGAATACAATTATGTTATTCATCCCACCTAAGGACTAATAGCTCTCTGTGCAGTTTCAAGATAGAAACTCAGAACCAGCCGATTTGGGCAAAGAAGAGGTAAGGGTCCTAAAAACCTTTTGTCATTTTCTGCTTTTTGTTTTCTATTTTATGGTTATTTGCTTGCTTAGGGAAATTTTTTTACTGCATGTTGCTTTCTTTTATGCAAAAATAAAAAGAACCCCACACATCACGTGGTAATTTAAACACAAAGGAGCTGGTCATAAAACCCCAGCCCTTGATCAAGACCAACGGTGGATTTCATCACCACCTTGGCTTGAATTTTTGCATTCACAACCCCGATCACTACTGTTGCTAGACGTAAATCCTGATGAAAGCTGACCAAGTGTAGCTAGGGTGATTCCCAGTGCATGAGGATAAGTCTTCTATGGTAGGTGTCAAAAATAGGGCGATTCCCCTTTAGCACCACCTATGTTCCACGTACCATCTGCTCTCACGTACTAATAGTTTCCCTCATGTAAGGGCGGGTATATAGAGAGGTTGGTATATCGGCCTGGCAATGGTATATCGAAGGGGTGACCATTTTTGGGAGTCATAAGAGCCATCATATTGCATTTCGACAAAAGCTATCAAAATGAAAATCAAAACACACTAAACCAGGTTTAGGGCACACCTTTAATATTTAAATGAGAATAATTCCTTTTATAAAAATCTACGCATCTTGTAGGAAAACACCACCATGGTGTACACCCATATCCAAGCCCAATCATGGGTAGGAGCTGCAGAGAGTGTACAAGGGGGCACAAGTCACCTCCGCTATAGCCCCAAGGACTTGGTCATACCACCTTGGTGGCCCGACCCACAAGAGAGTCCACATCATGCCATTTCAGAATGGGACTATAGAGGCACCCCTTCGAGGGGCACTCCCATCCAACATAGACCCTTTCAGGAGGAGTCCTTACATGTGGCACTCAATATAAATGGGAAGGCTCCCTTAGAAGCTCGGTATGAGTGGCCATCACATGATGAAGTGCTAGAATAGCATAGGGTCCATGAGGAGAGGCCACATGAGTATGTCATCCCTCATTTACCCCCCATCACTATTAGAAACAATAGGCAAAATCCAAAGCACAAGGCTCTTCAAACAGGGCGAGCCAACTCTGCCCGCCCCTTTCACATATATGAAAGGGAGCATGAGGAAGACCATTACATTCCTCAAGAGCAATACATAGTGTGGGAACAATGCACCTCCACACCTGCTATCTACTAGAATCACCTAATGAGGCTATAGCCTCGAGTGAATTTCACTAACCTCGATAGAGGGAAGCGACCTATAGAGATCTCGGATCATCACGACCGATATAAATGCATAGGAGAGGCATCTAGGCCTCCTAGACTCAATATGGTAAAACAAATCAACCTGGAAGTCACCAGACATACCGCCCTCCAAGCACAGATCACGCAGCTTGAGTAAGACCAACAACAACTAGAGCATATATATCGCCTTAGCAAAGAATGCATTCGATGCCAAATAGATGAGTTGCTCCATAACCATGTGCTTGAGATGGGACCAACCCCTCGCACCCAAAGAGCAGAATCCTATGAGATGTGCAACCCCTTAGTACGAGATAGGTCTCCATGACCTTACCAAGTGCTACCTCCGAGACCTCCTAGACCTGAGCGGGAGGCCACTCCCAAGAACAATGATGGGCGCCCTCCACGGGGACCCACCCATGGTCATAGGTCTCATCCAAAAACTCCTCAAGAAGCCTATGAGGAGTATGAGCAAGAAGAAGAGCGGGCCGAAAAGCCCTACCAAGGTAGAGGGGCTACTATCCGGCCACCCCTCTATAGGCCTCAATTTCCACACAACCCACAGCGGGAACTAACCAAATAGGAAGAGATTAAATCTTCCAATGCATATAAAGCATTGCTAGAGCGCTTGGAGTCTATGGATACCAAGACTTCTGGGCCCCAAAATCCCACTTTATGCCAACTCCACAGTCATCCTGCGCATCCGTCAGTGCCAACACCCCCTTACCCTGAACACTTTAAAATGCCTCAGCTGGTAATATTTAGAGGTGAGGAGGATGCCCAAGATCACGTGACTAGATTCCTAATACAATGCTTTGGCATTCAGGACAATGATGCCTTGCTATTAAGGACATTCATCACCACGTTCGCAGGCCCTACCTCGGATTGGTTCACTCAATTGCCAAAGCACAACATTAGTAACTTAGATAAGCTAGTGGATGCGTTCCTTGAATGCTTTGCCTTCAACACCAAGAAGAAGGCATCACTAAGCGACCTAGCCAGCCTCAGGCAATATGAGGAAGAAACCATGGTGGCCTATGGGAACCGGTGGAGGACTTTGCTTTCAAAGCTGCCCTACCTCCCTCCTATGTCCGACCTCACCCAAATTTTCTCAAAGAGCTATTTGAGATCGATCTCCATGCTATTTCAACTGCAACAATATGCCACTTTAGAGGAATCTCTGGTGCAAGCTAGAATCATTGAGGAGATCAAGATTCAGGATGGCGAGATAGCCAAGCCAAAGAAGAAAGAATGGTCTAAGAACACCAAAACAGGGACCACGCAACAGAAACCCACTGTGGTCAATCAGGTTGCTATAAACGTCCCTAAGCCTACACAAGCAACACAACCCCAAAAGGCTAACTATCAGGCGGTGCCTCTTAAAAGTTATGACAGAGAAAATCAGAGGCAAGAACAAAATCAACAACATCACCCTAGGCAGCAATTCACACCTTACATAGAGTCCAGAGATTCCCCGTTTGACCGCTTGTCAGCGGCAAACTTGATCAGCTTGCCCGAGATTCAAACCATAGACCACAATGCACCAAAACCTAAGGGCTATAGGGAAGACTTGTACTACAGGTTCCATAGATAGAAGGGACATGACCTTAATGCATGTTGGAAGTTTAAAGGCTTGGTGCAAGACCTAATAGATAACAAGACATTAGTAGTGGATAACCCCGTGGCACCAAGCAACCAACAAATGGAGGTCTTTAAGGATCCCTTGACTACCCATGATGCATAGGTAAAGACCCTACAAGTCAATGAGGTAACACAAAATTACCCCATGCAGGGGTATGTAGGGATGATCAGTATAGTGACTCGAAACAAGAGGTACCCGAGCACAGCTGCCCCCGTGACAACTACAGGAGAGGTGCCAACAACATCACAACCACAATAGCACCTTGCACCACCTCCTCCACCTAGACTAGTGGCCACAATTCGGACCAAACTCACCCAAAGTTTGAGGACCACGTCGGCTAGGCTCTCCATCTACGAGCTCATACAAAAATCAACGCCCCATCGGGAGGCTCTAATGGAGATACTAAAAGCCATCGAGTTGCAGCCCCACAAAGCAAACTCTTTCAACAAATTTGTGGGACATGTCAAACGATGCATTGAGCCAGTCATCACCTTTCGAGAGGACGAAGTGAAATTAGTGGTTGGTGACATGGCGGATCCACCCCTGCACGTCATGGCATGGGTCAACGGGATTTCATATAAGAGGGTATTGGTGGATACTGGCTCATCCAATAATATCATTACAACAATGGACTTGAAGCACCTAAAGTTTCTCGCATCTCACATAGTGGCCTCCACCTACACACTTTGAGCATTCAATGATGCAATATGCTCGACAGTTGGCACAATTGTCCTACCCATCCAAGTGGGGCAAAAGACTATACCTACATTGTGCCACATCTTGGAAGGTGAGATGGCCTATAACATCTTGTTGGGTCGGCCATGGATCAGGGACATGAAGTGTGTCCCTTCGATAGCTCATCAGTGCTTAAAATATACATTTGAAGGGTAGGTGCACGTAGTCCCGATGGACTTGTAACCCTTCAAGTATTGCAATGCAATGCAACTGATACTGCAATCGACCCTTCCATCAATGCATTTGGATTTCCAATTGAATCCATCTAAACAGGGTTCGATTCCATAGGCATCCCCGTTGACAAGTCCATCAAATCCCCAGTCGATTCCATCTTCATTGTCTGGTCCTTCACCAACGATGCCACCTATGGTGACCACACAGAAGGACAAAGGGAAGAAACCTCTGGAAGAGGCACCGCAATCAGTCTCAACCATATCTACTAAGGAGATGCCTAGCAAAATGGAAGTCGAGGCTCCTAGTTCACCCGACATGGAGTGGACTTAGGAAGAACTTTCATTCCCTCCCCCTCAATTACCGACAATCACTGTTGAGATGGCCAATACAGGCATGGGGGAGTATCTGGTGTGGAATATTGTAGCAACACCCGCACTGGAGTCCATGCAGGACATGGGGAGACCTCGCCTCCCCATCGGTACCATTTTTCCTCTAGGCTACCCACCGAATCAGAAAAACTTTGTGTATGGGGGCCTTGATCATGGTATTGAACCATACATGCAAGAGGACGAAGATGAAGAGCCCTTTCTATAATATATCAACTATTTGTCTAACCCAGACTTCGCTTTGA
The DNA here is from genome assembly GCA_028583015.1 of Wollemia nobilis. NCBI lineage: Eukaryota > Viridiplantae > Streptophyta > Pinopsida > Araucariales > Araucariaceae > Wollemia > Wollemia nobilis. The sequence continues at coordinate 2,575,912 of JAQPPZ010003551.1, read as the reverse complement.
GATACCTTGGCCAATGCAATTGGCATGGATATGGGTTAGGCAGATATGAGCAAGGAGTGCGTGTTCTTTGCCAACCAAGGTATCAGATGCCATATGAAAAATCAGGGGTAGGGTTCAACCACCCTCTACCCTTGGACATCTTGGTAGAGAACATGCAAGGCCTAGGGATAGGCAACAAGGGTGGATTGGCATTAGATCCGTATGCCAACCCTTACACGACATATACACTGGGGGATTATCTCCTATTATTGACGACCAACCTTGTTGACCTCAACAACCCTTTCCATTCACTCGAGAGAGGGGAAATTTTGAGAGCTCACCTATAAGAGGGGTATAGCCAAGGTCAGGAAGGATCTTTAGAAGATGAGTCAAAATATGAAGTAGCACCATGGGACCCCTTCGAATCAGATAGCAATCACTCACAAGTGACCCCCATGGATGATTATCAAGAAAGCCTCTTGGCAATGTTCCCTTTGGATGCTCCAATCGATCAAGTGCCACCTCAAGAAAATCAGATCCCCCTACAGAGAGCGAAACAACCCCAATGGGGCCAAATCAATTTACTTGCCATGTGGGCTTATCGCACTAGCATTCAAATGCCCATTGGAGCAACTCCGTTTTTGCTTGTGTATGGCTACGAGGTGGCATACCTCAATCTGTAGTTGAGAAATTCCTCCCTCGTATATTGATGACATGGAGTACTAAACATCGATGAGTGACACCTGCATGGTAGGACCTAGTGTGCATGGACCAACTAACTTTGGGCGATACAAAGAGCACATAACGCCCGTGAGACCATATAGCGATATCTATCGAGGGCAGACTTGTCTGCCTACCCACATGAGGGTTCACTCGAGCGATTCATGTCGGTGACCTGGTCTTAAAATCAGAACCAGAAAATCATCTAGGAGGTGTGTCCACAATCACCCAAATCAAAAGCTCCAAGGATTCTTACAATCGCTTGGTCAAGTCCTAAGGTCATCCATAGGTGCCCAAAATACCTTTGGTCAAACCAAGGACATATCCAAGGATTCCCACAATCTCTTGCAACAAAATCCCCCAAAGGTACCCATAATCCCTTTGGTCAAACCCAAAAGCTCCAAGGATTCCCGTAGTCGCTTGGTCAACCCCAAAATGCCCCAAAGGTACCAATAATCCCTTTGGTCAAACCAAAATCTCCAAGGATTCTCACAATCGCTTGGTCAACCCCAAAATGCCCCAAAGGTACCCATCATCCCTTTGGTCAAACCAAAATCTCCAAGGGCTCCCACAATCGCTTGGTCAAAAATAAGACAATTCAAAAACAATAAAATCATCAAAAAAATAACAAAAATTTGCATCTCATTTCCATGCATGCTCAAAATCATCACAACAATAAAGAGCTCTTTTTGCATCTCATCTTCATACTCACAAAAATAAATCCATCAAAAACACAAAAACAATAGTTGCATTAAGCATCACATCCATACATTACATATTTGTGGTCATACAGGTCAAGGGCACCATAGACTATAATTACTTGGCAAATCCATCATTCTCCATATTTTTCCTCTCTATAAACAGTCCATAAAAAATAAACGCCATCCATAGTTTCACAATATCATGCATTAGTTGTCTTCTAATGTATCTAGAGTTTTTATCATTCAGCTGTCTTTAGATTTCTAGCCAAATATTGTACAAAGTCAGACAGATTTTACGAAGGTAGACTTTTACTTGGATTACACCTTGTTACGTAGCATCCCAATACAAGCTAAAACACAAATAAAAAATTCCCAAGTTGTTTGAATGAAAGATAAAACCTGCAAAGCAATCCAGGATACCATCTAGTGAAAAGGTTATCTTTCTCATCCCCCTGTGCGAATGACCCCAAGAATGTTGAGAGTTGGCAAAAGGACAAGCATCTTCCCTACCCAATTCCCCAAGAATCCCAAGTTCTCAAAACATTGCAAAAATCAAAAAACATTTTGCAAAATTCAAAACTCCAATGTTTGACATCAAATCCCACAAAGTGCATACATCAAAAGGCACATACAATAGTGATTCTCATCACTCAATATTCAAATCCCTTGCTCAAAAGAAAAAACAAAATAAACAGTGATTTTTATCACTATAGAAGAGCAAGTATCCCAATACAATTGAAGAAAAGAAGGGAGTCGAACTTGAATCCCTGGAACTCTCGACATTCGAGAAGGTCATGAGGTAAACCTCAGTATCGGTTTGGTGGATAACCTATCAGTCACTGGTGGCAAACCTCCCGCATGATGATATATTCTGTCACATTAACTTGTGTGCAGATCAATGCTTGCATGTGGATGAGCTAGCTTATGGTATCCTAGATAGCACCATGGATTAATCTGACTAAATACAATAAAGGAGTTAGTGGAGCTAATTAGGTGATCCTCAGTATAGGTTTGGTTGACAACCTATCTAGCACTGGCGGTATCCTGACAAATACCACATAAACAAACTCAATTGCACACACAAGGATGTGAAATAACTTGGTCAAAGACAAGTTGGATTCATACCTTGTTCAAAAGTCTTGTAAGATAAACGTATAGTCTTGGCTAGTTAGTTAAAACATCTAAGTCTCAAAAAACCTTAACTACATTATAAACCAACTGTGATATCTTTCGTCCTTGCATTGCCATCAAAAAATACAAAAAATAACGTGTATACATAAAAATTCATTTACCACAAAAATCGCCTAGGGCAAAAAGCCATAAGTTCTAAACAATCTATGGTGCCACTGCCAAAAATCACAATTTCAATTCATCCATTCCATTTACATATAATATAAATTAGAAACATTTGCATTCATCATAACATATGCATCCATCAATATAAATTAACATGCATACATACACATTCATCAATCATTGTGCATAACATCAAATCATGACACGTGTATAAATAAAATAAATTCATCTGTATATATATCATCAAAAATTCCCGCAGGCTACAATAACCGGTCCTCTGACCCCGCAAAAAAAGCAAAAACTCAAAAACCCCCAAGCCTAGGGCGTCGGCCACCATGATCACGTAGGATCGGTGCGACAGGAACCCCTCCATGGTGTGGGTCCTATGGGACCCCTCAGGGTGGCTGCTACTAGCCCCTGCATCACACCTACTAGTGCCACCCTCATCCAATCACCTACACTGAGAGGACATTGACTGCTCAATATCGCTCCCTCTCAAGCGGCGTGATGATCCACCTCCTCTAAGTGCAGGGCCCACCCACCGAGGTGGATAATATCTACCTCCATATCCAATTGATGTTGCACCAAGTCCATCTCCCACTAACGGTACATCACCAAATTATCATCACACTATACCAGCTGCATCCGTAAGAGATCCATCTCCTACGTAGCATTAGTATCCCCCTCCCATCGATGATACATCGCTAATGCATTCTCTCGCTTTGCTAGCTACGTTCGTAGGAGATCCCTCTCCCATAGCGCATCACCGAGCTCATCATCCCACCTCCAGAGCATCCCCTCCAATCGTGCATTCTCAGTGCGCACCCCTACCTTCGTGTCCTCTGAGACTTCTTGAGGAATTGGCATATTCGAAATAGCATCCTGCTCTGGCTCCCACTGCTCTGGGACATACTACATCTCTGGCTATTCTAGAACCCCAAAATCCCCACCCACATCATCCACCTCCACCATGTTTGCATCCTCCAACGGAGCTCCCCAACCCTCTCCTGGTGCCTCTCCACCCTCCCCACCTGCTATTGCTACCTTTGTGCCTCCCAGTGGTCCCTCTCCTCGCCATCATTGTAGTGTCTACCACTGCTCGTACTTAGCCGTCACCCTGACATCGTCCACGTCAGGCATGTCAATAACTGTATCTACCTCCTCCCCCAGTGGCTCGATGATCGGCCAAGACAAGGTCCTCTCATCCCCCCGATGACGATAGATCAAGGGTTCACCAGGCAACCCCTGGTGCACACCAAACTATCATGTCACTCGAACGTACGGGAAGTACTCTTGCTCGGTCCCATGCCACCCGATCAACCATCTCCCCCTACGCACCTATCGGAGCCACTCTCCAGCCTCAAGCCAGGATGGACAGTCCAGGTATGGGCGCCAGAACACCTCCCCTAGGGTAAGCCGAGCGAAGGCATCGGCATAGTGCCCTACGATACCTGCCCATCACTGACTCTGCCCCTACTCCTTAGATCGCCACCACAGAGCCACATATCCTATATCTCTGTCCACCATCTCCACTCGAGTAGTCCATGGCAACCCCACCGGCCTCTCCACTGCTATGTGCTGCCAAGCCCAACTCTGCAATAGATAGCTGCAGCCAATCCCCTTCCGTCTCTGGCAATGGACCTCATACAACTCATCATAGAGCTATGCCAGTAGTGTCTACCCCCACCTCATAATCAAGGGCTCATGCATCAGATAATCCACCAGCTGAAAGACCACATCCAGCGGGTTCCATGGGAACCTCGCGCCTGAAGAGTCGGGTAGCAGCATGTTGGAAATGAGACTCATCAGTACTGTGTGCCTCACTCCCAACATGTCCCTCTCTAGCCACCATAGTACCAGAATCCTGCCACTCTAGAATTCACCCTCTACCCTCTCCACTTGGCTATCCACACCCACCTCCTCCCCATGCCCAAAGTAGTGTGTCAGCACTGTTGTGCGTTGATCCTGCGACGTTGTCCTGATCGGTAGTCCATCTATCGGAGTCTGTAGAATTTGATAGACGTCCTCCAAGGTCACTGTCATCTCCCCTGTTGGGAGATGGAAGGTGTTGGTCTGAGGATCCCACAAGTTGATCAGGGCCGTCAGATAGGCCCGATCCTCGACCACAGGCTCCAGTCGAGTCAAATGCTTGAGCCCAAGGGCATCAAGCCAATCCCAGTCAGCCAAATTCAGCGCCTCCCGTGCTTCTAAGAAAATCGTAGGCACACGGTACCGGATCTTCACAACCTACAAATAAAACAAGACAAAAACATTAAAAAACATGATAAACTGTACAGTAATAACATGAATATACAAAAATGCATAAAACAATGTACAACTAAAAAAAGACAAATAACAAACAACAAAATTCAAAACAATTCAAAAACAACGGTTTGTCAGTACCTAGGGTTTTAACTCTACGTTTAAATTGATAAACAAAATTCAAAAATAGTAAAAAAAAAATAGTGTCAGTTCCTAGGGTCTCTCACTCTACGTTTAAAGCGATAAACAAAACTCAAAAACAGTCAAAAACAATTTTTTAGTTCCTAGGGTCTTTCACTCTACTTCAAACTAATAAATTAAAAACACAAAAACAGTAAAAAACAATTTTTAGTTCCTAGGGTTTTTAACTCTAGTTCAAACTAATAAATTAAAAACAAAACAAAAAATAGTCAAATAACACATTTTTCGGTTAACCTAGGGTTTTTAACCCTTAGTCTACACTATTAGACAAGCAAAATCAAAATAAAATTCAAATAAAACATTTTTTAGTTAACCTAGGGTTTACCCTTAGTCTACACTGACAAATAACTACAAAACCAAAACAAACAAACAAAAACAAATTTTTTAGTTAAACTAGGGTTTACCCTTAGTATACACTGACAAAAAAACAACTAGTTTCAAACTAAGTTTTTAAGCTAAGTTTTAAAACAAGTTTTTAAGCTACGTTTTGATCTTTGTTAAACTAGGGTTTATTTTCATTTACAAATGCAAAATGATAAACATGGTTTCCACTAGGGTTTCAACCTAAGTTCTAATGAATCCATACAAAACACAAAGTCACACAAAACAAAACAAATTCTTTTTTTTTTAGGGTTTCATTTCTAAACAAAAACTCGGAAAACAAAATACAAAAGAGACATATTGCGACTTTAAACTATAAAATAGAACAACAAAATAAAGAGGAAGAGCACTTACCGGTCTCGCTTCGGCTCCGCCGCTCGATCCGGTTCATGAACTCATGGTGGCGGTAAAAATTTGGCAGCACTTCGCTTCGTAGAATTGACCTCCTCCTCCTCAGAGCTCCAAATCGCCAGAAAAATAGAATGCAAATGAGCCCAAACCCTAGTTTTGGCCCTTAAATAAGCTTTTAGGCCTATAATAATTCCTCCCTGGGATGAGCGCTCTAGTTAGAGCTCGTCCCACCCTGGGATGATTACTAAACTAGTATTCGCCCCACCCAGGGACGATTACAGAGCAAAAATTTCAAAAACAGCAAAAACTGCACCAAAATGAACAAAAACAAGCAATAAAATTGTCCAATAAGAGTGCTTTTGCACTTGACATTTCGGGCATGCAAAATAGACGTCGGGGTCACAAATCCTCACTATCCTATTCCCTAAGAAGGCTACCATAGCCGGACCGCTCCACGGGAGGATGGATTGTCAAGAATTTCATCCCCAAACGGCGTCCCCAAAAGGGTCCAAACCCACCCAAAAATAGCAATAACATTGCCAAGCAAAGGCGCCTTTGCGCCCGCCATTCACTGGCATACAAAATAGATGTTGGGGTCACAAATCCTCACTATCCTACTCCCTAATAAGGCTACCATAGCCGGACCGCTCCACGGGAGGATGAATTTTCGAGAATTTCATCTCCAAACGGCGTCACCAAAAGGGTTAAACACCCACCAAAAATAGGTCTAAATGTCGAGAAACTGCACACACATTCAAAGATAAACATCTAAAGGCACCCTTATACAAGTCATCTTGGGTCAAGCAACTCGTCGCTTTTCTCATGTAGGTCATTCCCTCATCGATTCGTCGCTTGAGGGGGTAGTCACACTTAGTCACCAATCAACAAATACACACCCAACCAAGGAAATGGCATGCATTCAAAGAATCATTGACAAAGACAATCACGCCCCTGCTTGGGGCAGCAAACAAGCAATAATCACAAGCTGATCAAACACTTGGCATTCATGAATCATGAACTCAAGGTTCCCATAGACAAAAGGTTGCGCCCTTTGCCTATTCATGATTGATCAATGTCTAAGATCAAGTAACACCTCACCAAAAAAGGTTAACACTTGAATTAAGCTCCTTAGCTCGTCAGAAGCAAGGATTCAAGGATGCATGCTCTTTCCACACTTGGGGCATCAGAAGTTGGTTAGGTTACTAAGAAACCCTAATCATTAGTGCTTTGGTTATCTATTTTTTCTCAGCACTATGCCATGCACAGCGCATCCCAAAAAGGGGCATATGTAGACACCAAAACAACACCAATCCGATTATGTGACTGCAAACACTGATCGCATTGACACACACAACCCCTAGGGCAGCCCCCAGAGGTTAAAAAGTGGTCCTAACCACTCACATAGCAGTTTTGGAAGGTCAAAGTTCAATTTGGCACCTTCAGGCACTCTGCTCCTTATTCGTTCCACCCAGGGATGATTACAAACTGGTACTCGCCCCACCCAGGGACGATTAGCAGTATTCGCTCCAGGGTGGGGCGAATAGCAGGTTTGATGGGAAAAAAGTCAAATATTGACAAATGGTAGCTCAGATCCACCACTTAACTCTTCCTTCATTGCATGGGAGTGTGAGTGAGCGTTTTCGAGCATTAGAGGCAGTTACGAGGGCAGTCATGGAGCCCCTAATCAGGGAGGAATATTCTCCCCCCTTGGAAGGCATGATTGCCAAGTGGCGCCTCTGCATGCTCATCCAAAGAGACCGTCAGGTCTATAAAATGGTGAGTCTTCTCACCCCAAAAAGAGACAGAGAAGGAGCATTTTGAGCAATGAAGTGCTACCATTTTACACCCTCACACCTTTTGATTTGTGCCTTTCACATCCTTGATCTCTTTTGGAAGGGAGGTCATAGGGTGGTTATTGGAAGTGCAAATCCGGAACCAAAACCCGAAATTTGGCCATAACATCCTACCAAATTTTCTGAAAACACCCCACAAGAGGTTTTGGACCCATCCCAAGTGGATTGGTGCCGAAACCAGGCCCCAAACGATGGGCGTCCTACCCCGGGCGCCCCCCACTGCTGCAGTCCTAATCGCCCCACCCCGGAGTGATTAGAAATCTGTAGCATATTTCCTTTCTGTTATTTTTACATCTGATTCTATGCTGCTTAGATAGGTTTTCATTCAAATTTCACATCATTTTGAGCATTTTTTATCATGTTTTTATCATTTCCCGCCTTTACTAACATGCAGGTAGCATCACAAAATTTCTGGTGATAGAGCCCAAATTGGGAAAATCTGACCTTCTGGGTCTTCCCAAAATACCCCCTTTTAGCTAACCCCCAACTTTGTAGGTGATTTGGAGCTTCTCAGATGTGACATTTGGGACAATGCTATCTGACGTTTTGTTGTAGGTCTATTCGTCCCGCCCTAGAGCAAATACGAATCTGTGGTGAATTTTTTGACTATTCCATTTGTAGTGCCTTCCCGGTGATGTTTTTATGCCCCTGTCAAGTTTTCAGTTCATTTGGATCTATTTCAGTTATCGTTTTATTTATATTTTGCATGTACTAATTGAAGGCGTGGGGATTGCATGTTTTATTTTATCTATAGGTGCTACTGACTATTTCCTGTTTCCTTGAACGTAGGGTCTCAACATCAGAGGAGCAGCAAGGAGTCAAGACTCATCAACACAAGCAATGATGACGTGTGGTCCGCCCACTTTACATGTGGGCACGCGAAAGAAGGAATAGCATCCATTGATGTGACAAGAACACATTTAACGCTCCTAGCCCCTAAAAAGGGAGGAGGAAAATTGTAACTGAGTTCTAAAGCTTATTAATGAAAAGGGTTGTCTTCCATATTGGCTTTCTATTTGGTTTCGATTCGTTTATGCTTCTTTCTTTTCATGCACTTTCAATTCATAGGATTTAGCGTTATCTTTTGTTTCGTTCACATCGCATCTGGGTTTTTCCTTTTTGTTTCCGTATCCTTGTGCTTTCAGAATCCTTACGACTTTGGGGACCAAAGGTGTTTTGGAAGTTTGTGATGATGGATTTTTGGAATTTTGGATGTAAATGGCATTGATCCGTTTAGGCCTTGGGGACGACTACCCATCCTTGTCAGGGACGTGTAGTACGAATCCTTACAATTTTGGGGATCAAAGGTGATTGGGATTTTTTCTAGTGGTGAAAAGCACTATTTATTAGGTGGAATTTATGGGGAAGAGCTTGTCCTTTTTTCAATTCTCAGCATTCTTGAACCATGCGCACAGGGGGATGAACAGGCTAACCTTTCGTCTATGGTACCCTAGACTTCTTTGTAGGTTTCTCTTGCGTTCACACAACTAGGGAATTTTTTTTTTATGTGTTTTAACTTGTGTAGGGATGTTACGTAACGAAGTGTTATCCAAGTAAAACTCTCCCTTGTAAAATATGTTTGACTTTGTACATTTTTGGCTAAAAATTTAAAGACAGCTGAATGATGAAAACCCTAAATACATTAGGAGACAACTGACTATGCTAAAAATGTGGACGGTGTTATTTTGGAATGACGTGTTGATAAAATGGATTGAAGGTGGAAAATGATGGAATTTCCTAGCAATTACAGTATATGGTGCTTGTGACATGTATGACCAGCAAATATGCAATGTATGGATGCAATGCCTAATGTAGTTTATTATATTTTTTTGTATTTTGATGTTTATGAGTATGCAATTTTTTTTGTTATTTTTGATGATTTTATTGTTTTGTTTGTTTTTAAATATTTGTTTTTGACCAAGTGATTGTGGGAACCCTTGGAGCTTTTGGTTTGACCAAAGGGTTTATGGATACCTTTGGGGCGTTTGGGGGTTGACCAAGTGATTGTTGGAATCCTTGGAGCTTTTGGTTTGAACAAAGGGATTAGTGATACCTTTGGGGTGTTTGGGGGTTGACCAAGCGATTGTGGGAATCCTTGGGGCATTTTAGGTTGACCAAGCGATTGTAGGAATCCTTGGGTATTTTTAGGTTGGCCAAGTGATTGTAGGAATCCTTGGAGTTTTTTAGGTGGGCTATGGCTCTCTAAATGTGGAATGGCCTCAAATGACTGATGTTCAAGGGTTCTAGTTCCTTGATTCCTTCAAGAGAGGTGAGTTGGTATGTTCCAAGTCCTATTTTACTATCAATTACATAGGGACCTAACCAATTTGCTGTGAATTTGTCCCTAAGATGGGTCGGCAAGCTAGAGTTTTGTTGGTTCTCTTTTAAGACCAAGTCACCAACCTAAAATTCCCTCAGGTGAACTTTCATGTTGTATGCTCTCCTAAGTCACTCTTGAGAGATACGTAAATGCTCGAGAGAATTGACGCGTCGTTCATCGAGCAACGTAAGTTGGTCTAACTGGCCCTACCATGCAGTGTCATCATCGATGAAATCTTGCATTGATAGATGCAGGGAAGGTATTTCCAACTCGAGAGGCATGACTGCATCAGAGCCATACACCAGCAAAAATGGAGTTTCCCCAGTGGGCGTCTGAATGCTAGTGTGATAAGCCCATAGGGCAAGTGGGATTCAAATGTGCCAATCCTTATGACTATCTATGACCATCTTTTTGAGGATAGCGACTAGCATTTTATTTGACACCTCTGCTTGCCCATTTGCCTGCGGATAATAGGGTGTTGAAAAACTATGCTAAATTTTGTACTTTGTGGTCAATGCACGCACATCTTTATTCTTGAATGATGTCCCATTATTCGAGATGATCTTGGATGGAATACCAAAATGACATATGATGTTATGCAAAATAAAGTCCACAATGTGAGGTCCATTCTTAGAGGTTAGCAGAATTGCTTCCACCCATTTGGTGAAGTACTCTGTGGCTGTTATGATAAATGTGTGACGACCTGACGATGCAGGGGAGATCTTTCCAATTTGATCTAAGCCCCACTACAAAAATGACCAAGCTGATTGGATCGGTTGCAAGGCCTGAGAAGGTACGTGTGTCAAATTAGCATGGTGTTGACACTTCATGCACTTCTTTACATATGCACAACAATCTCGCTCTAAAGATGGCCAATAATAGCCCATGCAGAGAATGCACTCTGGGATGGCCATACTGCTAAAGTGGCCATCGCATGTACCATCGTGCGCTTGGGTGATCGCCCAAGCGGACTCCTGCTGGTCCAAGCAATGGAGGAGGATCCCCTCGTAGCTCTGATGGTACAAAATATCTCCTAACAAGACATGTTTTGTTGCTTTTTATTTAAATGATCTTTTTGTGACATGCATTAATCCAAGTGGGAGGTTACCTAGCTTGAGGTAGTCTCTTATGGGTGTGTACCAATCCTGCTAATCAGAAACCTTGATGGCATGAATGGCCAATCTCTCTTGTAGTTCATCCCTAGCAAAAGTTGAGCAGGAAAGAACTTGTAAGAATAGCGTTGTGTTGCTATTAAGAGGGGTTAGGGAGAACATGAACCCCCAGTCGGCATGATTCAGACAATCATGGATTCGATAGAACTTATCCCGAGATGGTTCAATCTAGATCAGGTGGATTCTTAGAATTAGGTCAAATCTTGCACACTCCATTGTAGATTATGATAATGTTTTAACTTGAATGGTTGTTATTTCACCAAAAGGGTCTTGCAAAATTAGTGACCCCAAGGAGGCCATAGTATCTGCAAAACGATTCGATAATCGAGGGAGTTCCTCGATATCGTACCATTCAAGCTTTTCCAGGAATTTGTCCATAAGGGCTTTGTAGGCCTGTAGAACTGGGCATTTACATTGGAATACCCCTTTTACTTGGTTGAAAATTAATAGCGAATCACCAAAGATGTTCAAGCGTTTGATGTTCATGGTGATTGTTTTCTGAAGACCTATGAGCAAGGCTTCATATTATGCACTGTTGTTGATGCATGAGAAATATAATTTAAATGATAAAGGCATTGGAGCCCCTTGCAGTGTGAAGAATACAATTCCCGTGCCACCCCCTTGCTCAAATTTAGAACCATCGAAGAATAGGTTCATGTCGGCCTGTGACTCAGGCTCATTAGAATCGGGCGATTCTAAAACATGGAAGACCCCATCATCAGGTAGCTCTACGGTCAGAGGCTCATTGTATTCAAGAGGATCCTCTGCTAGTTGATCGATGATGACTTGACCTTTGATGGACTTCTGTCCAATGAATTCGATGTCAAACTCCGTTAACAACATGATCCATTTCGTCGTGCGGCTACTATGATAAGTATGACTCATCATGTATCACAATGGATTCTCCTTAGACACAGCATATGTCATATTTCTCAGCATGTAGTGGCACAAATTTTTGGTAGCAAACATCACTGCCAAGCAGAGCTTCTCAACGTATGCATAGTTAAGTTCATCGAGATGATTTGGGCGCAAAATAGATTTGGCCAAAAAATCATCCATGTAATCTTCCAAATTTTTATGCATGTGATCGTGGAAGATGTATGTCATGGCACTTTGGTAGGTGGCATTAGCATTTTTAAGGCCAAAGCGCATGACCTTATAACAAAATGTCCCCCAAGGCATTGTGAACGCCATTTTTAGTTGGTCCTCGAGATTGATACGAATATAATTGTATCCCGAGAAACCATCCATGAGGGAAAGCATTTCATGGCTCGTTGTAGCGTCTACCAATGCATCGATGCTAGACAAGGGGAAATCATCCTTAGGACTCGCTTTGTTTAGGTCTTGAAAATCGATTCATATGTGAATCCTCCCATATGGCTTTTTGACGGGCACCATGTTATAAAACCATGGTGGGTAATCCACGTAGATTACAAATTGTGCATCCAATAGCTTTTGTAACTCATATTTGACCATTAAGGCTATTGTTGGGTGCATCTTACATAGTTTTTGCTTTACTGGCTTGACTGTCGGATCAAGCGTTAGATTATGCGTAACTAGCTATGGGTCTAGCCCCGGCATGTCTTTGTAGGACCATGCAAAAACCTCCTTCTTCTCTGTGAGAAGGGTAATGTAATCGGCTTGCTCTTTGGTGGATAGACTTACCTCCAGCTTGAATTTTTGTGGATTCATTGGATCAGAGCCGATGTCTACATCAGTCGTCTCCTCAACTAACATGTGGGATCCGTCCTCCAACTGATGTGGAGTTGGGATCAAGTGGATATCAATTGCTAATTTTAGATCTGCATTAGGAACTTCGGGTCCCTCTTCAGCGTGGAAGATATCCTGAGTTGGTTCAGGGTGAAATGAAGCATCTCATCGAACGGCCAATACTCTGATGGGGATGGTGCTGAATTGACATGATCCCAGTCTATGGCATCTATGTCTAAATACAATAATTGTTTTGGATCGACTGGATTGTGAATGGGGGCGGTTAAGTCAATGGAGATCATGTTGATGAAATGATTTTGGTCTCCATTACCGTGGGTGTGGTGACCTGGACATCCTAGATAATTCTTGTGTTCCAGATATGGCTATGGAGGTATTGGAACGAATGGATCGGCCCTATGTGCGGATAGGAGGACAAGGTCTGCCCTCGACACTGATATCGCTATAGGATCTCTGGGCGAAAGGTGCTCTCTGTATGCCCATAGTGGTGGATGCAGCACTTGGTCCAATTGTGCTGGGTTTAGGTGCCACCTATGCCTTGGCCCCATGTTTAGTTGTTCAAACATATCATCAATATCCATGGGGTATTGTTGTTGTCGCATATGATTAAGATAGGCCATCTCAATTTCATCTTCATAATCACTGTCAAAGATCCAAAGGCCTTCGTTGGTTCTAACAACTGTTTGCGACCTGTGAGGCTCGTCCTATTCGAGCAAATTGATATGGTCCTATCGGGGTTGTTCCACTCTCTATGGGGGGACTTGATTTTCTTGAAGTGGCACTTGCTCGATTGGAGCATCCAAAGGGAACATTGCCAAGAGGATTTCTTGATAGTCATCCATGGGGGTCACTTGTGAGTGATTGCTATCCGATTTGAAAGGGTCCCATGGTGCTACCTCATATTCTGACTCATCTTCTAAAGATCCTTCCTGAACTTGTCTATATCCCCTTTGTAGGTGAGTTCTCAAACTTTCTCCTTTCTCGAATAAATGGAATGGGTTGTTGAGGTCAACAAGGTTGGTCATCAACAATGGGAGGTAATCCCCCAATGTATATTTTGTGTTAGGATTGGCATATGGATCTAATGCCAACCCATCCTTGTTGCCTATCCCTAGGCCTTGCATGTTCTCTACCAAGATGTCCAAGGGTAGGGGGTGGTTGAACCCTACTCCTAATTTGTTGTATGGCATCTGATATCTTGGTTGGCAAAGAACGTGCACTCCTTGATCATATCTACCTAATCCATATCCATGCCAATTGCATTGGCCAAGATATCTTTAAGAGAAGTCTAGGTTGGACAAAAAGTTGACATCCTCAGCGAAAGGTTCTTCATCTTCTTCTTCTTGCATGTAAGGTTCAATGCCATTATCAATGCCCCCATATACAAAGTTTGTCTGGTTTTGTGGGTAGCCTAGAGGAACAATAGTGCCTATGGGGAGGCAAGGTCTCCCCATGTCCTGCATGGACTCAAGTGTGGGTGTTGCTACAATGTTCCACACTAGATACTCCCCTAGGCCCATGTTGGCCATCTCAACAGTGATTTTTGGTGGTTGAGGGGGATGGAATGGGAGTTCTTCCTGAGTCCACTCCATGTTAGGTGAACTAGGCATCTCGACTTCCATTCGGCTAGGCATCTCTTCGGTGGAGATGGTTGAGACTGATGGTGGTGCCCCTACCAGGGGTTTCTTCCCATTGTTCTTCGATGTGGCCACCGTAGGTGGCATCATTGGTGAAGTACCAGATGATGAAGATGGATGTGGCTGGGGATTTTATGGACTTAACAGCGAGGATGTATGCGGAATTGAACCCTGTTTAGATGGATTCAACTAAAAATCCAAATGTGTTTATGGAAGTGTTGATTGCGACATTAGCTACACTACATTGCAATATTTGAAGGGTTCTAAGTCCATCGGGACTACATGCACTTGCCCTTAGAATGTATACTTTAAGCATTGGTGGGCTATTGAAGGGACACACTTCATGTCCCTGATCCATGGTCGGCCCAGCAAAATGTTATAAGCCATCTCTCCCTCCAAGATGTGGCACAATGTAGGAATAGTCTTTTGTCCCACTTGGATGGGTAGGACAATTGTGCCAATTTTCGAGCATATCGCATCATTGAATGATCGCAGAGTGTAGGTGGAGGTCACGATGTGAGATGTTGGCAACTTTAGATGTTTCAATGCCGCTTTTGTAATGATATTACTCGACGAGCCAGTGTTCACCAACACCCTCTTATACAAAATCCCGTTGACCCACGCAATGACGTGTAGGGGTGGATCCGCCATGTCACCAGGTACTGATTTCAATTCATCCTCTCTAAATATGATGACTGGCTTAGTGCATCGTTTGACATGTCCTACAAAGTTGTTGAAATATTTTGCTTCATGGGGCTGCAACTCGATGGCTTTAAGTATCTCCATTAGAGCCTCCCGATGGGGCGATGATTGTTGTATGAGCTCATAAATGGAGAGCCTAGCCGATGTGGTCCTCAAACTCTAGGTGAGTTTGGTCCAGATTGTGGCCACTGGTCTAGGCGAAGGAGGTTGCATAAGATGTTGTTGTGGTTGTGACATTGCTGGCACCTCTCCTGTAGCCACCGTGGGGGCATCTGCACTTGGGTACCTTTTGTTTCGAGTCACTCTACTGACCATCCCTACATGCCCCTACATGGGGCAGTTCTGTGTTACCTCATTGACTTATAGGATCTTTACTTGCGCATCATGGGTAGGCAAGGGGTCTTTGCTTGTGCATCATGGGCATGCAAGGGGTCTTTGAAAACCTCCATCTATTGGTTGTTTGGTGCTACAAGATTATCCACCACTAATTTCTTGTTGTCAATTAGGTCTTGCACCTGGACTTTAAACTTCCAATATGCATTGAGATCATGTCCCTTCTATCAGTGAAACCTATAGTACAATTCTTTTGTGTAGACCTTAGGTTTTGGAGCATTGGGGTCTACGGGTTGACTCTCTAGCAGGTTTATCAAGTTTTCCACTGACAAGCAGTCAAACAGGGAGTCTTTAGACTCGGTGTAAGGTGTGAATTGTCGCCTAGGGCGACGCTACTGATTTTGCCTTTGTCAATGATTTTCTCTTTCATAACTGTCAAGAGGGACCGCCTGATAGTTAGCCTTTGGGGGCTGCATTGCTTGTATAGGCTTAGGTATGTTTATAACAACCTGATTGAACACAGCAGGTTTTGGTTGTGTGGTCCTTGTCTTGGCATTTTTAGACCATTCTTTCTTCTTTGGCTTGGAAATCTCACCATCCTGAATCTTGATCTCCTCAATGATTTTGGCTTACGCCAGAGCTTCCTCTAAAGTGGCATATTGCTGTAGTTGCAATAGCATGGATATCGATCTCAAATAGCTCTTTGAGAACATTTGGGTAAGGTCGGCCATAGGAGGGAGGTAGGGCAGCTTTGAAAGCAACGTCCTCCATCGATTCCCATAGGCCACCATGGTTTCTTCCTCATACTGCCTGAGGCTGGATAGGTCGCTTAGTGACGCCTTCTTCTTGGTGTTGAAGGCAAAGCATTCGAGGAATGCGTCCACTAGCTAATCTAAGTTACTGATGTTGTGCTTTGGCAATTGAGTGAACCAATCCGAGGTAGGGCCTGCGAACGTGGTTATAAATTTTCTTAGCAGCAAAGCATCATTGTCCTGAATGCCAAAGCATTGGCTCAGGAATCTAGTCACGTGCTCTTGGGCATCCTCATCACCCCTAAATATTGCCAGTTGGGGAATCTTAAAGTGTTTAGGGTATGGGGGTGCTGGCACTGACGGTGCACAGGGTGACTACGGAGTTGGCATAAAGTGGGATTTTGGGGCCTAGAAGTCTTAGTCTCCATAGACTCTAAGCGCTCTAGCAGTGCTTTATATGCATCCAAAGATTTTATCTCTTCCTCCTTGGTTTGGTCCCACTGTGGGTTGTGGGAAACTTGAGGCCTATGGAGGGGTGGTTGGATAGCACCCCCTCTGCCTTGGTAGGGCGTTTCGGCCTGTTCTTCTTCTTGCTCATACTCCTCATAGGCTTCTTGAGGAGTTCTTGGGTGATACTTATAAACATGGGTGGGTCCCCACAAAGGGTGCCCATCGTTGTTCCTAGGAGTGGCCTCCTGCTCAGGTTTAGGATGTCTCAAAGGCAACACTTGGTAAGGTCATGAGGGCTTGTCTTGCACCAAGGGGTTGTACCTCTCATACAGTTCTGCATTTTGTGTGTGAGGGGTTGGAACCCTCTCAGGCACAGTGTTATGGAGCAGCTCATCTATTTAACGTTGAATGCGCTCTTTGCTAAGGCGATACATGTGCTCTAACTGTTGTTGGTCTTGCTCAAGCTACGTGATTTGCACTTGGTGGGCGGCATGTTTGGCAAATGCCAAGTCAATTTGTTCTATCGTCTTAGGTCTAGGGGGACTAGATGCCTCTCCAACGTATTTATCTTGGTCGTGATGATCCGAGATCTCTATAGGTCACTTTCCTCTATCGAGGTTTGCGGTATTCACTCAAGTTTCTGGCCTCAATAGGTGATTCTAATAAATAGCAGGTGCGGAGGCACATTGCTCCCATGCTGTGTATTGGTCTTGAGGAATGTAATGGTCTTACTCATGCTCCCTTTCGTACATGTGAAAGGGGCGGGCAGAGTTTGCTTGCCCTGTCTGAAGAGCCTTGTGCTCTGGATTTGGCTTTTTATTCCTAACAGTGATGAGGGGTAGAGGAGGGATGACATAATCATGTGGCCTCTCCTTATGGACCCTATGCTATTCTAGTGCTTCATTACGTGGTGGCCACTCATACCGAGTGTCTAAGGGAGCCTTCCCATTTATATTGAGTGCCACATGTAAGGACTCCTCCTTAAAGGGTCTATGCTGAACAGGAGTGCCCCTCGAAGGGGTGCCTCTATAGTCCCATTCTGAAATGGCATGATGTGGACTATCTTGTGGGTCAGGCCGCCAAGGTGGTATGACCAAGTCCTTGGGGCTATAGCGGAGGTGACTTGTGCCCCCTTGTACACTCTCTACAGCTTTTGCCCATGATTGGGCTTGGCTACGGGTGTACACCATGGTGGTGTTTCTCTAAAAGATGTGCACATTTTATTATTTTTATGATTTATTATGTTACACTAAATAAATGGAACCACACAATCAAAGAAGTGATTATCTCGTTTATAGATTAAAGGTGTGCCCTACATCTGGTTTAGTGTGTTTTGATTTTTTTTTTGAAAGCTTTTGTAAAGAACGTGTTATTTTTCATGCAATATGATGGCTCTTATGTCTCCCAAAATGGTCACCCCTTCAATATACCATTGTCAGGCCGTTATACCAAACCTCTCAATATACCCGCCCTTACGTGAGATAAACTATTGGTATGCGAGAGCAGAATGGTACGTGGAACATAGGTAGTACGGAAGGGGGATCACCTTGTTTTTGACACCTACCATAGAAGACTTATCCTCATGTGCTAGGAATCACCCCAGCTACACTTGGTCAGCTTTCGTCAGTATTTATGTCTAGCAACAGTAGCGATCAGGGTTATGGATGCAAATATTCAAGCCAAGGTGGTGATGAAATCCATCGTTGGTCTTGATCAAGGGTTGGGGTTTTACGACCAAATCCTTGTTTTTTAAATTACCATGTGGTGTGTGGGGTTCTTTTTACTTATGCAAGGAAATTAAACATGCAGTAAAACCTTCCTAAGCAAGCAAAGAAACTGAAAAATACAAAGACAAAAAATAGAAAATGGTAGAATGTATTCAGAACCCCTACCTCTTCTCTACCCAAAATGGATGCCTCTGAGTTTCTATTCTGAAAGTGCACAGAGGGCTTATTCATCCTGGGGTGGGACGAATAATAGAACTATATTCATCATAGGGTGGGACAAATACCCATTCGTCCCTGGGTGACACAAATTCTAGCTCTTTACTCGTCATAAACTGGAACGAAAAGCAGTCCAACGCTTGAAAAATTGGTACTTGCAAGCAAAAACAAACACTTTTGATAAGAAATTTGATCTCAAAATCAGAGGACAAGGTCCCACCGTGATCACCACTTAAATCATGAGGATATGAAAACAAAACAAAAATGCCAAGTTCGATGTATGCAAAATTGAAGCGTAATGCTAAGTCCTACGAACTGAAATGCATGAAAGGAGAGAAGCATAAACGAATTGAAACAAAATAGAAAGCAAATTTTGAGTATAGCCCTTTTCATTAATTTTCTCTGGAACTCGGTTACAATACGTCTCCTCCCTTTTCATGGGCTAGGAGCGTTAAATATAACTTTATCACACCATGGATGGTCTGTTTTTTTTTGCGTGCCCACATGTAAAATGGCTGGGCCAAAACGTCACCGTCGCTTGCATGAATAGGTCTTTGATTCCTTGCTGCTCCTCCGGTGTCGAGATCCTACGTTCAGAGAAAAAAAAAAGGATTAGTAGCACCTGTGGATAAAATGAAACACGCGATCCTAAAAGCCTATGATCAATGAATGTGTAAAATAAATAAAACGATAACTAAAACATATCAAAATGAGTTGAAAACTTGATAGAGGCATGAGAACATTACCAAGAAGTTGCTGCAAAAGGAAAAGTCAAGAAATTCGCCATGGATTTCTAATCGCTTCGAGGTGGGATGATTAGACCTACAACAAAACATCAGAAAGTACTGTCCTAAATGTCCCATACAGGAGGCTCCAAATCACCTACAAAGTTGGGGGTTAGGTAAAATGTGGTATTTTAGAAAGACCCAGAAGGTCAGATTTTGCTAATTCGACCTTTATCACCTGAAATTTGATGATGCTCCCTACATGTTAGTGAAAGCGGGAAATAACAAAAGCATGATCAAAACTGCTCTAAACAACATGAAATTTGAATGGCAACCTATGTAAACAACCTAGAATCCAATGCAAAAAAAATAGAAATGAAATCTGCTACATATTTCTAATCGCTCTAGGGTGGGACGATTAGGACTGCAGCAGTGCGTGGGGCACCCGGGGGCAGGACGCCCACAGTTTGGGGCCTGGTTTTGGTACCAATCCACTTGGGATGGGTCCAAAACCTCTTGTGGGGTATTTTTAGAAAATTTTGGTGGGATACTGTGGTCAAATGTCGTGTTTTGGGTCCGGATTGTGCTTCCAATAATCACCCAATAACCTCCCTTCCAAAATATAGATCAAGGATGTGAAAGACACAAGCAAAAGGGTGAGGGCGTAAATCGGTAGCACTCCATTGCTCCAAATGCTCCTGACCTGTTCTCCCTTTGGGGCAAGAAGACTCACCATTTTATAGACTTGAGGGTCTCTATGAATGAGCATGCAGAGGCACCACTTGGCGATCATGCCTTCTCAGGGGAGAGAAGATTCCTCCCTAATTAAGGACTCCATGACTACCTCTTTGAGCTCAAAAATGCTCACTCACACTCCCATGCAATTAATGAGGAGTTAAGTGGCAAATCTGAGCTGCCATTTGTCAAGGTTTGACCTTTTTCTCGTCAAAACCTGCTATTCGCCCCACCCTAGAGCGAATACTGCTAATCGTCCCAGGGTGTGATGAATACCAATTTGTAATCATCCCAATGTGGAACGAGTAAGGAGCAGAGTGCCTGAAAGGTGCCAAATTGACCTCTGACCTTCCAAAACTACTGTGAGAGTGGTTAGGACCATTGTTTAACCTCTGGGGGCCCTGGGGGCTGTGTATGTCAGCGCGATCAATGTTTGTAGCCACATAATCGGATTGGTGTTGTTTTGGTGTCTACACTTTCTCATCTAACTTCATACTTACAACAAGATTTATGGCATCTTCAGACTCATTAGAATCCTTAGTATTTATTTGTGTTTCAAATTCTTCATCAAACATCATATTTCTATTTATATGTACTTTCTTGGTGACCATATCTATTATTTGATAGAATTGTGACTCATCATCACACCAAAAAAGTATGCATATCATGGTCTTTACATCCAACTTGGCCCTTTGTTTCTTTGGCATATAAATGTATACCTCGCTTTTGAAGACTTTGAGATATGCAATGGAATGCTTCATCCTAAACAAGGATTATTTAGATGTAACTCCATATAGTGCTTGTATGGGAGATATATTTAGGATATATATTTTAGTGGAGGCTACTTCATCCTAATAATAATGCTCCATATTTACTCTGTTGAGCATGAAATAAAGAATATTCATTACGGAATGATTTATTATTTTAGCAACCCCATTTTGTATGGAGTGTATGCTATAGTGAGTTGGCACATGATTCCATTTTGCACAAGAGATCTTAAAAATTTATTGGATATATATTCCACCTTAATTAGAGTACACAACTTGGATAGAATGCCTATTTTTTGTTTCTACATGTCTTTAAGTACTAAAAATAATTGAGTATGTCCATATTTAGTTGGAATAAATACACCATTTTCCTTGAGTAGTCATCTATAAAAAAATAAAAATAGTTTTTTTTTAATCAAAACTAGTTGGCATGGGTCTACATAGATCAATGTATGTCACATTTTATGGTCCATTGGCTATGTGAGTTCTCAAATAAAAAGGTACTCGTTCTTGTTTCCTTGTTAAACAACCTAAGAATATTGGCAATATGGGTGAAATATTGGGTACACCTAACACCATGTGATGCTTACTCAATTGGAGTAGTATCTAGAAATCAGATGACTATATCTCCTATTCAAAATAAAGGTATCATTTTTTGTTGCTTTTAATAGTGTGACATTAGGAGAGGATAAGAGACCAAGTGCAAAAAAGCAACTCTTATAGGAATTTTTTGCCACAATATTACCATTTTTTATGATAAAATACTTCTTTTTGCTATCAAAAACTTAGAATTTGACCATGTTATGATCCAAAAATTTTGGTATACACAATAGGTTGTATTCCAATTATATTTCAATATATTTATATAGTACCCTTCAATGGTGCATTTACCTCTTGGAATATTGAGAGGAATATATCCCACTTCTTTGACATGATAGGTTTTATCATCTACAATGGTGACTGGTTTCCTATCATTGGATTGTAAGGAGACAAACCATGCTTTGTCCCCAATCATGTGCTTGCTTACACTTAAATAATTATACAAAATTCCATTATTTGGTCTTATCTGTGCCTTGGATATTAGTACCTTATGTGCCTATTTTGAGTCTAAAGTTACTTCTTCATGCACAACATGCCCTTGTCACTTCTATTTTTGACATGGTTTGTACTATGAAACTTTTATATTGGGCTATTAGACTTGATCTCCTTGATTCATAGAGTTATAGTAACAAAATTTCATAGGATGTGATTCTTTATTATAGATATGACAATACCTATTTTTCTTTTGAGGTTGTTTCCATGATTATGGGGATGGACCCTTTTGGAAATGAGTGTATTGATTTTTAAATGATTTCTCAACTTATTGGTTGCTTCTTACTATTTATGCATATTCACCAACTCATCAAAATACACCTTCCTATTTGATACTTGCAAGCAAGTGATTAACACTCCAAATAAATTTGGTCAAGCTCAAAGTGTGATGGGTACTGAAGGATTATCTTCTACTATTTAACCCATGGCATTCAATCCAACTTTCAACTCTACAACCTGATAAAGAAGACCTCAATGCTTTCTCCATTGTGAACTCTATGTGTGGAGTTGAGACTAAAGGTGAAGTATTATTGATTTATTTTTTTCTTCATATATTATAGAATGTGTATCCCATGTGTCCTTGTATGTTTGTGCTTCATAAATGTGTTGCTCATTAATATTTGTTATGGAAAGGGTGGTGATCATTAGTGCTTTGTAATATACATCATAAAATTTCTATTGGGTGTGTTCATCCTCTTTAGATCAAGTGATTATGTTGTTAACATTGTCTTAGATTTTTATAACTACCAATATGATTCTCATTTTAGTCTTCCACAGTCCAAATTTTAAACCTTTGAGTAGATATGAGTCTATATGAAACTATTTTCATGCTACCATGGTGAGGGTTTCTATTGACTACCAAATGGTCCATATTTTAATATATTTGTAGTCCAATATACTAAACATTTTTATATATCCACCCTTCCTATATACTTTTTGGTATGTGGAAGAAACTAGCCCACTTGATATAAGTGGTTGTACATGAGAGAGACCTTAAGGTTCATGAAACAGAATAATAGAAGGTATCAAGGTAGTAAAAAAATGAATTTGCCCTATCAATGATACCTTATTAAAAATAAATCCTTATACATGGGTGTGACATCCTTATATACTTAGAATTTATCTTTTTAAGGGTTTATATCTAGCGATAGTGACGAATAGTGAAGAATGATGGAATGAAAGTGTCAAGAAAATATGAGCTTATATCTCTCTGATGATTTAAAGGGTCGATCTTTAGACATAATTATGGGAATTTTACTAGGCTATAGGAATAATAGCTCAATGTGATAACTTTACCTATAAACTTGATTCAAAGGTGTTATTGATATAAAAATTTACATGTGTGCTTAAGCATGTGTGTAAGTTGTTATTTATAAATTTTAAGCAAATATTTATAAATTTGAAGGTGTCAATCATTGCCAAGAATGCACCTTTTATAGAAACAATTTACAACCCCCTTAACTTTACAAAATATTCACTATAGTCAATGTTGCATTTATTTTTCCACAAATACTATAGAAATTTATATAATTAAAAATATATATTTCCTAGGTTAGTTATTTTTTTGTGTCGTCTTGGTGAATTTTTACATCTTAACATCTAGTTTAAAAATTCATAATTTGTTTCAAATTACCAAGTCCCTTATTTAATGCTTCATGCATGGAAAAGGGAACATTTACTTCTAATTTTTCCTTTTTTTTTAATTAATGTAATTTTAAAGCAAAACTTAAAATGAGGGAGTTGAACTTGAGACCTCCAATTTGAATGTCTTTTGGGTTTTCTTGATGCCAAACTAGCTTGTCGCATTTAAGTGTTTATTGCTTCCTCCCTCATATAAATAATATAGATATTCAACTAAGCCACAAAGTGTGCCTCATGTAACACCATACCCATACACAAATAAAATTAGATTTTGGCACCAAATGATGTATAATTCAACTATTTGATGGTTTTTGCTCAAATTTATTAAACCCAAATCTATATATTTTTCACTGTCAAATCATTGAAATTTGTTTTGTTTGTTTTAAAAAAAAATCATCATATATAGTTGAAACATAAACTGATAATATTCAATGGATTTATTATTTTCCAAAATACCCTTAATTTATCCATATTACTTTTAGAAAATGGGTCCAAATATCATAGGTCTCTTTATCCTTGGATTGTATAATCACTTGCCAATAATCTCATTCAATCACAACATCAATATTACACAAAATAAAAGCTTTATTGATAATAAAAATTCTTCATAAAAAATTAATTCTCCTTATTCTATTACATCGCATAGAGCTTTATAAATATATAACCTTACATAAGACTCTTCAATAGTCTAACTTTTTCTCTTCTCAAATTCATGGGAGATGCAACCATTTCACATGCCTTACATTTTGATAAATTTTTATGATTACATAAATTCATACTTCTAATATTGACACATCACACATGACTCTTCACTTACACACATGACACCTTTCACTCATAACTCACACTTGCACACATAACACATCGTACAACTCTTCACTTTCATACATGATACCTTTTAGTCATAACTCACACTTGGACATATGACACCTTTCACTCTTAAGTCACATTTGATTACATGACACATAAATAATATAATACTGCTAACACACTCTCATATTACATTATTTGGTGGGAAGGATTTTTCTTTAAATCTATGACTCTTGCCTTCAACTCATATTTGTTCTCCAATTTTGACTGGTGATTATGTCTCTACTCTAGTTACCGTTAAACTAGAGCATTATGCTCTGACTCTGGTAGTGACTCTGATAGATTTGGGAATTGGTTTAATGATAAGTTTTTGAAGAATTTTATCTAGTCCATCATCAATATTCTTCTCATATATCATTATAATTTTTCTCCTTGCACCAATGATATTATTGAGGATTATTATATCTTCCATAGAATTTACAATGATAAATATTCCAACATTTCTTTTCTTTCTATCCAAATCTATTGCAATGAATACATTTTTCCATATGATGTATATTTTTTTCATGTTTTGAATTAGCATCATATTTTTTAGTTACATTAGTGTGATAGTATGCATAGTGTTTATTAGTATTCTTGAGAATACATTGTAAATAATGTTGATGTATTAAATTCATTCTATCTTTAGTCCTTTTGTATATGAAATTTAGATATTTTATTGATTCTATCAATTCATTGTTTTCAACTTTAGTGTTTTTTTTGCAAATGATTTATTGATGTCTTTTCTTTAGCCGCATTAATTTTTTATGAATCATATTGAATACTTGTTTGCTTCTTAATTTTCTTAGTTGCCATTTTAAAATTTCTTCCTATGTCTAAATTACTCTTCAATTTCAAATTTTAAAATATTATCTTCTTCTTCTAATATTTCAATCAATATTCAATAAATTTCAATTTTTTAATGTTCAATCATTCAATTTTATAATCTCCTTACTTCCCCTTCAACTTCTTATTCAATCTCAATCAATTTTCAATTCTTGATTATTCTTCCTTTAACTAAATTTTCAAATTTCAATTTTTTTCTTATGTCTCCCAAAGTTTCAATTCCACAATTTTAATTCTTCTTCAAATTTTAATTTCCTCTAATCTTAAAACTTTGATTTTCAAATAATTATTTTAATTTCATTTCCTTATAACTCCCAATTAATTAATTTATTTTATCTCCCTAATTTGTTCCTTTTAATTAACAATGCCTTATAACTCCTCAAATATTAAAAATCAAATAGTTTCTTCAAATAAATAAAACGCCTAAAAATTTCATAAATCAAACTCACCCTCCTTTTAGTAATATCAAAATAAAAATATGTTACCTTAGTATGGCACCATATCTCAATTCAAATTAATTTAGGTCATCCAAGAAATATTATGCAAAATGTTCATGTTCCAAATAATGCCTTAGATGTTATGTTTTGCAACTTCATTGTTGTCTGATTCTCATGCTATCCTTATAAGGATTCATCTATTCTCACTCATGATCCCAATGCTTGACACTTACTTGACCTTAATTTCATTGTGTTCATGTTCTAGGATTTTAATTTCCGACTTCAATTTGATCAAGTTCTAGGATTTCAATGTTTATCTCTGATCTGTTCAGGTTCCAAGTGTTCACTTAGCTCCAACTTTGAATGTGTGTTTAAGATTTTGTTATATATTCTATTGCTTCTTCCATATTATTTTTTTTAATATTCTCTAATTCCATGGATTACTCCTTCCTTTCCAACATATCTCCACTCAATTGCTATCAACCTTACACTCTCAACTCAAGTAGTTCCATATATTCTCAAAAACTTCTTCCTCTCCTTCAAATTCATACATTCACCAATTTTTTGGTTCCAATATTATGCTCTCAACTTCCTCAACTCTAGTATTTCCACATGTTCTCACTTTCTCTAAATTCCTCCTTTAGACAATCTCCACTCTAGTACCTTCTTAGCAATCTCATATTTTTTTAACTTATTATTCCTGCTCCAATATTCTTCTCAATCCTATAAATCCACACCTATCCTTCCAATATCTCCATGTTCAATAACCTTCTCATATTGTCTCTTTTATATTTATACTAGATTTGGTGCAAGCTTTCTTTCTCTATAATATATTTTTCCAATATCCTCCAATCTCTTCTAATATTCTCCAAATTCACACTAGATTTTCGTGCTAGCTATTATTCGATCTCTTTTTAATCTCTTATCTCAATATATTCCTCTTTCTCCCTACCATGGATAGGTCTTACTAAAGTGGCTTTGATACCACTATTAGCAAATGGTCTAAAATATCACATGCTTATATTTCCCAGGAGCATATAATCACTTGTCAAAAATATCATTCAATCACAACGCCAATATTGCACAAAAAAAGCTTTATTCATAATAAAAATTCTTCATAGAAAATCATTCTCTTTCTTCTATTATATTGCATGGAGCTTTGTCATAAATATATAACCTTACATAATAATCTTTAATATTCTTGACTTTTTCTCTCCTTAAACTCATAGGAGATGCAACCTTTCAAATGCCTTACATTATGGAAAAGTATCTGATGATTACATAACTTCCTACTTATAATATTGATAAATCACACGACTCTATACTTACACCCATGACACCTTTCACTTATAACTCACATGTGCACACATGACACCTCACACAACTCTTCACTTTCATACATGACACCTTTCACTCATAACTCACACTTGCAGACATTGCACCTTACACTCACAACTCACACTTCATTATATTACACATAAAAACACTTCACAACTTGACACATACTAAATAATAAAATCATATCCTAATATAAATATTAATAATGGTACTCAAGGTACCAAATAATATAATATTGTTTAACAATTATTGTAGAAATTCATTCTTCCTATGGTGGAAGTGGTGTCATAATGTTCCATGCAAGGGACTTTTTAGGAATGGACAAAATCCTTGATGATCAAAACGTTGCAAGGGAATATGAAAATTAATGAAATTATTTCATAAATAAAAAATATTTCTATTTTTAAACAACACTTTGCATGGCCTCCATCAAGCTAAAGAGTGTCACATAGTCACTAAATTTAGAAGGATTTTACCCCTTTCTCTCATGTTTGTGCAACGTTGACTCCCCTTAGAATAACATCATGAGAAAGGAGTGCATCAATATCTACACCATGATGATGGATTAACATAGGGACCTATTGACAAGATGGTGGAAAATGAATATGAAACTAATACTATTGGATTTACTTCACCTAATATGCTTGAGCTTTCCATTCATGATATCCTACTTTGATACCAAATTTTGGATCAATATCAAAATTACACCTTACCACTCCAACTTAAATAATAATCAGTATTCTCACAATAGTCACAAAAAACCTTAATTCAAAATAACATACTACCCACAAAGTTTTAACCTTTCAATATTCCACAATAGCAATATTAAGACTTAAAAATAAAAATATAATTCTCCTTATAACTCCTAAAGGTAATTCTCAACTACCACAACTTTATTACAAAGAAACCTTTCCAAAATAAACTAGTAAAAAATAGTGTTTTGGCTAATCCACAACACACCCCAAAATTGGGGACCCACCTTTTTTGCAGGCTTGCGGACGAAATCTCGGTGACCCAGATGCTAAAAATGAAGAAAAGAGAAAAAATGCCTAAGTGTTGAAAATGTCGCGAAATAGCGACATGTCGCGAAATCGCGACTTGTCGTGCCATCACTGTCGAAAAATAGGAAAACGTCGCGATATCGCAACATGTCACTCCATCGCTGGAAAAAAAATATTGCATGGATCAACATACTAAATGGGAATATTACTTATACCTAGTTGAGTTTACATACAATAACAGTTATTATGCATCACTAGGTATGGCACCTTCTGAAGCCCTCTATGGAAGAAGATGCAGGAATCCCTTGTCATGGTATAATCTGGAAGATCGGGTAGTGAGCAGACCAAAAACTATAAAAGAAAAGGAATATCAATTGAAAATAATTTAGCAAAAGTTGAAGGAGGCTGCAGATTGCCAGAAGAGCTATGCAGACCTTAGAAGAACACCGAGAGAATATTATGTGGGAGACAGAGTATTCTTAAGGGTGAAACCAACCAAATTTTTTATAAAATCTTCTAAACTTGATCCAAGATATGTGGGTCCATTTGAAATTATGGGCAAGATAAACCCTGTTGCATACGAACTTGCTCTACCGCCAAGCTTATATAAATCCATTATGTCTTCTATGTGTCCCTCTTTAAAAAGTATATTTTTGACCCTACTCATGTTTGGATGTTTCCAATTTACAAATGATCGATTCGCTAAAAATATAAGTTTAGCCTATTCGTATAGTTGGTTTTAGGACCAATAACCTAAGAAAGAGGAATATAGAGCAATATTGGGTCCAATGGTACCTCTAATCGAACAAAAATACCACATGGGAGAACGTGGCAAATATGCAGTAGCAGTTTTATAAAATTTGAGTAGACAGATGTTTTAGAATATTTTATATGGTTTGATGATGTGTATATATATGTATGTATGTATGTATGTATATGGATATGTGACTAGATACTAAGTAGAGTAGCTTGTATATCTTTTGGGATATTGAGTAGAGTAATTTTATTTATATGAGGATGTATATTTTAGTTTATGCATGGACATTTGGTTGAATGCAATATGATTATTAAGTGGTTTAATTGAGTGCCCAAGTTTGGATGATTAGTGATTCAATGCTGATTTATGATACAAATAGTGAAAATGATTTATAACTTGACATGATTAATACAACATATGTGAAAGGCTATATTAGAATTTTTTTTTTTGTTTGACCATGCCATGAAACACAGGAATTGTGTTTGTTTATAGTGGAAGAGGATGTAACAACCCTCCTCACACGACCATTGATTATAGATTAATTAATAAATTGTACTTGCCTTTTCCTATAGAGTGTGGTATTGTTGATGTCCATTGTGTATGCAGGACCAGGTATACGCTTTTGATAGATAGGGTTGGCTGACAAAAAAGGTAAGATGAAAATGATTATTTGGCTTATGAGTATACGAAAGCTTGTGCTTTGCATATCATATAGATGCATCATAAGTGTTTTGCATTATGTGTGTGTTTTAATTGAATGTGTTTTTAATTTATTAATGCAAAATGATGCATACTTATGTTTTTAGGTGGCAATGAAGATGCAATAGTCATGGGAGCCATCCTTTATTTAATTGTGTGGTGAATTTAAAATATTGGTTCTCTTTATTTATTTATTATTGTATGAAATGAAACTTAAAATATATATAACAAAAAAGGTAATATATATAAAAATATATATAATAAATAATTAAATAGAATGATTGTTCGTTGGTTATGCCTTTGAGTATGTTGTTATAATTACCAATGTAGAGTTGTGGCAATGGAGAATTAAATTCTCAATGCTTTATAATGATGATGGATGATGTGTGCATGATGGTTGTTAAAACTTCTTTCGTGTTTGGCACTGTGCATGTAATTTTGCATGAGATAAACTTTCAAGTTATCTAAATTGTGAAGAGGAGGGGGGATAGCTTGCATTGGAATGGAATTGCACAAACTACACCCAAGTGTTGTAGGTGAGTTGGAGAGGAGAGGGCAATCCTCCAAAGGAGGTCCCAGGTTCAAATCTCCACCCTACCAAAAATCTGAATTGGGTATCCAAAATTCAATTTATAATGTTGGTGCAGGCAGGATCGGGTGTGACTCTTGGGTGACTTTGATGGTGTATAACCCCCTGTTCGTGGTCTCTCATACCAAGGCGGCCCCGCAAGGGATTTTTTTCTTAAAAAAACAAAAAACAAATTACACGAACTAGGAGAAGACTTGCATTGGAAAGTTGTAAACATTCGGAATAAGATTGCATTAGACTACAACTTCATTCATCTTTTATAGGTGTGCATGTTTATACTGCAACATATTATTGAATGTTGGACAATTGGATGAAAAGTGATTTTGATTTGTATACCTTGAATCTGTTTGTGCAAATCAAAGTTTCATTATCTAAAAAATCTTGAAAGCTAATGTGGAAATCGTGAATGTAGTATAGCCTTATATTGCTTGAATTGCAATGGATTGAAGAATGTGTGCTGAGTGTGAATGAAGAAAAGTTTTTTTTTTTTGACTGTATGTTCAAATCAATGTCTTCTGAAAAGAAAGAGATTGGTTGTTATAAAGCAACTGAATATGAATTCTTATTTGAAATAAAGAATCAAAATAGAAATGTGAAATTAGAGTGAGGGATGCATTTGTGGAAATGGGATAATGCCAGACCTGAAAATACATTATCTCTATTTTTTTGGTGTTATTATGATTAACAAATGTATGGATTGCTTGGGAAATCTATTTGGACTACGAATAAATTATATTTGTGTTATCTTTGCATAAAATTTTAACAATGGAAAGAATGCATGCTTTGTATGATGACTCTTGTACATGTTGTAAAAATGAATAGTAGGCATATGGATTATGAGTCGTATCTAATCCCTTTTATATCAAGAAGTTCTAGCATCGTTGAACACTTTAGGAAATCAAAAAAAATGGAAGGATTATGGGAAGACATAGGATAGAGTTTCTGGAGGTATCCTTTCCAAAGAGAGCAACTCACACTGTAATTTCAATGAGGGCTCTATGTATGCATCAACACCCAATGTCAGTTTGGTGTCTCAAAAAATATAGACAAGCACTTTTTGTGTCATTGTTATTTTATTTCTGTAGATAGGCTCTATTTTAGTCAAAAATGTATTACTCTATATTGAATATATAATTTGCATATAGTTGAGTACTCAGAGATTCCCTTCTCTATAGTTACAAGAGATTTTATTGTGTGAGGATAGATGTTTCCTATTGGTTAAGTCTGAGATGTATTTGTCTATCCAAAAACCTGCATTTGTAGCTTGAGTGTTTTCATTTGAAAATAAATTCCATATGTTTATTTATAAAATAAAATTTGTGGGAAACATAGCTATTGGTGTTCCCTCTTTGAAATTAAATCATTGTTCATATGGGACTAAAAAGGAATGTAGATAATACATTACTATTCACCATTTCTGGAATTTGCTATATATTCTTTATTTTTGAAGAAAGGAAACTTTATTTAGATGAGATCTAATTCTGGTAGAATGATTATGTAAAATAATTTATAAAAAAATCAATTTGTGTATATTAAACATAGTGGAGATTAGATAGATATTTTTAACCCTATACAGTCCAATGTTAGATTTCATAGAACCTTACCAGATTTTCTTGGGGTGAAACAAAACCAAAAATAATTTATTAATTTTTTTAAAGAAAATTATTATTGTAGATGCTTGCAAACTTAAACTGTCTCATAGGAATGGAGAATCTAAAATGTAAGCTGCAAACAAGAATAGTTCATCATGATTATAATTAAGGATTATGGGGTGGAATTTGGTGTGCAATTTGGAGAAAATTCTAGTTTCAGATTTATAATCTAGAAGTAGACAACTTGGGCTGAAATTGTAGTTTTATGCCCAAGTTGTTGTTATACTTTAATTATATGCAATGAATGTAAAAGCTATATTTCTTTTCTTGAAGGAAGAGCTTATTCTGAAATATTTTTATTTGAAGCATGGAAAACACAATAGACTAATGTTCTTTTAATGGATGCATTCATAAATTTGGTTGTTTGCTTAAACTTGTTAAGCTAGATAGTTGACTCTAGTTGTTTCTTATGTTGAGGTATAAAACAAACCTTTTATACCAAAACTCATTAGGATATCTTCATACCATGATATATGTGAAGGGGATATATGTTTAACTATATTAAACCTTATTCTTGATTGACATGATGAGGGATGGCTAAATATATCTCTCATGGAAAGACAATATTATGATTTGATTTTAAGTTATGATAATAGGGTTATAATCCATTTCAAGGGAAGAGTATAGTTTGAGGTTTCAAATGAATAGAAAATACCTTTCAAGGATAAACATTGAAGTCTAATTGATTGCTTGAGTAAAAGAGATTATTTGAAATGTTGTATTGTGATAGTGGTTAGTGTAAACGATAGTTGTTATGCTAGCATTTAAAATGTTTAAGGAAACACTTAGCAAGAGTAGGAAAGGAAGCATTAGAATAAGAATTATATCCTTAAATGCTTTAAAATACTTAGACTATTGTGATTCTATTTCAAGTTAAAGCAACCTATGAAAACTCTAGTTTGAAACCTTGAATATTTGCAAGTTCAGTTAATCTCCCTAACTAAAACTCTAAACCCTAGTTTAACTCATGATGAGAAGAGAATAGGTTTTATTCATCGATAAGGATGAATAAAAAAATTAATTTAAATATACCCAATGATGTTGAGGTGTGGGTATGCACACAACGAGTCTTGAGTGTAACCATTTTTTTATTGTAAAGGTTAGAAAAGTGACCTAATCATTAATAGTAATGATTGGCGGTATGGGATGCCACCTCTAGGTTGTTGCCAAGGAGTACAAGTGATAAGTCCTATGTTCATTTGACTTGGCTAGTTCAGCCATGATTTTTGATATGGGATAATGATCATGAGTCATAATGGGCATGAGCGATCAAGTCCAAGGTTAGGGTATTGGCATGGCTCTAGTTGACTTCGAGTAGTAGTAAAATCAGCTAGACACTAGGCATATGTACTGTATCTCTCCAAATTTTTCGCATCCTTACCTTCAGGCTATAGGATCCATGCCCGAAAGGAGGATGGGAAAAGGATGTCGCGGTACCTCGGACTGAGAGGACTTGCGAAGGTCCCGCCTCTCAAGGGAGGTGTATATTGGTGATTTTTCGATGGATGGTGGGTTCACCAGGAAACATTTAATGGCAGTTTCCATGCCTAGGTTTGGAATGTGTTTTTATGTGTTCGTTTTTAGTCTTAAGCATTCATATCCTAGGTTTGGCCAAATGAATCTAAATTAATCTATATGAAAGTGCAGATTTAATGAATACAGAAAACAAATTTAAGAACAGAAAATAGAGAAATTAAGGAAGATTAAAAGTAGAATACCTGATCCGGATGTCCGATGGAGATTCTGATGTTTGAAGCAGTCAAGATCGCCTCTGATTTGACAAGATCATCTGAGATCAGACAAGATCGTCTGAGATCTGACGAATTCGTCAGACGAATTCATCAGAGACCTACAAACAGAAAAACAGATGCAAAATACAGAGAATGCAACTATGATAACAGAGGGAAACAACACAAAATAACAATATGAATACTAAACAATAGTTATGAATAGAAATTCAAACAAATTATGACATTCTAATGAGAAATTATGATCTTATCATGCAAGTTAAGCTATATGGGTGAACTCCAAATGCAAAATAGTAAGAAATAAGGATAAAACTAACTAAAATGCAGAATAAAACAACGAAAGGAATAAGAGAAAGCGCAAACTCTGGGCACTGATTGCCCCCAATGCAGATTGCAGTCGAAATCGTCTAGAAGTAATGAAATCGTCTCGAATTGTGACAGGATCATCCGAGATTTGAACGAGATCGTCTACGATGATCTGAGCATGCTTCGACTGAAGATCAATGAGGTCCCTGCAAGAAAACTTCAAAATAACAAAGGCAAAATAATGTTCTAGGTATTCTAATGCACGCAAAATCAAGTCATAGAGAAATTCAGCCAGGGGTTGGGAAGGGAAGGTCCTAATGATTAAATAGGCTTAGGGGAGTAGTTAGGAGGTTGGAGATCATCCCTATTTGGGAGATCTCCAATGGGGGAGGGTCTCTAACGGTGCAGACACGCTTCTACCCGGATTAGAGGCCCGTTGGAACAGAAGCTAATTGTGCAAAATCAGTTTTGCGACAAGATCGTCTAGACGTCCTAGCCCAGACGAAATCGTCAGATCTGGGGCGATATCGTCTGATCGGCGACGATATCGTCAAACGGTCAAAACAACCTCTAAAAATGGCACGAAAAAGGGGGAAACGGATTACCCGACGGTTAACGGGCGGTTTGGGAGGTTAAATTTTGAATTTAAATTATTTACTAAGGTGAATGTAATTATTACAATTTCATCGTGCCAATTTTAGGGTGCTACATTTTGCCCCCTCTTTAACGAATTTTCTGAAAAAAAATGCATTAAAGATGAGTTCTTCTCGATCTACGAGAAAGCAAAAAATTATTCCCATTTTTAGGCGACGATTCTTGGTCGAATCGTACGACAACTTACTATGGTGCCCCCTCCGTGTTTTTACCCAAATCGAACGTTTGAGGTAAAAACGTGAAAAAGCAAAATTATTTTTGAATAAAATTAAGAAAAATAGGGTAAAACCCTAATTCATTTTTATTGTTCATTTTCTGGTTTTTAGAGCTCGAAGCAAAAATGGTGGAGACGACGCACAGATCAACAGAGGTCCGACGCGGTCTACGGGTAAGAGTCTAGACTTAACTAGAATGCTTTAATTTGATTTTACATGCTTTTTAGGTAGATTTTAGATGAATTTTGAGCATCGCGGCCATTTTTGGGCCATCGACGTCGTCGAGACGAAATCGTCTCAATTTCGTCAATTTCGTCCAAGGGCGAAATCGACGAAAGGGGGACGATTTCGTCAAATTAGAGACGATTTCGGCTTGCAAAATCGGAGACGATTCTGCTCAAATTGCATAAAATTGAACTTTAACTTGCATTATTAATTACTTGAATTGTTTATTAATGATTGTTTGTTGTTTCGTTGTTTATGTTGCAGAGAGGTTTGCTAAAGAGCAGGGAATGGAAGTATGGAGGTTTGAGGGATGACTTGGCCGCTCTTACACAGGCAGAGCGAGATCAGCTGGCACAGGCCGGCTTGCAGCATGTGGCAGAGATGCCACGAGTGTCTACGGATATGGGGCTACTGACAGCCCTAGCAGAGAGATGGTATCCGGGTTCCTCATGTTTTTGGCTACCGACGGGGAGATGACTCCCACTCTAGAGGATGTATGGAGGATTCTAAGAATCCCCATACAAGGATGATTGATCACTCCTACGGCCAATCAGGGCCATGCTATGGGACGATTGTGTGGTGACCCGAGCTTCGCCCTGGAGAAGGGCGGAGTGAATATCGAGGCACTGCGTCAGATGCCTGGGGCATCTAGACTCACACGGGTTCTAGCTGGAGTGGTTGGTGGACTTTTGCTGTGCCACCAGAGCGGGTGCAGGGTGCCGTGGATGCTGGCAGATGTGATCTGCGACATGCGAGACCACGGGTACAGGTTCTCTTGGGGCAGTTACGTACTATGCCGGTTGTACAAGATCCTGTATGGGGTCGTGTACAAGGGCGACCGATGTCTGGTGATGACATCGCTCCTACAGGTTTGGTGCTGGGAGCACATTGCAGTGCGGAGGCCGATAGGGCTTCCTCTGACAGGGGTTGACGGGGAGAGGCCCCGAGTCTTCTACTGGTGGCTCCGGAGAGGGTCACAGCGGTGGATCGACCTTCCTATGTCCCGAAGACTATTAGATGACCTAGTCCCAGACCAGATTACCTAGAGGCCATGGAGGGAGCATCCAGGGTGGGCCGAGGATGGACAGGAGTTGGCTCGCGTCAGGCGAGTTTGCTGGCTTCGGATGGAGAGGGGAGAGGTGGAGCTCCACCGCTATGACCGAGTTTTGCATCAGTTCGGTCTGTAGCAGGGGATCCCATCTCTGAGGGATTATGAGTTTTCCTGGACTGTCCGGGATAACACCATAGTTAGCGGGGCTCCAGACATGCAGCGGTTCTAGAGTCAGGACACAGACGATGCCCCCATTCAGCCAGTGGATGGGGACGACGCAGGTGTAGCCGATGGCTACGATGCCTGGTACGTAGGCATCCACCCTCCTCGAATGACGAGGGCTCAGGGTCCGATACATGCAGTCGTGCATCGGATAGGGAGGCGGCACCAGGCGGCTATGGAGGCGGCCCAGGGTCACGGCGGGAGAGAGCCGAGGAGGCCACAGGCACAGGAGAGGCCACGGTAGAGGGAGAGGAGGGAGGCGAGACCCCCATCTCCATAGAGGGAGAGGCCACCATCGCCCGATAAGGGCAAGGGCATTGACACGGGGGAGAGTAGCGAGACCGCTACTCTCCGAGCGAAGAGAGATCATCTCCAAGCACAGGTGCAGACTCTACAGGATGAGGCTGCACGCCACCGAGCTGAGGTGACACAGCTCCGAGACGAGATTGCATGCCTCAGGGCACGGGGCGGAGGGGCGAGCACTGGGGAGCTGACACGGGCTATTGCCCAACTTACTTTCTACCAGACTTTGTACTATCAGCTGGTGCCAGAGGCGGATAGACTACCCCTGCCAGCCAACATCGCAGATCCGATCAGGATCGGGTCATCGAGGACCTCGTCCCGATCGAGGACTAGGACTCACAGTACTACTCAGACTGCGATGGGGCCACCTCGTCCACCTCAGGGTGGGGGAGGAGATGAGGCGGAGAGCTCGAGGGGCTCTCGAGGCTAGAGGACTACACAACTTTGTACAGATTGACATGATAGCATTGTATTATTATTTTTTGTTGATAGAGGATTGAGTATGCCGAGGTACAGATTGTGGCATACCAATCCAGTTTTGATGATGTATATATACTGTTGACATATATATGATATGTTTTTGATCATATGACTTGTGTTATGTGTATGTGTATGATGCTTTTATGTTTGATTGATTGATTTGATAATTGGATTGAGGATTCATGAAATTATGTCGTTTTGAAAATTTATAATTTTGATGTCATGCGGTAATATTTTAAATGAAATAATCTGATGTAACAAATTGATTGTTTGTAATGTGATGTAATAAAAAATAAAAAGAGACTTCTAACAATAATTTCAAAGGACATTGTCGCTATTATAGACCATTTCATGGAGTCGCTTCTCACTCGGTCGTCAAGCTAATCCCAAGTATAGAAATATTGTTAAAAGTAAAAGAGTGCTTAAGAGACTGTCTTAAGACTTTGGTGCAATGGTGAAAATGATGGTGATGATGGTTTGTTTTTCAGATTTTCATGAAAATAGTATGCATGAAATAATGTTAAAATGATTTTTGCTAGGCATAAATTCCTAAGTGTGATAAAATTTTTGGATAATTCTTTAGGAATTATACCATCATTGCAAAATTGAAGGTTGACATAATGACATGAAATAATGAAAATGTGTTTGCTTTTTAAAAGCATAATTTGTGTAACATAATGAATTAAGTCATATGGTTTTCATGATTTTTAATAAATGGGGAATAAAAATTGTTACAATGATTTGCGCTAGGCATAGAATATGTAGGTATAGACTTATACCATCATCGCGAAAATCAAAAAGAGATAGTTTTATTGCATGGTTGATTTTGTAATAAACAGAAAATATGAAGATGAGGACTTGCGCTAGGCATAAAATTCCAATTTTGGTTTTGGAACTATACCATCGTCGCGAAAGTCAACAAGATATATATATGTTTTGATTGTATAGTTTTGAAAGAAATTTTTGATTTTTCTATTATATAGTTGTCTTTATGGTAAACAATTGTACTTGATTTATTCCAAACAAGTTGCAAAAAGAATATTTCAAAGTATTTTGAAGACAAAAGTTAGATTTATAAGGAATCCCATGTGCATATGTGAATTCATTTCCGATCTTGATTTATCATAATGATACACAAAATCTCTCAAATACAAATGTGTGTGCAATTGCTTTGTGCATTTACCAGTTTTGAGCAAGATAATATGATACAAGTGATTTGAAGAAACCAAATAAGTGTTCATTAACCATGATGTAGATGCATATAACCATACTAGACTACTATGTAGGTCGGATTATCAAGAGCTAGCTAATCCATAAGCGGACATAGGTCTATACAAAAGAAGGTCGCTAATGTGACAGACATATCACCACGCTAGGAGTTACCCAAGGCCAAGCAGGTTGGGCACAAACCACCTGTTATGGGGCTTACCTCACGGTTTTCGAATAATTGAGAATTCCAGGGATTCAAGCTCATCAACCCTTCTTTTCTTTTCAAAGGGTAGGGAAAGGGATTTTATTGCTTTCTTGCTTTCTGCTTTCTTTTGCTTTTCTTTTGAACTTTGCTTCTTTTTCTTTTTGTATTTTTGTTTGCTTGATTTTTGAGATAGTGCTTGAAATATTGTTGTAATGATATAAAATAACATTTTTCTTTTCTTTTTTCTTGAACTTTTCTTTTCTTTTTCTTTGCTAGGGATACTTGCTCGGATTAGCTGTAGAGCAAGGGATTTTTATTCCGGGTAGGGGTGAGCTTGTCCTTTTGCCAATTCTCAAAGATTCTAGACCATGTGCATGATAGGATAGCAGGGGAAACTTTTCGCTCAAGAAATCACTTCTACTATGTAGCAAAACATGGAAATTACAAATATAATCATTTTATTGTGAAAAGATGTGCTTGGTTTAAGTAAATAACAAGATCAATTCTCTATGCTCAAACTTTATTTAATTGAATTTTGTGAACTTTGATATAAGAGAGATTAGTAATCATGCCAGATAAAATCAAGATATTTATTTTTGTGAGTGTGCAAGTGAGGGATTCCAAATAAATGCTAATTTATCCAAAATAATTTGAAACATATAACTGCAACATTTGTAAGAAAATATATATAAACACTTTTTGAGAAGTTTTGAGAATGTTGACTCTCTCTTTCTTCTTTATATTGTTTTGGTTTCGAAAGAGTCAAGCATATTGTTGTTTTTATATTTTTATCATTATTTTGTTTTTTTGGTTTTTTTTTGTTTTTGAAAAAAATTTAACAAGTGCCATAAATAAATGCAACAAATAGTTTTGAAGATTTTGATGATTATGAATGTTTTTGGTGTTTTTGAATTTATAAATTTGAAAGAAATACAAGATAGTGATTTTGAACAAATATATACATGGATGAAGTGACCAAATTTATACATAGTAACGTTTAAGATGCAAAATATTCATGGGTTCTTTAAGTTCTTTACCATCTAAGGTAGATAATTTGTATGCTCCTGATTCAAATTTAGCAATAATAATGTATGGTCCAAGCCAGTTGGGCTCAAATTTACCTTTAAGGTCCTTAGTTGCATTAGTATTTTTTTGAATTTTGAGGATTTTGATTTTTTTTGTATTTTGATTTTAATTTATGAATTGAAATTGGTGGTATATACAAGATGATCTATATACACTATACAAGGTTATTTGAGTATAGCATGTCTAAGGTTGCTTCAAAATCAAAGGAGGTTTTGAAGGATAATCTGGTTGAGGTGAAGGTAAGAACAAAAGGTGATGAATAAAAGGTAGTGATAACAAAAGCTTTGTTATAATGTAGAATAATGTAGCAAAAGATTTGACTTTTATATGTGGAAAATTGATCATGTTACAAAATAAAATGTAAGAAGGATAAGAAAGTTCTTCATTCTTATCACTATATTCCAAGTCTTGATAAGATGGAGAAAGTATATGTGAAAGATATGCATGGATGTTATTTGGTAAACAAGGATGATCATATATGGATGAAGAAAAGTGATGGATAGAAGATAATTGTGATAATAGAGAATGTATAGAACTTGATGTTTCAACCGTTAAATATTCTTCAAATGGTGTTGGGTCACCATGTATGGTAACACTTTTATTTGCAATTCAAACTTCAAACATTGGTGAAGAGTGGAAGGGACAACCCTCATCGTATGAATCCAAGGACTTCGGAGAAGTA
Organism: Wollemia nobilis; assembly: GCA_028583015.1. Taxonomy (NCBI): domain Eukaryota; kingdom Viridiplantae; phylum Streptophyta; class Pinopsida; order Araucariales; family Araucariaceae; genus Wollemia; species Wollemia nobilis. The sequence goes on along the minus strand of JAQPPZ010003551.1, from coordinate 2,535,617 downwards.
GGTTGTAAGGTGAAGGACAATATGCTACATAGAATAAAGTATCCAGGATCTTGGATCCAATATTAAGGGGAAGAATTATAGTACCTTGAGCTTCTTGAATTTCATTGTTAAAAGATTTTATAATAACATTTGATTCATTAAGATCTTCTTCCTTTGTTTTGAGTTTTTGGAATAATTGATAAGTGCATAAATTAAGAGAGGAGCCATTATCTACCATGATAGTTTTAACAAGTGTTTCTTTACTAGATCCTGTAATGTAAAGATAGTAGTCTTCTTGTGGAGTAGAGGAAGGAATATCCTCATCATAGAATGAAATATGGTTAACCTCAAGAGGGTTTACACCATTAATTATGTTCTTAGAGAAAATATGATGAGGAACAAATTGTTGGCTAGGTATTTTGAACAAAATTTCCTTGTGATAAATTTGTAATACTTCTAAAAGGGATATCTTTGCTTGAGGATTAATCACTTGTTGTTGGCTATCAAAGTGGATTTCAGATTGAGATTTTGATTCTAAAGATGAGCTTTCTATGCTTACATTCCATTTTGGATCATTCTCTAGAGCCAAAGATAGTTTTGAAGGTTGGTCAAATGAGGAATCCATATCTTGAATATCAGATTGAGTTGATTGAACTTGAGGTTGCTCATTTGTAGTTTTTGTTACAATATTAATAATATCATCATGATGGGACACATTAACATGCAATATTTGATTGGTTTCTTGTTGTTGATAATTGAATAGGGGTTCTTGGGAGATCCCCATGTCTTGATTGATTATTGGTATTTGTTGTGTAGGAGTTTGATTGTTTACTGGAGATTTATAATCAGTTGTAGATTGTAATTCCTTTATATTAAAAAGACCCTCATCAATCAAATCTTGAATTGCACATCTTAAATCTTTACAATTTTGTGTCATATGTCCATCTACTCTATGATATTCACAATGTAGCTCAGGTTTAAACCAATCTGTTGTGGTATCAAGTTGTCTTATGGAAGGGAGTTCAATCTTATTTGTGTCAAGTAAATACTTGAGAATTATATCCATTGGTTGATTGAGCTTAGTAAATTTACGTGATGAAGGTTTTTGAGAGGTTTTTGATAAATGCCTTAGGAATTTCATCATAAAAGGACCTAATGGTTTCTCACCTCTACTTTCTTTATTATGGGTAGAATGATGACAGGAAGATTGCGAAGTATGAGGTGAGTGCATGGTAGAATTGGAAGAATAAGTATTTTCTTGTTGAAATGGATGTGTTGTATTGAAAGAAGAATATTGAAAAGGTGGTGGAGGATTGTATGTGGATTGATAGACATAATATGGATATATGGGAGAATAGATAATATCGTTATGAAGAGGATTGGCAAAGGGATTGTTTTGTTGGGTTATGGATGAAAAATAAGAAGAGTGTGATGGAGGTGATGTTGAATAGGGATGAGGTTGGTCATAATCAACAAATGTATTTGGCTGAATTCTTCCAACATTACTGATGGGCTCATATTGATTTGAGTAAAAACTCATGGTTTCTTTAGTACTTCTAAAAGTAATATTTAGCATCTACTATTTAGAATTGAATCTAAAACATACAAACTTGAAATGATGATTTTGTTTTTGTTTTTCTTGTATACATATATATATATATATATATATATATATATATTTTTTTTTTTTTTTTTTTTCAAAAGGTTTAAAATGCATTCACGTCGGGTTCACCAAAATGTATCGCTCCAAATTTTTCGCATCCTTACCTTCAGGCTATAGGATCCGTGCCCGGAAGGAGGATGGGAAAAGGATGTCGCGGTACCTCGGACTGAGAGGACTTGCGAAGGTCCCGCCTCTCAAGGGAGGTGTATATTGATGATTTTTCGATGGATGGTGGGTTCACCAGGAAACATTTAATGGCAGTTTCCACGCCTAGGTTTGGAATGTGTTTTTATGTGTTCGTTTTTAGTCTTAAGCATTCATATCCTAGGTTTGGCCAAATGAATCTAAATTAATCTATATGAAAGTGCAGATTTAATGAATACAGAAAACAAATTTAAGGACAAAAAATAGAGAAATTAAGGAAGATTAAAAGTAGAATACCTGATCCGGATGTCTGATGGAGATTCTGATGTTTGAAGCAGTCAGGATCGCCTCGAATTTGACAAGATCGTCTGAGATCAGACAAGATCATCTGAGATCTGACGAATTCGTCAGACGAATTCGTCAGAGACCTGCAAACAAAAAAACAGATGCAAAATACAGAGAATGCAACTATGATAACAGAGGGAAACAACACAAAATAACAATATGAATACTAAACAATAGTTATGAATAGAAATTCAAACAAATTATGATATTCTAATGAGAAATTATGATCTTATCATGCAACTTAAGCTATATGGGTGAACTCCAAATGCAAAATAGTAAGAAATAAGGATAAAACTAACTAAAATGTAGAATAAAATAGCAAAAGGAATAAGAGAAAGCGCAAACTCTAGGCACTGATTGCCCCCAATGCAGATTGCAGTCGAAATCGTCTGGAAGTAATGAAATCATCTCGAATTATGATAGGATCATCCGAGATTTGAACGAGATCGTCTGCGATGATCTGAGCTTGCTCCGACTGAAAATCAATGAGGTCCCTGCAAGAAAACTTCAAAATAACAAATGCAAAATAATGCTCTAGGTATTCTAATGCACGCAAAATCAAGTCATAGAGAAATTCAGCCAGGGGTTGGGAAGGGAAGGTCCTAATGATTAAATAGGCTTAGGGGAGTAGTTAGGAGGTTGGAGATCATCCCTATTTGGGAGATCTCCAATGGGGGAGGGTCTCTAACGATGCAGACACGCTTCTGCCCGGATTAGAGGCCCGTTGGAACAGAAGCTAATTGTGCAAAATCAGTTTTGCGACAAGATCGTCTGGACGTCCTAGCCCAGACGAAATCGTCAGATCTGGGGCGATATCGTCTGATCGGCGACGATATCGTCAAACGGTCAAAACAACCTCTAAAAATGGCGCGAAAAAGGGGGAAACGGATTACCCGGCGGTTAACGGGCGGTTTGGGAGGTTAAATTTTGAATTTAAATTATTTACTAAGGTGAATGTAATTATTACAATTTTACTACGCCAATTTTAGGGTGCTACATGTACGTTAACCCCCTTGCATACAACTATTTAAATAACTTTATCGATTAGTTGAAGGTTTAGCATGATAGGGGATAGAAAATTATGCGTCCACCCTCTAGATGTTATGGGCCCTAGAGGATAACTCCAGTCGTGGTTCGACCCTCATGCAAGGACAAGAGGATGATAATTTATACAAGTATAGGGTTATGCATAAGGGGTCGGCCCCAAAGTGTATTTATAAAATCGGGGTGAATCTAGTCCTAAGTTGTATAAACATCGGGGAAATTTTTTCAAATTTTTGCAAAAAAATTATCAAATATTGGCGATTTTTTGAAAACTATGCAACAAATTTTTCAACCTTAAAAATTATGACTGATAGAAGCGACTGTCACAAGGCAACTAATAGAAGCGACTGTCAATATATGACTATCAAGGCATGACTGTCATGACGTTACCGCCATATGGCGACAGTCAAGCACGACTGGAAAAAGGTGACAGTAAAGAGGTGACTGCCAAGAGGTGACTATCAAGTGGAAACTATCAAGTGGTGATTGTCAAGAGGTGATTGTCAAGCAGTGGCTGGTGAGGGTGACTATCAAACAGCAACTAAAAATATATGACTGACAAGATGCAACTGTCAAGTAATGACTACCGAGGGTGACTATCAAGTAGTGACTGACAAGATGTGACTATCAAGATACGGTTGTCAAGTGGTGACCACCATACGATGACTAACATGCACGACTACCAATTTGTGACTACCATAGTAGTTACTATCAAGTTGTGACTATCAAGTGGCATCTATCAAGTGGTGACTAACCAGAGGCAACTATCAAGAGGTGAGTGTCAAGCAGTGGTTTTTGAGGGTGCATATCAAGGTGCGACTGTCAAGATGTGACTATCAAGATGCGACTAGCAAGGAGCGACTGACAAGATGTGACTATCAAGTGGCGACTTACGAGATGCGACTATCACATGGCACCTATCGAGGGTGACTATCATACGATGACTATCACTTGGTGACTGTCACGTGGCGATAGGAAGAATGCGACCGCCAACATCATCAATAAGATGTTGCCATGTGTCCTCTCCTTTGCCACGTGTCATGCATCCATCACCTTTAGGCATGCAGACTTCTATAAATAGGATAGCAGCATCATTTTCACCTTTTGCACGATGATTTCCAGAGCAATTTCAGAGCTTTTTCCAGTATTTTTAGTGCATTTTCTACAGCAGTTTTAGACCTTTTCCAGGTGGTTTTTTGAGCATTTTTTGATCATTTTCAGGCCATTTTCCTATCATTTTTAGGGTATTTTTAGACCTTTTTCAGGTGGTTTTCTGAGCATTTTTAGGGTATTTTTCTAGCTTTTTCCCACCGTTATCAGAAATGGCTAGCGGTTCCTCTCCTCTCCCTTCCAAGGTATCATTCAAGAGCTACTATTGCCCGAACATCAAGAATATTTTTAACATTCTTGGGAGAGATTCCAATTGGATTTACACCTCCGGACTTGCTGGAGTCATTAAGATGCCACAGTTGGACGTCAACGTCTCCTTGATGCAACGTATTGTTAGTTCCTACGACCATGATGTGTCCACTGTATAGATCCAAGTTGATAACAAGGATGTTGTTTTTACTGTGAACCCATCGGATGTGCAATGAATAACAGGACTACCATTTTTGGATGGTCTCCTTGTTAACAACCAGTACGCGTTGACTGAATCTGACAAATCAACGCTGGCATCCAAATATGGCGTGAATCCAGACCATTTGAAAGGTAAGTTTTTGAAAATTTCATTTTTGTTTATCCTTAATTTTGATGTATTTGTTGTTTCCAATGTCCATTCTCTAATAATGTTCTCTCTATTTTTTAGTTAATTCTTCAAAATCGAAAAGGGGTTTGAACATTTCCAACGTTACAGATAAATTTCTTTATGCATGTATTGAATTGTTCTTGGGAAGGCTTATTCTGTAGGGCCGACCTACAGAAATTCCCTTTTGGGCTTTGTCATTGTTGATACATTGTATTGATGGAGGGAGATATGATTGGTCCACACTCATTTCAAACCGCCTAAAATAGGACCTCCTTTCTGCGTAGAAAATTCAATCTGCGTATATAGTAACCTCCAACAACTATATTCTTTGTCTTTTTTATGAATCATATTACAATCTTCAACAAAAAATTCCTCCAACTGCATTGCACCCGGATTTGTTGTGTATTGGGTTAAATGAGAATGAAATACAGGTAAAAAATTATATATTGGAATAGTCTCTCTTTTCTATCTTTTCAAATTTCAATCAATCTTGTTATTTTCTAATTTTCTTTTGAAAACAGAGAAGAGCAGCTCACTCGTCCAGTAAAAGGGATGCCGCCATCAGGATTCAAGAAGCGTCTGGTGATTCTGACTCACAGTCGCAATCGTCACCGGTACCTTCCACCCGTAAACGTAGGAGGTCTCTTGATGGACAACATACATGTGCTCTCGCTTCTGGACGGCATCTGCTACAGTGAACATTGAAGATGAAACCTCCAGCTCACAAGGTAAACATATTTTTCAAAAGTTCTAATTTTAATAATGTATTTAACAATATTCAATTATATTTAGTTTGAGAAAATATTTTAACTATTTTCAGAGCAAAGGACAATAGTTGCACCATCAACGACAATGGCTGCAGAGTCTGAGTCGGGTATGTTTAGTTAAAATTATTATATTTTAATGGCATTGTTTTTAAAACTAGTTTTAATTTATAATTTTCATGTTAAATTTTGTAGAGGGACCGACTAGATTTAAAAGACTCAAAAAATAGATGCTTCCACCAGGTGCACAACAGGAAAAGCAGCCAGTCCAACCACAAGTCCATCAATGCCAAGTTCATCTACAACAAGTCCAACAATCACCACAACATGCACCACCGATGAGGAACCAATCTCGCATGCATGGGAAATAGTTCCTCACATCGCCGCAACAACCACTTCAAGGAACCAACAGTCACTTAAATACACAGACTCAGACTATGGGTCAGTCTGTTGTTTCAGGGATGGGGTTCCCAATTTTAACACTTGATAATTTATCAAATGTAGAAAGTGCATCTCAGATGCCCCCTCCAGATGCCAATCTGGATGATGATTTTATGTATCAAGATATGAATAATTTGAATTTACCACTAAAAACTTGTGATCTGCTTCATGGTCTAGGGTTAGGTGATGAAGCACAAGAGAATGTTGAAGGAGATGCCACCGATGTTTCCTCTTCCCCCCACCAGCATGTCGACATCGATCATCATCCGACCGATGATGATAAAATAAACTTTTCAGAAAATATTTTATTAGCAAACAGTTGTAGGGCTAATGTTACTAATAATCTTCTTGTAGATATTGATACATTAAGACAATGGGAATATCGGGCCAAGGTTATGATCAAAGCAATAAATGGTCGATACAAGAACTTCGGACATAGAAAGGAGTTATTTTCAAAGGTAGAGAATGAGCCACAAAAGCTCGATGCTCTGTTACTAAAGGCCAAATATGGCACCGTCAAGGCCGATTCTACAAGCAGTGATGAAGTTTTGGCCATTATACTTGACCGATTAGAGAACCTGAATGCCGAAGCCCAAGCATATTTCAATGAATGGGAACTAGATAAGAAGAAGGTAGCAGTGGTAGAAACTGCAAGACTTACAACAGATGTAAGTTTTACACATATCTGAAAATCATTTTTTTCTTTATTATATTTTTAAAATTAATATTAATCTTTTTCTCTTGTTTTTTGCAGTCTAATTATCAGCATTTAAAGCAGCAGGTGCAAGCCATGAAAACGTGGATCAAGACTGCAAAAATCAGTGTGACTAATGCTATTGAATTGAAGAAGAGACTACAACACACTGTTCGACAAAACAATTGGCTGAAGAAGCTTATCAAAGAAAAGGGCCTGGATGTGGATGCTGCAATAAAAGAAAATGAGAAAGAGCTGAATGCACCATTTAAAGAAGATCCCACGAAGGAAGAAGGTTTATTGCTATCAGGGATAAACACTACAGCTGATAGTTTGGTACGGTCTGGTGCATTGGAAGCAAAGGATATTGAGGTAGATGCAGCTGACACTTCAGGCACTTTGCAACAAGAAAACTTAGAAAACTTAGAAAATTAGAACTGTTGTTTCCTTATTTGATGATTCTGGAATGTGGCATTGTGGTGGAAAGGAACATGGTTTCAAAGACTCGTATTTTAACATCTTTTAAAACATATTATTTTATATTACATAAATTTTATATTACTTTTTAGTTTTTCTTTCAATATTTTAATGTTTTGATCAGTTGTGTGGATGCAATAAATAATTTTGAATTTTGTGGATGCAATAATGGAGCACCAATATCTAGTTTGTTGTAAATGGTTTACTCAGTACATTGTTTTCAATGCAAGGATTGCCATACATTGTTTTCAAAACATGGTTTTCATTACATGGTTTGCCATACATTGTTTTCAATACATGGTTTCAATACATGGTTTGTATACATGGTTTCAATACATGGATTCAATCAATTTGATATTCAATACATTGTTTGCCATACATTGTTTTCAATAAATTGTATATTCAATACATTGTTTGCCATAAATGGTTTATTAAATAATTTTGAATTATGTGTAAATAATTTTGAATTATGTGGATGCAATAATGGAGCACCAATATCTAGTTTGTTGTAAATGGTTTACTCAGTACATTGTTTTCAACACAAGGATTGCCATACATGGTTTTCAATACATGGTTTGCCATACATTGTTTTCAATACATGGTTTATTGTATACATGGTTTCAATACATGGTTTGTATACATGGTTTCAATACATGGTTTCAATCAATTTGATATTCAATACATTGTTTGCCATACATTGTTTTCAATACATGGTTTGTCATACATTGTTTTCAATAAATTGTATATTCAATACATTGTTTCAATCAATTTGATACATGGTTTCAATACATGGTTTATTGTATACATGGTTTCAATACATGGTTTATTGTATACATGATTTCAATACATGGTTTCAATCAATTTGCCATACATTGTTTTCAATAAATTGTATATTCAATACATTGTTTGCCATAAATATTTTATTCAATACATGGCTTGCCATACATTGTTTTCAATACATGGTTTTCAAAATATACGAAATCATAATATACACATATTCTCTTGACACCTGATAGCATAATATATGAAATCAAAATACATGTAAAAAATAGTAATATTTGTGATTCAGTAATCAATATTCTGTTCCAAAATACATGAAAACATGTCTCAAAATATAATCAAATCTCAATATTTGAAATCAAATCAAATAAATGAATTAAATCCCAATATAATATTGGGAAATGAAAGCATCTTTGCATCATAATGGTGAAATCTGGAACAAACGCTTTTCAGATTGTGCAAATTCTTCTGCACTCATTCCAAAAAAATTTGTCATCATAGTGTCATCAGTGTTACCATTATCCTGATCATCCAGAGTATTCATGACACCTCTTCTCTCTGCCAAATATTTCCAATATGACAATGCTCTTTCATAAGGAAACTTCTCAACCTCATAGGTCGACACATATACTCTCAAACAATTTTCCAAATTTTTGTCCAATCTATTCCGAACTTTAGATTTTACATATGATAATGCACTAAATACCCTTTCATCCTCAACAGATCCTAAAATCATCGTTTGGCATAATTCATACAAAGTAAAATATTCACTCATAGTATGTTGCAGGATACTACTGGGATATAAATATTTCCATAAACGTGAAATAGAACCCCTTTCATGGTGATTAGCAAATTGTGAAACTTGAGCAGACATTGTTGTTCCAAAATAGTTTGATTGGTTTGTCAAAAGATCTTTGTTGAGAATGTCATTGATTTCAATACCATTGAATACCACAGGTTTAGCGAAATGGCTAGCAAGATTGCCCATGTATTTTTGAAACAAACCACTTATATTCTGGTATTCATTACAAGGATTCCAAAATGTCGGGTTAACCACACCCATAGCCTCAAGCAATTCATCTCTTTGAAAATGGTCTCTGATCTCTTTTGTCAATGATTCTGCTATTTGTTTTAGTTTAATTTTTGTATCTATTACAACTACATGAAATCTGTTGTATGTTATGGGCATTTTTTCAACTTCATTTGTAGCAATATCCATTCGCTGACAAAAATAATATAAAGGAATTTCATTTTCATGGACATTAATACAAAGATGATCGTTTATATTGAACTTCAAAAAGTTTTGAGGATCATTCATGTTTGTCAATGCTCTCCAACTCTCAAACATGGGATCCATAAAACTTTCACCAGATGCGTACATCGTATCAATATGTAAGCAAATTCATTTTCTTGCCCTGATGAAATCCACAATATATATCGATATTTCTTGTGCAATTTTGATCAAAGTATTCATTTCTTCCAACATTGGAAGAATACCACACAATGTGAGAAGTGTTTCAAAGTCACTCATTCGTAATAGCAAATCCTTAGCCTTATCAACTGCCCTACGGTTTGCATACATAAACCTTGCCAAGGATTGATATTCTTTGAAAACTCTATATGTCGGTTGATACATTGAAATCCACCTAGTATCCACGTCTTTTAAGAGTTTTTTACCATCAGTAACTCCAAGTGCAAACTGCTGAAACTCTAAAAATATTTTTGGACTATGCAAAAAATAATCATGAATTTCATGGACAAGGTCTTCCACTCTAGCTACATTTGTAAATGTATCCACAATTTTATATGCAAGATTAATTCTATGAGCCATGCAATGAATAGGGATCAAATATGGGGCAACAGATGTTTGTAGTCTAACACAAAGACCGTTCTTGTGCCCTTGCATTGTAGCAGCACCATCGGCTCCGACACATATTAACTTAGTGGCTATTTCCATTTCATTCATTCCTGCTATTTCCTTTAAACTAGAAACAACAACATTGTAGATGTTTTCTGCATTGCAATTTTCCACCATCTTGCGTAGTCCAAGTAAATGAGGTTGCCTTAAATGATTTTCCAATGTGTAAACATGCATGCAAATCCAAGATGTGTTGTCAACAACAGTCACCTCATCAATTGAAAGTGATATGAATTTGGCCTTTTTTATTTTCTCTTTGAGGTCATCCTGCTCAACCAATGACAAACATTTTGCAATTTCCCAACCACTTCGATCTGACCAATGGACGTTGGGTAAGTTCTGCACATCAACTAGTCAAAATAGAGATTTATAATCAATGAAATCTGACATAGGTCTACCCTTTTTAAGAATAGTGAGTACAACAACAAACTGTAAACTTTTTGAAGCTAAAGTGAACTTTTCCATTTTTCAAAATTGGGCTTGAATCATTGCACCTTTCTCAACCAAAGTTTATTTTTATTTCATTGCTTTATCATATTCTTGTGCATATCTGATATGGGCACACTCTGATGCATCCTTCCACCTATAATTTTTTTGTATTGGTACATCACTTTCTTTTGTTTTTATATAAACCTTTCCACAATGTTTTTCTATCGTATCTTTCTTAACTTGCAATCTGTGATCTTTTCCGTGCTTCCAGTTACAAATTATGCATCTCAATTCTGTTATTACCTCATTACTATTCTCTGGAATCATTGGCTCAACAAATGGAAAATCTGAAACCCAATCAAGCTGAAATGATCTGTTAATTGTCCATCTAGATGACCTGGCACGTTTATGTTTTTTAGAAGAAGATTCTCCGAAAGTGGGTACCGCATAAGAACTATTACTTTGTTTTCCATTTGGCGTGTTTGTTTCAGGAATCTCTTCCTGTTGTTGTTCCATTTCTTTAAGAAAATTTTCATCTGTGGACTTTTCATTATCGTAGTTATGTGGAAGTGGATTCATACGAGGGTCAACAATGTTTTCTGTAGAGATAATACTAGGGTCAATACCAGGGTCATTATCATTATTCTTTTTAAAAGCATACATTCTGTTAAAAGCATACCTTCTTTTAAAAAATAAAGATAAACAATGGACAAAGCCATACAACAAAAATCACCCTTCTTAATGAATGAAGACATTATATATAAAATTAACAATGAACAAAAATTAACTGGTTAGTAAGTAAAGGCGTTCATACCTTCAATTTGTGCAGATGTTGATGGCTAACTGGATTTCAAAATATTATGAAAGTATTTGAGGATACTCCTTTTATCGAAACTGGAAGACTGGCCTCCGTTCTTTCCACTACCAACAGGTGACATTTTACCTATTGAACGAAAATCATTTTGAAAAATGGAATTAAGTGGTTAAAGAGAGAACTACTATTCAAGACAATAGAATATCTAACCCAAGGAAGCTTGAGATTGGTGCCCAAATAATAGGAAAACCTCCTTATTGAGCATCAATGAACAAAAATGTATAAAAAAGAAACATAATTGATAGTAGAAACTTACCGACAAATGGTTGGCCCTGTATGTCAGTCACCATGTGACAATCACCGTGTGACAGTCATCGAGTGACAGTCACCCTTTGACAGTCACCTTGTGATAGTCATGGTATACCAGTCACCCTTTGGTAGTCACCTTGTGACAGTCACGGGGTGCCAGTCACCTTGTGATAGTCGCATCGTGTCAATCATAATGTTAGTCATCATGTGATAGTCATGGTGTGTCAGTCACCCAATTCATTACCAATACAACAATATCAGTCACCTTGTGATAGTCGCATCATGTCAATCACATCATGTCAGTTGCACAATGTCAGTCATCGTGTGATAGCCATGGTGTGTCAGTCACCCAATGTCAATCACGATGTGCCAGTCACCTTGTGCCAATTATGATATGTCAATCACCTTGTGACAGTGACGGCATGTCAGTTGCCTTGTGATAGTCATGGTGTGTCAATCGCCTTGTGACAGTCATGGCGTGTTAGTCACCTTGTGATAGTCATGGCATGTTAGTCACCTTGTGACTATCGTGTTGTGTCAGTCACTTTATGAAAGTCACGGTGTGTCAATCACCCAATGTCTATCACTTCAGCCGGTCACCTTTTGTCACTCGCTTCTACCAGTCACTTTTTACGGTCACCTTGTGACAGTCGTCTTGAGACTATGAGTGTCGCTCCCAAGGTTACCTATATATAGTGGGGGTACAAGAGGCGAATTGGGTGGGATAATTTTTTTTTAAATAATTTTAGGGCGAATATTAGGCGGGAATACATATTGTACCGGGGCGAATTTACCCTAAAAAAAATTAATTCTATAATTTTCGAGCGAATGGGCCGACCTCTAGGGTCCCAAAATTAGCAAAATAAAAAATGTTAAATCCTAAAATTCACTATAAATTATGAAATTCGCCCTTGTGCATAACCCTAGACAAGTCAATTCCACATAATGGAGCCTTTATGATATTTGGCCAATCTCGTCCACTTGGATGGTTGTCTGCAGTAGTCTTGAAACCCAAAAGTAGTTTGATATACTTGTACTGATTAAAAATAAAAGTTAAATATTAATTGGGTGAAACATAAATGCTATAAACCTAAAAGCACCTACTATGAACATGAAATCACTTTTTAGGTTGAAAACAATAAACTTTAAAAAAATAATTTGCCCTGATAAATTGATTGGCTTATTTTGTGGTGCAACCAGGTGAGTAGACTTGAGTTGTTACAATGATTAAACCAATATCCATAGGGTAAATAGATCAAATCATAATAAAATATATTACATAGTGATTGTCTATAGTATTTACATATTATGACATTATACAATGTTGCCCATGGTCAATAAGGTCAAATTGCATATGTTTCAACAACCCCTCCTAATCTAAACTAAGATATCAAGAAGAGAATGCATTATTGATGGAAACATCCATACCTCCACTTCCCATAATAGGTGAACTAATGGGGTGGTAGTATACAAAATTAGAAGAACTATTTGAATTTTCTCTATCACCTTGAATTTTCCCCCTTGATGTTTGAAACTTAGCTTCAATATTCTATAGCCTCACTATACAATTTTTCATTGAATTTCCTTTTATTTATAATATTTATATAAGGGATTTGAATTATTTGAGACTTAGAATTCCCCTTCATCTACTAATCCTTAGTCTCTATTGATTTGAAATCCTTAATATGAGGATGTTTTTGAGGAAGTATATCATAATTATTTATAGAAAATAGATCCTTAAGATGAGGATTTTTCTCCATAGTCATTTGAACCACATGAATTGCTAGTCTCATACTCTAAAAGGGAAAAATAATATTGGCATGAATAAATCTTATACATTCTTCATATCTCTTTATTAAGCCTCTCGAATATGTTATATCTACTTATAAAGCCTTAAAACATTATATATAGGTCTTAATATCATCAAATTTTTAATTTTTAGGGTAGAAAGTTTTATTCCAATATGTTGACTTCTATTAGGTGTACTTTTACAAATTATTATTTTAATATGTCCCACACCTTGATGGGGTAACTTATATATCTTTTATGGAAAAGTATATCTCATTCTACTCAAATAGTAAATAGATTTTCAAGCTTCTTATTATGGGCCTAAGAATATGTCATATGTGAAACTTATGGCCTCTATAAGTTTAGGCATGTTAGCAATAAAGTTGATGAAAAAATTAAATCCCCTAAAAACATAAGAAGAAACTAATGTACCAAAAGCTACACTTGTACTATGATGATAGGAGAATTTTATTTACCACTATTTGATCAAAGTAAATATTTGTATGTCGTTGGGAATTTCCTAATTGGTTAAATATTTTTATTCATACATGTGTGTTTATATGTATGTATATGTTTGTATATAATATTAAAAAAAATCCACCAAGGATAACCACCAAGATAGTTCAAATGATCTAGATAAGTATCCCTAGGATTTTAATCTATGTCCTTTATATGGATATTATCATAGGTATATGTTGCTAAGAAATGAGGTCATGCCCTTCATTAAGATGAAGGGAAGATCCTCCATTGATGAATGTTAGGGATCCCATTGGCCAAAAATAACATGATTACAAAAAATAAAATAGGAATGGATCCCATGACTTTTCCCTTCATGAATCCAAAGTAGCCACCTACAAACCAACAATCCAAGCTACACCATGCTAAGTAAAAAATGTGGTTTTACTCTATAGAATGTTATCTAGTTTAGAGAAAATCAAGCATGTGATCTTTTTTGTCAAGGAACCGAAGTTGTTTTTAAAGAAAAATGCATCAACAATATTGTTGAGAGGGATTTAAGGACTAGTACACTTGAGTATATAGTGTCCAAATAGGATATAATATTTGGATAAAATATAGCCCATGTGATTCAAACTATTGTTATAGAGAATATAATATATTAACCATTGTCAACTAGATAGAAAAGTAGGGATCAAGTTGGAGATCATGACACTAACCTTATAGTGATCAATGAGCATTATAGCCAATGAATCACAAAAAACTAGGGATTTCATCTTACCGAAACATCTTTATAAACTACCAAAAGTTGGTATGCCATGATGGTAATAGGAGATTAAAATATCACTACCATAATTTTTTCATATCCACAATAAACATAGGGGAGAAGGTGTAGACACCAAAACAGCACCAATCCGATTATGTGACTGCAAACACTGATCGCTTTGACACACACAGCCCCCAGGGCAGCCCTCAGAGGTTAAACAATGGTCCTAACCACTTTTGTAGCAATTTTGGAAGGTCAGAAGGCAATTTGGCACATTTAGGCACTTTGCTCAGTATTCGTCCCACCCCAGGGATGAATTCAAATTGGGATCCGTCTCACCCAGGGACGAATTCTGAATTCGTCTTTGGTCAGGACGAATTCCAGGTTTAACGGGCAAAAAGAAGAATGGCGCCAAGTGGCAGCCGAAGACAGTCAATTAATGCCTCCTGCCTTGCATGCGCGTGTAGGTGGGTAGATTGGGCGTTAGAGGACTGTCACAAGGGCAGTCATGGAAGCCCAAGTCATGGAGGAGTCTCCTCCCTCTTGGGAAGGCATGGCCGCCACATGGCACCCCTGCATGCCCCTCCAAAGAGACCCCCTGGGTCTATAAAATGGTGGACTTTCCCACCCAAAAAGAGAGAAGTTGGAGGCATTTTCAAGCAACGAAGTGCTGCCAAATTGAATACCACATTTTACCCTTTTTGATTCACCTCTTCCACATCCTTGATCTCTTTCGCAAGAGAGGTTATTGGGTGGCTATTGGAAGTGTGAATCCGGACCCAAAAACCTGACATTTGACCACATTGATCTACCAATTCGCCGACAACCCATTACAAGAGATTTTGGGCCCATCCCAAGTGGATTGGTGCCAAAATCAAGTTCCAACGGTGGGCGGCCCGCTCGGGCGCCCCGCACTTCTTAGTTTCATTTTAATTTGTTCTTTTATCACTTGTTTATATTCCATTCCATTTTATGCTATTTAGATAGTTTATAATTTCGATTTCATAAGACTTTGATCAAATATTATCATGTTTTGTCGCTTTTGTGGTCCTCACTAACTTGCAGGTAACGACGTCAAATTCCCGTTGATGGAGGTCAAATTGGGAAAATCCGACCATCTGGGTCATCCCAAAATGCCCCCAATTAGCTAACCCCCATGTTTGCAGGTGTTTTGGAGATCCCGAGATGCGACATTTGGGCAGCATCACCTCGACGTTTTATCACAGTCGAATTCGTCCTACCCGGGGACGAATTACAGTAGAATTCATCCTACCCAAGGACGAATTTTAGTTGAATGCGAATTGGCTGACTGTTTCTGATGGCAGTGGCCCTCTGGTAATGTTCTTTGGTCTCTGTCAAATTTGCAGGTTATTTAGAGTCATTTTATTTATCGATTTAGCTAATCTTATGCATGCATCCTCCATTGGTTTTAGGATCAAACGCTTCATATTTTGTCAGCAGGTGCTACTAATGCCTTTGTTGTTTCTTTGAACGTAGGAGAAGCAGCAAGGATCAAGGATTCATCAACGCAAGCGGCGGCAACACTTTGGCCCGCCCATTTCAAATGTGGGCACGCGGAAGGAGGAATACTAAGTCATGATTGTAACCAAAATTCATTTAACGCTCCTAGCCCCTGAAAAGGGAGGAGGCATCTTTGTAACCGAGATTAAGAGAGTTAAATAAAAAGGGTTGTGCTTTCTCTACTTTCTTGTATCTCATTTCAATTCATCTCTTTCATTTCATGCATTTCACATTTTAGGACTTAAGCGTTTGTTTTGGATTTTGAATGCATCGCAATAGTTTTCCTTTCAAATCTTCTAGAATCTCGTGCTTTCAGTGGCGATCACGGTGGGACTCTGTCCCCTGGTTTTTTAAGATCAAGAAACTGATCAAAAATTTGTGATTTGTGCTTACAGGTACCATTTTTCGAACTCTGACTGTTATTCGTCTTTGCCTGTGGTGAATACCTTACTGTAATTCGTCTGACCCTGAGACGAATTCTAATTCATCTCAGACAGGGACGAATTATGTTCTGTAATTCATCTCACCTAGGGACGAATTTCTGTCTGTGCATTTTTAGGGCCGAGGATCAAAAATAGCAGGTCTAGGCAGAGAAAAGGTAAGGGTCCTAAACTGTTCCTGTCATTTTTTGCTTTTCTATTTCTATTTTCTGTCAATTTTGCCTTCTTAAGGAAAGTAGTTGCTTCTGCCTATTTCAATTTTTAATAAAAAGAACCACACACACATCACGTGGCATTTTTAAACCAAGGAGCTGGTCGTAAGACCCCAGCCCTTGATCAAGACCAACGGTGGGTTCATCACCACCTTGGCTTGATTTTTGCATCCATTTACCCCGATTGTCACTGTTGTTAGGCGTAAATCCTGACGAAAGCTGACCGAGTGTCGTTGGGGTGATTCCTAGCGTGCGAGGATAAGTCTTCTATGGTAGGTGTCATTAACAGGACAATCCCCCTTTCGTACCGCCTATGTACCACGTACCATCTGCTCTCACGTACCTATAGTTTCCCTCTCGTAAGGGCGGGTATATAGAGAGGTTGGTATATCGGCCGGGCAATGGTATATTGAAGGGGCGACCATTTATGGGAGTCATATGAGCCTTCATTACGCATTTAAACGTTCTTCAAAACTTTCAAAAACAAAACAAAATCATCAAAACGCACTAAAACCAGTCTAGGACACACCATTAATCTTTAAAAGAGATAATCACCGTTTGTGTATGTGTGTGTTCATTTCTGCTTAGTGTAACAAAAAAATCAGAAAAATCATAAACAAAAGATAAAAATCTACGCATTTTGTCACTCGCTCCAAAAGCTCCAAGGATTCCCGCAATCGCTTGGTCACTCCAAAATGCCCCAAAGGTGTCCATGAACCCTTTGGTCAACCCAAAAGCGCCCCAAAGGTGCCCATAAGTGATGCAGGAGCATCCAACAAAATATGGGAAATCTTATTTTTTTCCCTAAATTTTAGTGCATTTTGTCGGGGCCATAACTTCTCAACCGTAGCTCCGATTGACGTGAAATTTGACAGGGAGCTAGTTGGGAGATTTTTGGGGCCAAATTCCATCATCTAGTGCCCCGAAATTAGGTTTTAAAATTGCTCACCTAATTTTTTATGCTTTTTGAGCTGTTCGAAGGTTAATCTCTCCTAATGTATTTAGAGTTAGGACTTGAAACTTTATTTATGGCTTATCTATTGTAAGAGGGATGCGCACCCCAATTTTGGGCCCCATCTGACTCATTTTCAATTTTAGGGTTTTTAGAGAGACATCGTCATGGTGCTCACCCATAGCCAAGCCCAATCACGGGCGAACGCTGTGGGGAATATCCAAGGAGGCACAAGTCACCTCCGGTATAGCCCCAAGGATTTGGTCATACCACCTTGGCGGCCTGACACACAAGGCAGACCCCTCCACACCTTAACGGAAAGGGACTATAGGGGCACCTCTTCTAGGGGCACTCCTGTTCAGCATAGCACCCAACACACACCCTTCCATGAGGGGTACATCCATAGGAGAGCTCCCTTAGATGCTCGCTATGAGTGGTCACCGCGTGATGAAGCGCTAGGTCAACATAGGGTTCGATGAGAGGAACCACATGATTACATTATCCCTCCTTCACCCCCTCTAGTTGTCAGGACTACAAGGACAAATCCAGAGGACAAGGCTCCTCAGGCGGGGCGAGCCAACTCCGCCCATCCCTTTTTCACTTATGAAAGAGAGCACGAGGAAGACCCTTACCTTCCTCAAGAGCAATATACATCATGGGAGCAATACGCCTCCGCAAATGCTATCTATCAGGACCACTCACTGAGGCCAAAGCCTCAAGGGAATGCCGCTACCCCCAATAGAGGGAGGCGGCCTATAGAGATCTCGGATCACCATGACCGAGATAGATATGTAGGAGAGGCATCTAGCCCTTCTAGACATGAGACGGCAGGACCAACTATCTTAGAATTTGCCAAACATATCGCCCATCGGATGCAACTCACGCAACTTGAGCTAGAGCGACTACATTTAGAGGAACTGTACCATATTAACAAAGAGCACCTTCAATGCCAGAAGGATGAGTTGTTCCAACACACTATGCAGGAGAGGACTCCAACCCCTCACATGCATAAGACAAAACATTATGAGAGGCACAACCCCTGGGTGCGAGACAAGTCTCCGTGACCTTATCGAGCACCACCCCCAATGCCTCCTAGACATGAGCGGGAGGCTACTCCTATAACCAATGATGGGCGCCTTCCTCAGGAACCCACTCAGGTTTATGGGCCACCCTTAGAAATTCATCAAGAAGCCTCTGAGGAATCAGAGCGAGAAGAAGAGCGAGATGAAATGCCCTACCAAGGCATGGGGGTGCTATCTGGCCACCCCTCCATAGGCCCCAAGTTCCTCAATAAGAACCAACCAAAGAGGAGGAGCTCAAATCCCCTGATACATGCAAAGCGCTAGAGCACTTAGAGTCGATAGAGACCAAGATTTTGGAGCTCCCAAGGCCCAACTTACATGAGGCTCCTTTCAAAGAGGATCAACCTCTAACCGTAGGGCTACCTGATGATGCAGTCTTCCATGTCTCAGAATCGCCAGATTCTGATGAGCTGGACTCACTGGCCAAAGGTGAGGATAAAATAGAGATGGCCCACAACAATCACATGCGACAACATCAACACCCCATGGATATTGATGACGCACTTCAACAACTAAACATAAGGCCAGGGCATGAGTGGCACGTTAACCCAACACAGTGGAACCAAGCGTTGAATCCACCACTTTGGGCACACAAAGATCAACTTCCACCCAGAGACCCCATAGCAATATCAATACCGAGGGTAGACCCTGTCCTCCTATCCGTGCATAGGGCTGATCCATTCGTGCCAATACCTCCAGAGCCAGATCCGGAGCACAAATATCATCAAGCTGGGGGTACATCTATCCCCTAAAGAGCCATAGTCCAAACCAAAAGCTCCAAGGATTATCGCAATCACTTGGTCAACCCAAAAAGCTCCAAGGATTATCACAATCGCTTGGTCAACCCAAAAAGCTCCAAGGATTATCGCAATCACTTGGTCAAACCTAAAAGCTCCAAGGATTATCGCAATCGCTTGGTCACCCAAAAGCTCAAGGATTATCGCAATCGCTTGGTCAACCCAAAAGCTCCAAGGATTATCGCAATCGCTTGGTCAACCCAAAAGCTCCAAGGATTATCGCAATCACTTGGTCACCCAAAAGCTCCAAGGATTATCGCAATCACTTGGTCACCCCAAAAGCTCCAAGGATTATCGCAATCGCTTGGTCACCCCAAAAGCTCCAAGGATTATCGCAATCACTTGGTCACCCCAAAAGCTCCAAGGATTATCGCAATCGCTTGGTCACCCCAAAAGCTCCAAGGATTATCGCAATCACTTGGTCACCCCAAAAGCTCCAAGGATTATCGCAATCACTTGGTCACCCCAAAAGCTCCAAGGATTATCGCAATCGCTTGGTCACCCCAAAAATGCCCCAAAGGATTCTCGAAATCCCTTGGTCACCATCAAGAAAATTCAAAAACAACAAAAACCATCAAAATCTCAAAAAGAAATCTGCATCTCATTCTCATGCATACTTCATCAATCAAAGCACTACATAATAGCTGCATTAACCATTGCATCCATATATCGCATATTTGTTGATCATAGAAGTCAAAGGCACCATGGACTGTCATTACTTAGCAAGCATACCATTTTTCACATTTTCCATACAATATCGCAAAAACAACACCATACATAGAGTCACCATATCATAAGTCAGGTTGTCATTTAATGTATCTAGAGTTTTCATCATTTAGATGTCGTTAAATTTCTAGCCAAAACTGTACATAGTCAGAAAGATTTTACGAAGGTAGAGTTCTACTTGAAATACACCTTGTTACGTAGCATCCCATCACAAGTTAAAACACATAAAAAATTCCCAAGTTGTGTGAATGAAAGATGAAACCTGCATAGTAATCCAGGTCACCATAAGCGAAATGGTTATCTTGCTCATCCCCCTGTGCGAATGGTTCTAGAATGCTGAGAATTGACAAAAGGATGAGCTCTTCCCTATCCATTCACCTTAATAAATAGTGGTTTTTACCACTACCAAATCCCAATCATAGTTGGTCCCCAAAGTTGTAAGGATTCGTACTACACGTCCCTGCCAAGGATGGGTAGTCATCCCCAAGACCTAAAAGGATCAACGCCATTCACAAACAAAATTCCAACAAACCATCATCCTAACCCTTTCCATTCACCTTTGGTCTCCAAGTTGTAAGGATTCGTACTATCCGCCCCTAACCAGGATGGGTAGTCATCCCCAAGGCCTAAAATATCAATGCCCTTACTTCATAATCTCCATCATCCCCTTGGTTCCCAATGTCGTAAGGATTCATACTACACGTCCCTGCACAGGATGGGTAGTCATCCCCAAGGCCACTAGGATCAAGGACATTCACAAGCTCAAACTCACAACGCTCAAAATACAAAATCAAGTAACAGTGGTTATCACCACTATTCAAAATCCTTGCTCAAAAAGAAAAATAAATAGAAAAATAAATAGTGATTTTCATCACTATATAGACGAGCAAGTCTCCCAAATCATTTCAGCCAACAAATAACCTAAACTTGAATCCTTGGAATTCTCAGCATTCGAAAACCATCTAGGTGATCCTCATTACAAGTTTGGTTGACAGCCTACCTGGCAATGGTGGTATCCTACCCGCATGACGATATGTCCGTCACATTAGCTTTGCATGTGTGCCGACCAATGTTTGCATGTGGATGAGCTAGCTTATGGTATCCTAGATAGCACCGTAGATTAATCTGACTAAATACAATAAAGGAGTTAGTGGAGCTAATTAGGTGATCCTCGATATAGGTTTGGTTGACAGCCTATCTGGCACTCTGGCGGTATCCTGACAAATACCACATAAATGAACTCAATTGCACACACAGGGATGTGAAATAACTTGGTCAAAGACAAGTCCGATTCATACCTTGTTCAAAAGTCTTGTAAGATAAAGTACAGTCATGGCTAGTGAGTTAAAACCGTCTGAGTCTCAGAAAACCTTAGCTACATTTCTAAACCAACTGCACTACTTTTCATCCTTACAATACCATCAAAAAATAAAAAAAACCACATGTATACATACAAAGTCATTTACCACAACAATCACCTAAAATACAAAATCACAAAGTCCTAAATAGTCTATGGTGCCCTAACCAAACAACACAAATTCATTTCATCCATTACATTTTGCATATCACATATATATCAAAAACATTTGCATTTATCATACCATATACATCCATCAATAAAGTAGCATGCATCCATCAACATCAATCATTATGCATAACATGAAATAATGACATATACACAAAGCAAGAAAATCAAAACAACAAAAACAACAAATATCCACAAACAATAGCAATAAAATTGTTGAACAAAGGCACCTTTGCACTGACATTCAATGGCATAGAAAATTGATGTCGGGGTCACAAATTGTCACTATCCTACTCCCTAAGAAGGCTACCATAGCCGGACCGCTCCACGGGAAGAGGATTTTTGACAATTTAATCCCCAAATGGTGTCACAAAAAAAATCAAAACAACAAAAATAACAAAAAATGCAACAAAAACAACAATAAACACTGCCAGACAAGAGTGCTCTTGCACTTAACCTCTTGGCATAGAAAAACTGATGTCGGGGTTTACATTGTCACTATCCTACTCCCTAAGAAGGCTACCATAGCCGGACCGCTCCACGGGAAGATGGATTTTTGACAATTTCACCCCAAATGACGTCACAAATGGGTCAAAACCCACTCAAAAACAACAAAAAAATCAAAACAACAAAAACAACAAATAAATGCAACACAAAAACAAACAGCAATAAGCATTGTCGGACACAAGTGCTCTTGCACTTAACCTCTTGGCATAGAAAATCGATGTCGGGGCTCAAATTGTCACTCTCCTACTTCCCCAAGAAGGCTACCATAGCCGGACCGCTCCACGGGAAGACGGGTTTTCGACGATTTCACCCCATTATGGCATCACCAAAAGGGTTATCACCCACCAAAAATAGGTCTAAATGTCGGAAAAATTGCACATGCTTAATGCTAAACCATCTAAAGGCACCCTTGCACAAGTCATCTTGGGTCAAGCGACTCGTCGCTTTTCTCACGAAGGTCATTCCCTCATCGATTCGTCGCTTGAGGGGGTAGTCACACTTAGTCACCAATCAACAAGCACACACCCAATCAAGGAAAATGACATGCATTCAAAGAATCATTGACAAAGACAATCACGCTCCTGCTTGGGGCAGCAAACAAGCAATAATCACAAATTGATCAAACACTTGGCATTCCCGAAGCATGAACACAAGGTTCCCCCATGGACAAAAGGTTGCGCCCTTTGCCTATTCATGACTGATCAATGTCCAAGCTCAAGTCACACCTCACCAAAATAGGTTAATACTTGAAATCAAATTCCTTAGCTCGTCAGAAGCAAGGATTCAAGAATGCATGCCCTTTCCATACTTGGGGCATCAAAAGTTGGTTAGGTTACCAAGAAACCCTAATCATTAGTGCTTTGGTTATCTATTTTTGCTCGGCGCTACGCCATGCATAGCGCATCCCAAAAAGGGGCATCTATAGACACCAAAATAGCACCAATCCGATTATGTGACTGCAAACACTGATCGCTTTGACACACACAGCCCCCAGGGCAGCCCTCAGAGGTTAAACAGTGGTCCTAACCACTTTTGTAGCAATTTTGGAAGGTCAAAAGGCAATTTGGCACATTCAGGCACTTTGCTCAGTATTCGTCCCACCCAGGGACGAATTCAAATTGGGATCCGTCTCACCCAGGGACGAATTCTGAATTCATCCTTGGTCGGGACGAATTCCAGGTTTAACGGGCAAAAAGAAGAATGGCGCCAAGTGGCAGCCGAAGACAGTCAATTAATGCCTCCTGCCTTGCATGCGCGTGTAGGTGGGTAGATTGGCCGTTAGAGGACTGTCACAAGGGCAGTCATGGAAGCCCAAGTCATGGAGGAGTCTCCTCCCTCTTGGGAAGGCATGGCCCCCCCCATGCCCCCCCCCCCCCCCCCCCCAAAGAGACCCCTGGGTCTATAAAATGGTGGACTTTCCCACCCAAAAAGAGACAAGTTGGAGGCATTTTCAAGCAACGAAGTGCTTGCCAAATTGAATACCACATTTTACCCTTTTTGATTCACCTCTTCCACATCCTTGATCTCTTTCGCAAGAGAGGTTATTGGGTGGCTATTGGAAGTGTGAATCCGGACCCAAAACCCGACATTTGACCACATTGATCTACCAATTTGCCGACAACCCATTACAAGAGATTTTGGGCCCATCCCAAGTGGATTGGTGCCGAAATCAAGTTCCAACGGTGGGCGGCCCGCTCGGGCGCCCCGCACTTCTTAGTTTCATTTTAATTTGTTCTTTTATCACTTGTTTATCTTCCATTCCATTTTATGCTGTTTAGATAGTTTATAATTTCGATTTCATAATGTTTTGATCAAATATTATCATGTTTTGTCGCTTTTGTTGTCCTCACTAACTTGCAGGTAACGACGTCAAATTCCCATTGATGGAGGCCAAATTGGGAAAATCCGACCATCTGGGTCATCCCAAAATGCCCCCAATTAGCTAACCCCCATGTTTGCAGGTATTTTGGAGATCCCGAGATGCGACATTTGGGCAGCATCACTTCGGCGTTTTGTCACAGGCGAATTCGTCCTACCCGGGGACGAATTACAGTAGAATTCATCCTGCCCAGGGACGAATTACAGTTGAATGCGAATTGGTCTGACTGTTTCGATGGCAGTGGCCCTCTGGTAATGTTTTTCGGTCTCTGTCAAATTTGCAGGTTATTTGGAGTCATTTTATTTATCGATTTAGCTAATCTTATGCATGCATCCTCCATTGGTTTTTAGAGATCAAACGCTTCATATTTTGTCACAGGTGCTACTAACGACTTTGTTGTTTCTTTGATCGCAGGAGAAGCAGCAAGAACCAAGGATTCATCAACACAAGCGGCGGCAACACTTTGGCCCGCCCATTTCAAATGTGGGCACGCGGAAGGAGGAATACTAAGTCATGATTGTAACCAAAATTCATTTAACGCTCCTAGCCCCTGAAAAGGGAGGAGGCGTCTTTGTAACCGAGATTAAGAGAGTTAAATAAAAAGGGTTGTGCTTTCTATACTTTCTTGTATCTCATTTCAATTCGTCTCTTTCATTTCATGCATTTCACATTTTAGGACTTAAGCGTTAATTTTGGATTTTGAATGCATCGCAATAGTTTTTCTTTTCAAATCTTCCGGAATCTCGTGCTTTCAAAAGGATACCCACAATAATTATTCTTCACTAGAGATCTCCATTGGGTTCCTCAACTAAGTACATTTCTATTTTACCCTAGATCAAAGTATATCCTTTGTTTAAATAGCATTATCATATATGAATCTTCTAGGTATGTTCAAATCATATAACCAAGTTGTTACCACCTATTTTTCCATGTTTGAGACTTCACATGATGAGCACCATAAACATTTTGTAAGAGAGGTAATAATTGATAAAATATTTGGTTATTGTGCTTATCTTAAAGCCACAACTAACTCTTTGTGCTTATATTTGTTACATTTACTCTCTGGGCCCATGCAAACCTTATAAAATGTATTTCATAATTTTTTATAATATTTATTCCTAAGGGTTTATCTTACAATATTGACCTAAATGCATCATGTTATTGGGTGTAAATTGCTAGAAAATTATTATCATCATAGTTTCTTAGCATCATAATAAGTGCAACCACTTAACATAGGATTCATGAATTAATTGTTAGTTGTGGATGGTTGTAGGTAGTTGTCTTATTACAAGTTGTTATGCCATATTGGGCATACCTTATGTATTTAAATAACCTTTGATCAATTAAAGATATCATCAAACCATATCAAAGCAAGAAATCAAAGGATGACCTAAATCTTCCTTACATCCATTAGGTCTTGATACATTTGTGAGGAATAACATCAGGCTTTCCTCTTGCTTTGACATGGAGGGGCTCTAAAGCACTCTATTAACAAATAATTATAGTGTTATCATAGTGAACAAGTCTTGATTCTATCAAATATTTTCATGTTTCATAGTGTTATATTGTTGGACACATCTACCAAAGATAAGAATCCGTTTGTATCAAAATTCAAGGAAGAGTGATTTGAACTATCTTGTTCAATCTAAATATACCATTAACTTTTACCTACCCACTCTACTATTAAAAGGATCAAAACCCTGTCATCTTGTAAGGATAGCATGAATCAACATCTTGAATAGTTGATATTTGTGGCTCTAGAATATGGTGATTTTATCATTTAATCTAGCAAAAATGTGTTAATAGGACTCTTTAATCTTTACCATATAGGTTGATTTGAGGTATCCAACAATACAAATTTACCATTATCTAACATTTTATCCATAGATACACTTTGACCTAGGAGCAATCTGCTTCATAATGTGAGACACCTAGTGTTAATTTTATCATTGTTGCTTGGTGTATATGAAATACAAATTCAACCAGATTTGATAATCAAATACCACATCTACCTATCGATAAAGGGGGGCAGGTTTTCAAGGTTGTGTCTAATAGAAATTTCTATAGAAAACTTATGTGTAGGTTGTGTCATATCTCTTTTTTTAACCAATTTGTTATGTTCAAATTTGAAGGTTATTATCATAGATCTATATGTTCTTGAGAATTCACTTGGATTCCCCTAGTAGTCTAAACTAGAAATACATTAGTTAGAGTATTTTTAAAATGTTATCCAAGATCCATATGCCATTTAAACAAAGCCATACCTATGATCGATTACTCCTATCATGTCTAAATAATTAGCAGTAAAATATTCTTTCACCACTATGGTGGCCCCCAATAACAACATTCTCTAGTTCATCAATTACTTGTGCATCATGAATAGAGGGGATGTATAGAAGAAAATAAATTGTTGATGCTCAATTTATTGGAATAGAGAATCATACTTTGAATTTGGATCCATACTTGATTTTAATCGATGAAATAGAAATAATGGTTGGATTTAGTTGCACTTGATTACACTTCAAATATAGGCCTCCATCCTAAATTCAATGGGAAATAATACCCTAAAGAAATAGTATTTATAGTTGGAGTTTCCCATGTCTTTGGGATAGTGTAAGGTCTAATTGTCACCTATTGACATAGGACAAGGTCAACTCATTGAAAAACATTATCATATGTTTAGTAGATTTAAATAGTCTAGCATAAGTAGTTGCATAAAAGTGATCTAGATAGACTATTAGAATTATTGAGTTGTCATTGATGTCAAAGTTAGACTCGGTTACTAGCAAACAGTGGTGTCCTTGGTAAATTATTCAAGGTAGATATATGTTTCAAGGGTGATAAGGTTGTTTATAAGTTGTGCAATATAAAAGGGTTTATTTGATTAAATATTTAAATATTTAAATCTACCAAAGGTGTTTAAATATTTAAATATTATAATATTTAAATATTGGATTTAAATATTATAATATAGAAGTCGAGTGGGTCGACTAGGGCACCAAAAGTAAGATGTGATAATTTTTTGCATATAAATAAGAAGTCAAAATTCATTTCAAGGAATAAAATTCGATTGAATATCTTCAAAAAGGGATTTGCTATCAAAACAAAAGTGAGAGGAAACAATGAACGACTCTAGAGTTCATCCATAGCATAGAGGAATCAGGTTTAGGATAAAACGAGCATGGAGTAGCGAAGGATATTGGTGTGCATCTTCGATATCGATGTGGATCAGTGAAGGATATTGGTGTGTTTTTGATATTGAGATGGAGTAATTAAGCCTTGGACAACGTGTTGCAAGTCCAAAAAACACATGTTGTGAAGTCAATCATTGAGGAGCAAACGAGCATGGACTACGAGAGGTTTGTGAGAATGGATGGTGAAGGTAACCTAAGAAGTTTTAATTATTTTTAAAGATTGAAATATGAGTTGCAGAGCCATAGTAGAGGGATATCAGTTGCATAACATTCAAAGCATCGGGTATTGGAAGGATATAGCAATCTAAAGCACCCAAGTGAGCTAAAGTTTTAAAGACCACATTACATTTAGACAATGTTTAAAGGTGGGTCCATTGGGCACAATTCTTGGAGACTGCATAGTGAAGAAAGTATTCAAGCATTCTTTGGATGCCACAGGTGAAAAACCAAGCTGAAACTAGTCGTTGGAAGACTCACCATACACAGGCGTGAAGGAAGAAGCATGCAGCGCGAAAGCATTGATATACAATTAAGTCTAAGGTTCATTTAAAGAGGGAATAGAATCAACATAAGCAACATCCATTTCGCTTCAATACACAGAAGGAAAACAAGAGCACATATTAAAATGTATTTATTATTATTGAACTTTATAAAATTTTCAAGACATAATGATTTAGTTTAAAAGTTTGAAAAGGAGATATAAAAAAGTGAATTTCTATTTTTGAGAAAAGGTAATTTTATTATTTAAGGTAAATATCTGGTTTTATAATGTGAGGAGAAATAAGGAACATTAATATTTATTTTAAAATGGTTTGATTTAATTAATCTAAAGCATTATAGATGAATTAATAGCAACAAATCTTGGATATTGTATCGCTCCAAATTTTTTGCATCCTTACCTTCAGGCTATAGGATCCATGCCCGGAAGGGGGATGGGAAAAGGATGTCATGGTACCTCGGACTGAGAGGACTTTGCGAAGGTCCCGCCTCTCAAGGGAGGTGTATTTTGATTATTTTTCGATGGATGGTGGGTTCACCAGGAAACATTTAATGGCAGTTTCCACGCCTAGGTTTGGAATGTGTTTTTATGTGTTCGTTTTTAACTTTAAGCATTCATATCCTAGGTTTGGCCAAATGAGTCTAAATTAATCTAAATGAAAGTGCAGATTTACTAAATACAAAGAACAAATTTAAGATAGAAAAACAGAAAAATTAAGGAAGAATAAGAAGAATACCTGATCCGGATGTCTGATGAAAATTCGGATGTTTGAAGCAGTCAGGATCGTCTGGAATTCGATAGAATCGTCTGAGATCTAACGAATTCGTCAGACAAATCCGTCAGAGACCTGCAAATAGAATAACATATGCAAAATACAGAGAATACTACTGTTCTAGTTGAGGGAAACTATGCAAAATAACAGTGACAACACTGAACTGAAACTTAAAAACCGAAACATGTATGAATGATGCTAATTAAATCATAATTATGGATTAATTATGCCTTTGATCTAGATGGGTGAACACCAAAATGCAATATAACATAAAATATCAAATAAACTATCTAATTTGCAGAATAAAACAATAGAGAAAAGGTGAAGAAATGCAAACTTATGGCACTGATTGCCTCAATGTGTACTGCAGTCGAGATCGTCTCGCATCAGTACGAAATCGTCTCTAATTCGACAGGATCGCCTCCTATCTGAACAGGTTCGTCAGCGATGATGTATGCTTGCTCTGACTGAAAAACAAGATGATACCTGCAACAAAATTGATATAGGACTACTGCAAATGAAAACTTAGGATGATTTAACGTGCATGAAGCTAAGTTACAAAGAATTTCAGCTAGGGGTTGGGAAGGGAAGGTCCTAGGGACTAAATAGGCTTAGGGGAGTAGTTAGGAGGTTGGATATCATCCCTATTTGGGAGATCTCCAACGGGGGAGGGTCTCTAATGATGCAGACACGCTTTTGCCCGGATTAGAGGCCCGTTGGAACAGAAGCTAATTTTGCAAAATTAGTTTTACGACAAGATCGTCTAGACGTCCTAGCCCAGACGAAATCATCATATCTGGGGCGATATCGTCTGATCGGCGACGATATCGTCAAACGGTCAAAACAACCTCTAAAAATGGCATGAAAAAAGGTGGAAACGGATTACTCGACGGTTAACGGGCGATTTGGGAGGTTAAATTTGAATTTTAAATTATTTACTAAGGTGAATGTAATTATGAAAATTTTACTGCGCCAATTTTAGGGTGCTACATTTTGCCCCCTCTTTAGCAAATTTTCTGAAGAAAATGCGTTAAAGATGAGTTCTTCTCGATCTATGAGAAAGCAAAAATTATTCCCATTTTTTAGGCGACGATTCTTGGTCGAATCGTACGACAGCTTACTATGGTGCCCCCTCCGTGTTTTTACCCAAATCGAACATTTGAGGTAAAAACGCAAAAAAGCAAAAAATTATTTTTGAATAAAATTAAGAAAAATAGGGTAAAACCCTAATTTATTTTTATTGTTCATTTTACTGTTTTTAGAGCTACGAAGCAAAAATGGTGGAGACGAAGCACAGATCGATAGAGGTCCGACGCGGTCTACGGGTAAGAGTCTAGACTTAACTAGAATGCTTTAATTTAATTTTACATGCTTTGTAGGTAATTTTTAGATGAATTTTGAGCATCGTGGCCATTTTTGGGCCGTCGACGTTGTCGGGACGAAATCGTCCCGATTTCGACGAAATCGTCTCAATTTCGTCAATTTTGCCCAAGGGCAAAATCGATGAAAGGGGGACGATTTTGTCAAATTAGAGATGATTTCGGCTTGCAAAATTGGAGATGATTCTACTCAAATTTGGGACGATATCGTCCAATAGTGGGCGATATCATCAATTGCATAAAATTGAATTTTAACTTGCATTATTAATTACTTGAATTGTTTATTAATGATTGTTTGTTGTTTTGTTGTTTATGTTTGCAGAGAGGTTTGCTAAAGAGTAGGGAATGGAAGTATGGAGGTTTGAGGGATGACTTGGCCGCTCTCACACAGGCAGAGCGAGATCAGCTAGCATAGGCCGGCTTGCAGCATGTAGTAGAGATGCCACAGGTGTCCACAGATATGGGGCTACTAACAGCCCTAGCAGAGAGATGGTATTCGGGTTCCTCATGTTTTCGACTACCAACAGGGGATATGACTCCCACTCTAGAGGATGTATGGAGGATTCTGAGAATCCCCATACAGGGACGATTGATCACTCCTGTGGCCAATCAGGGCCACGCTATGGGATGACTGTGTGGTGACTCGAGCTTCGCCCTGGAGAAGGGCGGAGTTAACATCGAGGCACTACGCTAGATGCCTAGGGCATCTAGACTCACACGAGTGCTAGCTGGAGTGGTTGGTGGACTTTTTTTGTGCCACCAGAGCGGGTGCAGGGTGTCGTGGATGCTGGCAGATGTGATCTGCGACATGCAGGACCACGACTATAGGTTCTCTTGGGGCAGTTATGTATTATGTCGATTGTACAGGATCCTGTATGGGGTCATGTACAAGGGCGGTCGATGTCTGGTGATGACATCGCTCCTACAGGTTTGGTGCTGGG
Source organism: Wollemia nobilis (assembly GCA_028583015.1). Classification (NCBI taxonomy): domain Eukaryota; kingdom Viridiplantae; phylum Streptophyta; class Pinopsida; order Araucariales; family Araucariaceae; genus Wollemia; species Wollemia nobilis. The sequence continues at coordinate 2,504,633 of JAQPPZ010003551.1, read as the reverse complement.
AGCACATTGTAGTGCGGAGGCCGATAGGGCTTCCTCTGATAGGGGTAGACGGGAAGAGGCCCCGAGTCTTCTACTGGTGGCTTCGGAGAGGATCACAGCGGTCGATCGACCTCCTTATGTCTCGGAGACTATTGGATGACTTAGTCCTGGACCAGATCACCTAGAGGCAATGGAGGGAGCATCCAGGGTGGGCCGAGGACAGACAGGAGTTGGCTCGCATCAACCGAGTTTGCTAGCTGTGGATGGAGAGGGGAGAGGTGGAGGTCCATCGCTATGACCGAGTTTTGCGTCGATTCGGTCTGCAGCAGGGGATCCCATCTCTGAGGGATTATGAGTTTTCCTGGACTGTCCGAGATAACACCACAGTTAGCGGGGCTTCAAACATGCAGCGATTCTAGAGCCAGGACGCAGAAACTGTCCCCATCCAACTAGTGGATGGGGACGACGTAGTTGTAGCCAATGGCTATGATGCCTGGTACGCAGGCATCCGCCCTCCTCGGATGATGAGGGCATAGGGTCCGATACACGCGGTTGTGCATCAAATAGGGAGGCGGCACCAGGCGGTGATGGAGGCGGCCTAGGGTCATGGCGGGAGAGATCCGAGGAGGCCACAGGCACAGGAGAGGCCACGATAGAGGGAGAGGAGGGAGGTGAGACCCCCATCTCCATAGAGGGAGATGCCACCATCACTCGATAAGGGCAAGGGCATTGACACAGGAGAGAGCAGTGAGATGTCTACTCTTCGAGCAGAGAGAGATCATCTCCAGGCACAGGTACAGACTCTACAGGATGAGGCTGCATGCCATCGAGCTGAGGTAGCACAGTTGCGAGACGAGATTGCATGCCTCAGGGCACGGGGCGGAGGGGCAAGCTCTAGAGATATGACATGGGCTATCACCCAACTCACTTTCTATCAGACATTATATTATTAGTTGGTGCCAGAGGCGGATAGACTACCCCTGCCAGCCAACATTGTAAATCCGATTAGGATCGGGTCGTCGAGGACCACATCCCGATCGAGGACTAGGACTACTCATACTGTGATGGGGCCACCTCGTCCACCTCAGGGTAGGGGAGGAGATGAGGCGGAGAGCTCGAGGGGCTCTCGAGGCTAGAGGGCTGCACAGCTTTGTACTGATTGACATTATTTTATTATGATTTTTGATAGAGGATTGAGTATGCCAAGGTACAGATTGTGGCATACCAATCCAGTTTTGATGATGTATATATATTGTTGACATATATATGATATGTTATTGATCATATGACTTGTATTATGTGTATGCTTATGATGCTTTTATGTTTGATTGATTAATTTGATAATTGGATTGAGGATTCATGAAATTATGTCGTTTTGAAAATTTATAACTTTGATGTCATGCTATAATATTTTAAATGAAATAATCTGATGTAACAAATTGATTGTTTGTGATGAAATGTGATAAAAACTAAAAAGAGACTTCTAAAAATAATTTCAAAGGACATTGTCGCTATTATAGACCATTTCATGGAGTCGCTGCTCACTCGGTCGTCAAGCTAGTCCCATTTATAGAAATATTGTTAAAAGTAAAATAGTGCTTAAGAGACTGTCTTAAGACTTTGGTGCAATAGTGCAAATGATGATGATGATGATGGTTTGTTTTCAGATTTTCATGAAAATAGTATGCATGAAATAATGTTAAAATTATTTGTGCTAGGCATAAATTCCTAAGTGTGATAAAATTTTGGATAATTCTTTAGGAATTATACCATCTTTGCAAAATTGAAGGTTGACATAATGACATGAAATAATGAAAATGGGTTTGCTTTTTAAAAGCATAATTTGTGTAAAATAATGATTTAAGTCATATGGTTTTCATGATTTTAAATGGGGAATAAAAATTGTTACGATGGTTTGCGCTAGGCATAGAATATGTAGGTATAGACTTATACCATCATCGCGAAAATCCAAAAAATATAGTTTTATTGCATGGTTGATTTTTGATAAAAAGAAAATATGAAAATGAGGACTTGCGCTAGGCATAAAATTCCAATTTTGGTTTTGGAACTATACCATCGTCGCGAAAGTCAACCAGATATATATGTTTTGAGTGTATATTTTGAAAGAAATTTTTTATTTTTCTATTATATAGTTGTCTTTATGATAAACAATTGTACTTGATTTATTCCAAACAAGTTGCAAAAATAATATTTCAAAGTATTTTGAAGACAAAAGTTAGATTTATAAGGAATCCCATGTGCATATGTGAATTCATTTCCGATCTTGATTTATCATAATGATACAGAAAATCTCTCAAATACAAATGTGTGTGCAATTTCTTTGTGCATTTACGAGTTTTGAGCAAGATAATATGATACAAGTGATTTGAAGAAACCAAATAAGTGTTCATTAACCATGATGTAGATGCATATAACCATACTAGACTACTATGTAGGTCGGATTATCAAGAGCTAGCTAATCCATAAGCAGACATAGGTATGTACAAAAGAAGGTCGCTAATGTGACAGACATATCACCACGCTAGGAGTTACCCAAGGCCAAGCAGGTTGGGCACAAACCACTTGTTATGGGGCTTACCTCACAGTTTTCGAATAATTGAGAATTCCAGGGATTCAAGCTCATCAACCCTTCTTTTCTTTTCAAATGGTAGGGAAAGGGATTTTATTGCTTTTTTTGTTTTCTGCTTTCTTTTGCTTTTCTTTTCTTTTTATTTTCTTTTTCTTTTGTATTTTTGCTTGATTTTTGAGATAGTGCTTGAAATATTGCTGTAATGATATAAAAGAACATTTTTCTTTTCTTTTTTTTGTGAACTTTTCTTTTCTTTTTCTTTGCTAGGGATACTTGCTCGGATTAGCTATAGAGCAAGGGATTTTTATTCTGGGTAGGGGTGAGCTTGTCCTTTTGCCAACTCTCAAAGATTCTAGACCATGTGCATGATAGGATAGCGGGGAGAAACTTTTCGCTCAAGAAACCACGTCTACTATGTAGCAAAACATGGAAATTACAAATATAATCATTTTATTGTGAAAAAATGTGCTTGGTTTAAGTAAATAACAAGATCAATTCTCTATGCTCAAACTTTATTTAATTGAATTTTGTGGACTTTGATATAAGAGAGATTAGTAATCATGCCAGATAAAATCAAGATATTTATTTTTGTGAGTGTGCAAGTGAGGGATTCCAAATAAATGCTAATTTATCCAAAATAATGTGAAACATATAACTGCAACATTTGTAAGAAAATATATATACTTTTTGAGAAGTTTTGAGAATGTTGACTCTCTCTTTCTTCTTTATATTGTTTTGGTTTCGAAAGAGTAAAGAATATTGTTGTTTTTATATTTTTATCATTTTTTGTTTTTTGGTTTGATTTTTGTTTTTGAACAAAAAATTTAACAAGTGCCATAAATAAATGCAACAAATAGTTTTGAAGATTTTTGATGATTATGAATGTTTTTGGTGTTTTTGGATTTTATAAATTTGAAAGAAATACAAGATAGTAATTTTGAAATATTTTAAACAAATATATACAAGGATGAAATGACCAAATTTATGCATAGTAACGTTTAAGATGCAAAATATTCATGGGTTCTTTAAGTTCTTTACCATCTAAGGTAGATAATTTATATGCTCTTGATTCAAATTTAGCAATAATAATGTATGGTCCAAGCCAGTTGGGCTCAAATTTACCTTTAATGTCCTTAGTTGCATTTGTATTTTTTTTTATTTTCTTTTAAAACAAGGTCGCTGATCTCAAAGGATCGATGACGAACTTTCTTAGCATATGATCTTTTAAGCTTGTTTTGGTAAGAACGGAGATGCTCCAAAGCATTGATGCATTTTTCATCTAGGAGTTCCAGTGGTCGAGTCTGCCAGCTCGATATTCATCTCCTACTTCGGTATCTTGAAGTAGCAGAGCCAAAGAAGGAACTTCCAATTCAAATGGAAAAACTGCTTTAGCACCATAAACCAAAACAAATGGTGAAGTTCCCATGGGGGTTCGAACACTAGTTCGATAGGCCCACAAGGCTGGGTATAATTGAATGTGTCAGTCACGGCCAGTTTTATTGACCAATATTTTGAGAATTTTGATTAAGGTTTTGTTAGATGCTTCTTCTTGACCATTACCCTAAGGATAATAGAGAGTGGATCAGCGATGTTGAATCTTATATTTTTGGCATAATTTTTTAACATCTTTATTTTTGAAACAAGTTCCATTGTCAGAGATGAGATTTGTAGGAATTCCAAACCTACAAATGATTTTATTAAAAATAAATTTAAAGACTTGTGTGCCAGTGCAGGAAGCTAAAGGCATAGCTTCTACCCACTTCGTGAAATACTCAGTGGCGGTTATGATGAACTTGTGTCCATCAGATGACACCGGATTGATTTTGCCAATAATGTCTAAACCCCATGTAGAAAAGGGCCAAGGAGATGAAATACCCTGCAGTTCTTGGGCGAGCGCATGGACAAGGTCAGCATGTTTCTGGCACTTGTCGCAATGGCGCACATACTCATGTGCATCCGTTTCCATGGTAGGCCAAAAGTATCATATCCGAAGGAGCTTTTTAGCAATGACACTACCACTAAAGTGTCCTCCACAAGATCCATCGTCGGCTTCACTCAAGGCTGATTTAGACTCTTCTAAGTTTAAACATCTTAATAGGATACCTTCAAAAGATCTCCTATATAAAGTATTGCCAATTATTACAAAGCGACTTGCTCGTCGACATAATAACCGACGCTAGTTTCTATTAGAATTGGTATGGAAAGTCTCATTTTGGAGAAAATCAAATATGTCCGTATACCAAGGTTCGGGAGTAGTTTCATTGATTAGAAACACATCCAAAGGCTCTAAGCATGACTTATTTGAAGCGGGTTCCTAGAGTCGATGAATAATGATAGTGGCATATTCGTCATCTAACTCCAAGGGTATGAGAGATGCAGCTGCGTCCATAGCATCAGCTGCACGGTTGCTAGTTTGAGGAATAGCTTCCAAGGTAACTTGATCAAATAAAGACATTAATTGTAAAACATAGGCCTTATATGGGCATAGTTTATCATCTCTGGTTTGATAAACTTCATTAATTTGGTTTATAACCAGTTGAGAATCACCAAAAACTAAAAGATGTTTAATTTTTAGCGCCAGGGCAGCTCGTAATCCAAGGATTAGAGCTTCATACTCAGCAGTATTGTTGGTGCAAGCAAATGTCAATTTGAAGGACATAAGATGTTTTTGTGGGGATATTAAAATAATACCCACACCAGCCCCACTCATGCATCGGGCTCCGTCAAAGTATAAGGACCATTGTTCAGTATGGTCGACCTCTAATTGAAGGCATTCATTAGGAAATTTGATGATGAGGGGATGGGTAGACTCTAAGGGTGCAGTAGCTAATTGATCTGCTATGATTTGACCCTTAATAGACTTCTGTCCTATGAATGTGAGATCAAACTCGCTTAGAGCAAGAACCCACTTGGCTGTGCGAACCGATAAATAAGGTTGACTCATGAGATACCTCAAGGGATCGTATTTAGCAATGACATAAGTTTTTTGACTAAGCATATAGTGTTGTAATTTTTGCGTAGCAAACACGATGGCTAGACATAGTTTTTCTAATGCTGTGTAGCGGGTTTCATAACTGATGAAGGTGCGGCTAATGTAATAATTAGCACATTCTCGCTTTTCATCATCAAGTTGAGCTAACATAGCTCCTAAGGCAAAATACGAAGCTAAAATATATAGGAGAAATGGGTGATCAGGTTTAGGTGGTGAAAGCACCGATGGATTAAGGAGGTATTGTTTGAGAAGTTCAAAAGCTTCTCTACATTCGGTGTCCCAATTAAAAGGGACATCCTTCTTAAGGAGTTTAAGAAAGGGACCGATTTTGTCCGCCAGCTTATCAATGAAGCGACGGATAGCTTGAAGTTTACCTTGTAAACTTCGTAATGCAGATATATTAGTAGGTGCGGGCATATCAGTGATGGTCGCAATCTTGAGAGGGTCGATTTCAATACCACGTAAAGAAACTAAAACCCCTAATAGTTTACCAGACTTAACTCCGAATATACATTATGTTGGATTTAATCGAATAAGATATTCTCGTAATCGATTAAAAACTTTTCTCAAATCATCTAAATGATTATCTTCAATAATAGAGCGAGCTATAATATCATCTACATAATCATGTAGGATATCATGCATCATATCATGAAAAATATAGGTCATAGCTCGTTGATAAGTTGCACCTGTGTTCTTTAAGCCAAATGGCATCACTTTCCAGCAAAAGGTACCCCAGGGGGTAATAAAGGTTGTTTTAGCCTGATCTTCAGGAGCTATCCTAATCTGATTATAATCGGAGAATCCATCCATTAAGGACATCATCCCACTCTCGGCAGTAAATTCAATGATTTGATCCATGTTTGGAAGAGGAAAGTCATCTTTAGGGCATGCAGCGTTAATATCTCTAAAATCTGTGCAAACCCTAACTTTGGTAGCTTCTTTCTTGGTGATTGGAACTACATTTGAGATCCATTCCACATAATCAATAGCTTGTATAAAGATAACATTCAGGAGTTTTTCTAACTCCCCTTTGACTAGCAGAGCCACTTTGGGATGCATTTTTCTAAGTTTTTGTTTAACAAGTTTAGCATCCGGATGGACCACTAGATGATGCATGACTACAGAAGGGTCTAGACCTGGCATATCTTCATATGTCCAAGTGAAGACATCTTCATACTCTTTAAGAAATGCAATGTATTGTTCTTGTTTTTCTTGACTTAATTCTGATCCAATATTGATTATGTGAGGATTTTCCTCATTTCCAATATTAATTTTAATGACGTTTTCTACCTCCATGTGTAGATCTCTTTCAAAATTAGGTGGGGCGGGTGAAACGCCAAATTCTTGTAATTCTTGTAAGGTTAATTTAGATAATTCATCTTGAGGATTAGTGGCCTCAAGTTGGGCTATAGTTGGTATAGAACCATCAAAATAAAATCCATTGTGTAACATCTCTTCAACAGAGACATCATGGAAGATATATCCTTCCAACTCTTCATCGGGGTCAACAATCATTTCAGGGTAAGCGATGGATAGCATGTTGCATGAAAACGACTGATTTTTAAGAGGCAAATCAACATGCCTATCCAAATAATCTTGATAACATATGACGTGATCATCATCGTGAAAAGGAAAGGGTTGACCCTTACTAGGAAATAGGCCCACACCACAGCGGGCAGGCCACGGTTCTACCTCGAAAGGTTCTTTCATGCCATTTTGGAAAGGTCCCAAGCCTTTCCCTTTATATCCCATTTTAAGCATCATGGGTTTAGCTTTAATATAATCATTGGTAAAATAACATCGAGCGTATCCCTCATGATGAGTTTTGATATTTCAAGGGATTCTTCCAAAGTCATATCCTTTATAAATGAAGGCACAACTCCCGACTTGGTAAGTACTTCCCATAGGTTGTGGGAGGCCCAAAGTACGAGGAGATGGCGGCAATTTATTTAAAAGAATTGAATCTTGCATGAAAGCATTTGTTTTTTCTGATATTAAGGTTATGGATAAATCTGGTAAAAGTTCATCGAAAAGGGCATAAGATGTAGAAGGCTTATTACCTATATCTTTAGATGTGGGAGGAATGATAGATGTGTCTATAGGTTTTGAATTTATAGGGATAGAACTTGAAGGATTGGTTGTAGATTTAAGATCTTTTTGAGGTTCTAAAATGATTTGTTTAGAGGGTTCTAAAATGATTTGTTTAGAGGGTTTTTGGTCTATATAGGAGGATGAAATTAATGGAGGGGAAATAGGTGAAGTTATGGGTGTGTGTTTCACAGTTTTAGATGAAAAATAAGAACTAGGATGTGTGGACGACAGAGTAGGGCAAAATTGCACTCCAACGGGTTTTGCCAAAGCACACATATCAAAAGGTCTAGGGTCACCATGGATAGTGACCAACTAATTTTTAAACTCAAATTTAACACATTGGTGTAAGGTTGATGGGACCGCTCGCATGGCGTTGATCCAAGGGCGACCCAAAAGTATATTGTACGATGCTGGGCAATGTACAATAAACACGATTGTGCTTTGTCATTAAAAGCTTTGACAATCATATCATTTTTCTTCATTTCATCACTTCTAAAGCCAAATCGTTGGTAGAAGTCAAAAGTACAAATGTTTAGAGATGAGCCATTATCAATCAAAACTCTTTTGACAGCTACATCTCCAATTAGAGCAGTAATGTATAAGGGATTATCCTTATGTAAGCTGTGTTGTGGGATATCTTTATCCCGGAAATCAATACAATCAATCTCTCGAGTGATGATAGTATTGGCCATAGCTTCGAGGTTGAATGTTTTGAGGTACCATCATTTGGCTCAATGTAAGCATCAACTCATCCCTATGGGTGGGAGAGGATCTTAATAAATCCAAAAGGGAAATTATGGCCGTAGTATTGGACAATTGCTCATTAATATTGTAAGGGGGTTTAGGTTGAACAGTAGGAGCATGATTCCCTTTATTAGGGTTTTTCAAAACGAATGGAGCAGATCCATCGTTCGGGTTTGGTTCTTGTTGGGAATTTTGAGCTTGTTGTCGGGTGACGACTCCAATGGTAGCTACAATGTTATAATGAAGACGCTGAACTGGTCTTGATTGAGCATTGATGGCTTGTTCATTAGAAAGGAATATATCAGAAGAAGGTCGAGTAGTAACTCGTCTAAGAAATGGTTCTTCTGGAACCATAGCATCTGTGATGGGTTGAATAGGATCTAATTTGTTTTTAGAACTATTCAATTGGTTTGAAGTAATGTCTAGTTCACTTTCACTATCTGATTCTATATCACTAGAATTAGAAGTTTGAAAATTATGTAAGGGCCTGGTCGTAACCAGGGATAAGGTTGTGTCAAATATTTGAGGATCCTGAACAGGTAATTGTCCACTAATGGTTCCTACATATCGGGTAGGAGGGGGAACATTATGATGTTCGATTTGATTGACTACCTCTTTACCATGTCGTGGTAAAGGGTGTTGAAATATGTCTAGAGTTTGATTGGCATTTTGATTTTGATTTTGGGGAACGGTCTTTTGAGTATTATTAGGAGGGTTTTGTTTAGGTTGGAAGGCTTGCACTTCCATTTCATTAATGTCAATCAAATCTTGTATTTTATGTTTCAACCTTTTACAAGAATTGGTATAATGTCCAGGTCCTCTATGGAAATCATAGTGTAAGTCAGCTCTGTATCCGGGTATAGTTGGGTCAGGTTCCCGGATAGCTGGTAATTAGATCAAACCTCTTTCGAGTAATTGAAGTAAAATAGTTGATAAGGGTTGGTTTAATCTAGTAAATTCTCGAGGAGGCTTGTTATGAGGTTTCAATATAAATTTTTCTGTTGTCTTTGTTGCATTGATATTAGCAACATTTTTGTTGTCAGTGACTCCATCACCAACAACTTGTTTGTTTTTATATTGATTTCTGGATGTTTTCTCATCATCCTTCTTCCTAAGTTGGCATCTCCTAATGAGGGCATCTTCTACTCTTCGAGCTAAATCTATAACTTGATCGAAGGTAGTTAAGGTAGCTGTCGATAGCTCATAAGATATTTGTTCTTGTAAATTGTTGATGAAAATGTCCAACATTTCCCTATAAGGTAGCACAAAGTGCAGTTTTCCTGTCAATTGCCTCCATCTAGCTAAGAAATTGGCAAAACATTCATCTTTGTCTTGTTTTAAATTGTATAAACCTTTAATAGTTACATGCCTCTCGATGTAGGCACTAAATTGATGGACAAATTATTTCGCTGTTTCTTCGAAGTTTCTCAAAGAATGAGTGGGCAATTGATAGTACCACTCTAATGCCATTCCACCTAAAATTTTTGGGAACACTTTTAATAATAACAAATCATCATGCGATATGTCATGACATGCTATCCTAAACATGCGAAGATGCTCTATGGGATCTTCGGTTCCTTTATATATAGGCAAGATAGGCATGGGAAAATGCTTAGGGTATGGTTGAGCTACAACTATGGGATCCAAAGGTTGACTACATATCTCTCAATAATTATATGAGGGACGGTAGGGATCTATCTGGTCCATATGCGAAGCTAACTGTTTCACCATGGCTTCCAGATTACTAGTTTGCCCCCCATATGGGTTTGGTAGGGCATTGACATGGGTTTTATGGGCATATGATGGCAGAACATGAAGATTAGATGCCATGTTACTATTGTGCAAATTATTGGTAGGAAAAGTATTATGAAGGAATTTTGAAGTTGTATTATGATGTATTTCAGATTGTTGAAAAATTGTATTTGGCTTCGTTTTAGGTTTTTGTTTACTTGAAGCATATTGCTCAATAGTTTGGCGGAATAAAGTAGTGAAGGAAGGTTTCTTTTGTGTGGGAATTATTTTAGGTTGAATAACAGGTTCCTTAGGAGGTTGGATAGCCTGTTGTTTTGACATGTTTTGAATCATAGAGACCATATCCATATTGGATGGTCCAGCCTTATCACTTTCTTGATCAATGAAAGATAAGGGATTAATGCGCACATCATACATATGTTCCAAAGCTGCCTGAGTGTCACTAATTTGCCCTTTATCAATACGAATTGCCACATTAAGGTCATCAATGTTATCACTGAGAAATTTCTTGAAATGATCTATGTTGTCAAAAGCAATAGTTCCATTTGGAGCTACTCTAGGGGATGAGGATCCATCCTCTTTAACACTTTCTTCTTGTTCCTTATCTTCACCTAGGTCATATTCTGGTTGAACTAGAGTTTTTCCTTCCAAAGTTGGATCTTCAGGAAGGACATTTGGGTTTCCAGTTGTATCTTGTAACCAATCTTCTTCTTCTCCTAAAGTTTCTTTACCATTCCTAAGTTTAGGCATGGTGCTAAATTTTGATTTCAGCAAATATATATATATTTATATATATATATACAACAAATTAAGAGGTATATATTTACTATATACCTCCTACAATATTTGAAATGAAATGTTTAAGTTTTTGCTATGTTTTTTAGTTTTTTAGTTTTTCTTTGTTTTTGAAATAATATTGTAAAGACAATCAACACAATAAATGCAAGAAATAAGACTGAAAGTAATAATCTAGTTTTCTATAAATAATTTGTAAATATCATTAATAGGCTCAAGTTGTTCAGGAGTCATGAAGTGTTCTTCAAATTGAAAGTTTTCTTTTAAAAATTTGATGAAAAGAGCTATAGTGATATTATCTGTCTCAGATGCTGGTTGATAAAAGTAAAGCTCATGGCAATACTCTCGATATAGCATAGCTTGCGGAACTCTATTCCATATTTCCCTATCTGTAATAACAACCTCTTGGTCTTCTACACAACCTAATAACTGGTGCACAATGGCTGCATTCTCGAGGTATTCCTCGAAGGTGAACAATTCTAAAGATACTAGAGCTCTCCTATAAGCTAACCATCTATGGCAGGCTCTCTGAAGTTCATGATAAAAAACTAGTTGATGAGGATCCAGGATTCTATCTAGGACTAGCCTCTTGATTTGCTTAAGTTGTGTGGACCTAGATGAGATGAGACTAAGTCTTCTATCAAGTTCGTTCCACAGGAATTGATTTCTACTTGTTTTAGGCACATTAAGCATAGAATTGATTTCTACGGTTGCCAATTGGTTTTCTACATTTATAGTAACTGCTAATATTTTCTTAGGAGCTACCATCTAAACATGATTTTAAACTTTAAATTTTTTAAAATGCATCTATGTTTTAGTTGTTCTATTTTTTTTTTTTTCTTTGTTTTTTTTTTCAAAAGGTTATGATGCATTCACGTCGGGTTCACCAAAATGTATTGCTCCAAATTTTTCGCATCCTTACCTTTAGGCTATAGGATCCGTGCCCGAAAGGGGGATGGGAAAAGGATGTCACGGTACCTCGGACTGAGAGGAATTTGTGAAGGTCCCGCCTCTCAAGGGAGGTGTATTTTGATGATTTTTCGATGGATGGTGGGTTCACCAGGAAACATTTAATGGCAGTTTCCATGCCTAGGTTTGGAATGTGTTTTTATGTTTTTGTTTTTAACTTTAAGAATTCATATCCTAGGTTTGGCCAAATGAGTCTAAATTAATCTAAATGAAAGTGCAGATTTACTAAATACAGTGAAAAAATTTAAGACAAAAAAATAGAAAAATTAAGGAAGAATAAGAAGAATACCTGATCCAGATGTCTGATGAAAATTCTGATGTTTGAAGCAGTCAGGATCGTCTGGAATTCGACAGAATCATCTAAGATCAGACAAGATCATCTGAGATCTGACGAATTCATCAGACGAATCCGTCAGAGACCTGCAAACAGAAGAACAGATGCAAAATACAAAGAATACTACTGTTCTAGTTGAGGGAAACTGTGCAAAATAACAGTGACAACACTGAACTGAAACTTAAAAACCGAAACATGTATGAATGATGCTAATTAAATCACAATTATGGATTAATTATGCCTTTGATCTAGATGGGTGAACATCAAAATGCAATATAACATAAAATATCAAATAAACTATCTAATTTGTAGAATAAAACAATAGAGAAAAGGTGAAGAAATGCAAACTTATGGCACTGATTGCCTCAATGTGGACTACAGTCGAGATCGTCTCGCATTAGTACGAAATCGTCTCTGATTCGACAGGATCGCCTCCTATCTAAACAGGTTTGTCGACGATGATGTATGCTTGCTCCGACTAAAAAACAAGATGATACCTACAACAAAATTGATATAGGACTACTGCAAATGAAAACTTAGGATGATTTAACGTGCATGAAGCTAAGTTACAGAGAATTTCAGCCAGGGGTTGGGAAGGGAAGGTCCTAGGGACTAAATAGGCTTAGGGGAGTAGTTAGGATGTTGGATATCATCCCTATTTGGTAGATCTCCAATGGGGGAGGGTCTCTAACGGTGCAGACACGCTTCTACCCAGATTAGAGGCCCGTTGGAACAGAAGCTAATTTTGCAAAATCAGTTTTGTGACAAGATCGTCTGGACGTCCTAAACCAGATGAAATCGTCATATCTAGGGCGATATCGTCTGATCGGCGACGATATCGTCAAACGGTCAAAACAACCTCTAAAAATGGCACAAAAAAGGGGGAAACGGATTACCCGGCGATTAACGGGCGGTTTGGGAGGTTAAATTTGAATTTTAAATTATTTACTAAGGTGAATGTAATTATGACAATTTTACTGCGCCAATTTTAGGGTGCTACAGATATCATTCATGTATTATTTGGCAAGGGCCTGACAAGCATAGAAGGTGAAAATTCAGAAGTTGAAGAGCTTGAGAAGTGCTTCATAATGTGGAAGTATAACAGAGTAAAAGTAAGGTATAAGTGTCTCCAATTCAACATGCAAGTAAGTTATATAGTGCTAGACTTGGGCTACCTTTAAAATGTAATAAATTTGAGACATGTGGAAGCAATAGACTTAATAAGTGTGAAATATATCTTGGTCATTTTATGCTTCCAACACCAGTATATCATTCTCTATATGTTTAGGAGGTTAAATGAATTTTGGGTAGAATATGTTTGGATTGCTTTTAGTTGAATAAAGCAAACTCAATAAAAGGTAACAAATTTGATGCCATTATTGATCATATTTGGGAGCAAATTTGAGCAGTGTTTGTTAGCAGATTTGGGAGTAGACTTGAGCAGTGGTTGTGATCAATTTTGGGGAAAATTTGAGTGGATTGGTGTCCATGAACTTGCTTATGGGATTTGTGTCTGCTATGGGTTGGTTCCCATAAACTTACTTAGGGGATTGGTGTCTCTTGTGGATTGGTGTCCACAAACTTGCTTAGGATATTAGTGTCTCCTGTGGATTGGTGTCCATAAACTTATTTAGGGGATTGGTGTCTCCTATGGATTGGTGTCCACGAACTTATATATGGGATTGGAGTCTCTTGTGGATTGGTTTCCATGAACTAGTATAGGGGATTGGTGTCTCCTATGGATTTGTGCCCATGAAATTGTATAGGTAATTGGTGTCTCTTGTGTGTTGGTGCCTATAAAATTTATTGAATAAAAATATAAGGAATATTTTGTCATGGTTTTCTCCCAAGAGGGTGTTTCTGCGTAAAAGCATTATCTCTTATGTGTATGTGAATTGTGCATTGATCTATTATTGCTTTCATATTATTGTTGTTATCATTTGGAAAGAAAAGTTTTATCTTTTATTGTTCACCCTCCCCTCTCAGTATAAGCTTGTGTTCTTCATAGACAAGACTTGATGTTGCCTTTGCCATTTTTGGAGGCTTGATAATTTTCTCCAAATATTATTTTGTTGCCTTTGTGTAAAGGTTAGTTCCTACAACATGTAAAACATATTGAAGAAATGTGGTCATGGATTCTTTCCCTAGGTTAATTACATGCAAGTTTAGTCTTTGAAGTTGCTCTTTCAGCTCTTCTTTTAGACTTGTAGAATATTATGAACCACTATTATGAGGTCTTTGGTGAGCCTACATGTCTTCCTCCTAAGCACACACATGTTCATGTCATCCACCTTATTCCAAGAAGTCAACCTTTTAATGTACATCTTTACTGCTATCCTCACCCCAAAAGTTTGAAATTGAGAAGTTTGTTTAAGAAATGTTAGAGCAAGGAATAATCCATCCAACCATCAGTCCTTATTCATGTCTAGTGGTTATGGTATGATGCAAGGACAACTCTTGATGCACTTATCTTTATTTTTAACTTCTCAATAATATCACCATCAAAGATAAGTTTTCTATCCCTATTATATATTATCAGTTGGATGAATTAGATGGTGCTAAATACTTTATAAAAATATACTTATGTTTTGGGTTCCACAAAATTAGGGTTAGAGAAGAGGATATTCCTAAGACTGCTTTTCATGCACATAAGGGTTATCATGTGTTCCTAGTGATGCATTTGATCTCACTAATAAACATCCCACTTTCTAAAGTCTTATCAACTCTATTTTTGGTTCTTTTATTTATATATTTGTCATGGTTTTCATATGATATCTTAATTTATAGCAAGTTCCAAGAAGATAATATAATTCATGTGGACAAAGTACTTCATCGTTTATAGAAAGAAAAACTCTTTATCAAAAGTTCCAAATGTTCCTTTGAGGTCTATGAGGTAAAATACTTGGAACATATAGTATCCTAGAAAGGATTCAAGGTATATCCTAACATGATCAAAGTTATGAAAGACTAGCCCTTGCCCAACTCCCTTAAAAAACTCCATGAATTTTTAGGTTTCATACGCTTCTATAGGAAAATTATCTACAACTATGGCAATATTATTGCTCCTCTCATTTCCCTCATTAAGAAGGATACCTTTTTTTGGTTTGAAGTAGCTTCCAAGACATATAAACCCTAAAGGAGGCTATGTGTACCACCCTATTTTGGCCACCCCTAATTTTATCAAACCCTTTTTCATTGAGTATGATGCTTCCAACACATGTATTAGAGTTATTTTGATTCAATATGAACATCCTTTGGTCTTTGAAAGTAAGTAAATCTCTAGAAAGAATCTAGAATGATCCACTTATGAGAAGGAAATGTTAGTTGTTTTACATGTTGTAGAGAAATTTTGGCCTTATTTTTTGGGGCATCGCTTCGTCATCAAGATTGACCATTGTAGATTTAAATATTTCTTAGAACAATATCTTTCTTGTCTTGAATATATTAACTAGTTTACCAAGCTATTAGGGTATAATTTTTTTATTAAATACAAGAAAAGAAAGGATAATATGGTGTTTAATAATTTATTAATAAAACATGAAGATGTTGTTGTCAGTGATATTTATAGTCCTTCTCCATAATGGCTTTATCAACTTCTAGAGGACTGACATTTTGACCTAGAGATTACTCAAATCAATCATGAAGTGTTGGATGGCTCCCCGCTACCTTCCTACTTCTTATATGTTTATAGTATTCCCCTTAACAAGTATCATCTTCCTCAATTCTTGGATATTAAGACTAGTAAACTCTAAGAATTACATGCATCTCCTTTGGCTAGACATTATAGATTCTTGAGAATATATCAGCAGGTGAAGGAAATTTTTCTTGAAAAATATTTAGGTCATATGTCAAGGATTTTATTACTAAATGCAAGGTGTGTCCTTGTAACAAGGGGAAAACTATTAAATCTCCTAGGTTATTGTGACCTTTACCTATCACTAACCATCAATGAGAGTGCATGTCCATGTATTTCATTAAGGGCCTTCCCAAATATGAGGGTAAAATTATGATCTTTGTGGTAGTGAACCTCCTTAACAAGTACACTCATTTTTGTGCATTGTAGCATCCCTATTCCACATGTGAGGTTGCTACCATTTTTAAATTGCATGGTATGCCCAAGTCTATTGTTAATGATCATGATCCTATCTTCACTAGTAATTTTTGAAAGAAATTTTTTTTGTCTTAGTGGTACTCAATTGAATATATCCTCTTCTTATCACCCTTATTTGGATGGCTATATAGAGATTGTAAATAAATATTTAGGTACTCACCTTTGTTGCTTTGCTCAAGATAATCAGTACCACTATATTCATTGGCTCTTGTTAGTTGAAGGGTGGTACAATACCTCTTACCATTTTTCCCTCAAGATGTCCCCATTTGAGGTCTTGTATGGTTTAAAACCTCTATCAATGGTAGAGTATATTCTTGGATCCTCTAAGGTGACCCAAGTAGATGACTTGTTTAGCAACAATGACTTGTGCTTCATCTTCTTAAAGATAATTTGACCTAGACCTAGAATAAAATGAAGCAATAGCAAGATTCACTTCTTTATGAATGAAAATTTTTCATTGGAGATATGGTATTTTACACCTATATCCCTATAAGCAATTGTCATTGAAGATCAATTCTAGTTAGAAGTTGGCTTCAAGATTTTATGGGCCCTGCAAGGTTGTTCTTCATATTGGTAAAGTGGCATATCAATTGGAGCTTCCACAATATTCTCACATCCATCCTATCTTTCATGTTTCTTGCCTCAAATAAGTTATTAGCTAGAAGATGCATTCCTAGATAGATCTTCCAATACTCAATGAAGAAGGTCAAATCACTCTCCAACCAAAAGTAATGTTATGCACTACACCAAAAAAGTGCTTTAACGGATGTTTTTAATTGCTCTTAAAGGCCTTTAAAAGTGGTTATTCAACTATCGTCTATGAGGACATCGCAAAAAATCTATGATATACAATAGCGGCTAAAAATTACCTTAAAAAGTTGCCCTCTTAGGGTCTAAAAGGGAGGTTTATAACCACCCTCTTAGGACTAAGAGGATGGTTAGTAACCACCCTATTAGTTCTAAGAGGGTGGTTTATAACCAACCTATTAGACCTAAGATTGTGTTTTTAAATTTTCGTCTTAGGGTGACCTAAGAGGGTGGTTTATAACTATTGTATTAGGATAACCTCAAAGGGTGGTTTATCATCGTCGTCTTAGGTCTAAGAGGGTGGTTTAAAATTACCCTCTTAGGATCTTACCTAAAAAAAATATAAATGATACCTTAGCTAAAACAACATAGCACTCAGTAGTGGTTTGTTGTTTCAGTTGAGGCATCCTTTATATAGAGGCATCCTTTATTTCTCATGGTCATTTCATGGACAAGGTAATTTCTATTGGAAAAAATAGGGACATAACTTTAAACTAGCTCCAAGGGATAAAAAAATTTATGGAAGAATCAAAGATTGTATGAAGTCATAATGTATCATTTTGCTCTTGCTGGAGTGTATACAACCAATGTGATCCTAGGTATACACTACACTAAAAAAGGGCTTTAATTATGGCTAAAGTAAAGTCGTTTTCATAGTGGTAAAAAATTGCCTAAATAGATCATAAGAGGGCTAAAAAAACACCCTCTTAGGTTAGCCTCCCTCTTATATCTAAGAGGGTTGTTTATAACCACCCTCTTAGGGTTTCAATGAAAAAAAATTATAGACCGTAGGAAAATCCCAAGTTGCATTTTGGTTGATTATTTTGCAATGCACAACAGAGGTAGAGGTAGGGCTTTGAGTAGCATTTCAATTGAATATTTTATAGCGTGTGATGAAGGTAGAGCTAGGACTTTGAGCAGCATTTCGATTGAGCATTTTATAGAATATGATGAAGGTAGAGCTAGGACTTTGAGCAACATTTTGTAGTGCACAATGGAGGTGGAGCTAGGGCTTTGAGAAAAAAAATTGTAGTGCATGATGGAGACAAAGCTAGGACTTTGAGTAGCATTTCACAGTGCACGATGGAGGGAGAGCTAGGGCTTTGAGCATTTTTGTAGCACATGACAAAGGTAAAGCTAGGGCTTTGGGCATTTTTATATCATGCAATGGATTTAAATCTAGGACTTTGAGCATTTTGGAAATGCACAATAGAGGTAGAGCTAAGGCTTTGAGCTTTGAATATAAACTTGTATATTGGTACGCAATATTTAAACTTGAATATAAGAATTGAGCTTATACCATTTGATCTAGAAAATTATGTTGTGACAAGTAGATATTTGAATATTTTTTTTTATTACTGCATATGTATTTGGATGTTTTCTCTATTTGCATGGGTCTTCTCTCGGTTTCCAATTTTATTAATACCAATATGAAAACCCTAACCAAATTTTGTATTTGGGTGTTCTTTTTATTTTCATTTAGAGCTTCATTTTGTCTTCCTTTTATTTTCAATTTTATTAATACCAATATTAAAGCCCACAATGACTTCCTTCTATTTTCATTTTAGAGCATCATTTGATCTTCCTTCGATTTTTAGTTTTATTAATACCAATATGAAAACCCATAGTGGCTTCCTTCTGTTTTCATTTTAGAGCTTTGTTTGGTATTCCTTTGATTTTTAGTTTTATTAATACCAATATGAAAACCTATAGTGGCTTCCTTTTATTTTAATTTTAGAGCTTCATTTGGTCTTCCTTCAATTTTCAATTTTATTTATACCAATATGAAAATCCACAGTGACTTCCTTTTATTTTCATTTTAGAGCTTTGTTTGGTCTTCCTTCGATTTTCAGTTTTATTCGCTTCAATATATAAGGCTATAATATTGCATGGCATGGATTTTATTTTTAGTGTTGATTTACATGCTATTTTTATTGTAGTCTTCCAGATGAAGAGATAGGTAATACAATATGCCATGTTGTTTATCTATTGGGCAAACATGGCATTGATAATTGTCATGCTGCTTGAACTTTAATCATCAAAAATTTCACCTAGGATTATAAATATGCCACTCTATCTGATCCTATTTTGGATGAGAAATGTGGTTTTCCCTTCACCTTTTTTGCCTTTCTATTTCCTCATCTCAACTATGTTGGAAATATTTATTTGGTGTTATGTCTTAGGTCCCTTTGAATTATTTGTTGATATCTTCTCATAGTCGGACTTATACAAGCCTATGCTAGTTGATATGTCCTCCTAACCAACATAAGACAAGTACATAATTTAGGGGAATATCCCTTGAAAGTTCATTTAACTTTCATAAAATATTTTACAAGTTAAAAATTAGTGATTTCTTGAATCAACTTTTAATTAATCTACTGATCCAATAGGTTATTTTGAAGAGTCTGCAGAATTTGATGTTCAAATTGAAGTGATAAGATAATTTACTTACTTTACAAGTGTCATAGTATAGAGGATTATTATATCACATAGTAGATACAATAAGTGGAAAATTAAAGATCTCCCTTAAAATAACTAATTAGTAGATTAACAAGACAAGAACAATAATTGGTAAATTAAACTTCTTTAAGATAATTAAATATAAGGCAAATATATAGGGATTATGAACATTAATACAAAAGTGAATCTTCAACTTAAATAAAGTGTTATCTCCAACATGTTATTATGAGTCATATGTCATATATATTGACATAGATTTATACAATGATTTGTATATTAAATAATTGAAGTGATACAATGATTTATATAATACTTTTGAAGAGTCTACAGAATTTGATGTTCAAATTGAAGTGATAAGATAATTTGCTTACTTTTTAGATGTCATAGTATTAAGGAATATTAGATCACATGGTAGATACAGTAAGCTATTTTATCCAAAATACATATATTTATCCAATAGATACAGTAAGCTATTTTATCCAAAATACATATATTTATCCAATAGATACAATAAGCTATTTTATCCAAAAAACAATAATTGGCAGAATACATAGATTTATCCAGTAGGCTATTTTGAAGAGTTTTCAGAATTTGATGTTCAAAATTAAAGTGATAAGATAATTTGGTTACTTTGCAGGTGTTATAGTATTGAGGATTATTAGATCACATAGTAGATATAGTAAGCTATTTTATCTAGAATACAATAAATGGCAGAACATATAGATTTATCTAGTAGGCTATTTTGAAGTATGCAGAATTTGATGTTCAAATTGAAGTGATAAGATAATTTGCTTACTTTGCAAGTGTCATAGTATTGAGGATTATTAGATCACATAGTAGATACAGTAAGTGGAAAATTAAAGATCTCCCTTAAAATAACTAAATAGTTTTGAATATTAGTATATTAACAAGTCAAGAACAATAATTGATAAATTAAACTTCTTTAAGATAATCAAATATAAGGCAAATATATAGGAATTATGAATATTAATACAAAAGTGAATCTTCAACTTAAATAAAGTGTTATCTCCATGTTATTATCAGATGTCATATATTGGCATATACTTATACAATGATTTGTATATTAAAGGGTTGTAAGAACCACTCTTTAATTTATATATTATTTATTCATAAAAAGACATTGAACTACCCCTAGGAGTGTTCTACTTTATGGTTTAAATGATTCAAAGCCACATTAGGTTTAGTTGGCACAATAATATTTTGGATACCTTCAAGCAACTCTATTTGAAATACATATTTTTTACAAAGTTTGTGATACATAGATGACTTTAACATAGTTATCTTAAGATACATGGTGCTCGTAAGATACATGGTTCTTGAAATGAAGATCTTCATGGAAATATTTTAACACATTTAAACAAAGAAATACATGATAATTTACTTCTAAATTTGAGATTTTGTTACAAATAACTCTGATAAAAAATTGGAGTAGAGAGTACATTTCAAGTTTATATTGTAGGTTGATGTTGTAAATATATATGAATCTCCATGGTTTCTTTCTTATCTTAAGATACATGGTGCTCGAAATGGTGAGCTTTATGGAAATATCTTAATACATTTTATTTATTTATTTATTTTAAGGTAAGGTTTTTGAAAGGGTTTCCTTTTTCCTTTTATATCAACTTAGTCATATCAAGTTATATGGCGTATTTGGTGTCATCGATATTTGAACCTTGATATGAACTATGTCACCCATATGTCATAACTAATATGAAAATTCATAGTGGCTTCCTTCTATTTTCATTTTAGAGACTCATTTGGTCTTCCTTCAATTTTTTGTTTTATTAATACCAATATGAAAGCCCGCAATGGCTTCATTATATTTTAATTTTAGAGCTTCATTTAGAGTTCTTTATTTCACATTTGACATTGAGTGGTGTGGATGCAAAGATACGACACTTGAAAATAAAATGGTAGAATCAAATAAAGCAATGAGACAAAATATATTGCACAAAAGATATATGTATTCAATGGGGGGCCAATAGACTCCTTTGTTACAATCAGTATCTAATGTAGATATTTGATACAATAATTTACAATGGAACTAGGGTTCTCTGAAACCCTAGTTAGATATAACATAAGTGTCTTCAGATCTAAGTGTGTCCTTGATCCCAAAAGGTTTATTGGGCTTTGAATATCCAATGTGGGGCCACTCCAGCTTCAATAGTCATCAAAGAATATGTTGAATTCATAGATCTGCATGCAAAAAAAAACACAAGAGCATCAGTAATACCTGTGAGGGCTCCACAATGTGAGACCTTCGAACATTAACAAAACCCTAGCTTAAGAATCAATTTAAAATACATGCCAAACCAATTAATAAATGAAATAAAACAATACTAAATATACCTTGCTTTATTGTTGTAGATTTCATGGTATAGCAGATTCAGATCTTCATTTTAGTATCATAGCAAGCTCTGATGTGAGATTCACAAGCTTTGGTTCACACCTGGAACTATCACAAGCTCTGGAAGGCATTAGGTAGGCTTTACAACGAGCTTGGCAAGCTCTGGTGTGCACTTTCAAATAGGGCAAGCTCTGGTGTGCACTTACAAATAGGGCAAGCTCTGGTGGGCACTTGGCAAACTCTACAACGAGCTTTGCAAGCTTGACATAATGCTCGCAGGGCATGGCAGATCTACAAAAATAGATTAGGAAGGATGGTGATGGAGGTGGTAGATAGAATATGGCTATGGCACCGAGCGAGGATGGATGGACGATGGCTAGAATGGTAGAAGTATTGTTGGCGTAGCTATGGTATCAGATCTTCAATTCTCTCTATCTTCGCTTCACTAGGGCATCAAAAAATGCTTCTCCAAGTATATCTCTTAATCTCAAGGTTCTAGGGTTTGGGAATTTGCAAAATACCCTATTTATAATCCAACCTAGGGTTTTCTTAGGGTTTTAGCCTTGCACTTTTGATTGTGTGGCTAAGATTAAGTCATATCCTAGGGTTGAGATTACTTTTTGAATGTGAGATGGATTAACGAAAATGGATGGTGGAGATTAAATGAATTCAGACGGCTAAGGTTAATTGAGTTTATTTATACATTTTTTATAATAAATATATTAAAATATAATAAAATATTATATAAAACATAAAATATTATAAAATAATATTAAAATAACCCCAATTAGGCTAATAAATGGCAGGAAGGTGGATTTGGGCCAAATAATTGGCGGAAAGGTGGAATGGAAGACAAGTGGGTAGTGGGATGGTTAGGATGGAGGTTTAGTGGCTGTGATTTGGTGTCTACAACACATAAACAATGATTTCCTGAGAAATAATAAACTTCAAATGTTTTGAGTTCCTGGAAACTTTTTTACTACAAAAAAATGAAACATTGGTAAGGTTTTGAGTTCCAAAAAATCACTGACCTTGAGTTATATATCTCTATATGTACATTTCATGAGTGGAGAATACACTTGTTAAGAAATGGTCCGACCATATTTTATATATAATGTTGACACCTTTGAAAATATATATTTAGAAAGGCAACTATCATGATTTGACAATGCTAAAATGGAATATATAATATGACAATGTGATAAATATTTTGCTTATAAATTTGTATGAGCTAAAATGGTGTTATATGATCTTGGCACATGTGCTACCATAGGGTTTTTAACTATTGGCTCTTCTCCCCTACTTATTTAGATTATATCTCGTATAATTCTAGTTTCAAAATAAAAGTTATATGTTTAATTGTGTTGCTTTTTTATTCAAGGTTTCATACAATAGTCTGTAACTACAAATATCTATTTATTTGTTAGTTATATCATCATATAACTTACAATTGGAAATGAATTTTGTTTCATTCTCTACTTAATACTTTTGCAAATTCTATTTTTTAAGATTTTTTTGGGTGGATATGTCTAGGGGTTTCACCATGTAGTTCATGGATGTTAGTTCTTCATTTTGTAAATATGGTTTTCCTCTTTAGGAATTTTGCCTTATGAAGGTAGGTTAAATTCTCTAGTCTGATACCCCCTAGAGGGACACACCTACCCTACCCCACAGGAATAAAACAAGTGACCAGACTTGAATTTAACCAGGCCTGACCATTGCATTTTAGAATCCAAGAGTATTTTGTTTCTGCATGTATTGAATAAAATGCAGAGTAAGTGAAAATAACATAATCAAGTAAAAATGAGTATAGCAACCCAATAATATTAACGATTATCTTTAATTTGTGATAATATTTTCTTGATAAACATATGTTCGTATTATATCTTCTTTGTATCTTGTACTGATGTAACAACAACTAATGTTAATGGAGAAAAATTTAACCATGTCTCTTTCTTTTGTTTCAAAACTAGATCTTTTCTTTCAATTAATTCTTC
Organism: Wollemia nobilis; assembly: GCA_028583015.1. Taxonomy (NCBI): domain Eukaryota; kingdom Viridiplantae; phylum Streptophyta; class Pinopsida; order Araucariales; family Araucariaceae; genus Wollemia; species Wollemia nobilis. Next base: position 2,480,641 of record JAQPPZ010003551.1, on the reverse strand, counting down.
TATTTTTTTATTTATCTAAGGGTTTTTCCTTTTGTTTTGCAGTAGCTTCTTCTACTTTTTGTCTTAGAAGAGTCAGTTAAAATAAAAAAACTAGTTTCAAAATAAACATAGTCAATATGAACAAAAAAATAGCAAGAAAGATACAACGGGTATCTGAGGCTATCATAAACAAATCAGGAATCAGTGACACACATCTCACACTTGTAAGTACTTGAAATTTGATAGTGTTTTTCAATAGTGGTTGACCTAGACATATTATAATTTATTATGGTTTTTCATTGACTATGGTTTATTGTAGAAACCGATGGAGGATACTAGCTATGAAGTTCCATTAAAAATGAAAATAAGGAGGTGATCCATAACATAAATGAATCTGATGGCAAGAATACTTGAAATGAGGCTGACAATGCTTTGGCTAAAGAAGAAGGTACATAGATTGCATAAGAAATTTTCTCATAATTTTGGGTTACTCGTTGTTATACTATATGGCGTAATGATATTTGAATGGTGTCAGCATTATAGGTGTTGATGCTAGGTCATCACACACTTCAAACACTGAATATCATAGAAAGAGAGGTCCAACAATATGTACATCAGAAACAAGTAGCATAGATAATTTGGATATCATTTACAATCTAAACGAGCAACCCATAGAGAAAAAATTATTAAGTTTGCATCTTACTTGGGGGTGATTGTGAGGGATATTGTCCTTATCACCTATACAAATTATAGAGCAATCCCATTGGAAGTTAAAAACTAGTTATGGACATTCATTACGGTAAATTTCTAGCCAATGGAGTTCATAGTATCCATTTTTGAATACTTATATAAATATTGCATCTAATAAGATATTGGTTTGATGCAGCAAAAATATATCATTTTGGACACAATGAAGAAATGGTTCTTTGCGACCATGGATAAGCAATGGCATGAACATAAGAATCAACTTGTGAAAAAATACTATGATAAGTATGATAATGATAAATATCGAATTTCTAATCTCCCACCTCATGTAACACAAAAATATTGGGAAGCCTTTGTGAATTGAAGGAGCAATGGTGACTTTAAGGCAAGTGCCAACCAATTTGCTATGGTAGTTCATATCATTGTTATGTTCATGTAAATTTTTCCAACCTTGCTCTCCCTAATGAATTTATATATTGGTTTATTAATTGCATTGTAGGTGGTGAGGCAAAGGAACAAACAAAATGGATCTCACTAATCCGTCATGCACACTTTCAGTCAAATAATATATGCTTTACTAGAGAATGAAATGGTATTGTATCATACTCATCCATTATATATGACAAACATAGCTCTATTGTTTTGTGATATGACTTATTCTCATGTCTATCCAACTATATATCTTACAGAGGAAGAGCCAACCAAATGTAGAAAACCCACTACCAAGGTCAACTGTGTGGATGGTAGCTCATACAAATAATAATGGGGTTTCTATTTCACCAAAATTTGTAGAGACAATTGTAAGTGAAATTCCCTTGGAAATAGCAATACGTTGAACTTAAAACCATTGTTATATCGATTATTTTTTTTAACATGCTACTAGTTAACTATACATGTAATATTGTTAGAAAAAATTGGATGATGAAATGTCATCTGTCAGCTTAATAAATCAATCTATTAAGGATGATACCCTCACCAAGGTTTTAGGACATGAAATACAAGATCAGGTTTAGGGTATCGGCAAAGGAGTATTGAAAACTACTCTATTTACTATCAAGGATTACATATAGAAGTTGCACCAGATGCAATATCATACGGTAGAGAAAGAGAAAAAGTGGGAAGAAAGGCTTGTAAAGAAGGAAAAATGGATGGAAGAGAATCTTGCAAAGAAATAGAAAAATATTAAAAATATTTTGACACGACTTTCATAAATAGAGGTGTGTTAGTTTTTTCATGATTTCATATTTGAAATATTTACATGTTGCACCCTTAAAGTTGTAATGATCCCTTGCATATAATTCCATAGGCATCATCACTACATGTTGCCCCTACAATTAGACACAACATTGGTGGTAGTAATCAAGGCATAGGTAGTTTCTCAATACCTTCTAGGCCATAGTCATCAATGGTACGACTATTATTTCAAATATAAAACGGTTGACTTAGTTTGTATTGTACGTTATGTAGTGAATTTAACTGGGCTATTGATTTTTCCTATAGGAATTGAAAATGACACCAATCGGATTGCTACTTGACTTAGATCCATAAGGATAACATAGTGGCCAAAGGCACGGTGATCAGTACTAACCTTGAAGATCTTCTACATAGTCAATGTTTGGGTGAAAGTTATTGGAAAGTCAATGTGTATGTCACCCATAAAGAGAATAATTTTGTTTATAATAAATGATGAGATGGCCACAATGAATGATGTTGTGGGCTCCTTCATTGCTTGGCCTAAATCAGATATTGTTTACAAACAATGGGCAGCCAATATAGGAGTGAGGTGAGTAGGTATCCTGATCATGAGGTTAGCTAGTCAGGATACCCTCTCACATCATCTCTGATGTTTGGGGTGGGTAGGGATGTTTAGACATCTACCCATTATATGGAGGGCTCAGGTTGTCCATTCACCTATATATATAAATAATAATTACACTTGAAATAAGAATTTTCCATTTATGTATATATATGTATATATTCATACTATTTTATCTCTTACTCACTTCTTGAGCTCCTTGGGTTATTTTTTTCCTAGTACTTAAATACTCTAATCGGATGTGGTCTTTGAATTTCATTTACCTCCTTTGGTCACTCTTGGACATAATATAATTTATTTATTTATTGCTTTTGTACATGTAAGAGGTGCAATAGATCATTGTTGTTCGTAAATAATAACTTGGTTTTCATCCAATAATCTAAGAGAAAATATTTCATATATTATTCAAAATAAATTGTGATGCTAAGCTTCAAGATTCAATTTATCAATATTTTAATGGTAGCCTTGGTAGTTGTAGATTGCATGCATTTAAACAAAAAAATTCTTACTATATAAGCTCAAGTTATTTACTTGTCCACTTTCTACTTCTAAAAGGAATAGGTTTCCCAGTTTGCATAATAAATTCATTTATGCTTGTACTTGAAGGATCATATTGAACCATAAATAAGAGGGAAAAGAATCTACAAGTGTTAAAATTGAGTTGGATATTATTATTTTTTCATGAGTTTAAGTAACCCCCATTACCTCTATCTAATGAATTTGATATTTTTTAAAATATCAATAAGAGGGGTTGGAAGCCATACAAATCCTCTTACAAACTTCCTATTGAAACTACATGGACACATGAATACCCTCAACTAGTATAATTGTATTCAAGTGCAAGTTTTGTGTAAATGGTAGTTAATTGTTTATTTCATTATGAGTAATTTTTGGCATGCATTTGTGAATATAGGGTTGCTCTTGTATAATCACTGACAAGTGGAACTCAAATGAACACAAGAGTAAAAAATCATAATGAATGCTCCAAGAAGATCTTAATTCAAGCCATCAACAACCAAATTTGTACTACCTTCTTATATTTTATGCTTAGGTGGAACTATTGCAGGTATATTGAGCTCTTTTGATGACATTCATTTTAGACTTTGCTTTATATCTACAAGAATTTCAAGGGTCTATAATCAATATGTATGATTCTCTCATTGATCAAAATATAATATTTTCACTAACAGCATGTTGGGGACAGGGCATGAAGTTCTTTGTCCTATGCAATATACCTTCAAAATATATCATTAAATATCGCTCTTGGTAAGTAACAAGATGCTTAAGTTGAGCAAGGAATGAATGCTCCAAGAAGATCTTAATTCAAGCCATCAACAACTAGATTTGTACTACCTTCTTATATTTGATGCTTAGGTGGAACTGGTACTATCTCAAGTCTAAAAATTGTATTGTTGATGTGGCTCAAATTTTATCTTTACCCCTTTTTTTTTACATCTTCCCAATGTAGCCACCCCTTCTGAGGCATTGATTTGGATATGAAGGACCTGAATGATGATATTTTTGCATCTCATGGTTGGGAATAGCAATATAAATGGCATTTTATTAATTGTGTTTTACTGGCTTAGTTGGAGATTAGAAAATTATTTTCTCTAAATTTAAATAAATAATAAAAACATAGATAAATTGAGAAGTGACCCTAAATTTCCAACCAATTTTGAAATTTTTTGTTATGCTTGAAGGTTCCTCCAAATTTAGAAATGGTTCTGCTAGACTTAGGGATTCCAAGGACTCAGTTATCAGCCATGTTACTGAAATGCATGAAATAAGGAATTAGTTAGTTTTCATCATTTGTAAGAATGTAACATAGAGATGATCACTATAATTGGCCTAAACTTAAAGTAAATTTGTGACATTTTATGTATGGCATATAGGGGTAAGATGCCTTATTGGAGATATGTTTGTCCTAGTGAAGGAAGAGCAAGGATAGTGTTAAGCAAATGAAGATGAGCTAGAAAGGGCCTTGCTTAAGAAATGATGAAGGTTGTGGATGTGTGCATAAATGATTGTAGCTTAGAGAAAGAGGGCATGGAATAAGATAATTCAATGATGAGGAAAAATATTTACCCCAAAAATGATTCAGAAGTATATCTTTTGAGCAATGTGTTAAGAGTGGGCATGATAAAAGAACACTGATATATTAGGAAAATACCAAAGGCAACAAAAACTCAAGGTAGAAGGGAGGCAGAAACCAATGAAGTAATTTTTTTAGTGATGGGTTGTCAGTTATTGTAGTATCCCCAATTAGTTATTTATTATAGCTTACAAAGATAAATATATTTAGATAATTGGTATATTGATTTAGGTCATGAAGCAAATGATACAAAAGCAAAATTGGTTAATATATAAAGTGTTTTGGTGATAATAGAATATATGAAATGAAAGGTAAAATTGAAATTGAAATAAAATTGAATAATTTTAAAGTGAGGACTAGAAATGCTTAGAGATATTGGCAAGACACATGATTTATAATGAGCCTAATTAAAGGGTCAAAACCCATAAAGATACACTATTGAACTAACAATATAAGTTGAAATGAAAACTTTCCTCTACTCATACATCTGAGAGGTGTGTTGGCTTAGCTATAACCAACAAATCATCTTTACCTTTACAATTAGAAATGCTTTATACATGCCTAGAATGAAACAAAATCTAATTTTATTTGAAAATTGGTTAACAATGACATTGTAACAAAGTATAATAAGCTTGCAACCTTGGGAATATAAAAAGGATTTTTACAGATTTGAGGTTTTGTTTTAAGGTGAGATGGATTTAGCAATCAATTTTGGAATGGATATCATGGAATAAAAGGTATGGGCATTTAAACCTTTTTTTTAATTGGTTACATAGGATGGAAACTATCCCATGGAAGCAATAAGAATTTAAAAAAAAAAAAAGTAGATTGGAAGAAAGATGAGAAGTTAGAAATTACGATTGGAAGTGAATGGTCTTCTCCTTCTTGATATGTTCTTTAGGAATAAGACACACAAATGAAATAATTATAAAGGTAATCTATAAAATAAGAAAGGGTGGTAAAGCACCATAAGATGTAAGAGTGCTTTAGGAGGTAAACCATGAAGTCTATGTGCAAATTTGTGTAAGCTCTTTGGTTTGAAATATTATTTTAATGCTTATGTTTGTCTTATGATGTTACAATTACTCTTTTCTTTCCATGGCTAGGAAATATTTCTTCTATTCTATGTTTTTCTTGCTTAAATGGAAAATGTAGTAGTTCAGTGGAATGCTCTATTCCCTAACCATCGGATAGGAGACAACTAACTTAATAGAGAAGTACTTGGTGCTAAAATATTTATCAACAAGTTTTACTTCTTATTCTTTAGTAAAAATCCATATTGCAATGATTTATTTCTTTTATAAAAGAATAGAAAACTTGGGAACATAGCTTGGATTAAAAAATTTGCAACCATAGTGAGCGTTGTAATATTCCAGCCATAGATGTTATATTATGTTCTCATAATACTGGTTTGGTTCAATAAACATTAATGTTTAAATTTTAACTATTGTTTGAAGGTTAACATAGGATTTTTTGAACATAAATTACCATGTGGTTATCTATTCTAAAATTAAAATATAACTAAACACCTTTGACTATGTATGAGGGACATCCAACAGTTAGTTTTGGAGTTGCCTGTGACTTTGAAAACCAAAGATTTTATTTAAGAAAAAAATAATAATCTGCCTGAAGGAAGTTAGTTTAGTTTATAATAACAAGGCAATGAATATCATTTTCATAGCATGAACAACTTCTAAAACTCCTAAAATTGATTTTATGATCTTTGCACAATAGAGCTCCAAAAACCTGTAATAAAAAATAGGCACAGATTATAACACAGAAAGCAGCAAGAACCCTTTGGGGGTCCCACTGTGATCACCATTTTGTAATAAAATAAAGAAGACACCAAGCAATGAATGATAAAGATAAGCAATATGTAAATAAAATTGATTTTTATATTAACATACAATGGAGCCTTGATCTCCTTTTACAATGAATTACCCCAAGTATGTGGGGATATGATTACAACATTTGCTTGCTCTAAAAAATACAATGGTCAAAAAGAGGGAAAACCTATTTTCACCTAATCAAATTAATGTGGTGTTGATTTATCTTCTCTGCTACAATAAGTTGATTGTATGGGCTTTAGATATCCTTGTAAGTCATCCTTTGCTTCAACAGCTCTTCAAAGACCTACCACCTACACATGTATGGATGCAAACACAAAAATGGGTTAGTAGCACCTGTTTGATAGCATAAGAAGAATGCTACAAAAACCCTAACATAAATGCTTTTAGAATGTGAAATAATGCACAAAAAGATAGAAAAATAATAAATTTGATACCTTGTTGATTTAACTGCTCTGATCCGTGATTGTAGATGGTTAAATATGCTCATAGATAAACATAGGGCCACGTTTAGGTATGGTAAATGTAGGGTTGTGTTTTTAAAACATAGGGCTACATTTTAAACTATATAAACATAGTCCTACATTTGGTATTGATTGGTAGAAGGCTTGAGATGGCTCCTCGACTTTTATGGCTCGATCTCTAGGAATGTTGATGTCCTCGTGATGTGATTTGGGTAGCGTGAAAATATAATTTTTTAGTATCTTTTGGATGATAAAGTGATGATGTATTTATAATATTTTGAAATGTGAGAGAGGTAAAGGTAGGTGGCAAGCTAGGATTACTAAGTGGCAATCCCAGGTAGCCAAGTGTTAAGGGTAGTTAGAGTAAATCAGTAGAATATCAAAAATTGGGGAGATATGGCATGTGGGTAGATGAGAGTGGAGTGAGGTGTGTGAGATGTGGTAAAGGGAGGGGTAGTGGTGGCTAGGACACATGTCAAGTGGAGAGACAGGGTATCCTATGTAGATTTTCTAGATTTTACAAAATCTGGAAAATAGGATAATGTGCAGTAAAATATACCTAAGTTTAGACTTAGGTATATTATTTTATTATGCATATTTTTGGAATGGATGGGTTTTATGAATGGTTAGGTTTTTGTGTCTACACCATTCAAGACTAGGTAGGTTAGAATGTCTTTGTTCTTGATTGTTACCATACTTAGGAATGCATCTAGTGTTTCATGTAGAACTCCTCAAGTCATACTTTGCTCCTTTGTTAGAGCCAATAGTAGTGTAGTGCCTAGTTAATCTAGATTTAGTATAATTAGATCCTATAATATAAAATATGTTGAATGGGTTTACGAATGATAACTTGCTAGGGAACACGTCAACTATTCAATATTGTAAATTAGGATCAACTTCCTTCATAAAAAAATGGTGCATGATTAACTTAGGTGCTTTTTTCTATAGATGTACAATCACTTCTCAAGAGAGAATAAATACTCCAAGAAAATCAAGGGATGCTTAAAATACTAAAGGATATGATATCAAAGCTATCTTATTTTGTTATCCTTAATTCCTATCTAGGATATTTGCTAGATAGTTTAGCACCAAGACACACTTTTTTCCATTATTTATTTAGCACAAAACCTTTGGTGTCAATGCAAAAGTAATAAAATACTAACATCAATACTATGTGTTATCATCTTGTGATTGTTGTAACATGCCTCTAGACTAATTTAAAAATTTACAAACTTAAAGATTTGGTGCCTTGTTTACAAGAATACAACAAATAAAATCTTGACTATTTGTTGAAATTATTTCAGGAAGGATTGAAAGATGAACCATCTCATCTTCCAACTCCCTTGTAATTATGTATATTCTATAAATGTAGTGTAGGGCTTATCTCCTTAGCCTATGAATCCAAGAACCCTTTCTTCTATCCTCTTGCACTCTCCTTTCTTCTATGAGTTATTCTTACTTTTTTTATTGAATAGATTGCTTTGCATATCATAGAACCATGCCATATATTATATTAATTATAACATAATTTAAATTAATATATGATTGTTGTATTTTGAAGTTGATTTCTACATGTATAACATTTTCTTGTGTGAGTTATTTTGTTCAGATACATTTCTTTATTAATTTTGAAAAGAAGACTTCTTGGTACCCTAACTTCCACAACACAACTCTAATTATAACTTTCAAGTGTTACTAGTTAGTTTTGGAATTTGTTATCCATACCATCATCCTAGGCCCTTAGTGTACAAATCTGATAAAGATAAGAGTAGACTATTAAAGCTAAAAAAGAATTCCCTAGTATTAGTTCTTCTAGGGACTAACAAGGATGAACCATCCTACTTTTGAGTGTAGGTTGTGGTAAAATATTTTAATATGGTTGAGTTTAATTTTGATAAAATTTATACATCTTCATAGCCTTATTTGTTTAATAATGAATTTAATAAATTGATTGCTTATAGAAATTGTTGAAATTCATACCTATTTCTATAAATAAACATAAGCAATCCATTCACTCAAATCGTTTACAAAAAGAATAAAAAGAGACAAAAGAGAGAAATATATAGTGAGCACTTGTAGGCACCATAAATAATCACTATATTATCCAAAGGTAAGAATCACAACACTCTAATACAATGGATTGAGTGGTTATCCTCAAATTACATAAATGAGTTTAACCTGAGATAACATAACAAAATATCTTTAAAGTTAATTATAAGTTATAGGATGGGAAAAGTATAACAAGGTTATCTATAGCCCATAAGGCTTACATGATAAAATATTATGATAAACTAATTATATTTTATAATGACTACCCTTAGGCCTATACAATATTGCATCATATAATGTTGACCTTGCCCATAAGTAAAATTACACTTTCAACATGGCCTTAAAATCTAAACTAAAGGATGAAGAAGAGAAGAAATTAGTGATAATAATATATCCCCTCATAAATGGATGCTCTAATGGGACTCTACACTTGAGGTAGACTCATCTAATTCCCCTTATTATTTGAAATTTATTGCTACAAAAAATACCTCTATATAAGAATATCCTTAGGCTAACTTGTATTCATCACTACCACTATTAGATGCTCCTACACATATCTAAGAACACCTACACTAAGCCTTTAAATGATAAAGAGAAATAAATATTATCATCTTTAAAATTACTTCCTATAGTTGCATAAGGTATAGCTTTCCCTTTTTAGCATAGATCACCTTATGTGTAAACTTCAACTTGATATTAGGGTATCTAATTTTCATAACCAAAAGAGGGTTTGCATGAACCTTCTTAATAAACAAGCTATTACAAACTTCCAAGAGTACCTGGATCATGAATGATTAGATCTTCATGAATGAGCTAAAGCAATATCCCAAGGGAGGAAGATGGATTGACAAAAGCATGTCCTTAATAATTTTTCTAAAGGACACTAAAAAACTCAAAATTTGCTATGATTATCATAAATCAAACTACATCTCCCAAAAATTAGGCCAAAGTTTTTGATTGCATAGAATATGGTGAAATTATTTTTTTTAAATAGGGTAATAAGGGTTGATGACTATTCTACACAATTTGGCCTCTAATAGTAAAATAGATCCATAAGTGATTTCACCGATACATACAACTCAAAAAATTATGTATTCTAAACAAAAAGCTCAAAACACGTTTCTATGCAAAAGTTATATCCTCCAAAAAAATTTACCAAATAACCCTCAAAAATAAGTCTCATCCCTTAGAAAAGCAATGTCTAATTGCATCCCACCACATGTTGTCTATTGATTCATAAGTGTCTCACTTTTTCTAACCACTTGTGCACCATTGGACTTTTTTATTAGCTTCCATATTGACACTTATCATTTCCTAATTAGTTGAAGGTATACATAGGTTAAAAGTAGGTATCTATAGGATGCAAAATTTCAAAAATACACTATTGAAGAGATTTGAACCTACGTCTTCATAGATGCTTGTGCTAACCAACGTAACAAGACCCAAGTTGAAGTATGGACTATGCATTTCCACTGATATTGTTGATGTATGCTATCCATATTTTTAATAAGGCTAGAAAAATGAACTAGAATAGAGTTGAAGGGATTTGATCTTATTTCATATCATTCCTAAAGAATTCCTTCTAACCAACTCATCCTCACTTTGGATGATGATTGTTGTGTAAGTGCTTCCATAGGATGGCTTGCAGTCAATTTTCTTATAGAAAAGGAGAGGAGTTTTGAAACCTATACCTTCTTTCAATGAAGGTCTTACCACTAGTCACTAGGTTAAGGTGTTGTGTAAACGAATAGCTATGGAAAGAAAAAACTTTATAATATCTTGGAGTCGTTGTGAAATAGTGTCAAGATGATGAATATGGGATTTGAACCTCGGTTGAAATCAGTTAGAGTGTCTTATGCATCCTAATGTAGCCATCATTGCGCTCTTCTTGAATAATAAGATTTGTGCACCTACTCCATGAATATGGATATCATGCTCTTTGAACTCAAGAAGCCCTATTTCCTAAGCATGTGAAAGTGCCAAAGTAAATTTAGATTTTTCCACTACATCACTCAATTTTTTTTGCTTTGGTGAATTCAAAATCTTAACGTCCTCTATAGATTCAAACATCTTTATTTTGTAATCTTGAGATAACTTTCTATTTTTAAACCTTGGATTACATTTTTTAAAGGAGCTAAGTATATATTTTCTAGAGTATCAAGAAGAATTAATGAGAGATCAACAATATATCCTCTTAGCTTTTTATGTAGAAATAGCTTATAGGACTTTGAGAAATAATATGTCCTATAATTTGGATGAAGGATTGGAGGCTCTAAATGAACTCTCTACTTGACCAAACAATGTTGATCCATTCTCCTCTAATATTGTGTTGGAATCCACACCTGTTTCCATAAATAAACAAAACCAATCCATCCCCTCAAATCTTATACAAAAAGTGTAAAAAATGATGAAAGAGAAAAATATAACGGGCACCCATAGGCACCATAAATAATCACTATATTATCAATAAATAAGAATCTCAATACTCTATATAATGAATAGAGTGATTTAGAGGTATCTATACCAATACCTAATCCCCAAATTACATAAATGAATTTAACTTAAGCCAACAAAACAAGAAGATGTTAAGATGAATTACAAGTTATAATGGATTTAGTCATAATAAAGTTAATCACAACCTATCGAACTTACGTAATAAAATATTACAATAAATTAAATATATATTACATTGATTACCCTTAACCCTATACTAGATTACATTTTTAACCTTACCATAAATCAGATTACATTTTAAGTATCTTTCCACCATATTCAAGGTCCTGAGATATATATTATTTCTGAGTAAAAGAAAGAGAACGACATCTCCTTCACATGAAGTTATCTTCTAACCCTTTTTATTATGCCGTCGGTGATTCTATGTAAGAGCTTTTATATTTTTAAGTCTTCCCTGCCACCATCTGGATCACTCTCTCGGTCAAGGTCTTGAGATATATATTATTTCTGAGCAAAAGAAATAGAATACATTCTAAAGAACATAAACTTTTGACAATGGTGCAGCATCTGGGAATGACAAGAATTCCCTTTGAGTGTGGAAAATACAAGTGAGAAGAATTCCCTTTCAGTGTGGAAAATACAAGGAAAATCAGCCCTAAAATGGGAATTTTACACATAAGGGAAATGAATCTCATTCTTTAATAATATGATGTCCTCGCGAAGATTTAGGTTGAAGGGATATATATTAAAAACAAGACCGGGTTGTTAAAGTCTAATCGGCTGGTCAGCGAATTTTAGGGTTTCACAATGCATAAATTCATTCTAGTCCGATCAGTTTCATCGCTCTAAAAGGAAGAGAAACCCACCTCCATTGAATATATTTGGAAAAGTTTTAGAAGCAAAATGGTGCTGAGCGAAGTAGCTCCCTGCCATTCAGAAAGCCCTGTGAATTCAATATTCGCCTCCCGCCATCTTCAGATTTCACTCCCAAGGTAGGCATCCATGCATTGCTTAACCTCAGTTTTTTTTAATATTAAGTATGAATGCATGGACATGTGGTCCGTGAGATCGCGATAGACAGTGTCGAATTTAAAAATCTTTTTCTTTTTACTCCACTCTTTTCTTGGATTTTGTCCTTTACAAAGGTTTTTCTTAAATTGAACTTTCAGGTTGAGAAATCCATTCCAAAGGAGGTTGCATACCAAGTTATCAGCGATGAGCTTATGCTTGACAGATCCAAGGCTCAACTTGGCCTCCTTTGTGACAACGTGGATGGAACACGAGTGCGATAAGCTGATCATGGAAGCCATCAACAAAAAAAATTTGTTGACATGGACGAGTACCCAGTCACCACTAAATTCCAGGTCATCCATCACTACTGTGTACATACTATGAGAATGGTCTATATATATTTGGTACTTTAATCTAACGCTTGTACATGTCTAATCTCCTTTCAGTAGAGTTGACGAAACAGTAATAGAATTTTTGTTGAAGGTATTTTGTACGCAGAAGATAGAATACAGATGTACAATGTCTTTCAAGGAAGAACCTGATTTTCACCCAATGCAATGCAGGTTCAAGTCAAGTCATTGCTCAATATTACCAGCTTATCAGGCTTGGTTTCGAGGTCAGTTATCTATGTATCATTGAGAAATACTCATTGATTTATTCAGGAATGATTACACAGATTTATATAGCCTTGATTTTCTATGTATCATTGAGAAATACTCATTGATTTATTCAGGAATGATTACACAGATTTATATAGCCTTGAGTTTCTTTGAAGAATCTCTGGAGGAGGCTAAAAGATAAATACAATCAGCTAAAAACTGTTACAATATAAACTATATGTTAACAATAGAAAACCTGGCAAACTGCACACCCAATAATTAGAAAATGCCCAAAATTGGACGCACATGGATAACTACCCATGGATAACTACCAGAAGAAAAACAGTGGCCTGCAATCTGGAGACAGTTGTATGCAGATTCAATTCCCAACATTCTCCCCCTTGATGCTGAGGGGATTAATTAGGAAGTTCCTCGGCTTCATAAACTGAGCTTTGATTACTCCCTTGGTAAACAGATCAACAATATTATCTTCAATATTTCAATGCTTCAACTCAATGACCTTCTTCTCAACCATGTCTCGGATGAAGTGATACTTCATGTCAAAATGTTTTGACCTGCTATGATGAACTGGGTTCTTTGCTAAATGTATAGCACTCTTGTTATCACAAGATAAGGTAGGAGGGCCATACTATTTTTCTCCAATTTCTTCAAGGACTTGTCTCAACCACAATGCTTGAGCACTAGCACTTGTGATTTCCATGTATTCAGTCTCTATGGAAGAAAGAGCAACAATCCTTTGTTTCTTTGAAGACCATGCGATCAAACCAGACCCAAGATCTAAACAATTACCTGATGCAAATTTTCTGTCATCTATATTACTTCCCCAATCTGAATCACTAAAGCCAACAAGTTTTATATCATCATTTTTACAATAATGAATGCCAAAATTAGTTGTATCTTTTACATACCTCACTTTTTGTTGCTTTCATATGTAATTCTTAAGGTTCACTCAAATACCTTGATACAAGTGAGACAACACATGTAATGTTTGGTCTAGTGTTGGTGAAAAACATAAAACTCCCAACAATGCTTCTATATGTGGTCACACCAACTTTTTCAGTTCCATCATCTTTACTCAACAACTTACCATGAGTTGTTGGTGTTGCAAGAGGTTTAAAATTCTCCATGCCAAATATTTTCAACATATCATTGGCATATTTAGTTTGACAAATGAATATTTTATCATTTTGTTGATACACCTCCATACCAAGGAAATAATGCATCAAGCCTAAATATTTCATTTCAAACTCTTGCATCATTGCATCTTTGAAATCATCATTCATCTTTGAGTTACTACCCAAGTAAATCAAATCATCCACATAGAGACAAACAAGGAGAATGGCATTACCTTCCTTCTTGTAGTATAAGGTTGGATCACTCTTGCTTCTCATGAAGCCATATTGATGAAAGTAACCATCAATCCTTGAATACCAAGCTCTTGGAGCTTGCTTAAGACCATACCAAGCCTTCTTCAACCTATACACAAGATTCTCCTTACCTTGCAATTCAAATCCTTGAGGTTGTTGCACATAAACCTCTTCATCAAGATAGCCATTCAAGAATACACTCTTTACATCTAAATGATGTGTCTTCCATCCTTTATGGGCAACAATAAAAAGAACCATCCTCACTGTTTCTTGTCTTGCAACTGGAGCAAAAGTCTCCTCATAATCAATTTCATATCTATGTGTGAATCCTTTGGCCACAAGCCTTACTTTGTGCCTCTCAATACTTCCATCACTATTATATTTTGTTTTGTAGATCCATTTAGAGCCCACAACCTTCTTGCCTTTTGGAAGCTCAACTAGCTTCCAAGTATCATTCTTCGTTATGGGGTTAATTTCATCTTGCATTGCTTTGACTACACTTCATTAGCACATGCTTCTTCAAAATTAGTTTGTGAAAATAAAGTAAAATTGATTGTCTCATATCTTAGGTTCTCTTCATGTGTTTGAATTGTTCTCCTTCGATAAATATCACTTAATATTTTTACCTTCCTTGGTGGACTTAGACTTGCACTTGAAACTAAAGAACTAGATGAGGGGCTTCTTAGTGAAGAACTAGATGAGGTACTGCTTGGTGGATTAGTATCACTTGGAACTAAAACATTAGTGGGCTTCTCATCATCAATATCATCAATAATACCACCATTCAAAATAGATTTTGACTTCTCAATATGGCCTTTTTGATGACCATAAACTCCCCCTTCATCAAAAATCACATCTTTTGATACAATAATATTATGAGTTCTTTTATTATAGAGTCTATAGGCTTTTTTATTTTCACAATACCCAATAAAAATGCATGCTTCACTTTTTGGATCAAGTTTCCTTCTATGTTCTTTTGGAATATGTGCATAAGCCAAAAAACCATTTTTTTTTAAATGAGTTACATTTGGTTTCTTTGCATACCATTCTTCATATGGAGTGATACCATCCAAGCTAGAAGTTGGACTTATATTCAAAATATATATGACTATCCTAACAACTTCAACCAATTATATATTACTTAATTTCTTTGTTTGTAGCATGCTCCTTGCCATATTTACAACTATTCTATTTTTTACATTCAGTCACACCATTTTGTTGTGGATTATAGGCAGCAATGTGTTACATTTTAACACCACAATATTTACAAAATTACAAGAATTCATTTGAATAAAATTCTCATCCTCTATTAGTTCTTAAGCATTTTATATAGTTCCCACTTTGCTTTTCAACATGATTCTTGAAATCTTTAAAACAAGAAAATACCTCATCTTTTGCTTTTAAAAAATAGACCCAGAACATTATTGAAAAATCATTTATGAAAGTGATGAAGTATGAATTCTTACCAATTGTTTTAGTTTGCATTGGGCCACAAATATCTGAATACACCAATTGAAGAGGATAGGAGGCTCTCCATTATTTTGCTCTTGGAAAAATCATTCTTCAGTGATTTCTCAAAGCACATCCTTCACACACACCTTTGTAATCTTCAACTTTGGGCACCCCATACACCATTTCTTGAGATACCATCAATATCAATCTTGGGAAATTCAAATACCCAAATCTTAAGTGCCACAACCAGCTCTTGTTATCAATGGCAACATTTGTAAAATTAGCTCCTTGTGCTCTAAAATTTAGAGGAAATAATATATTCTTGGTCATAGGAATAGTGGTGATAAGCCTATGCCCATTATTCTTATCATAGATGACACAGTTGTTATCTTAAAAAACAAGCTTATAATTATTTTCCATGATTTGACCAACACTCAAAAAATTATGTTTCATATTTGAAGTTTAGTATATATCATTCACTTTATTTTTACCTTCATTGGTGTGCACCTCCATAGCTCCTTTAACTTCTACTTGTAATGCTTTATCATCTCCAAGCTTGATCTTGGACTTGTAGGAATTGTCCATTGTGGAAAACAACTCCCCCTTGTTGGTCATGTGGTTGGAACAACCAGTATTTAGGAGCCATGTCTCATTCAAATTTTGATATGATTTACCATATGACAAAAACAAAATTGAGGAGTCTTCCTCCTCTTCATAGTGTGCACTAATCCTTTCTTCATGGGATACCTTCAATCTACACTCTTTTTCAAAGTTTCCAAATTTGTTACAATATTAACATTATTTGTCACTCTTGTCACATCTTCCTCTTCCTTGAGCACATCCTCTTCCTTGGAAGTCACCTCTTCTTCCTCTACGTCTTCCTCTCCCTCTACCTTGACCTCTTGAACTATATTCACTTTCTTTGGATGTAAAGGATTTTTCTTCAACTCCACCAACATTTGAAGATGAAGATAACCTTTATTCATGAGATGTTAAAGAGCGAATGAGCTGATCATAATTAAGAGTGGTGAGATTTTTACTCTCTTCAATTATGAAAGCTACATGATTCCACTTTGTAAGAAGTGTTCTCAACACTTTCTTCACCATTACTTCATTGTTCACCTATTCACTAAGAGATTTCATCTTGTCCACACAAGCTTTTACTCTCACACAATATTCTTTCACATTTTTTGAAGAACACAAGCTTATACTGAGAGGGGGTGATGAACAATATAAGACCACTTTTTAATTTTCTTTCCTAATCAATATTATGCAATGTAAATATATAAATATCAATAGAAGTAATCAAATAAATGTATAAATCACCACACACAATAGAGACATCAATTTAACGTGGTTCACCCAATGTGGGCTACTCTACGGAGAAAATATTTCACTAAAATTTTCTCAATCAATCTCTTGGGAATCCTTTCTCTATTACAATTTTTATGGACCTCTGTCCAAAGGAGACACCAATCCCCTAATCAAGTTCATGGATCTCTATCCATAGGAGAACTCCTTTCTCCTTAGCTCTTACTGGCGATCTTATAGAATAACTTTTACCCCCACTGCTCTGGCTAATGGATCTCTATCCATTGAAGACACCTATCCTCACTGCCCTGGCTAATGGATCTCTATCCACTGAATATTGTCATCCTCTATACTTTGTCACCTTCAAAACTCTGTCTCAAAGCTGCACTAAATATATTCCTTTTTTCTAGCACAAATCTTCTCAATCTCTATCTCTGGTCTGGCACAAACTTGTCCTTAAATATACACCAAACTCTATCCTTGAATTTGTACTAAACATAGTCCTTCAATAGAGCACAAATATATCATCGATATCTTTCCTTTTATTTGCACTAAACACAATCCTTTGGTCTAGCACAAATTTATCCTCAGTCTCTATCCTCAAGCCTTAACTCAAATCTTGACTTAATCACAAATCAACTCTATTGGATCTGCCCCAAACTCAAGGTTTGAACAAATCAATCAATCAACTCTGCTCTCAAGTCTTTTCAAATACTTGTCTCAAATTTGCCTTGTAAGCTTCCATAAAAATCTCACACTAATCTATCCATAAGTCCTCTCTAGAACTTGTCCAAATCTTCTCAATAAGTCCTTACTATAACTTGCCCAACTCTACTCTCAATCTATATTGTAAGCTTCCACAAAAGCTCACACAAATCTGTCCACAAGTCCTCTCTAGAACTTGTTCAAATTTTCTCAACAAGTCCTCACTAGAACTTATCCAATCTCATATAAACACAAGGATAATTGTTAGAGACTCAATATGTTTCACATTCATCACAATGCTTAATCACTTTCAATCACTCTTTTAGAAACATATAGAGAATTTTAAGAGACTCAATATGCTTCACATTCACCTCAATGCTCAATCACTTTCACTCACTCTTTTAGAAACATATAGAGAATTGTTAGAGACTCAATATGCTTCACACTCACAAACTCTCAATCACTTTCAATCTTTCTTTTATTACAAAAACATATAGAGAATTTTTAGAGACTCAATATGCTTCACACTCACAAACTCTCAATCACTTTCTCAAATCAATTTAGAATATAGAACAATTTGTTTCATAGAACTTGAGCTATCACTTCACACATCCACTTGACTAGGCTCAACCAACTCTACTCAATCAATAACTCAATGAAATAATCCTTGCTCACAAATCCTAGTCCAAACATATGAACACTCACTAAAATTTTTCTAACAATGCTTATCAACCAATCTCACATAACAATGATACTCATGTTCTTTGCAAACCCTAGTTCAAGTTCTTCACTCAACTTAATCACTTCAACAACAATTCTTATAAAACAAGGTTTTATCAACAAATCTCAATCCCAGAAAACCTTGAAGCATTAATTAAAAACACACTCAACAATGCTTAACCAAACAATCCTTTTCACTCCAACTTTTCATTCACAACTTTCAACAATCACTCACTAGGAAGAATATACCCATACCTTTTATTGGATGTAAGGGTACCTTTAGAAAAACCTGTCTCAATCACAATTTCCTTCTTTCCAATTCCAATGGTTAGACACAACAATATCACTTCAACACTTTCTCAAAAATATTCCTTAGACATAAAATAATCACAACTCAATTTGTGCCTTATTGCTTCCTTTTAAAATAACACTCACCATACCATACATGAAAAATAATTTTTTTGATACACCTTATAAACTCCAACTTAAATAATATCCAACACTTCACAAACACCTTACAATTATTTCCACCCATTAAAACAAATGACATGAAATTTAATTTGCATAACCCTTATAACTCCCCATGCAACCTTATAAACCAAATATAATGCAAAAATTAATTTTTAATTTCTCAACAACCACTTCCAAAAATTTTGGTGCCTAAATTCCAATGCATACCTTGATTTCCCCAAAAAGGGATTTCGGTGTGATTCGATTTGCCGTCTCCCTAAGGCCTAAGAACCTTAGCACTTGAGAGCCCATCGTGTAGGCTATAGTCCCCACGTGAAGGAAAAAGCACTTCCTCCACCTTATGCCTCGTGCGCCTTTTGACTTCTTCAAAGTCCACTACTCTCTCCACTTCGTTGTAGCACACGTCACAAGCAAATCACATTAATTTTCGAACAAAGGCATGGTAAGTTCTAAGGTGGGTAGATCCCCCTTTTTATACACAATTTGATTTTTCTCCCACATCGGTGCTTTTAGTAATTCGAATTAAAATTCAAATAATGATTTTAATAACCCACTTTTGGTTTAAAACATTAATATAAATGAACTTTATAATTAATATTAAAACTAATTAATAATTAATTTACATAACTTAGGTTAAGTAAATTAAATTATAAATTAATTTATAATAAAAATTATATTAATTAATTTAAAACCTCCTTTTATAATATTATAAAAATATTATAATATTATTTACTTGGGCATCTTCTTTTGCACTTTGGTCCACATCTGATCTCCTGAAACCGGGTCTTGATCAACTGAAACTGGAGAACCTAAAACTGATGTTGCCCACTGAACTACCACTGACTGGTGCTGAAATCTTGACATCAATGACCACTCACTCTTGACATCAATGACAACTTATCTACTCAAATGTATAACATTTTTATCTTCCTTCATTCTCAAATTCTCAAACTCCCTCTTGAGAGTTTACAATTTGACTTGCTTCACTTGATCATTGCCTTGAAATCCACCCTTCAAAGCTTTCCAAGCATCCTTAGTTGTTGTAAAAATAGCAATTCTAGGAAAGAGGCTCTTATCCAGGGTTTTTTGAATGTGGTAGAGAGAAAATCTATTTCTCTTGTGTGCTTCTCTTTTTGCTTATCTATTAGAAATTGGTACAGCATTCCAATCAGTAGGCTCAGTATATCCATCTTCAATTATATCCAAACATCCTTTTCCAATGAGTAGGGTCTTCATTTTTATGGCCCAATACTCATAGTCTTCACCATTGAATTCTGGAATTGGCAATGAGTTGTTGTTGTTAGCCATGATGCTAAAAAAACAGCAAGGAACCTTGAGGCAATGTGCAAAAGCTTAATAAACTCTTACAAACACTCCATAGGCTCTCTCCAACCCAAAAAACTTGACTAGCTCTGATACCACAATGAGAAATGCTCATTGATTTATTCAAGAATGATTACACAGATTTATATAGCCTTGGAGTCTCAACAAAAGAATCTCCAGAGGAGGCTAAAAGACATACAATCAGCTAAAAACTATTACAATATAAACTATATGTTAACAATATAAAACCTGGCAAACTGCACACCCAATAATTAGAAAATATCCAAAACTAAATGTACACGGATAACTACCAGAAGAAAAATAGTGGCCTGCAATATGGAGACAACTGTACACATATTTGTTCGGCTTAATTCCTAATAATCATGGCCAAAATTACTAATTTCAGCTACTTTAAGCTTAAATGAGTCTATTAAACTCTTACCTTTATGTATAATAAGAGTGCAACTGCACTACAGAGATACAAAGGAATCATGGAAAACTGCAGTACAAACACCAAGTACTTACGTGACAACCTTGAAAGGAGTGTATGCTTCAACATAATCTCAAAATATATGGGCATTCCTTTGGTGGCCTTCTCTCTCAAAGACACAACTAAATACAATGAATATGATATCTCTGAGCACCTAAGGAGTTTTAGGTGGGTTTTACCAGCGTACACAATGGCTCCTCATGCTCAACACATAAGCCTTCTCCATGTGGTCATACGAGAGGATTTCAGCAGAACCCTGGCGAATAAAATTTTCCAAGACATTTATAATATTTTGCATTAATTAGATATGCAAATGGAAATAAAAATGGCCACGGAACTTAAGTATAAGCCCATCCAAAATTTTTAATAAACAGCATACAACCATAGTGAAAGCACGAGATACCAGAAGATTTGCAAGGAATACTAATATGATGCATTCAAAATCAAACAAACTCTTAAGTCCTAAGATGTGAAATGCAAGAAAATGAAAGAGACGAATTGAACGGAGATAAAAAGAAAGTACAGAAAGCATAGCCCTTTTTATTTAATTCTCTTAATATCGGTTACAAAGATGCCTCCTCCCTTTTTAGGGGCTAGGAGCATTAAATGAGTTTTGGTTACAATCATGACTTAGTGTTCCTCCTTTCGCGTGCCCACATTTGAAATGGGCGGGCCAAAGTGTTGCCGCCGCTAGTGTTGATGAATCCTTGATCCTTGCTGCTCCTCTTGCATTCAAAGAAACAACAAGATTGTTAGTAGCACCTGTGTCAAAGATGAAATGTTTGTTCTCTGACAAAAATGATGACAAATGCATGCAAAATATTGATTACAACGATAGATAAACCAGTTTAAAACCATCTGCAAATTTAACAAGAAATAGAGAATGTTACCAGAGGGCCATTGCCATCAAAATAGTCGATGAAATTTGCTGATTTGAGTTTGACTGTAATTCATCCCTGGTCAGGACGAATTCTACTATAATTCGTCCCCGGGTAGGACGAATTCGCCTACGACAAAATGCCAAAGTAATCCTACCCAAATGTCACGTCTCGGGATCTCCAAAAGACCTGCAAACATAGGGGTTAGCTAATTGGGGGCATTTTGGGACGACCCAGATGGTCGGATTTCCCCAATTTGACCTCCATCAATGGGAATTTGACGTTGTTACCTGCAAGTTAGTGGGGACAACAAAAGTGACAAAATTGATAAGATTTGATCACAACATTATGATATCGAAATTATAAACTATCTAAACAGTATAAAATGGAATGGAAGATAAACAAGTGGCAAAAGAACAACTTAAAATGAAACTAAGAAGTGCGGGGTGCCCAAGCGGGCCGCCCACCGTTAGAACTTGATTTCGGCACCAATCCACTTGGGATGGGCCCAAAATCTCTTGTAATGGGTTGTCGGCGAATTGGTAGATCAATGTGGTCAAATGTCGGGTTTTGGGTCCGGATCCACACTTCCAAATGCCACCCAATAACCTCTCTTGCGAAAGAGATCAAGGATGTGGAAGATGTGAATCAAAAGGGTAAAATGTGGTGTTCAATTTGGCAGCACTTCGTTGCTTGAAAATGCCTCCCACTTGTCTCCTTTTGGGTGGGAAAGTCCACCATTTTATAGACCCAGGGGGTCTCTTTGGAGGGGCATGCAGGGGTGCCATGTGGCGGCCATGCCTTCTCAAGAGGGAGGAGACTCCTCCCTGACTTGGGCTTCCATGACTGCCCTTGTGACAGTCCTCTAACGCCCACTCTGCCCACCTACACGCGCATGCAAGGTAGGAGGCATTAATTGACTGTCCTCGGCTGCCACTTGGCGCCATTCTTCTTTTTCCCGTTGAACCTAGAATTCGTCCTGACCAAGAGCGAATTTAGAATTCGTCCCTGGGTGAGACGGATCCCAATATGAATTCATCCCAAGGTGGGACGGATACTAAGCAATGTTCTTGAATGTGCCAAATTGCCTTCTGACCTTACAAAATTGCTACAAAAGTGGTTAGGACCACTGTTTAACCTCTGAGGGCTACCTTGGGGCTTGTATGTGTCAAAGCGATCAGTGTTTGCAGTCACATAATCGGATTGGTGCTATTTTGGTGTCTACAGATGCCCCTTTTTGGGATGCACTGTGCATGGCACAGCGCCGAGCAAAAATAGATAATCAAAGCACTAATGATTAGGGTTTCTTGGTAACCTAACCAACTTTTGATGCCCCAAGTATGGAAAGGGCATGCATTCTTGAATCCTTGCTTCTGACGAGCTAAGGAATTTGATTTCAAGTATTAACCTATTTTGGTGAGGTGTGACTTGAGCTTGGACATTGATCAGTCATGAATAGGCAAAGGGTGCAACCTTTTGTCCATGGGGGAACCTTGTGTTCATGATTCACGAAATGCCAAGTGTTTGATCAATTTGTGATTATTGCTTGTTTATTGCCCCAAGTAGGAGCGTGATTGTCTTTGTCAATGATTCTTTGAATGCATGCCATTGCCTTGATTGGGTGTGTGTTTGTTGATTGGTGACTAAGTGTGACTACCCCCTCAAGCGACGAATCGATGAGGGAATGACCTTCGTGAGAAAAGCGACGAGTCGCTTGACCCAAGATGACTTGTGCAAGGGTGCCCTTCGGATGTTTTTGCTTTAAGCTTAGGCAGTTTCCCGACATTTGGACCTATTTTTGGTGGGTAAAATCCCTTTTGGTGATGCCATAATAGGGTGAACTCGTCCAAAACCCGTCTTCCCGTGGAGCGGTCCGACTATGGTAGCCTTCTTGGGGAAGTAGGAGAGTGACAATTTGAGCCCCGACATCGATTTTCTATGCCAAGAGGTTAAGTGCAAGAGCACTTGTGTCCGGAAATGCTTATTGCTATGTGTTTGTGTTGCATTTTTTTGTTGTTTTTGCTATTTTTTTTTGTTTTTATTGTTTTGTTGTTCTTGTTGTTTTTGAGTGGGTTTTGACCCATTTTGGGATGCCATTTAGGATAAAATTGGTGAAAATCCGATCTCCCGTGGAGCGGTCCAGCTATGGTAGCCTTCTTAGGGAGTAGGATAGCGACAATGTAGACCCCGACATCAGTTTTGCTATGCCAAGAGGTTAGGTGCAAGAGCACTCTTGTCTGGCAGTGTTTATTGCTTCTTTTTTTGTTGCATTTATTTGTTGTTTTTGTTGTTTTGATTTTTTTTTTTGCAACACCATTTGGGGATTAAATTGTCGAAAATTCGTCTTCCCGTGGAGCGGTCCGACTATGGTAGCCTTCTTAGGGAGTAGGATAGTGATAATTTGTGACCCCGACATCGATTTTGTATGCCATTGAATGTCAGGCGCAAAGGTGCCTTTGTTCGACAATTTTATTGTTTGTCGTCTGTGGATATTTGATGTTTTTGTTGTTTTGATTTTCTTGCTTTGTGTATATGTCATTATTTTATGTTATGCACAATGATTGATGTTGATGGATGCATGCTTATGGTAATGGATGTATATGGTATGATAAATGCAAATGTTTTTGATATATATGTGATATGCAAAATGTAATGGATGAAATGAATTTGTGTTGATTGGTTAGGGCACCATAGACTGTTTAGGATTTTGTTATTTTGTTTTTAAGCGATTGTTGTGGTGAATGACTTTGTATGTATACATGTGGTTTTTCTTTTTTTTGTATTTTTTGATGGTATTGTAAGGATGAAAAGTAGCGCAGTTGGTTTAGAAATGTAGCTAAGGTTTTCTAAGACTCAGATGGTTTTAACTAACTAGCCACAACTGTACTTTATCTTACAAGACTTTTGAACAAGGTATGAATCGGACTTGTTTTTGACCACGTTATTTCACATCCCTATGTGTGCAAATGAGTTCATTTATGTGGTATTTGTCAGGATACCGCCAGTTCTAGATGGGCTTTCAACCGAACCTGTATTGAGGATCACCTAATTAGCTCCACTAACTCCTTTATTGTATTTAGTCAGATTAATCTGTGGTGCTATCTAGGATACCATAAGCTAGCTCATCCACATGCAAACATTGATCTGTACACAAGTTAATGTGATAGATATATCATCATGCGAGAGGTTTACCGCCAGTGACCAATAGGCTATCAACCAAACCGATACTAAGGCTTGCCTCATGACCTATCGAAATGCTGAGAGTTCCAGGGATTCAAGTTCAACTCCCTTATTTTCTTCAATTGTATTGGGATACTTGCTCCTTTGTAGTGATAAAAATCACTATTTATTTTTGTTTTATTTGTTTTTCTTTTGAGCAAGGGATTTGGATATGGAGTGACGAGAATAACTATTGTTTGTGCCTATTGATGTATGCACTGTGGGATGTCAACTTTTTGGAGTTTTGATGTTTTGCAAAATTTTTATGTTTTGCAACTATTGAGAACTTTGGGATTCTTGGGGAATTGGGTAGGGAGGATGCTTGTCCTTTTGCCAACTCTTAGCATTCTTTGGGTCATTCGCACATGGGGATGAGCAAGATAGTCGTTTTGCTTATGGTGACCTGGATTGCTTTGCAGGTGTCATCTTTCATTCACACAACTTGGGAATTTTTATGTGTTTTAATTTGTGTTGGGATGCTACGTAACAAGGTGTGATCCAAGTAGAACTCTACCTTCATAAAATATTTCTAACTGTGTACAATTTATGGCTAGAAATTTAACGACATCTAAATGATGAAAACTCTAGATACAGTATAAGACCACTGACTCTAGGTGGTAAAAAGAGTGAATCTATGTATTTTTGTTGTTTTTTGCGACTACTTATAAAATGGAAAAATGTGGAACAAGATGGACTAGCGAAGCAATGACGATCCATGGTGCCTTTGACTTCTATGACCACAAATATGCGATGTATGGATGCGGTGCTTAGTGCAGCTATATATTTTTGTAGTGATGGGTTGATTTTTGTGAAGTATAAAGATGAGATGTGAGAAGAGCATTTCTTGATTTTGAGCATTTTGATGAGTTTTTTATTGTTTTTGATGATTTTTGAATTTCTTGATGGTGACCAAGGGATTTCAAGAATCCTTTGGGGCCTTTTTGGGGTGACCAAGCGATTGCGATAATCCTTGGAGCTTTTGGGGTGACCAAGTGATTGCGATAATCCTTGGAGCTTTTGGGGTGACCAAGTGATTACGATAATCCTTGGAGCTTTTGGGTGACCAAGTGATTGCGATAATCCTTGGAGGTTTTGGGTTTTGACCAAGCGATTGTGATAATCCTTGGAGCTTTTGGGGTGACCAAGTGATTGCGATAATCCTTGGAGCTTTTGGGGTGACCAAGCGATTGCGATAATCCTTGGAGCTTTTGGGGTGACCAAGTGATTGCGATAATCCTTGGAGCTTTTGGGGTGACCAAGTGATTGCGATAATCCTTCGAGCTTTTGGGGTGACCAAGTGATTGCGATAATCCTTGGAGCTTTTTGGGTTTTGACCAATTGTTGCTTGTGACCGTGATTCCTCTTGGAGCTTTTGGGTTGCACGTGCTCTGCGCTATCTTGTTGGGGTATTGCGTTCCTTGGGCTTTGTGACCGTTACTTGAATTTCGATTTTGGTAATCATTGGTTTTGACTTTGGGTCGTAATCCTTGGAGCTTTTGTGACCAAGCGATTGTGATAATCCTTGGAGCTTTTTGGTTTGGACTATGGCTCTTCAGGGGATAGAGGTACCCCCAACTTGATGGTCTTTGTGCTCCAGATCTGGCTTTGGAGGTATGGGCACGAATGGATCGGCCCTATGTGCTAATAGGAAGATAGGGTCTCCCCTCGAAATTGATGTCATTATAGGGTCTCGGGGTGGACGGTGCTCGTTGTAAACTTGGAGCCATGGATCCAACACTTGGTCCCACCCTACTGGGTCTACGTACCACTCATGCCCTGGAAGTATGCCCATCTGTGCAAATAAGTCATTAATCCCCAAGGGATGTCATTGTTGCACTTGTTGCCTTTGTTGCATTTGTCACATGTGGTTGAGATAGGCCATCTCAGTCTCATCTTTCGAATCACTGTCGGAGATCCAAAAATGTTCATTTTCTTCAACAACTACTTGCGACATTAAGGGTTCACCTTGTTCTAGCAAATTAATCTGGTCCCATTGTGGTTGTTCCACACTTGGTGGGGGGACCTGATTCTCTTGACACAACACTAGCTCAATTGGAACCTCTAGAGGGAACAGTTTCAAAAATATCTCTTGCCAGTTATTCATGGGAATCTCTCATGAGTGATCACTATTAGATTCGAAGGGAACATATGACACTGGTTCATATTTTGATTCATCCTCCAAAGATCCTTCTGGACACTATTTATGCTTTCCTTGAAAGTGAGTTCTCGAACTTTCACATCTCTCTATCAAAGGAGAAGGGTTATTGATGTTACCAAGGGTGGTTGTTGACCATGGGAGGTAATCTCCCAATGTATATGTTGTGTTTGGGTTGGCATAAGGATCTGATGCCAATCCACCCTTGTTGCCTATTCCTAGGCCTTGCATGTTTTCCACCAAGATGTCTAAGGGCAGGGGGTGGTTGAACCCTACTCCTGACTTGTCATAAGGCATTTGGTATCTTGGCTGGAAAAGGACACACACTCCTTGCTCATACCTACCTAGCTCGTATCCATGCCAATTGCATTGGCCAAGGTATCTCAGAGCGAAGTCCGGGTTAGACAAATAGTTGACATTTTCTACAAAAGACTCTTCATCCTCGTCCTTTTGCATGCATGGCTCAACACCATGGTCAAGGCCCCCATACACAAAATTGGTCTGGTTTGGTGGGTAGCCTAAAGGAACAACTATCTCGATGGGGAGGCGAGGTCTCCCCATGTCTTGCATTGACTCTAGCATGGGCGTTGCTACAAAATTTTGCACTAGATACTCCCCCAAGCCCGTGCTGGCCATTTCAATAGTAATTGTTGGCAATTGAGAGGGAAGGAATGGAAGGCCTTCCTGAGTCCATTCCATGTTGGGTGGATTAGGAGCCTCAGCTTCCATGGTGCTAGGCATATCTTCTATTGAGATGGTTGATATTGTTGGCAGCACCTCCTCTAGGGGTTGAGCCTCTTCCAGGATTTGTTTCCCTTTGTCCTTCTGTTTAGCCATGACAAGTGGCGTTGGTAGTGAAGGAGCAAAAAATGAAGATGCACCTAGCTAGGGTTTTGATGGATTAGTCACCAGTGGTGCCCATGACATCGGACCCTGTCTAGATGGATTTAACTAGAAATCCAAGTGTGTCGATGGGAGGGTCGATTGCGACATCAATTGCATCGCATTGCAATATTTGAAGGGTTCTAAGTCCGTCGGGACTACATGTACTTCTCCTTCAAATGCATACTTCAAACACTAGTGAGCTATCGAAGGGACACACTTCATGTCCCTGATCCATGGTCGCCCTAGCAATATGTTGTACGCCATCTCACCTTCCAAAATATGGCACAATGTAGGTATCATATTTTGTCCTACCTAAATGGGTAGAACAATTGTGCCAACTATCGAGCATATCGCATCGTTGAATGCTCGTAGTGTGTAAGTGGAAGCGATGATGTGAGAGGCTGGCAGCTTTAGATGTTTCAATGTTGCTATAGTAATGATGTTACTAGACAAGCCAGTGTCTACCAACACCCTCTTATACGGGATCCCGTTGACTCATGCGATTACATGCAGGGGTGGATCTGCCATGTCATCAAATACTGATTTAACTTCATCTTCTCGGAAGGTAATAACTAGCTCCATACATCATTTTACATGTCCCATGAAGTTATTGAAGGAATTCGCTTCATGGGGCTGCAACTCGATGGCTTTCAAAATTTCCATGAGAGCTTCCCGATGGGGTGTTGATTGCTGTATAAGCTCATATATGGAAAGCCTAGCCGATGTGGTCTGTAAAATCTGCATGAGTTTGGTTCTGTATCGTGACCTCAGGTCTAGGCGGAGGTAACTACACAGGGTGTTGTTGAGGTTGTGATGTTGTTGGAACTTCTCTTGTAGCTGCCTCGGGGGCAACTCCTGGGTATTTCTTGTTCCTGGTCACTATGTTGATCATTCCCACATACCCTTGCATGGGGAGATTATGTCGCACCTCGTTGACCTGAAGGGGTTTTGTCTGTACCTCATGGGTAGGCAAGGGATCTTTGAAGACTCCCATCTATTGGTTATTTGGTGCTATGGGGTTGTCCACTGCCAATGTTTTATTATCAATCAAGTATTGTATTAATCCCTTGAATTTCTAGCATGCGTTCAGGTCATGTCCCCTTCGCCTGTGGAACCTACAATATAAATCCTCTCTGTATCCCTTAGGCTTGGGAGCGTTAGGATCTATGGTTTGGATTTTTGGAAGGGTGATTAAATTTGTCGCTAAAAAGTGGTCAAATAGGGAGTCCCTAGACTCCGTATAAGGGGTAAATTGTCACCTAGGGCAACGCTGCTGATTTTGCTCCTATTTTTGATTTTCTATTTCATAATTATTAGGAGGCACTGCCTGATAATTAGCCTTTTGAGGCTGTGTTTCTTGTGCAGGCTTAGGAAAATTTATCGCAACTTGATTAACCACAACGGGTTTTGGTTGCGTAGTCCCTATCTTGGTGTTTTTGTTCCACTCTTTCTTTTTAGGTTTGGCAATTTCGCCCTCCTGTATTTTTATCTCTTCGATAACTCTAGCTTGTGCCAGAGCTTCTTCTAAGGTGGCATATTGCTGCAGCTGCAATAGCCCAGAGATCGATCTCAGACAACTTCATGAAAACATTTGTGTGAGGTCAGACATAGGGGGAAGGTAGGGTAGCTTAGAAAGTAGAGCCCTCCATCAATTCTCGTAAGCCACCATTATTTCTTCCTCATATTGCCTGAGGCTGGCCAGGTCACTCAGTGATGCCTTCTTCTTGGTGTTGAAGGCAAAGTGTTCAAGGAACGCATCCACTAATTGATCCAAATTATTTATGTTGTGCTTCGAAAACTAGGTGAACCAATCCGAGGCAGGGCCTACGAATGTGGTTATGAATGTCCTTAGCAAAGGTGCATCATTATCCTGAATGCCAAAGCATTGGCTCAGGAATCTTGTCACATGCTCTTGGGCATCCTCTTCACCCTTAAAGACTGCCAACTGAGGCAACTTGAAATGTTTGGGGTAAAGAGGTGTGGGCACTGACGGATGCACTAGATGACTACGGAGTTGATGTAACGTGGGCTTTTGGTGCCTAGAAGCTTTGGTCTCCATAGACTCCAAATGCTCTAATAGCACTTTGTATGCATCGGAAGACTTAATATCTTCCTCTTTTGTTTGCTCTCATTGTGAGTTATGGGAGACTGGAGGCCTATGGAGGGGTGGCCGGATAGCACCCCCTCCACCATGATAGGGCATTTTGGCCCATTCTACTTCTAGTTCATACTCCTCGTAAACTTCCTGAGGAGTCTCTAGGTGAGACCTATGACCCTAAGTGGGTCTCCGTGGAGAGTACCCATCGTTTTTTTAGGGAGTGGCCTCCCTCTTAGGTCTATGGGGTCTCGAAGGCAAAGCTTGACGAGGTCACGGAGACCTATCCTACACCAAGGGATTATGCCTCTCATATTGTTCCACTTTTTGAGTGTGAGGGGTTGGAACCCTCTCAGGTAGTTTATAAAGTAGCTCATCTACTTCGTGTTGAATGCGCTCTTTGTTAAGGTGGTATAAGTGCTCTAACTGCTGATGATCTTGCTCAAGTCACGTGATTTGGGCTTGGCGGGTGGCATGTCTGGTGACTGCTAGGTCAATTTGGTCCACCATATTGGGTTTAGGAGGCTTGAATGTTTCTCCTATGTATTTGCCTCGGTCTTGATGATTCGAGATTTCAATGGGTCGCTTCCCTCTGTCGAGGTTGGCGGCATTTACCTGAGGCTTTGGCCTCGATGTGTGACCATGGTATCTAGCAGGTGCGAAAGCACAAGGCTCCCACGTTGTATATTGCTCTCAAGGAATTTGATGGTCTTCCTCGTACTCCCTTTCATGGGTGTGAAGGGGGCGAGCGAAGTTAGCTCACCCTATGCAGAGAGCCCTGCACTCTGGGTTTTGTCTTTTAGTTTTAACAATGATGGGAGGCAAAGGAGAGATGTCATGGTCACGTTGTCTCTCCTCATGGGCACTGTGCCTCTCTAGCGCTTCATTGCACGGTGGCCACTCATATCTAGTCTCTAAAGGCGGTCTTCTATTTATGTTGAGTGCCACATGTAAAGCTTCTTCCTAAAAGGGGCTATGTTGAATGGGCATGTCCCCCAGAGGGGTGTCCCTATAATTCCACCTTGACACAAGTACTTACGTGACAACCTTGAAAGGAGTGTATGCTTCAACATAATCTCAAAATATATGGGCATTCCTTTGGTGGCCTTCTCTCTCAAAGACACAACTAAATACAATGAATATGATATCTCTGAGCACCTAAGGAGGTTTAGGTGGGTTGTACCAGCGTACACAATTGCTCCTCATGCTCAACACATAAGCCTTCTCCATGTGGTCATACGAGAGGATTTCAGCAGAACCCTGGCGAATAAAATTTTCCAAGACATTTATAATATTTTGCATTAATTAGATATGCAAATGGAAATAAAAATGGCCACAGAACTTAAGTATAAGCCCATCCAAAATTTTTAATAAACAGCATACAACCATAGTGAAAGCACGAGATACCAGAATATTTGCAAGGAAAACTATTGCGATGCATTCAAAATCAAAAAAATGCTTAAGTCCTAAAATGCGAAATGCATGAAATGAAAGAGACGAATTGAAATGAGATAAAAGAAAGTGTAGAAAGAATAGCCCTTTTTATTTAACTCTCTTAATCTTGGTTACAAAGATGCCTCCTCCCTTTTCAGGGGCTAGGAGCGTTAAATGAATTTTGGTTACAATCATGATTTAGTACTCCTCCTTCCGCATGCCCACATTTGAAATGGGTGGGCCAGAGTGTTGCCACCGTTGGTGTTGATGAATCCTTGATCCTTGTTGCTTCTCCTGCATTCAAAGAAACAACAAACTTGTTAGTAGCACCTGTGACAAAAGATAAGGCGTTTGATCCTAAAACCAATGGAAGATGCATGCATAAGATTAACTAAATCAGTGAATAAAATGACTCTAAGTAACCTACAATTTTGACAGAGACCAGAAAACATTACCAGAGGGCCACTGTCATCAAAACAGTTGATGAAACTTTGTCGATTTGAGTTCGACTATAATTCGTCCCTCGTCAGGACGAATTCTACTGTAATTCGTCCCCGGGTAGGACGAATTCGCGACAAAGCACCGCGGTGATGCTACTCAAATGTCACTTCTCGGGATCTCCAAAATACCTGCAAACATGGGGGTTAGCTAATTGGGGGCATTTTGGGACGACCCAGATGGTCGGATTTCTCCAATTTGACCTCCATCAATGGGAATTTGACGTCGCTACCTGCAAGTTAGTGGGGACAACAAAAGCGACAAAACATGATGAAATCTGATCAAAACATTATGAAATCGAATTTATAAACTATCTAGATAGCATAAAATGGGAGGGAAGATAAACAAATGATAAAAGAACAAATTAAAATAAAACTTAGAAAGTGCGGGGTGCCCAAGCGGGCCGCCCACCGTTAGAACTTGATTTCGGCACCAATCCACTTGGGATGGGCCCAAAATATTTTGTGATGGGTTGTCGGTGAATTGGTAGATCAATGTGGTCAAAGGTCAGGTTTTGGGTCCGGATCCACACTTCCAAAAGCCACCCAATAACCTCTCTTGCGAAAGAGATCAAGGATGTGGAAGAGGTGAATCAAAAAGGGTGCAATGTGGTGTTCAATTTTGCAGCACTTCGTTGCTTGAAAATGCCTCCAACTTGTCTCCTCTTAGGTGATGAAGCTCACCATTTTATAGACCCCGGGGGTCTCTTTGGAGGGGCATGCAGGGGTGCCATGTGGCGACCATGCCTTCTCAAGGGGGAGGAGACTCCTCCCTGACTTGGGATTCCATGATTGCACTTGTGATAGTCCTCTAACGCCCACTCTGCCCACCTACACGCGCATGCAAGGCAGGAGGCAATAATTGACTGTCTTCAGCTGCAACTTTGCACCATTCTTCTTTTTGCCCATTAAACCTGGAATTCGTCTCGACCCAGGACGAATTCATAATTCGTCCCTGGGTGATACGGATCCCAATTTGAATTCGTCCCTAGGCGGGACGGATACTGAGCAAAGTGCCTGAATGTGCCAAATTACCTTCCGACCTTACAAAATTGCTACAAAAGTGGTTAGGACCACTGTTTAACCTCTGAGGGCTGCCCTGGGGGCTGTGTGTGTCAAAGCGATCAGTGTTTGCAGTCACATAATCGGATTGGTGCTGTTTTGGTGTCTACACATAGCAGGTTCACCACGTCGACGAATTTTTTGTTGGTCCAATTTACACCTTCATTATTGTACTACTCTAGTAGGTTTTTTATGGGTTCTCATCCTTAATAGTGCTATCATTATTATGTATGTTGCTCTCTTTTTAGATTTGAGTGTTTAAAGTCAAATTGTCTTCAATTTAAATTAAAAATGATATTTTTATGTGCATCTAGTTTGTTGGTATCAGAATAAGTAAAGAGGTTTACTAATGCTCTAGATAATCTAATTTTATTCGTACAAATGTTTGGGATCTATTATTAAAGTAGGAATTCTACCTAAATGATGGTTTGTTGTTAAAATATAAAGTCACTATAATGTTTGAATTTGTTCTTAGATGTTCATTATTCTTGTTTTTCCATGTCATCCTAAAAGCATGGTTTGCAATCAAAATTCTTATGCTTATGTAAAGAGGAATGGATTCATTGATACCTTTATGTTCATGTGTAAGCTTCATTTTAATATATTCATTGTACTAACAAATAAGGTGTCGCTCCTACCTCAACTAAGATTTTTGTATCTAATAGTGATCCTTATGAAAAATTCTAGTTGTCATTATGTATGGGGTTGGAGCCTTTGGACCAATGTTTATGATTACAAAATTCCAAAAGCAATTTGATTGTCCACTCCTCGTAATAATTTTTTTTCTAAAAATGGTAAGTCCTTTTCCCTTTGTGGGGCTTGAGGATTTTGAAGCTTGAAGATTAAAAAATAAAAAGAGTCACGATGGCATATATATGGCCCAAATGTTGAAATACAACTCTAGCTTGTCATCAACTTTGGCTTATCATGCAAATCTTTGTGAGTGCTAAGACATGGTCTTCAACTTTAGCTTGTCATGCATATCTGTCCAAGTAGATTGGATTTCTACTTTCCACCTTTTTACATGATGAAATACAACTAAATATTGTCATGTATGTGGGTGCAAAACCTTTCATTTCTAACTTTCCTATTTGCTTGACTCCTTTCAATATTTCTTAGACTTTTACACCCTATAAGTTAGATATTACCAACATGTTTCTCTTAAATATGCAAAGATACTTATATCATGACAATATTAATCTAAATGTTTTGAAAGGACCTTATCTCTTCTACAATATAGAATATTATTTTCTTGTAATGATGTTGGTTTAGTGCTCATCTTTATAGGCATGGATAACTTGAGTTCAACCTAGATTTTCTATTGCAAATTATTTTACTACCATTGGGTTTTTGCAACCTATAATATCCAAATTTGTCAAAGTCCTATCTCTATAGGCATCAAAATTGGGAAGTTGGTAAATTTATTTTTGGTGTTTTCCTATCATTTGTCCTCTTTGTATAATTTTTCTTGCTCTAATATAATGGTTAGTCAAAAAAAATGTATTCACCTAAGCTTGTATAGTTTGAAACGAAGAATATCTTCAAGTCTCTACTTAAAACTATTGTTGATGATGATTGTTTCATGTTGTAAAATACCTAAAGGATAGTCTTTGAATGCTTCTTTCTCTATGATCATAAAATTCAAATACAATCCACCTCTAAAGAGCACCATCACTTTTGAATGGGTAAAGGTGAAAGATGTAGAGATGAGAATGGATGAGTATACAAACTTGAATTGTAGTGTTGAAGTCTAGGTACAAAGTGATGTAGAACTTAGAAATCATCAAGACTACAATTTTTAAACTAGTTCCCTTATCCATAGTTAGTGTTGGAGTGTTCTCTAAAGTTCTTGCCTTGGATATATGCCTTCCTACAAATGATTTTATAGATAAGTCCAAGATTGATTTAGATTATCTTATTAATGAGCAAATGTATGAACAATTATATTAGATGGAGGAGGGAAAATATTTCTTTATGAAATTATGTTTGTTCTACATTCTCTTTAGAATAGCCCCTATGTAAAGGTAGTTAAGGATCAGGTCAAATTTGCATGTACAAGTGAAACTAAATATTTTTCATCCTACTATACCAAGTGATTGCATTAAAACTATCACTTTGTTAGTATTAATTATAATCCAATGATGTAGAAGTTGATGGGATACACAAAATCCTAAATCCTAGACAAGACCATCAAGTTTATCTATCCCAAAGTATATTGGTTCATCCAAGAGTCATCCAAAATATACATCGGTGCTACAAGTTGGATTTTTCTATCCCATGTCTTATTGCATTGGACGATAGGAAACTTTATTTTTATGAGGTACTTGTGATAGCTAAAATCATAATGATAAGTGTAAAGAACTATGTTGGAGAATATTACATTATTTGGTAATATGGCAAAGTATCCCATGGTACAATTGTAAATATTAGATTAGGGTTTGAGTTATTAGATTAGGTGTGTGATTTATATTTTTCCTAAAGGATGCACCAATATTTACGATGGGTACAAGTGTCATATAATAAAGAGTGCAAGTGTTTAGGGTGTGATAATGTGCAAGTGTCATATAATAAAGTGTGCAAGTGTGTAGGAATGTGTAGGTGTCAAGTATACAAGTGCTAATATGTAAAGTGAAGGAAGATGAGAGGTTTGTATTATATGTGGAATATATGAGGAGAGCAATAGTCAAGTATTGAAGAGTTACCTTCTAAGATTATATTATGGAGACAAAATGAGTGTATGAAGGGAGCTAACTAAATTAATAAGAAGTCACCTAAATACGAAAAGGTAAATTAGAAGCCTACGAATATTGATTCTAAGTGCCTAAAAAATAGGTAGAAGAGAAAGAAGACGTTGGGTATAAGCTTCCTAAAATTTTGATGCAGGAGCATCCAAGGGAAAGCAAAATACCACAAGGAGAAAAAGTGTCGCGATATCGCGACATGTCGGCACAGAAGAAAAATGTTGCGATATCGCAACATGTCGCATTTTTGTGACCAAAAGTCGAGGGAATGCTCAAGAGAGAAAAAGTATCGCGATATCACGACATGTCGCGTTATCGTGACCAAAGGACAAGAAAAGGGGTAGGAGAGGAAAAGTGTAGCGATATCACGACATGTCGTGTTATCGCAACCCAAGGATGAGAAAAGGCACAAGGGAGAAAAGTGTCATGATATCGCGACATGTCATGAAATCATGATCG
Organism: Wollemia nobilis; assembly: GCA_028583015.1. Lineage (NCBI taxonomy): Eukaryota > Viridiplantae > Streptophyta > Pinopsida > Araucariales > Araucariaceae > Wollemia > Wollemia nobilis. The sequence continues at coordinate 2,444,340 of JAQPPZ010003551.1, read as the reverse complement.
AAGCCCTCCATCAGTGGTATCAGAGCGAAAGTTCTTGAGTGTGTGAGAAGATCACCAAAAGTGAGGCAGCTTGCACCAGGATCTGTGGAAGGGTTGTAAGAGAAACAAGCAGAATGCTTCCACAAAGAAACCATGGTGGTGGAAGAAATATGGTGCCAACAGAATATTTCAAAGCTTTGCAGAGGCAAGTTCAAGCCCTGCAAGAGGAGCTACACAACGGGCTTGAACCCAGAGGAGAAGAAGGAAGTGAAGATGAAGTTGATGAAGAAGAGGACCAGTTTGAGGAAGAAGAAGAGGTTGTAGATCCTGCACAAGCCATGTTGTACAGAGCCATATCCTAGATTGGAAAGAAACCAAAGATAGAGGTTTCTACGTATTCTAAAAATATTTATCCATAGGAGTTGATTGACTGGATCAATGACCTGGAAGAATACTTTGAGTATGAGGAGGTCAAAGATCCTGATCGGGTCAGATTTGCTAAGACCAAGCTGAAGGGTCATGCCAGCATCTGGTGGAAGGGAGTACAACTAGAAAGAAATAGAAGAGGAAAGGAGAGAATAACCAGATGGGATAGGATGGTAGATAAGTTGAAAAGATAGTTTATTCCTACAGATTACGAATTGGATCTGCTAAGGAAAATGCAGAGTTTGAGACAGTCAAGCAAAACTATCAAAGAATACACAAAGGAGTTTTATAATATCTCCATCCAAACTGGCCATTTAGAGGCTAACAAGGAAAAGGTGGCCCGTTACATCAATGGGTTGAGAACCAGTATTCAAGAAGAGTTGAGTCTAGTTAGGGTGAGCACCATTGAGGATGCTTACCAGTTTGCCCTCAAAGTCGAAGAGAAGCTGAACAAACATTTTGAGGGTAAGCAAAGAGGAAGAGATCATGGAGAAAGAACTGGTGGAAGAATAAATGGAGGACGAGATGAGAAGAAATAAGAAGCTAGCTACAGTCAAGATTAGAAGGGAGATAATGATTACAGATCCCGTGGTCAGAACAACTACCAAAGAGGAAGAGGTAGATCTAGATGTGGGTATGGAAGAGGAGGATTTTGTGGAACCTATTTCCACTGTGGCGAAGAAGGACATCGAGCATACGAGTGTCCACAACATCGAGAAAGGATGAATAAGAGAACTGAGGGTCCTGCCAGAGCTACTATAGTAGATGAAGGTGCTAAATCAAAACATTTTGAGGAGGCAGAGAGAGGAGAAGTTATGGTCACAAGGAGGACCCTGTTGAGGGAGGAGAAAGGGTCAGACCAGAGGAGGATCCTGTTTCACACAAGGTGTAAATGTTTGGGTAAGGTCTGTAATGTTATTATAGATAATGGTAGTACTGATAACTTGGTCTCAAAATAAATGGTTACTAAGTTATAGTTAAAGAGGAGGAGACACCCGCATCCATATCGGATTGCATGGTTACAGAAGGACCATAGGACTTTGGTCAGTGAGCAATGCTCGATGAAATTTAATATTTGGAATTACTGTGACGAGGTCTTATGTGACATCTTGCCTATGGATGCTTGCCATTTGTTGTTGGGAATGCCATGGTAGTTTGATCGGTGTGCAGTGCATGATGGTCGTGCCAACACATACTCAGTGACGAAGAATGGAGTGTGCCATAAGCTGAAGCCCTTGAAGGAGGCGAGCGAAAGGGTATGTAGCAATGCTAGAATCTATTTGTTGAAGGGGATGGATGAAAAGAGGTTGCTGACAACAATGAGAGTGGAATTTGTGGGGTTTGAAGAACTTAAGGGTTTGTATCGTGAAGACCCAAATTTTGCTGAAGCTTGGAGAGCTTGTACAGCCCCAATTAAAAAGAAGGTGACAGAACAGTATAGAAGTGAAGGTCACTTCTCAATCCACCCCAGTTGTCTGATGCAGGAGCATCCAAGGGAAAGCAAAATACCACAAGGAGAAAAAGTGTCGTGATATCGCGACATGTCGGCAAAGAATAAAAATGTCGTGATATCGTGACATGTCGCATTTTCATGACCAAAAGCTGAGGGAAGGCTCAAGAGAGAAAAAGTGTCGCGATATCGTGACATGTCGCGTTATCGTGACCAAAGGACAAGAAAAGGCGCAGGAGAGGAAAAGTGTCACGAAATCGTGACACTTTTCTCCCTTGTGCCTTTTCTCATCCTTGGGTCGCGATAACGCGACATGTCGCGATATCACGACACTTTTCCTCTCCTGTGCCTTTTCTCATCCTTTGGTCGTGATAACACAACATGTCACGATATCGCGACACTTTTTCTCTCTTGAGCCTTCCCTCGGCTTTTGGTTGCAAAAATGCGACATGTCACGATATCGCGACATTTTTCTTCTTTGTCGACATGTCACGATATCGCGACACTTTTTCTCCTTGTGGTATTTTGCTTTCCCTTGGATGCTCCTGCATCAAAGTTAAAGTGCCATTATATCCAAGAAGGCCAAGCTAGAGTTCCATAGTCTACCTAGAGCACAAAAATAAAAAGAATGATACATTCCTTGAGAACATGAAACCATATTGGAGTGTTGCTAGAGGTACAAATATAAGAGGATAGAATCTATATAAATTTAGAAGTTCCTAAGGTAAGGACAAAGTTTCCTTAGGTGAAGAAACAATGCTATGAGCTACCTAAAGAGAATTGCTATCAATGATAGAAGAGACAAGCCATTATTATTGGAAGATATCGCAAGATGTTGAAGATTGTAGAGTGTGAGTAAATTGCCTATGAAGGTATATAAAAGGAAGCACCTAAGTACATGAATGAATGCATGAAAAATATTTTTGACTGCATAGAAGAAAATTTGAAGCCATCTGATAAGATTTAGAGTCGACTGAGAGCAAAGGAAATATCTGTTTGAAGATAAAAGTCAAATCGTTAAGGAGCAAGAAGCTAATATAAATAATCTTGAGAAATAAAATATCTACCAAGGTAAAATAGGTTCATTAAATTTTAAAATTTACTACATAACTGGAGAGTAACACACCTGTTAGAATTCATAAATACAAATTGTTGTAGTGGGAAAAATGAAAATGATGGATATAAAGGTAAGGAATAATATTCCTTGAAATTTTAGAAAGGATTATATTTTATATTGAAGCACCTAAGCCTAAGTCAAATTTGAATTTATAGAAAGTGGAGTTATAAGGCTTAGTGAAATTTAATTTTTGAAAAATAAAAAGGGAGTTATAAGGATGAAATGAAATTGAAATAAATTATTGAGTTATTGAATTTGATATTTAAAATTTGATTGATTGAAGAATTGAAAAGAATTGATTTGGAGTTATAAGAAGGAAAAATAAATTGATTGATTTGATTTGAAATTCAAAAATTTAATTATTGATTATAAATTTGAGTCATAAGGTATTCAACATCAAAATAATGTAACTATGGAATAAATCATTAAAAATGAATTTTTAGAAGATAGTGAAGAATGTTGGAAAAACTAAAATTCTATACTTAAAATATGATGGATCATTTTGATGAGAAAAAATATATGGCATATAACTTAAATAAAAAGTTATCTTCAATTCTCAAAAATGCAAAAGATGAAAAATTTACAACATTCATCAGTTATCGTCATGAGAAACATTTTGGTACATGGTGGAATTCCCAAAATGATATTATATTGTCTACTAAAGAAGGGATATTGATCTACATGGCATTACTCAATTTTGAGATATATCAAGAAAAAATACAATAAGGAGAAATTGAAATAAAAGATGCCAACTATGATACAATAGATTTGAATTCAACATATATTGACTTCAATGTGGAATCTTTAAATTCCAATATTCATAGAATGTATTATTGTGATGAATTGCTAATTCATTATCCAAAAGTCACACCAACAACCATACCATAGCTGAATATGAAGACAAGAAGATCAAAGAAGAAGAACAAAGAAAAGAGATGAAGGAAAGTTGAAGACAAAGAAGAACAAAGCAAATGATTGAAGGCAATTGAAGACTAAAGTCTTTTAAAACCAAATAATATTATACAGCGGGGCGTTGGAGAATATTACATTATTTGGTAATGAGGAAAATATCCCCATGGTACAATTGTAAATATTAGATTTGTTAGATTTTCAGGTAGATTAACTCACATAAAGCTTTATCTAGGATCAAGTATAAACCAAATATATATCACTAATAAAAAATAACAATAAATCTCAATATTGGAATAACAACAATATCTCACAAATATAACTCAAATATATACAATATAAAAATATTACAAGAATGATTCATATTTATTACATTGCATGAAGAGATATCTCCAATATATAATTTTACATGTCTTTTTAGTACTCTGACTATTGCTCTCCTCTAACATCTAGGAGATGCATCCTTTCATATTTCTTATATTGAGACAAAACTCTCATATTGCCACATATCAATGCGACTCTTCTCTCTTGACACCTTGTACTTTCTGACACATACATTATATAAAATATAAATTAAATACCAAAATAATATTTACAAGGGTGTAAAATAATGTAATACTTATAATTCTCCCTCATATTACATTATTTGGTAAGAAGTCTTTTTGCCTTAATTCTCTAATTCTTCTTTGTCTTTATTCTTCATCTCTGACTTTGGCATAGATGGATATATACAACCTTCATTAGGTTTTCCACTATAAATTACTTGTGTTTGCCTTTGGATCAATGTATTTGAGTCACCTTTAGGTATATACCTCTAGGTCATTGTCTCTAGGTCACTCCCACTAGGTCACTGCCTCTAGGTCACTACCTCCAGGTTTTTACCTCTGGGTCACTACCTCTAGGACTTTGCCTCTGGGTCACCTTTGGATTATCATTATCTCTAGGTCATCCACTAGAACATTCATAAGACTATCATATCTATAGGATCATCACTATAGGTGCTTTCACTATAGGCCATCTTCCAAGCTATGCTTGGGTCATAATCATTTATTTCTTTATGATAAGTCTGACAATATTCTCAATAAAATTTGATCATACTTGGTTTCCTTCTGTAGAAACCATACAACATTATTTTTATCTTTTCCCATTCATTCATTTTTATCCATCCACGATCCATTTTTAATCTGCAATCTTTATTTTCTTTTTGTAGATAAAATATTTGTGAATGATTATGTCCACAAATTTCACAACAATGGTTATTTTAATATTTTTTCTATCTTATTGTTGGTGCATATTTTCTACTTTCTACACTTAGTATGTTACTTGTGCTTGTTATGCACCTATATAGAATCTTGCTTGGATCTTTCTACATCATTAAGGCTTTATTTGGCTTCATTCTAACATCTCTAGTTCCTTCTGGGCCTAAACATGCTCTTTGGAGCTTACTATTTTGTCTTGTAGTGGGCTAAGCTTTAATTTCACATTTTCTTTTGCACTTGCATTCTTGGAAATCATTTCATATAAAAATAATTTTTCTATTGTACTCATATACAGATGTTAAGGATTATATTGAGGGGATGCTCTTGCTCATATTGAGTATATTTTACTTCATTTGCTCATTTTTTTTCATGCAAATAAGTTAATGTGATTAGTTCTTATGTTTTCATATCCTAATATTAGATTTTACTAGTTTGTATTCCATATTACTAGTTAAATCTTACATGCTACCAGAGTTAAGATTATCCTAGGCTAATCCAATCTATTGATTTGTGGACATAGTATGCTCTCACCTCGCCCTTGTTTGATATCTTGGTGATCATAAAGTTCCTTGGATTTATATCTTGCTGATTATTATAGGGATTCAGTATGGGGTGCATAGATAAGGAGCTACATACATATTTCATAGGGTCACTATGATTTTAGATCTTTTTCAACCTGAATGGACATCACCGTTGCATCTAGAGCATGCCAAAACCCTAGAATCAATTCTCAATTTATCTCAATTGTAAAAATTCACCCAAAGCACCCTCTATTTTTGCAATTTTTAAGCCATCATTTGGATTTTTGTATAGTTTCTACAATGGTCACCGAAAAACAACATACCATAAAATCATTTACTTGAAAACCACCTACAGAAAATCACTTACCACATCATTGCATAGTTAGCAGTGACAGTCATCAAATTTAAGCTTGCACTCTACCTATAAAGTACCTACTTAGCTAGACCTCATGGATGTAGAGGTAGATTTGAGTAATTTTTTTTTTTTAAATAACCAGGTTCTCCCTCGTAGTAGCTCAAATCAAACAAACTTTTTTTTATTCTGCTTAGAATTTCTAGAACTTCGTAGTGGTATACTCTATTGTTTAGTTTGAGAAACTATGCTTTTTGTATTTTTAAATTATTTTATTAGTAGTTGTTTAGTCACCGCTCATAAATTTCAAATGGTAGCTCGAAACAGAGTACCATCCTTTTTTTGGAAAGTGCTTATTTTTTTGAGAACTTCAAAGTTACTCATTTTGTTTGCAAGAATTTTGTTTTTTTACTTCCTTCACATTTTCAAAGGTATAACTGTAAATGCACTAAGTTATAAAGTGTCACAAACTATGAATTTGGGAGGGAGTCTTCAAATTATTGATCAGGGTGTGTTTTGGTATTGTGAGTTTGCACTTTCACTTCTACGCACTATGGGTTCTTCCTTACCAGTTCTCACTCCTTATATTTACTTCAAATGGAAAACAAAAATTACATTCAAGTTAAGATAAAAGGGATTCTTCATAGTAATTAATTGAAAGGAACCAAAATCTATTTATGATAATGATGAAATTAAGTGGTTAAACAAGTGTGACATGGCATTGAGTTTTCTATGTAGTTGCATTTCACCTGATCTCAAATTTCATGTGGTTTCTATAGATACTCCCATGGAAGTTCAAAAAAAACTAGAAAAACTCTATGGGCAACAAGATGAACTTAGGGGGCATGTCTTAGAAAATGAACTCATAAGTCTAAATCCAAATGACTTTGATGACTTAAGCAAATTTATCACTAAGTTCAAAATCCTTAGGTCTCAGCTTAAGGATTGTGGTATTGACAAGAAGGACTCTCAATTAGTCGTAAGTGTGTTGTCCAAACTTAAACTAGATTATTTCATCTTTGTGTCTATATTTTATGCTATTAAGGCAGCTAATGGCACTACCTTCACTATACCCTCTTTTGATATTTTTATGAATAATTAATTAAGTAATAGGACAAACTTGTCCAAATGGGTATCTTAAATATTTCAAGCCTCATGCCCTATTTATTAGTTAAGGATACAAGGATAAAAAGAATGAATGGAAATTAAAGAAGCCTAACAACAATAAGGATAATGGCTCATACATACAACAAAAGTCCTCTTCTATGCTTAAGAAAGTTTATGATCACTCTTCTACCTCCAAAAGTAAAAAATCTAAGAAAGAAAGAGTTACTTGTGGTTATTGCAAAAGAAACCACAAAGAGTCCAAATGCATGAAGAAACATATTGATCAACTTATAGAGCTTCTCCAAAAGAACAACATCAATCTTGGTTCATCATCAAACACTAAGGACTCAACTTTGAAGAAAGAGAAATAAAAGGGCAAGGCACTTGTTGCATTAGCATCTTCATCTTCCAAAACTTGGGTTATTGACTCAGGAGCTTCACATCACATGTTTGCACATTCAGAGGAATTTTCCTCCTTATATTCTTGCAACATAACTCATATTTTGATAGGTGATAACAGTTTAGTAAGTGTTAATGGGGGAGGATTTTTTGAAGTTTTTGGTGGCGCATTCAATCATGTTCTATGTGTTCCATAACTTTCAAATAATCTCCTTTAAATTTATCAAATCACACATATAGGGGATGGGAAGAGATTAGAGTTCAACCCAGATTCAATGGTTATAAAGGAATTACATAGTGATGCAACAGTGGCTATTGGGAAGGGATATTCTTAGTCTAAATTATATACCTTATCACAGTTTCCACATGATAATCCTTCTTCGACACTTTTGACTCACACCAAAAATGTGATCAAATTATGGCATGAGTAGTTTGGCCATCTTAACTACCACTATATTCAACAATTGAGTACCAAAGATATGGTTTCTAGATTTCCTAGAGTGCAATTTTTTGATGAAGTTTGCCATGGATGCATCTTGGGAAAACATCCACAAGAAAATTTTGACAAAGGCAAAGCTTGGAGAGCTACATATTTACTTGGGCTTGTTCATAGTGATCTCTCAGGGCCCTTTCTAGTACTTTCTTTCAACAAAGCAAAGTATGTCTTGACTTTTATTGATGACTTTTCCAGATTCACTTGGGTATATTTTTTGAGCAAAAAGAGTGAAGTGTTTGAACATTTCAAAGACTTCAAAGCCTTAGTAGAAAAAAATCAAAGAATGTCATACAAAAACTTTGCATAGACAATGGAGGGAGTATGTCAACCATAAGTTTGAGTAGGTTTGCATTTTTTAGGAGATCGACTTGCAGCGGATAGATCCTTACATCGCTTAACAAAACGGACTTGCAAAGAGAAATAATAGGTCACTTAAATAGATGAAAAATTGCATGATCCAAGCCAAATATCTATATCCACAATATTGGGTAGAAGTTATAAACTATGCTAATTACATCTATAATAGAGTACCTCATAAATCCTTGAAGGAAGTTACACCATTTGAAGCTTAGAAAAATATAAAACCCAAGGTTTAACACTTTAGAGTATTTGGGTCTTCTACATGGGCCCATATCCTAAAAAAGATATGTAAGACCATGAAACCTCAAAGTAGACCTTACATATTTGTTGGATATATAGATAATTTCAAATGGAATAGACTCCTTCATCCAACCACTCATGAGTTGATCATTGCATAGAGTATTCACTTCCAGGAAGGTACACCTAATCTTCCTTCCAATACTCCCCTACCTCTTTAGCATGGATGTTCATATTGATTCAGATGATTCAAATCAACATTCAAATAGTTTAGACATAAAGGCCCCTTCTAGTAGTGACTCTAAGGATGCACCATCCTCGCCTATGATCCATTCAGAGGGAGAAGATACACCTCCTATACATCCTTCATTTTTTTCTATAATACTTTTATGGACTCTCTAGACACTTCAATCAGCAAAGCATTTAGTTGGAGATCCTTCTAACTCTAGGACTCGATCTCAGATGATTGATCGACATATCTTTCTAGCTCAATTTTTTGATCCATAAACATTTAGGGAGGCTTTAGGGATTGCTAAGTGGGACTCATCCATGGTAGAGGAGCATGATTCCTTACATAGGAATCATACTTGGGAATTAGTACATCTTCCTAAGGGAATAAATCTAGTTCAATACAAATGGGTGTATTAAACAAAGTATGCAGTAGATGAAACTATTGAAAATATAAGGCAAGACTTATTGCCAAATATTTTTCATAATTTCATGGTATTGACTACTTAGGGACCTTTGCACTAGTTGCAAAGATGACTTTCGTTAGACTTTTCATTGCTATAGCTACCTCATAGTGTTGGGAGTTGCTTCAGATGAATGTCAAGAGTGTAGCTCTTAATGAAGACTTGCATGAGGATATCTACATGGAGCAGCCACAAGGATTAATTGAGAAATCCTCCTTAGTGTGTCACCTTTGAAAATATATCTATGGCCTCAAGCAATCCCCCAGGGCATGGTATGCCAAGATGGATTCATCTTCTCTCACTTGAGTTTTTTAGATGCCATTCTAACTCCAATATCTACATTCTACATCAGGGTGATGATCTTCTACTTCTTATAATCTATGTCAATGACTTGATCATTACAGAGAGTTCTTCATCCACCATTTAGGTAGTTAAGTCTACCCTTCATGATTGGTTCTCTATGAGTGACTTGGGTTCTTTGCATTACATTCTTGGGATTGAGATATCTCAGTCCTCCTTCAGGATCTACATTGTACAGTCCAAGTACTTGTAAAATATACTCTCTAGATTTCACATTGCTAATTGTAAGCCAATATCTACTCCATTTCTTTCAAGATTCAAGCTTGTAAAATATTGCTCTAAACCTTTAGTGGATGCCACATTATATAGATAGTTGGTTAGGAGTCTTATTTACCTGACTCACACTAGATCGGATATTTCTTATGTTGTTGATATGGTTTCTTGATTTATGCATCAACCACATGAGCTTCATTGGAAAGCTACCAAAAAAAATTAGGGCACACTACATTATGGTATTCATTATTTAGTGGGCACATAGGTTGAGTTGGTTGGGTTCATGTATTCATATTGGGCTAGTGATTATGAGGATTGCAAATATACTTCAGGCTATAATTTCTACCTTGGTTCTGGTCCTAAATGTTGGTCAAGCATGAAGAAACATCCTATTGCTCTTCCATCTACAGAGTTAGAGTATCATGGGGTTGTTAATGCAGCTACTAAGACCATTTGATTACTGCACATTCTTACTGAGTTCAGCATCATAGTTATACAACCTTCAATTATTTATTGTGATAATCAGAGTACCATTGACATCTACAAGAACTTGATACATAATAAAAAGATAAAACACATTAAGATCCATATGCATTACATCAGGGATCTAATTCAGGAGTGTATCCTTGATCTTTTGTATTATCCCATAGCTAAGCAGACTAGAGATATCTTCACCAAACCCTTCACTAAGAAAATTTTCTTACACTTAAGATCTTTGCTTGGGGTTTGAGAGCTTATCACTTAGGGGGTTCTTCTACCTCCTTCACTTTGTTCTCTCTTTTAGGGAGGAGTTTTTACCCAATGGGTTTTCTCTTTCTTTGTACTATTGAGAGACATATTGTATTGAGTTCATTATGGCACATCCACTAGGACTCACATCACATTCCCACCTAATTTGCACTTATGAGGGGGTTTTGGTGCATATTTTGTACTTTTTGTATTTAGTATGTTACTTGTGCTTGTTATGCACCTATATAGAATCTTACTTGGCTCTTCCTGCATCATTCAGGCTTCGTTTGGCTTCATTCTAACATCTCTAGTTCCTTTTAGGCCTAAAGATGCTCTTTAGAGCTTGCTATTTTGTCTTGCACTGGTATAAGCTTTACTCCCACATTTGCTTTTGCACTTGCATTCTTGGAAAGCATTTCCTATATAATTTATTTTCCCATCGTACTCATACACAAATGTTAAGGATTATATTGAGAGAGTGTTCTTGCTTATATTGAGTATATTTTTGCTTCATGTGCTTGTTTCCCTTCATACAAATAAGCTAATGTAATTAGTTCTTAGGTTTTCATATCTTGAGCTTAGATTTTACTAGTTTGTATTTCATGTTACTAGTTAAATCTTATACTTATATCCATATCTACCACAATGATGAAATTTATTCCCTATTATAGGATTACTTTTTTTGATTCATTATTTCTTGTTTGTCCATCATTTGTTACTAATTTTATTAGTCCCCGTTATAGACTCGATGTCTCTATTTCCTATCATAAATTTACTCCTTGGCTCATTACTGGTAGTTTGTCCTATATATCCAATACATTCATGTTTTGGCCTTATTTTTGGTACAATTGGATCTTTCATTCCTTGTCCATGTTTTCCCTAACATGTGTCTTTATATCCCATTTTAATAAATAATTTTTAACCAATCCCTTTGGTATACCTTTCAAAATAGCTAAATCTATCATCACACTAATTTCTTTCAATATCAAGATAAATTTGAGCATCACTATTTTTATCATCATTTAAATCCATAACATCATCAATTTTGATAGCATAAGTTTTCTCTGAACAATCACGATCTGTATTCAAATCCTTTGTGTCACGTGTAGCATCTATTTTGGTAACAAGTTCTTCTATCTTTGTCATGAATTCTAAGTCATTAGTATCATTGCTTGCATCACAATATTTCTTTTCATTTTTATGAAGATCATAATATGCATATTTTTCTTTTTGATGAAGATCATTAGTATCACAACATGCATCTATCATCATGGGCTTTAATTTTATGGAATCATAACATACATTTGCTATCATAACTCTTAAATCATTTGCTTTACTGGTAACATCAATAAGCTTGTTCTTCAAATCTTTAATCATTTCCTCTTGCCTTCTATTCTTATATTTAAGGACTTCATTAGAAAGTAATGCCATATACATTATATTTCCTATATCATTAGATAATGTAAAAACACCTTTAGAGTCTTTATGTGCTTCATCAAGCTTTGAACTTAGATAATTTCCGAGAATTAAAAAAATTTATCTTTGGATTCTCTCATAATTGATTATAAGACTCTCTTTACCTTTATTGATGTATCCTTTTATCCTTTGATTTTTTCTATCATATGTTGTGTACAATATTTTAAGCCTTACAATATTTCCTTAGTCTCTTCTAGTGAGACATCCTAAATGTATATTTATTCTTTTTGAAAACATAAATTTTCTTCTTTATTTGCTTTTGTATTTCTATTTTTTGATCATTTTTTTCTTTTTGCTTGCTTTTTCCTTGCCATGTTCCTTTGAAGTTGACAACCTTATAGCTCCAAAATTAAAATTTCAAAAATTAAATTTTGCATTTTTTTTAATTTAATTTTCTAAACATTTACGGTGTTAATCCTTTTAACTCCCTGTTATATTTACAAAAGCTTAAAAAGAACTTAGAAAATTTTAAATAACTTCAAAAATACACATCTTCAAACTTAAACTCTTCAAAATTTGAACATTTTCAAAAAATAAAATCTAGGAAAAATTAAATTGTATTTCAAATAGAAAACCTTATCTCTCCATTTTTTAATTTTTAATTGCAAACTTCAAATATTAAAAATTTAAAAACTTTGGGAGTAGAAATACTTATGACTCCTTAATAATATCCAATTAAATTAATTTTATAACTTTCAAATCAATTAAATCCACCTTATATCTCTTAGCATTAAAAAATAATAACTCAAATGTAAAACTTCACAAATTTTAAGTTTTTCTAATCATTTGACGTTGAAAAACATTTTAACTCCCTAATTTAGATTTGCAAAATTTAAAAGCTTAAAAAATTCTTCAATTTCCAAAAACCCCTAAGTTTTAAAGTTTTTCAAAATTTCAAAATAACTTTAAAACCTTTTAATTTTTCACATATAAAAAAACTTAATAATCTATACTCCTTATTCTCCTATGCTCCCTAATAAATTTAAATTTCTTAAAATACTTCAAAATTAAAATCTCCAAAAAACTTCAAAGTTTTTAAAGCTTTAAAACTTTCTACTTCCTTTTAAAAACATTGACTTTCAAAAATCTTTCTAATCCAAAAAAATAAAATCCTTTATTTCCTTTTTAATTTTCCAAACTCAAAAAATGCATCATTTAAAAACTTTAGAATATTTATCTTATCTCTCCAATAATAGATTTAGTGCTATGTTTAAAATTTTTCAAAAAATTATGCACTAATTATGTTGGTGGCTACGTCGTTGCATCATTGTTGTTGTAATTGACTGTGTAACGCTGGAACAAAATCCATTTGAATTGCATAAAATTGAATGTCTCCTCAGATTTTTTTCACCTATTGTAGAATGTTTTCCTTTCATCTAAAAGGCTCACCGAAGGCTAGAGTTTCTTGTTGTATGCTATTCTACCATACCTAGTCTTTAGAGAGATTCATGAGGTTTTCAAACTAAATTCCTTTTCTCTTTTTGTTGTTGACACGGAGAGATAAGGTATATTCTTGTTGGTTAATACTAAGATTTTGAATTATTTAGGATTTAGCTACTTGTTCAAATCCATTGAGCTTTGTAAACTCATCCAAGATCATACATTCCTGATCTGATCTAGTGCTTATCCGAACTCAACCAAAATGACACTTCGATGCTAATGTTTGGCTTAGATTGCTACTTCTAGTGTGGTTTTGCGCTCTAATAGATAATAGCTCTTCTAAAAAATGATGGCATTCTCAATCATCTAGACTTTGAGCATTTACAATCTTAGGCTTCTATTATTTTTATTTATTTTTCCAGATGCTCCAATGTTTTTCTCTTATCCATGCTTTAATATCTTTCCTTTATCTTCTATAGTATAGTACTCAGATGCTTTCCGGATTCACTGAATAATATAGTGTCCTCTAGCGCTTATATTTCCTAAGATAATAATGCTTTCACAACAACTTTAATCTATCTTTCTCTAGCTGATGTATTTTATCTTGCTCTATTTCTTTGTAATATAGTTGTATGGCTATTCTTTTACTATGAGTCCAAATAGCTTGTCTTCCATTCTATATAGCTAAATAATGTCGAATAGCTATTGTCTTTTTCAATAATACCGAATAGCTATTTTTTTTAATAATGTTGAATATCTATTTTTTTCAATAATAATGAATAGCTATAGCTCTATGAATATTACTTTTCAATATAGTCGTATAGTTATTCTATCTTCTTCTCTTTGCAATATAGAACCTTTCTTTACCTTCTTGGCTTCTTGAGCCGAATCTCTATTTGATATAATTTTTTCTTATTATGGCTTATTATGTTGCTCTACTTATTTCCGTATATGCTACTTCTCTTCACTTATAAAATTTTATCTAATAGCTCCTTATGAGCTTCCTTTATGCACTTTAGTAATGCTTTTCAAATACTTAACAAAAGTTTTACGAGTGCTTTATGTCAAATCCTCTTTAGCATTATCAAGTTATCTTGTTGTCCTTCTACAACTATGTATATCTTTTACTGCTTTTCTCAAATATACTTTTTAACTTTAGTTTTTATTTTCTTCTCTACTTAGCGTGAGTTCTTCTTCCTTCTATAAGTAGCTTTTCTTCTCCACTAAAATTGTTCTTCATGAACATATGATGCCATGTCTCCTCTTCCTTACATAAAGTGCATTGATAAGACCCATGGAAGCTCCTTTTTTAAATATTATCCATCATTAGTATTCTTTCGTGAGAAATTAGCCATATAAAAACCTTATTCTTTGGGGCTACTACATTGTCATATTATTTTCAAGACCTCTTCACTAGTACCTTCCTCAATTAAGTTTTCATAACCACTTTTAACTGAGTGTTATCCATTCAATCTCACTAACCAGTAATGAGTGTGTATACCCTTTATAGAAATATAGATAGAATAAAGTCTTTATCGAATGATTCAAACTTGTTCATTGTATTGATTCTCCTTTTCTATGTAATCCTTTATTAATTAAGGAGTGATAAGGTAGAAAATAATTTAACTCATTTAGTTGAAGGTTAATTATTAAGTTTAAGGAGTAATAAGGATTAATTAAATTTATTTAGTTTGGAGTAATAAGTAGGTTTAATATTTGATTCTTTATAAAGTTGGAGTAATAAGGTTTAGTTTATAGTCATTAGTTTTTTTAATTTGAAATTTAATTATTTTATGAAATATTTGCAAATTGATTACTTTGGGAGTGAAAAGGTTTATAACATCAAACTTAGAAAATTAATTTTGTAAAACTTTTATTTTCTTCGTTTCTAAATAATTTAAGAGATATAAGGAATTCTACTTCATAAGTTTTTTACCTTAGAAACTTTGAACTTATTTAAATTCTAGGGAGACATAAGGTATACTACATCAAAGGTTATATGAGTGCTACCATGTCAAACAACAAGATCTTTCTTTCTAAATCTTAACTTCTGAAAGGACAAAATTATACCTCATGGAAACACAAAGTAAAATCTATTTTAATAGTTGAAAATCTTTGGGACATAGTTAGTGGAGAAAAAACAAAACCCAATGAAGATGTTAGAGAAATTCAAAGATATGAAGATGGAGAAGCCAAAGCACTTATGATAATAACTTTTGTAATTATTAATGAAATTCAACCTTATATAAGTATAATAGAAACTTCTACATAATTCTAGAACACTTTAGCTAAAATATTTGAAGGGAAAAATAAAGCTTCAATCTTCAAACTCAATTGTATTCATTAAATATTAGTAGTGGTGAAAATATTGAACTATTTTTAGGAAGATAGAAGATATCAAGGTAAAGCTATTAATTCTAGGAGAAAAAGTAGAAGACAAATTTCTTATTCAAGTAACTTTAAGAGCTCTTTCAAAATATTATAAAATTTAGTTTCATCTTTGCAAGTTCTAAGAAAAGATACTTCATTTGTTAAGTTAGTCAATATGCTACAAGAGTATGAAGTGGGAAATTTAGTCAAGGATGAAATGACTAACAATGCTTTAGTGTCAAAATAGAATTCTGCTTCAATTTCTAAATACTGGTCAAAAAGGAATTATAAATACTTTCAAGTTTGTAAAATAAGAGGACATAGCATAAATTTTTGTAGATATAATCCAAGGAATCAGTCTAGATGAAATCAAATGAATCAAAGTGATAGGTCAATACAACAAAGACAATACAATACTCGATGACAACAATTTCAATATCAGTATCCTCCTTAGTATCAGTATAGTCAACCTCAATTGCAATATAAATAGGGAAATAAAAAAGGACATCTAGCTCAAGAAATTCATGAAATTAAAGAGTTAGAATAAACTACTAAATAAAATGAATTCAAAGCCCTTTCTATAAAATTGATAATAAATGAAGATAAATTTTTCTCACAAAATCTGAAAGATACTAACTCTCCATTTGATCAGAATACAAAAAGGCAACATACTATGAACAATTCATAAAAAAATAGACTAAAGAAGCATAAAAATAAGATCAAGAAAATATAGAAAAAGGCAATAAGAGAACAGAGCAAGCATAGGTCCCAAGATCACTTGAAGATAAAAGACCTTGATTGAAGACTAAAGTCTTCAATAACTAAATAATGTAATACAAGGGGGTGTTGGAGAATATTACATTATTTGGTACATGCTAATGTACCTCCTTGATACACCATGTAAATATTAGACTAGGGTTGAGTCTTAGATTAGAGTATGAGTAATATTTTATGTAATGTACTAATATGCAAGAAATACATAAGTGTCATGTAAATGAGTGTGCAAGTGTAATGTGTGTAAATGTGCACAAGTGTCTCATATGTAAGTGTACACAAGTGTTATTATATTAGAGATTGTTATGTGAAGAGTCATGTCCAAGTGTGCATACAAGATAGATTCATGTGTTTGCAGGTGTCATGTAGAAATCCAAGAGTCATGAGACTTGGCATAAGGAAAGGAAGATTCAAGTAAAAAAAAAGCCATCCTATAATGACTATATATTACTCCATAAAGGAATATAACTATCACATACATAGCGAACATAGTGAGTATTTTAAGCATAGAGAAGCAGTCATCAATATCATTGTAAAGAGTTAAGTACTAGTTTTATAAGTGAAAGAGTAATAAAGTTTACATACATTTGAGCAGTTAATATTGTAAGTTGTACTATATGCTTTATACATGTATGATTCAGGCTATTTACATTCATATATTTTTGCATATTAATGAATGTTAGTTGATATATTATAAGCCTTTATTTACATATTAATTGGCTCATATTATTTTGCTTACATCATTATCTTGATCTTACTATATTGTGGCTATCATATATTTTATCTTGTAGAATTTATTCTATAAGTGTTATATTGATATTAAGGCTTAAAAAGCCACCAATATCATTGTGTTACCTAGATCTAACCTTCCATTTCATTGACTTTATCAAAATATCCTTGCTTCATATTAGATGGTTCTAAATGATTGAGCCTTTGCAATGCTCTTCCTCACTGAGGATTCTCCCAATATCACCACCTTCTAGGTATTTATGTCAAAGAATCTTGAAGCAAAGGTTGTGTTGTTATCTCAGTAATATCTAGGCTAGTTTTCCACCTAGATTTGTGCACTTCAAACTAATTCTCTTTAAACACACACCTCCCTTTAGGTTGACAAACTATTTTATATTTCAAGAGAGGTAATCTTTTTTTTTCTATTCTCATCTAGAGGTATTTCTTCTAAAGAGATTTTATCCCACTACAAAAGAGTTTTTAATAGATACATGATGTAAGTGGATAGGTCTTGAAGGGTTTCCTACAATAATTACATCCTTCTAGCCTAGCTCAACCATTTTTTCTTCCATCCTGCTAGTTTTCTTTGAAATCAATGAAAAATAGGTTTCTAGTATTCTTGCTTTGATACCCATGAAAAGAGACATTCCCAAGTATAATTAGGGCAAGAAGCCTAATTTATAACCTAAAATTTCCTTTATCTTCCCTTAGGTCCTTGTCAAGGTATTGATGAAATATAGTAGACTTTTCTTCTTATTTACTCTTTCACCTGCAATATTCTGGTAGCTTCCAAAACTTTATTCCATTATTTAGCTTCAATAACACTTGTTAGTCCTAAAATTAATATATCATCTACAAAACGCTAATAAGAAAATTTCTCCATGGTGTTTGCTACCTTTAGGGCTTGGGTTTTCTTTAGAGTAAGTTTTTTAGTAAATTTTGGCTTAGAGATTTTGCAAGAAGGATAAATAGGTTGGGAAATATTATGTCACCTTACCTTAGACCCTAACATATTAGGATAGAGTATCTCAAAATCCTTACACAAGTTATAACTAGTTATTTCCAAGTCCCCCCAAACACAAACTTCCTCTTCTGAAGAAAGTTCTAGGAAATCCTATCATATGTATTATCCATGTCCAAATTAACTATCATCCATGTCCTGGTCCAAGGTTCAAATCTTGGGCCTCGTCGGACTAAACGTTTGTCCCTTTCCTAGTGCTTTCAGTGATGTAAAAGGTTTAAAATGATTGTGGCATGGTGGTTATAGGGGTAGACTGTGTGAACATTTGTGTGGTGGCTTCCAGGGCAGACAATGCAAAATACTATGGCAGCCATAAAAAAGCTAAACAACCTACCCGGATTCATGGCAACTACCAATTCCACCATGTAAATTCAAAAAACAAAAACTATCATCGATGTCCTCTTTCTTTTAACCAAGGAATGCAAAGCCTCATGAACCACTACAATACCATGTAGAGTCTGACTACCCTTAAAAAATCCCATTATTTTTTTGATACTAGCCTTTAGAGAAGATTTTTTAATCTCAAAGAATCACCTTTTTTAGGATTTATAAACTATGTTACATAGGGTTATTAGTCTAGAGACAACAAAGGATTCTACCTTAGACTTCTTAGTACAAGGGCAATACAAGTATTACTCTATTCCTTCAAAACCTTCCTCTTTTTTGGGTTTTCCTTAGAGCTCCTACTATATCTTTTTTAACAATCTACCAAAAAATTGAAAGAACCCTACTTGAATCCCATCCAACCCCAAGGCTTTATTGTTCCCCATAGAGAGCACCACCTCTTCATTTTCTTCTTTTGTGAAGGGTTTATCCAATAACTTATTATCTTCCATTGTGATCAGTTAAGGAATATTGTTTAGGAGGTCATTGGAGGCCTCCTCCTACTCCCTCCCTTATTCTATTAGGAGGTTATGGAAGAAATTAACAACTTTCATCTCACTCCTTTCCTCTTGATCTATAACCTCCCCTTGATCTAGAGTGATTTTGTTGATCTTATTCATGGTCTAATGGACTAGGGTGGTGACAAGAAAAAATTAGCATTTTTATCTCCTCTTTGAAGCCATTGGGCAGTGGATTTCTTCTGCATCCAAAATGTTATGGTATTTGCAAAGATTCATATTTTTCTTCTAAATAAATTTCTTATTTTTTCCCTTCACCTCCATCCTTTGCTCAATGTTCTTTAAACTATTCTCAAACCTAACCTTTGATTTTTTTTCAAAAACTTTAAAATTCTAAATTTACAACTAAACTTAATTATCTTTATCTTTTGAGAAAGTTGGAACATGCAGCTCCCTGTTATATATGTACCTCATATTACCTAGTTTTTCTTCCAAATCCTAGTGTGTTGTCCACATAATTTTAAAATGGAAAGAGTACTTTTTATGGGCCCTATCTATTACCTTTATCAAAATCAAGGAAGTATGGTCAAATTCAATCTGAGAGCTTGTTCTAAGTTTCTTTTATAAGCCCTCTACATACCTTTCAAGAGACATCATAATACTATCTAGCTAGATTGAATACCTTGATCCTTGATCCTTTTCTTTTTCCAAGTGTAGCTTCCCCCTACAAATGCAAGTCTATCAAGCTTGTCTCTATCAAAAAATTTGCTAGATCTCTCATGGCCTGTGTGTAACTAGGAACCCCTCCTTTCTTCTCATTCAAGGTTAACAAGGTATTGAAATCCCCAACTACCATCCATTTATGATTTTCTAAGTTTTGTCTATTTTCTTTAAGTAAATTCTAAAGATTTTCTTTTATGCTTGATGAAATTGAATACATAAATATTTATGATGAAACCTAGTTTACCTATGAAGATACAAAAACGTAACACCAAATAACAAAAATATAAAGCAGAACTCAAAAAATAGTATTGCAGAATGAATGATATTTATTAATGGGGGGAGCCTTAAAACTCCATTGTTACAATGAGGATCTTTGAATCCTTTGATACATATTTTACAATAGCTAGGGTTCTTCGAAATCCTATAAAAATAATGTTGGTGGTGTCTCAGTCGCGTCTCTGCTCCCAATAGAAGTGAGTGGGCTTCTAGTTATCTGATGTCAGGCCACTCCAGCTTAAGCAGTTGTCCAATGCCGATGTAACACTTACATATCTACACAATAAATGAGTTAGTAGAAACTATGAGGGTTCCACAATGTGAGGCCCTCAGAAATAAGATAAAAACCCTAGCTATGCAATATGAATAAATAAATAGAATTTGAAAGTGCATAAATGAAATACCAAATCAAATATTTACCTTACTTGTCTGTTGTCTTTCGATCTGATGAACTCTATTGCAGTGAGCTAGTGTGACGATGCCCTAGCATCGCTCGGAGGCTAAGATAACTTCTGGCGTAAACTACTTTTGGACGCTTGGCAGTTGCAGCCCATGGGTGCTCAATAATAGTGGAAGGTGCCCAGGGGTACTTGGTGGCAGAGAAGGAATCACCCAGAGGTGCTCGGGAGTGATGGGAAGCACCCGAAGGCATTCGATGGCTAAGGGAGAAGTCTCCAGAAGAAGATCTGGCTAAGCGAAGGAGGCAACAATGGATGTAGGGGATATGTCAAGCGAGGATGGAAGGGAAGAGCACTTGTATACTCTAGGGAATACAATGGCAAATACTTCATGAAAATGCTTAGGGGTTGAGCCATAAAAATGACTCCTATTAATAATCCAACCTAGGGCATACTTAGGATTTCAACGACACTAATCATGTGGCCGAGATAAAAGTGTATCGAAGGATGGATATTAAGTCTAGGGTGTGGCATGGATTGATGTAGATGAATGGATAGGATTAAGTGAAATTGGATGGTTGGGATTAATTCACTTATATAAATATATATTTATTAAATATATAAAATATTAATATTTAAATATATATAAAATAAATATATGTAAATATATATGAATAATGGGTGAAAATGATAGAAAAGTCAGGATGGACAACAAGTGGCTAGGTTTTGGTGTGTAAAGATGTCCTTTTTTGTACAGCGTTGTGTGAAACACAATGCAGTGCAAAAACATGAGACACGTATTTTGGCTAGGTGCAGAAGCAACTTTCTCTTTGGATGTGAAACACGAGCTTGGATATAAAAGAATGAAATACTTTGAATTTTGCATAGCTTACCCTTTCAATTAGCTAATGAGTTTACGGATGAATCTCACAAGCCAATTGAAAAATCTATGCAAATGAATTATGCAAATGTGATACCGTATTTCAAAATGTGACGTGAAAGATGTGTCTATTTTTGCCCCAATAGATGAAGGGTTTTGTGAAAATGTGTGATGGAGAATGTTTCTATTTTTGCCCCAACAGATGAAGGGATTTTTGCCAAATGTAGATTCCATGATCATATAAGATGTATTCCATTGTGGGAAAGTCAAAACCAAATGTGGTTACCCCGAATTTGGGGTGGTTCAATGTTGTTGAAGAATATGCCTTCTGGCGTCATTGATATGCAAAGATAAAAATAGTCAACTTTAAAGGGCCAACTAGTGATTGTCAAATAATTTCTATGATCATAACCAATCACCCTAGCTAAATCCATTTGCCATGATGATTGTCAAGGAAATATGTAATGATGAAGTTTGATTTTGTCCATGTGTTAAGCCCCACAAACTAGGCCATCAATGATAGCTTTTGTGCAAATTATTCTTAGGAAGGTTTCACTCAAAGTGTGAAGTACAAAATATGATTATGATTTCAAATAATGAGATATGGAATGATGAAAATGACCAAGTGTCCTTATGGTAGGCTCTTCATCTTACTGAATTGGATTGACGTAAATCGTTGCAATCGCTAAGTATATAGAATAACCCACTAGATACAAGGTTCACTTGAATGTTATTTGAACTTGGCGAGCATGCAAATGATGATATGGAATGATATTGATGATGTGAAAATTATATATATTGGTGATGAGAATGATGATTATGTTTGTTTTGTGAAGATTTGGATCATTTTGGAGGGCTTTTGTAACTTATTAAGTGGATTTGTAATTTGTGATCACAAACAAGAATTATGCATCCAAATCAATTGGAATCTTCACAAAACTTGATGAAATTATGGAATACATGAATGAATGCAAGATGAAGTGATTTTATGAAGAACAACCATGGTTTTGTTCAAATTTGTCCTTTTGTTAAATTTGATGTCAAATGCCCATTGGTGCTTTTGGCCTGCAGAAATGCTCGTCATTGTTTGGGCGTTCTGTAAATGCCCATGGGTACTTCAATGCACCAGTAAATGCCTATGGGTGTCTCAAGGCACCTGAAGCAGCTATAAATAGCTCCTAGGATGATAAATAAATCTCATTTATGTGTTTGAGAGTTTGTGAAGCTGCATCTAGGAGAGTCGAGTGAAATGAGGTGTAGTGATTTAAGCATGAAAGCTATGGCGAAAGAGGGAGCGGGTGTGGAGACTAGAATTGATGTTGGAGTGCAAGCTACTAAGGTAATTCCCTTTTTTGTGTATTGTGTAAAACTTGTATGTTTTTGTGATTCTTTTTAAGTGAAAATGACAAGTTTTTTTGTGTTTTCTATAGCTTAGGATTTTTGAGGCTCGACATCGGTTCTTGCCTCTCATTCCTAGAATGAGTAAGGTGGTATCGGATGAGGAGTGGGAGTTACTCGAGGATGTGGGGCTAGTGAAGGTAGCCCAGGTTGATATGGTGAGGACTAATGAGGGATACCTCTCTACCTTGGTGGAGAGGTGGGATACAAATAGGGGAACTTTTTTAGCTCCCTGCAAGAGAGATGACCATGACCTTGGAGGATGTATATCACATCCTCAAGGTGCCTATAGAGGGAATCTACGTTGAGGTTGGGTACGTTCGAAAGATAGATATGATGAATATATTTTGTGATAGCTAGCAGGGTGTGAGGGTGGCGAGTGGAGGTATACCTTACTTGCCCATGTATGTGGACAAAGAGTTGGATGTCCTTCATGTCTTGCTAATAGTTGTGTTGGACAACATCATGGTCCCGAATAGCATTGGGTGCAAGTTCCCTTGGAACCTGATAGGAGTAGTGAGAGATATACTCACTAGGCAATAGGTGTACTCATGGGCTCCTACCTTATTGGCGTAGGTATATCGAGAGCTTTATGAGGTGACAAGGTAAGGGAGAAAAGGATTGGGGTGCATCTTACTGCTGTAGTGTTGGGGATAGGAGCACTTCAATGTGGCTCGATCAAATGACTTACCAGTAGTATGCTTAGGTAGGGAGCAGCACTACACTTGGAGATGGGTTGTGGTTGAGGAGGTACAGTTGAGTCGACCTGTGTGGACGAGTCAATGGTACCGATATTTTTGGGCTAGATTGACATCCACCCAAGTGATATGGAGGTTGTGGCGGGCTTGCATGTGGACCAGATATGAAGATCACTTGTGACAAGTGTGGTAGGCTAGGTGGGTGGTTGGGTGATATTAGAGTGAGGCTGAGTACTTTTAGTTCTTGAGAGTACTTCGATAATTTAGCTTAAGGTAGGAGGTTTTGGATGAGCCAATGCAGTATAGGAGGTATCGATAAGAGATAGGGCTACCATGTATGAAGTCATGGCAGGTGGACTATGAGGATGATGAGGAGATAGATATCCTAGATGTATATGATGTGAGGACTACCACGGAGTACGAGGTATGGTTTTCTGCATAGCCACCATGGGGACCGCCTTGAGTAGTGGCTAGTAGAGATGGAAGTGTGGCTGAGGATGATGGTGAGGGGACCCATGAGACCCCCAAAAAATAGCAATACCTTCAATAATATAGTCGAAGGAGGAGGATTAAGGGTACGATGAGATAGGCTCCCAAGATTTAGGGAGATTGTAGAGATAGAAAGGATGCAGAGGAGGCTCCAAATGGACCTCCAGATCAGAGCGAGGAGGATTGGGTACGGTTGGAGCAATAGGGGGTAGAATGGGATGCAAGGATCACGAGGCTCCAATAAAAGTTAGTAGAGAGTGAGCACCGGCATAATGTCAACATATCACATATTTGCTCTCGGTATAGATATATCAAGGCATTGTAGGATAGGTTGATGGAACATCATATTCCACTTTCGGATCCTCCCACCTCATCTATATTTGAGGGTGCTAGGCATAGCCAGTCTAGGCATATATCTAGGTCTAGGGCTCCTACTATGTCATAGGGTTCCTCTTGGAGGGTGTAGCTTAGTTCTTAGATGCACTTTCTGTATATGAGCTTTGGTGCTCCATTGTATGTAACCTTTTGGCACTCATTGTACATGCAATATTTATACATATATATACATGGCTTTTACCTTTTGTGTTATATATGTTTGTGTGAATTTTTTTTGTGGAATGCATGTTTATATGGATGATTAATGCATATGATATGTTATGGATGATTAATGCAAGGTAGAATGTATAGATGATTAATGCAAGGTATGGAATGAAAATGTGCTGATGATCATTTATAATTTAGATCTTGTTTGTCCATTTTTATAGTTGTTTTTCTAATTAGGGGTACCAAACTTGGTGACATATGGGATTAAAGACTCATGAATTGACATGGATGTTAACATGGAAGAAGATATGGATGTTGATATAGAAGAATATATGGATGTTGATATGGAAAATTGACTATTTTGTAGAGACTCAGACATACTAGTGGCATCAAATAAACTCACTAAAACTGCCTAATTCCTCTAGTACCACATGTGTGTGCAGTGCATTCTTTTACCATATCAAGAGAATGGTAATGACTCAAAGTAATCAAGAACCATTGTGCATATAAGTGATTTCATTAACTCATCTTGAGTAAATTGGGTAAACCTGTTATGGATGAAACTAAGAAGCTAGCTTGTCCTTATGTGCGGTCAGAGGTCTCTTTAAAAGAGATGTGTCACCACGCATGAGTGTACTACACTTCCAGTCAAGCATCTATAGCTCCAGTGGAGATTGACTCCATAGTCCATGATTTTATGTTTTGAATCTCTTAAGTTTTGGGGATGACTACTTAACCGTCTGACTAGAACTGTAGTACAATTATTACGACCCAATGATCAGTGGTGTGTGATGTAAAATATTTAGAGTTTTTGTTAGGGATTTTTCCCTACTCTTTATTTTATTTTTGGAATTGTGATAGTGGTGAGAACCACTATTTTTATGGACTATGTTGCATTATGGGACTAGCAAGGATGACCCTTTTCACTTTGAGGTTCATACCAAGTATGGTGTTATCTCTCTTTGACACAAGATGTTTTAAGATGTGAAATTGTATTTGGTTCAAGAATGTTTTGGATTCAATTCCCAAAACTCAAGATTTTATTAGTGTATATGTGTGATGGTCCTAAAAAGAACTCGACATGTAGTTTAGAGTTTGCTTAAAACATTAGGAGTGTTTGAGTGACCGAAAACACCTAGGACTTTTATGATAATGTGGTTTGGGTGCATGGCAGTTTGACTTGGTGGAATTGTATGGAGGATGTTGTAAAGGTGCCCTTGATTAAGGTAACATGAATTTTGTTGGACCAATTAAAACCTTGAACTTAATAAATGATCCCTAATATGAAATGTGCAATGTGGTGGAATGTATGAAATGCAATGTGTGACATGCAATTTTGTGAAATTTGAAATGCAATATAAAATGTGTGTTAATGCATTATTTTTGGAATGAAGTGTATATGCAAAGGAATTGTAATGATGTGAATGAAATGTATGCAAATGTTTTTGTGTATTAGCCATGTATATATATATAAATTAAATCATGCATAGAATGCTCTCAAGTGTATGATATTAAGTGGTTTGGGTTCTTCCTCTCCCTCTAGACTGGTAATCTTGTAAGTACCATTACCCACTCTCTAAGTAACAATGTATGGACCTAACCAATTAGCCATGAATTTATCACAAATATGTGGTAATGCATTGGTGTTTTGTTGGTTCTCTTTAAGGATAAGATCTCCTATTTGAAATTCATGTAGATGAACTTTGGCATTGTAAGCATGCTTTAGGCAATCTTGATAAACTCATAAATGCTCTAAAGCATTGAGTCGCCTTTCATCAAGGAGAGTGAGTTGTTCAAGATGTGATTTTCTGACGGTGTCATCATCTATGACTTCCTGCAAAGAAATTCGTGAGGGGATCTTGAGCTCAAGAGGCATGATTGCTTCAGCTCCATAGACTAATGAAAATGGTGTTGCCCCTGTAGACATGCGGATGCTTGTTTTATAGGCCCGTAATGCCAAGGGAATTTGTGTATACCAATATCTATGATTTTATTTGACAAGTTTCTTGAGAATAACAATTAAGGTCTTTTTGGAAGCTTCATCTTGTCCATTTGCTTGTGGGTAATAAGGAGTCGAAAAACTATGTTGAATGTTATATTTTTGAAGAACACAAGCTTATACTGAGAGGGGGGGTGAACAGAATAAGACCTCTTTTTACTTTTTCCTTTATATTTCAAAATAGTAAAGAAATATACCCAAAGCAATATCAAAGCAATGTATAAAATCATCCACAAAGTGACATCAATTTTAACGTGGTTCACCCAGAATGGCTGGGCTACGTCCACAAAAATTTTCTCTAAAAGTTATCTCAAAGTTATTTGGGAATCCTTCCCAATTACAATGTTTATGAGCCTCGGCTCAAAGGAGATACCTTCCCCTCTGCTCTGGAAATGATCCCTCAGAAGATCAACTGCCTCTACCTCTTGCTAGCACGTGGAACTCCTTTCCACCGAAGACCTCCTGTCCTCAATGCTTAGCCTAAGATACCTCTGCCTTCTATGATCACGTCCACAACAACTCAGCAACCTGTACTAAACACAGTCAGTCGGTCTAGTACAAGTCTTCCTCTGTCTGTCAGATCTGTCCAACTTTGAACAAATCAATCCTCTACACACAAGCCTTCTCAAAGACTTGCCAAATCTGTCCTCAGGTTCTTCTCAAAGAACCAATGCACCTCTGTCCTCAAGCAGCAGCACTCCACATTTGTCTTTGCCATTTGTTCTCTCTACGCCCTCTGCTCTCTTTGCACAATCACAGCTGCACTTGGTCGAACTTCAACCTTTGCACCTCTGTGCAAATACAATGGCACCTTCTTTGCACACTTTTCTTCCTTTACGATCTTTCACACTTAGAAATTCAATGAAATGCACTCTACACACTACAATCAAATTTTTCACTCTGCTCTCGACGATCGAACTTCTTGCTCTGCGCACTATCTACGAATGTCGCACTTTAACAACACTTCAATCACACTCAACTCTCCAAACAACCCTCCTTTTATAACAGAATTTTCATGATGAAAACTTTAATCTTAGTCGACTGTTATAACAAAAACAAACCCTAATATTTATCGGCTGCAAGCCCTAATCTTTGTCGGCTAAAATTTGACTTTGTCAACTTCACTGCCTTTGTAACTCTTCTGTAGCTTTTACCGTGAAACTACAACATGTCGTGATATCGTGACACCTTTGCAACCGTACACTTTATTTTGGCTTTTGTCACGATATCGCGACACTTCAGCCTTTGTCAACTTCAACTAAGCTCTTGTCGCGATATCGCGACACTTTTGTCTTTGTCAGCATCAACTTTGCTTTTGTCGTGATATCACGACACTTCTCCCTTCGTCGATCTCCTTTTTTCTTTTATCGCGAAATCAAGACACTTCTCTTATAGAAGACCTGCTTTCATTTTTTGTCGTGAAATCGTGACACTTTCACTTCCTTGCACTCTTCTCTGCTTGCACTAGCGAAAACATGACATGTCACGAAATCGTGACACCTTTCGCTTCCATACACTCTTCTCTGCAGGCACTAGCGAAAACAGAACATGTCACGAAATTGCGACACTTTCATTGCCTTGTGCTTTTCTCTGCCTTACGCTTGCGAAAACGAAACATGTCACGAAATCATGACACTTTCTACATCCGTACGCTTTTTCTTCAATATGTCACGAAATCACGACATTTCTTACTTTGAAACCTTTCCTTTTCTGCATGTCGCGAAATTGCGACAGTTCTTACTTGGAACATTTTCATCTACAGCATGTCACGAAATCGTGACGGTTCTCACTTCGAACTCTGCAGCATGTCGTGAAATCGTGACACTTTTTGTGTTACTTTCTCTCTCTTCAAACTTGTCGCGAAATCGCGAAAATTCACACTACGGACTCTCTCTTCTGCATTATGTCACGAAATCGTGACACTTTTTCTTTCAAACTCTCTCTCCTACAACATGTCGCGAAATCGTGACACTTTTTCGTCCGAACAACCTTCCTTGTAATATGTCATGAAATCGTGACTTTTCCGACTCCGTACATTCTCTCTCCTCTTTGAGTCGTGAAACTACGACATGTCGCGATATCGTGACACTTTTCTAACTTGCTTTCTCTCTCCTGCTTAATTCATGAAAATGCGACATGTCGCGATGTCGCGACACTTTTCTAACTTACTTTCTTTCAAACCTGTCATTCCGTAACCTTCATCAAAACAAATTATTTTACATCAAATCAAATTCCTTCAAAAGCTTCTTGACATCAATGACAACTTATACACTTGAGCAAAGGCAATGTACCCAAAGTACCCAAAATTGCAAAAAAAATTTTACAAAGTGCTCAAACATCCTTGTTCTTGAAATACTTACCATTATCTAAAATGATTTTTGAGGGAATACCAAAACGATAAATGATGTGATGAAGTATAAACTCCACAATTCTAGGTCATGTCGTACTAGTTAGAGGAATTGCCTCAACCCACTTTGTGAAGTATTCAATGGCTATGATGATGAATGTATATTATCCCAAGGAAGGAGGTGAAATTTTACCATTTAGATCTAGGCCCCACTGTGAAAAGAGCCAAAGGCTTTGAATATGTTGTAAGGCTTGTGATGGTACATGAGTTAAATTAGCATGCTCTTAACACTTTTTGCAATGTTTAACATATGTGCAACAATCACGTTCCATTATGGGCCAATAATAACCCATGTGTAAAATATGTTTTGCAATGGCCATTCCACTAAAATCACCACCACAAGTACCATCATGGGCTTCAACTATGGCTCTTTGTACCTCACTAAACTCAAGACAATGAAGGAGGACTCCATCATAACCTTGTTTATACAATACGTCCCCCAAGAGAACAAAACGAGTTACCTTTTGCTTGAATGTGTGTTTGGTAGTTCGAGATATGCCATATGGGAGTGTTCCAAACATGATAAAGGCTACTATCTAGTTTTACCAAGGCTCATATGGATCCAATTGGATAAAGCAAACATCATTTTTGTCTTTAGACTTAGCACAGATAATTACAAATTTAGAGATAGTTGAAATTATAGGGGGTTGTACCTCTCCAAAGGAATCTTTTGAAATAAATTATCCAAGGGAGGCCATCGCATCTACAAATCTATTAGTCAAATGTGGTAAACTATTGATTTCATACCAATAAAAATTAGAGAGCAATTTCATTGCTACTTCATGATAAAGCTTAATGGTAGGTTCTTTGCATTGGTATTCTCCATTTATTTACTTAATAACAAGTTGAGAATCACCAAATATCCTTATACGCTTAATGCTCATAGCTATAGCAGATTGAAGACCTAGGATTAAGGCTTCATACTCTACTGTGTTGTTTTTGCATTGGAAGTCGAGTTTGAATAATAAGGGGATAGGTACCTCCTATAAACACGACTCCATCACCTTGACATTTCGTGCACTTAGAGCCATCAAGGAATAGTGTGATATTGATGTCTTCCTCTAGAATGACATCTTCTTCTTGTTCAGTGGCAGCAAACACCGAATCATCTGGGAGCTCAATAATCAAAGGATGCTCAGTAGGTCATGGAGCTTTCTCAAGTTCATTGGCTATTACTTGACCTTTAATGGATTTTTGGATAATGAATTCCAAGTTGAATTTAGTAAAGAGCATTATCCATTTAGCAGTGTGGGTGTTATTGTAAGTGTGAGATATCATATAACATAGAATATTTTCTCTAGCTATGACATATGTTGTGTGACTAAGCATGTGATGTCGAAGTTTCTTAGTGGTGAAAACCACTACTAAGCACAATTTCTCTATATAAGCTTATCTAGCATAGCTTACCAATGTTCGACTAATGTAGTAGACAGCTTGCTCTCAATTTTCCTCATTCTTTTGTGCAAGCATTGTCCCTAATGCAAAGTCCATTGCTGAGATATAAATATAGAAAGGGACCCCCAAATGAGGAGGAGTTAATACTGGTAGAGAAGCTAGGTATTGTTTAATGTCATCAAATGCTTTTTGACATTCATCTATCCAAGAGAATGGCACCCCCTTTTCTAGTAGGTGAACGAATGGCCTACATTTTTCATATAGTTGCACAATAAAATGATAGATTGATTGGATATTTCCTTGTAAACTACGCAATTCCTTTAAGTTAGTTGGAGGAGACATCTCCATGATGGCCTTGACCTTGTTAGGATCCACCTCAATACATCTTTTTGAGATAATGAATCCTAGAAGTTTGTCCAAGGTAACACCAAAGACACATTTCTTGGGGTTCAACCTTACATTATGCTCTAGAATTCGGTCAAAAACTTTTTTCAATACACCAATGTGTTCTTGTCGAGTTTTAGATTTATCCAAGAGATCATCCACATAGTCTTCGATAATCTTATGCATGTAATCAAAGAAAATATATTTCATGGCATGTTGATAAGTGGCACTTGTATTTTTGAGGCCAAAGGGCATCACCTTGTAACAAAAAGTTCCCCAAGGTGTAGTGAATGTTGTTTTGTGTTGGTCATCAGGATTTATTCAAATTTGGTTGTATCTTGAAAAATCATCCATGAGTGAAAGCATTTCATGGCCAACGCAGGTGTCGATAAGGGTCAATTTTTGGGAGAGGAAATTCATCCTTAGGACATGCTTTATTAAGATCTCAAAATTCAGTGCAAACGCATATCGCTCTATTAGGCTTGCGAACGGTTAGTTCAAATCCAGAGTTCAGTATTCAAACAGATAGAAATATAAATGGACATGAAGCAAAAATACTAGCAGAAGGTAACATACAATATAGAGATAAGAAGCAGAGCCAAAGGATGCTTTGTATTAGATAGAATATGATCCGTCACAGCAGATTTCTCTAGAAATATGTTACCCCCATTTTACAATGAATTAAACTGGCTTTTTATAACAAGAATTTCCCCCAAAAATACAATTAAGAACAGAACTCAAGGCCCAATAAAAGCTACAAAAGCTGCCAAAAGCTACTAAAAGCCATTGAGATTTGACCTCTGCGGACCATGAGTGTACTTGCAGCAAGGTCTACTTAGAAATGTGACAGCTCTGTGGGGGACCGGTAGGTGAGCAGTTAGATCTGGTTGAATGCGGTAGATGCGAGTTTGAAATCCACTCAAGATAATCGATAGGAACTATGAAGTTTATGTATAAGAGTTTTTGAAGCTCAATTTTTACCAAGAGGGCTACGGTAGGATGTATTCTCCTAAGTTTTTGTTTGATCGGCTTAGCATCAGGCTGTAAGGTAATATTATGGACAAAAAAACTAGGGTCAATACTGGGCATGTCCTTATAGGACCATGCAATATGCCCTTCTTCCTCTTGAGGAGAGCAATTAATTGCTCTTGTTGATTGGGTGATAAAAAAAAATTAAGCTTGATAATTTAGGGATTTTTTATGTCTAAACTAAGGTCCACATCGATAGTATCTTCAATAGACATGTGGAAACCTTCCTCAAGTTGATGGGGTGTAGGGATCATATGAATGTCATCTAATATGTCATCAAAATATTTTGGCTTATATTCATCTATTTTTGCCTAGAAAACCTTGGGATTTGAAGGTGAAGGTGAAGGCGAAGGTAGAGGGGATGGAGAAATGTAATTGGTGGAAGCCCTTAACAATTCCTCAAACAAGACAAACTCGAAAAAGGATGGAGATGATGAAATCCGATCCATATCAATGAGACTTATTTCAATTAGAATTGGTTTATCTGGATCATATGGATTACGGAGTGGGGTAAATAAATCAACAGGATTCATGTTGACTTATGGGCAAATTGGATAAGGTGAGATGGAATGGATGGGACCTAAGAACCGATGCTAAGAGCTTGGTAAACCTAAATAGCAGCAAGCAATAATTAAATGCATTTAACTACATGATATGCAATGCTAAAAAATAAAACATGTTTTTGTTGATTTTTAATTTTTTTAATTTTTGGTAGTGGTAAAAACCACTATTTTTGTGTTATGTACATATGTTACAATTTTGGCTTATGAAATGGCTTAATGGAATGGAGGTGGTGGCTCACTGGTAGGCATAGCTCGCTCTTATGGAAGAAGCAAGCTGAAGATGATCTCATGGATAGGGAACATGTTGAGATAAAACTCATCTTGTTCGGTATGGAGACTAATGGGTTTTGATTCTTCTTCATATTCATCCAAAATTATTGATATAAGTTCAAATTCTTCATAGATTTTATCATCAAAATTATCGGGATGAAGGGCTTCTTATCCTGAATTGAGATTAAGCCTTCGAAAGGCTTGTTCAAGAGAAGAGGTGGTGGAAAGTGGATGGAAACCTAGACCTAAACGGTCATGCACTTCTTGATATAAAACATCAATAGGCTGTGACACTCCATGTTCATGCAATCCTAGGACATGACCTTGCCAATTGACTATATGAAAATAGCAGGATGGAAATCCTAACATGTTAGGAATGTTGGTAAGTGTTGGTTCTTTGGGTTCCTCTAGGGGTTCTATAGTCGATGAAGAATCAATTCCCCCATATATAAAATTTATGTTATTTGGAGATGAACCCATGCCATATACTACTCCTATGGCCAAATGTGGGTCACGTGGGTGACCGAAATCCTTAGCCTTAGGAATTATGAGAGGCATTATGGTGATGTCTTGGACCATGTATTCACCAATACCAAGATTAATGAGTTGAAACTCAACTTGGGAAGATATGGAAGGACCTTGGTTGGATGATGGCTCGAGAAGTTGTGAAGATGAAGGTGTACCACAATTCGTCAACTCGACTTGTGAAACATTTGGTGATGGTGATGGATTGGCTTGGAAAGGTTGTTGAATGGATGATGATGATGAAGTGGATGGCAATGATGTTGATGATGTGTACTGACTATGACCACATGTGCATGTAGTCAATGATGAATATGATGGGGGTGTGGAAGCTTGATGGGAATTGGTGATAGGGAGCTCCTCAGGAATGTGAGTTTTTGATAATGAAATTGGTGGAATGGTAGATGTATTGATTAATGGTGATAGAAACAAATGAGTGGAAGGAATCATCGACTCATACGGATTCGAGATGAAATTGCAATACTTAAATGGCTCAACGTTTGTCGATATGCAATGTACTTATCCCTCATGAACGTATTTCAAATATTGATGTAAAATGGAAGGGACACATCTCATTTCCCTCATCCAAGGTCTTCCAAGGAGTACATTGTATGCCATGGATCCTTCCAATATTTCAAACATAGTGTGCAACATTTTGACCCCTACTTCAATGGGTAAAACAATAGTGCCAACTATGGAACACAAAGCATCGTTGAATGCTTTTAGGGTGAATGATGAATTAGTGATATGAGATGGAGGAAGATTTATATTATGAAGGGTAGATATGGTGATGATATTAATGGAGGAATCAGTATCAATTAAAAATCTTTTAAACAACTTCTTGTCAATCAGAGCCAAGATATGCAATGGAGGATCTACTAAGTCTAATGAGATTGGCTTAATATCAAAGTCATAGAATGTGATGCAAGGCTCCATGCATATTTGGATGCTCCCTACAAAGTTGTTGAAGGCATTAGAATCTTGATATTGTAGTTCAATGGATTTAAAAATATCCATTAATACCTCACGATGTGGAGGAGATTGTTGAATTAACTCATATATTGACAATTTGGTAGAAGCCATCTTTAGACTTGTAGTTAACCGGCTACTCAACAATATGACTAGTCATGGTGGATGAGTGATTGGGGAATTTGGAGGATTTGGAGGATTTTATTGGCTAGGATATGGATTGGCGATGAAGTATTGGGGGAAATTTGAATGGGTGGCAATGTAGGAGGTTGTGGCACACTTGCTTGATGTGGTTGTCTTACATTTTGTTGATTATTTCTTTGACCTATAGTGACCACATGAATGGCCCCTACAAACCCTTGGTATTTTTGGACATGATTGACTTGATTAGAAGGAGTTTTGATGTTAGCCCTTCCTACATTTGGTTGCACCTCCTTGTGATGAGGAAGTGGTGTTTGAAAAATACCAATATTTTGATTTTATTGAGCAAGGGGGTTGTCAAGCTTGATCGCCCCCAAGTCAATAAGGTTTTGCACTATGTCCTTAAATGTATGGCAATTGTTAATATCATACCCATTTTACCTAAAATAAGGATAAAATAGATGTTCTTGATAGTGTTTACTACATTTGACGGGATCATATGATCTGATTTTGGATAAAGCAAGTTTGTTTGTGTCATACAACCTTCAAAAAAGGGAAGCATATGACTCGACTAAAGGGGTGTATTGGTGATTTTTTTGAATATACTGTCATCGAGGACAATTTTTTATAGGTGGCACTATGTTTTGCATGGCTTGAGTTGTCAAGGGTACCGCATGATAAGCAATTTATTGCAGTTACTATTGCACTGATTGTTGTTAAGCCATTACCGAATGGCTCATAACCACTTGATTAACGTGATTGGGCTAACTGGGTGGGGTAGTCTGTGTTGATTTTGGTTGGCTAGAATAGTTGCTTTTATATTGGCCCTTATTTTGCCATTCTTTCTTCTTAGGCTTAAGTATGCCTATAGTTGAAGCATCCAAGATATAGGTTTTAAACAACTCTTGGTGAAAATCTTGATTAGTTCATCCATTGGTAGGATGAGTGGCAACTTGGTGATGACAACCCTCCAATATTTTCCAAAATTGTAGATAGACTCATCATCATGTTGTCTTAAAGCATAGACATTAGATAATGAGACATTTTTCTAACATTTAGGATGAAACATTCAAATAATTGGTCAATACATCACTCAAAAGTATAGATACTATGACTGGGTAATTTATTATACCACTCTATGGTATCTCCTCCTAATGTTTGAGGAAAATTTTTGAGCATGAGAGCATTGTCATTTTGAATTCTAAAACAAGTGTGTACAAATGTGCTCACATGTTCTTTGGGATCCTTAGTTCCCTTGAATTTTTTAAACTTAGGTATCGTGAGATCTGCCAGATATGGCGGTGATGGTATTGAAGGATGAATTGGTTGACTGATCAATTATCGTAAGGTTAGTTTTTGGTTTGTCAAACCAGGAGTATATTGTATCAATTGATCTATTTGTTTTTGCATGGCCTTAATTCGAGGGTCTTCTTAAGGAATGTGGAAGCCTTGAATTACCTGATGATTTTGAGGTGGGGTGGAAAAATGTTGTGGAATGACTAAATGATGCTGAGACTGGTGATGATGACTAAGGGAATTTGATGGAAATTGATGAATAGGAGATTGATGGTGAAAATATGGAGAATTATAGAATTAGGTTGGTGTATGAGGATTATGGCTAGGTTGGACAATGGGAATAGGATGGGTAGTGGTATGACTTGGTGGGGAAAGGGATAGAAACCACAAAATACTATGGTATCCATGATGGACCCTAGTTAATAAGGACAATTTAAGTAGAGTTTGGTAAAGGCTTAGGGTTTAGTTGTACTTTCTATTGAGCATTTTGACATTGTTTAAACTATTTATTCAAGTGTTCCCATGCCTCATTAATATCTCTATCAAAAATGGAGGGTAAGGAAGCAGATAGTATGGAAGATGTGGCTGGGGGACAAGTTACACTTGGTATGGTAACTTGTGAGGCTGAAACTTGTGAAGCAGCATTTACATGTGCTTAATATAAGGGGTTGGTATATGTGGATGTGTATGAAATATTGGGAGCACATGAGGGTTGGGGAATGGACATATGGGAGTATGGTGCAACTAATGCCTCAAAAAGAGGGTTGGTGTACACCTGGGTAAAGCTAGATGGTGGCTGGAAATAAATAGACTCCTACTGTAAAGTAGGATCCTGTCTAGGTGAGTTGGGGACTGACTCTAAGACATAGTTAGAAGACTTCATGAGAGATTCTACTCGTGCCATGTCTATGTGGGTAATATGGTGATCAATGGTTGGTGAGGTTGACTCTTCTTGGGGCATAGCCATATGAAAGGTTGTGGATGGCAAGGAATGTGAGGGACCTGCAAATAAATCTGTCTGTGTCACATTTAAGGAATCTACAACAGAAGTGGTGGGGAATGTGGATGAGGGTTCCATTGGATTATCTTGATTTAATGTTTTCTTGTTAAGACCATAAAGCAAATAAACCAAAATACAGATTAGGCGATAAAATGAAACATAAGATTTAAATTTCACAAGAAAAATAAACAATCAATGCTAAGTTTGTTTAACATGTGTGTCTTACCTTATTCATTGATTATCTCCTTTTAATGTGAGTTCATTTTCTTAGGTTTCAATCTTGTGTGTTTTAAATGTGCTAGTCTGAATTAATTCAAAGAAAGGTAAAAACTATGGCTAAGCTAGGGCAACGAGATTCTTGTTGGTGATGAAATCCAACAAGTTTTATCGGGGGTGACCTAAGGTTTCTAAGGGTAGATATTGGTGGATGGAGATGAAAGCCACCGTCACCAAATCTCAAGCAATGGATGGTGATGAAATCCAACCACTACTGTTAAATGTGAATCGTGCAGTGTGTGATTTTTTTTTAATTCTTAATTTGCTATTGTGTTCATACAATGTTAGAAATATAACTACTTTCAAGGGTCTAAATTAGAAGCCACTAATCACAATACCATTTTTTCCAAAGGATGTAGAGTACTCCGCTTAAAACCCGCTCTAGACAGTTGGGGGGTTCGTCTACTCCTCCATATGGAATCACCCAAGTATGTGGACACTTTTAGTATATGAATAATGTTCCTACTTAGACCTACAAAAATAAGAATCCCTAACCCTATAATGCAAACTAATTATGAAAATTTTCAATTCACATGAAATCATAATGCAATATTTTTTTAATTCATGAATATAGAAGAAACCAAAAACTTCAAATAGAAAGTGTGGATGGATGCAAATAAGTAATCTAAAACATAAGAGGCAAGCTAATATGAATGTATTTGTTAGGGATTTTTAATTAATTATGTTCTTTTTATCTTAGAAACCTCAAAAAAATGTAAGAGTACCATAATATGTAAACAGAAAAGCTAGGGTTTTAATAGTAGACTTACAAAACAACCTATGTTTTTGCTCCACTTCTCTGTAAAACACCCCTGGGCATTTTTGAAATTCACTTGGGCATTTCTGGATAGCCCTCGAGCGTCGTCGAGTGTTCGCACACCTTGTGCAACTTCCTACAAATCTTCAGAAACCTTAATCAACGAAAAATATTTGATTCATACCTCTAAAATTCTTGCAAAATAAGAGAGAAAATAGTAAATAAATCAGTAACACAAATCATAAAAAGAAACCCTTAGGGGGTTACACCATGATTGCCATTTGAAGAGACAAAAACGCAACACCAAATAACAGAAATATAAAGTAGAACTCAAAGAATAGTATTGCATAATGAATGATATTTATTAATGGGGGGAGCCTCAAAACTCCATTGTTACAATGAGGATCTTTGAATCCTTTGATACAAATTTTACAATAGCTAGGGTTCTTTGAAACCCTGGCAAAACAATGGTAGTGTTGTCTCAAAATGCATCTTTGCTCCCAACAAAAGTGAATGGACTTCTAGTTATCTGATGCCAGGCCACTCCAGCTTAAGCAGCTATCCAATGTTGATGTAACACTTCCAGATCTGCACACAATAAAATAGCAAATGAGTTAGTAGCAACTGTGAGGGCTCCATATTGTGAGGCCCTCAAAAAGAAAATAAAAACCCTAGCTATACAATATGAATAAATGAACAGAATCTAAAAGTGCATAAATGAAATACCAAATCAAATATTTACCTTACTTGTTTGTTGTCTTCTGATCTGATGAACTCTATTGTAGTGAGCTAGTGCGACGATGCCCTAGCATCACCCGGAGGCTAGGGGAACTTCAAAACTTCTGGTGTAAAACACTTGCAAACGCTTGGTGATTGCAAGGAATGCTTATGGGTGCTCGATAATGGCGAAGGGCACCCAAGGGCGCTTGGCAACGGAGAAGGAAGCGCCCAAAGGCACTCGGGAGTGACGGGAAGTGTTTGAAGGCATTTGACGACTGAGGGAAGGTCTGCAGAAGTAGATCTGGCTGAGCGAAGGAGGCAGCAACGGATGCGGGGGCTATGGCAAGCAAAAATAGAAGGAAATAGCACTTGGACACTCGGGAACTCAGCGGCAAACACTTCACGAAAATGTTTAGGGTTTGAGCCATAAAAATGACTCCTATTAATAATCCAACCTAGGGCATACTTAGGGTTTCAACGACACTAATCATGTGGCTGAGATAAAAGCATATCGGAGGGTGGATATTAAATCTAGGGTGTGGCATGGATTGATGTAGATGAATGGATAGGATTAAGAAAAATCGTATGGTTGGGATTAATTCGCTTATATAAACATATATTTATTAAATATATATAAAATATAATATATAAAATATTAATATTTAAATATATATAAAATAAATATATGTAAATATATATGAATAATGGGTGGAAATGGTAGGAAAGTCAGGATGGACAACAAGTGGCTAGGTTTTGGTGTCTACAACCTACAAGCTTTTGTTTGGAGTGGATTGTAAGCTGATACCAGTTTTGATCATCCAACTCTTCATCAAATAACTTTGGGTTCCAAAGAGTTAGCAAACCTCTTGAAGCCCCCTCTGCTAGAACTCTCAAGAAGTTGTTTTTGATCCATATCTTCTTGCCTACTTTTCCTAACTCGTTCTCCCCTAATTTCATCTCTTGTAATAAGACTATATCGGTATACAAATTGTAAATACAAGTTTTTAGCAATCTATGTTTGGTTGGAACATTTAGACCCCTCACATTCCAAGATAATAATTTCATTTTTAACTTTGGCCAAGGGTTTGGATCCCATTGTATAGGCATCAACAAGACGACTATGTTTGTCATCTACCACTTCTTTTTTTGCTTCTTTGGTTCACAAAGTATTTCTTGAAAGTTACCCCCTTCCTCATCTAAAGCCCCCTATGTTGGCTTGTTTACGAGTGCTCCTTCCCCCTCTTTGAGAAGGTTGATCCTCCTCTCCCTTGCATTCCACCTCTTCCCACTTTTGTTATAGTTCAATAGATTTCTTTATAAAAGTTTCTTGGACCTACTTCTCCTCTATGATTTCCTCTTATTAAACTTTTTCATCTTCTCCATTGCTTTCTTCTTTTTTAAGACCTTCCCTTATTTAGGCTCTTGTGTTTCTAAAACATTTAAAACATTTTCCTCAATATGCTTAATTTATATTTTTTTGGACCATTAATTTTTACTTCATAATATAAAAAATAATTATATGTTGTAAAAAATAATAAATTTAAAATTTTATTTATGAAAATTGATTACACACTTCCTCATTTTACACTTAGAACAAGTTTTCTTCTAAACAATCTCTTTACATCATTTCTATGAGTTATTTTTTCTTCAACTTAAGTTTAAACAATTTTATACTTTTGTTTCTCCTTAATAACAAAAATATATACAATTTTTTCTTTTAACAAAGACATTAACATAACTTCTTTTTTTTACTTATAATTTCTCTTCGATACAAATTTTTTTCCTATTTAAAATAGGTTGTTAGTGTTAATTTGGATAGCCCTTGAAGTAAGCTAATCATATTAATCAAAATTGTAATCAAGATAGAAGATTCAACTCTTTGAATCGTACTAAAAAATTTGTGATCCAAAAAAATGTTAAAATTAATTTTATTAGAATCTTGAGATTGAAGGATAATAACAGATCAACTATTATAATTTTAAACTTTCTTTTTTAATTTCACTTTATTTTAAAAAATAAGCTATTTCTCTTCTTTCAACTATTTTTCAAAATTTACAAAATAATATTAATAATAATATTAAAAAAATCGTATTAATCAGGAGATCCCATTCTCTCCAGGATCTTACATCCTTCATCTTCAAAATCTGCAGCCGTGACAGGTCACGAACCGTCAGGGAAGTGTCTCAAATTTTGACAGATTAAACTTCAATGTGTGCACCCCACCAAGATTTGTCAAGCAACCATCAAGCACCCCACCAAGATTTGTCAAGCAGCCCATCAAGCGCAAATAATTTCCAATAATTTTTTTTGTTTGGTTGGAGAGTTAATTATAATTATATTATTTTTAATAATTGATAAATGTAAAATTTAAAACTATAAAATAATATTTTTGAACCTTCAATTTAAAAATTTCAACTATGACACGTTATCGAAATCATATCTCGAAAGTATTAGAAAAGTTTTTTAAGTTAAAAAAAACAAACTCTAAAGACCTCAGTTGTGACAGGTAACCGAAAGTATTATGTAAGTTTTTTAAAATTAAAACAAGAAGACAAGTCTAAAGACCTCAGCTGTCTCAAGTTACGGAAACTATAGTTAAATTTATTAACTTTAACTGTCAAGTCCAAAGACCTCAGCTGTAACAAATTACCAAAGGTATCAGGTAAGTTTTTTAAGTTTGAACTTCTCAAGTCCAGAAACTCAAGGTGTGTCAGGTTACCGAAGGTCTGAGTTAAATTTTTTAACTTTGGACAAGTCCAAAGACCTCAGCTGTGACAGGTTAGTATGTAATTTTTTTAAACCATAACAACTCGACAAGTTTAAAGACCTCAGCTGTGACAGGTTACCGATGGTTTTAGGAAGGTTCTCTAATCTGAAACAGCAAGATACGTCCAGAGACTCAAGTTGTGACAACTTGCCTAGGCTGTCTGGCAAGTTCTTCAATTTGTAACATTCAGACACCGTCAAGGACTGTAGCTTTGAGAGGTTGCCAATGCTGCTGGGAAGTCTTTGGAGTTCTGTACATCTTCTTAATTCCATAATCCTCAGCTGCCAATCATGGCCATCAAAACTAAAACAGGGTCCCCACTTAGGTGAAGCCCAACTGTTCCGCTTATACAATCCATCCTCTTCACTTGCAAGCGAGCAAGATTGTAACCTTAGCCATATCAAATTTGGAGGAAGCTTCACTCTCCCGGGTGTCGGGTTTCATTTCTGTATGTTTCATATGAAGAAAACGAAGCATTGGCGTATTCCACACTTCAGTGTGTGGTAAATAGCTTTCTTTAAGGCGAAGGCGAGAGAGATGCATATACTGATTTCTGAGATTATTGTTGAATAGGTTACATGCATGTGCAGTCTCCCATACTCTGCTTCGCTCATGGTAAGCATCTCCAGGAAATTCTCTTTCAACAATCGTTCTCCCCATTTCTTGCAGGTGATCGTGCATGTCAAATACGCCTTTGTCATCAATTTTTAAGAGCAACTTCATTGAAAGGTTACTGATAGCACTGCTTACCTTTTTGTAGCCCAGGGATTGCCAGAAGACAAAATGATGTGATTTTTTCTCCTTTGAAAAAGCAAGCTGTATCCAGAAATATTTCCTTTTCTTCGTGGCTAAGAGCGCTGTAACTGATGTGGAGGGTCTTGAAGATTTCTTCCCGGCCACCAATGTTGAGGAGGGTTTCGTTCCAGCATTCAATGTCGTTCTCGTTCTTCTTGTCATACAAGAAGGCTCCGATCACTTCCAGCGAAAGGGGATGCCCCTGGCAAGCCTCAACGATTCTGTTGGAGACATCCTCGTATTGCTGATTTGGAGATGACCTGAGGAAAGCATGCCAGCTAAATAACTGTAGAGCTTCATTCTCCTTCAGCCCACTCATCTCATAGATGAATTGGTCTGAGATCTGAGCAAGATTGAGAATGTGACGATCTCTTGAGGTCACAAGGACTCTGCTACCGGGGGCCATCCAATCTCCAAGAAGAGCTTGCAACTGCTCACGACTATTCACATCATCCAAAATGACAAGGGCACGGACTCCTCCAAGACGATCTCTCATCAAGGCTTTGCCCTCGTCGACGCTGCGGACTTCATCGTCATATTTCGCCAAATCTTTGAGAATTCTTCTTTGCAATTCCATTAGGCCAGAGGCCTTTTCAGCAGTGGATCGAACATTCTTATAACCTCGCTTCTTGCTTGTGTTAAGATTGCATAACATCATATCCCCTCTCTTCGAAAATGCCTATGGGGAATAAAGATTGCGGTGCGGAGAAGAAGCAGAACCATACTTGCGAAGGTCTTTGCAAGCGCGTGCATTCCCTCGAAGATCTGCTGAAACTTGTGCGATGGGAACGAAATGCGGTGCAGGACAGCCATAAGCACATGGAAGTTCTCCCTTCAAATTATTTTGTTGTCCATGGCAATGACAGGAACCGATCAGAGGAAGGGCCCTCTGCATTTCAAATGCCTCTGCATTACCCACGGTACTCCAAGGAGGAATACGAATCCATGCCCGAATGGAGGCTGGACCTTCTCTTCCACCAGTATGGTTTGGCCGTTACAGGAGATGTTGCGTACAAGCAAAATTATGCGATCGGTGCCTTCGTTTGGCCTGACGAGTACTAATGACTTTCGAAGTTGGGATTACTTTGGCTTTGCTAGGGTTACCAATATGCCTTTTGTGGGGTGTATTAAGCAAAGACCGCTTTGTTGTCCAACCCCATTGGCTTAATCCGCGATCTGTCCCGTTAAAATTAGTAGCGTTATATTTTGTAGTTATGATGTGTGTTCCTTTGCGGTGTTTTGCTGCAAATCGATGAAATGATTGCCATCTCTATGATTTATCCGTTTAATTTTTTGTTATAGAACTCTTTAAGACAAATCATGTAGAAAGCAGAAGAATGCAAACATCAAAATTAGGGATCATATGTCTTTGATCTGGGAATTGAGATCCATTTTCTGCAATAACGATTCTTTTGGCTTGGTATAGTTGCATAATTTTAGAATTTCTTTGACTTGATTTTAATAATTTTAGAATTTTTTTGAATTTCTTGATTTTAATAAAGTGAAGTCTTCTCAAAGAACGGTTAGAAGATTCCACAACTTGTTTTACCATGTCTATTTTTTTTGTTAAGGGTTGGTTCAGAGATACTATTGAAAAAGTGTGGGTTCATAAAATATGATGGTTTATGAAAGACCTCTAAAAGAATGTGAGATTCCTGAGGATAATTTAACAATCCAAACAAGTTCAATGAGAAAAATAGTAAAACACATTTAAAAAAAAAATTGTCATACCTTATAGTTCTAATATTTTGAAATGAATTTTGAAAAAGTATAAGAGTAGAAGATTAAATTTTACATGAATATTGAATAAATAATATGATTAAATATAAACTCTCTTTTTGAAAGGTTATCTCAGATATTATATAAAAATACATGGCAAATATAGAATA
This sequence comes from Wollemia nobilis, assembly GCA_028583015.1. Lineage (NCBI taxonomy): Eukaryota > Viridiplantae > Streptophyta > Pinopsida > Araucariales > Araucariaceae > Wollemia > Wollemia nobilis. The sequence continues at coordinate 2,400,558 of JAQPPZ010003551.1, read as the reverse complement.
AAACACATGAGAGGGTAAGAAAATGGCGAAGGCAAATGGTTGAAGCAAATATAATTTTTTATTTTTATTTTCTTTTGTTCTCCATAACCCCATCGCATTCCGCACTTATTCCGCTATATCGAAGCAAATATAATAACCCCATCGTATTCCGCTCTATCCACGTATAGCAAATATAAAATTGAAAGATAGTTTTTCTATTATTTTTTTATTTTTTTTCTTCTCTATGCTTTTTTTAAAGCTTTGAAAATATTATAATTGTTTTATATCCGTTTTAAAGATTTGAAAATATTAGGTTAAATATTTTTGAGTTTTTTTTGTTTGAGTAATATTTTTATATACAATCTATCATGGGATTAAACCCTGGTTATATATTTTTGAGACTTTTAATAAGCTTTTTATGGAGGTTATCTTATTAAAATAAAAATGTACTCAACCCACAAGGATGTCAAGGACACAAGAATGTCAAGGACGCCACTTGCATTATCAATCCTCAAGTGCCTATCTTGGAGACCACACCCTAAGAAATGAAAAAGACCCCTCTAAATTGATAACTCTCGA